>CM053792.1:770015451-770745451 GCA_028749045.1 Cupressus sempervirens | reverse complement strand
TAGATAAGCTTCTCCTTACATATATATGCATCTTTTACATTCCTTCTTTACATACATCAACTATACAATTTTTCTTTACATTCTTCTCTCCCTTTGACATCAATGATAAAGGTGTCCAAAATTATATGTACAAGACAAAATTGTGTTACCTTTCTCTGTTCTACCTTGAGATTCTTGATAAGCAATCAACAAAATTGAGTTTCAACCTCTCAAGTTGCTTCTTCCAGTTATCTTTCATTCCATCTGATATGTTGAGAAGTGCATATAATGCATATGATGTCACTTCCACTACACTCAAATCTATATAGGTGAATTTGTCATAGGATGCCTTTGTTGTAAGACACTCCTCCAATTGCCTCTGCAAAATGCTAATCTTAGGAGATAAATATTCTCTAAGGACAAAGAATCTCTTTATTACCTTCTCCTTTTCAAATTGAATGCCTTTGATAGCATTATGAATTGCCTCCATTTCTTCTTCAATGTCTTCAATGCTTACATCTGGCTATTGTAATATGATAGTGAGTATTTGAAGCTCACTCATTCTTCCTTTGATCTAATCGTCAAATTTTACTAAGTAATTGTATGACATTTTGTATTGTCCAATTAATTTATTTCCTTCATCTAAGCTCTTCCTTAGCTCCTTAATGCAAACATTCAAAGTATGCAAATAAAATCTGACATTTGTGCACATTGTATCAAATAGTGTTGCATCATGCTTAGTCTAAACTTGGACTGAAGCAATATCAGAGAAAGTGGTGAACTCATCATCAAATGTTCTCATCATTTCCTTAGCCTTCTTCTAAATGTTTGGCTCAATAATAGCAAACTGCACTATCTTTTGCATCGTCTCCAAAGTTTCTGCCAAAGTTATTTCTAAAGTCTTGATAGACTTGTTCTTCTCAAACAATTTACTCAATAAAGTCATCAGACCCTTCTGGTCATCATCATCATCAGTAGCTATAGAAAATGTAGTAATTGTTGTTGTTGGGGTAACTGTTGGAATAGGTGTATCTACTTTTATAGAAGTACTCATTGGTGCAACATAAGGTATGTCGATCTCATGCCAAAAGTTTACCTTTCTAGATTATGTTTCCACATGTTTCAGATTAGGGAAAATGGTTGATTCTTATATCACAATTTTCCAAGCATTCTTCAACTTGTCCTCTTCTACCTTTACTAGAGCTATCCTTGCTTCTTCTTCCTTCTTTCTATCTTCCTCTTATTTCTTGTTTTCCTCTTCTATCCTTTGTTGTTCTTTTCTTTTCTTTTCTTCTGTAATCTTCCTTTTTCTTTCATCCTCAACTTTTCTCTTTTCTTCGTCCTCATCGTTCTCCTCATCTAAGCTAGAGTACTTAGTTATATTGCCAATAATATTTGTGCCAAGATCCTTGAAAGGATTTTTCTCCTTATCATCAATTGTTATGTGAGTTTTGTCTACTTGCATGGATTTAGTATCAATCACTGTATGTGGAGGTGAGTCAATTTTCTCAATTCCCTCAGCTTCTTCTTCACCACCACTAGGTATACTAAACTCAACATACACAAGGTTCACTCCCTCTGATTGCACACTTTCCTTAGTGGCTTTAGGCATAGAATTCATGTAACTGACTATGGCTTCTTTTGTCTCTTTGTTTACTCCTTCATAGTTTCCTCCCATCAAAAGAATATGTCTTCTTTTATTCTTTAGCAAGGGATCAATTCCCTCCAATATATCTTGCAAGTCTTCACCATTGTTGACTTCACAAAGTTTCTTGATCATGTTTTGTCTGATTTTCTTATCTTCTCCAACCACTCTTAATCTCATATTTATCAATCTATTATACATATCCTTTGGAATGTGTCTTTGAACATCGTCAAATCTCTTGTTCCTTAATATCATATTTCTTAATACTACAATTTCTAACTAAATTATATCCATATTACTATACAAACTGTAAAAGTTATTCAATTGAACAAAATTGTCATTCTTAATGATTTGTACATTTAAATTTCCCACCTTGGGTTTCCAAGCTTTCTTACTAGTTGGTGTTCTACCCTCACCAACTACATGTTCTACTACCTTCTCTTACTTAGATTCATTAAATTCGTTGATCTGCAATGTTTTCCTTCTCTTCCCTAGACCACTAGTGGTCTGCTTGGTTCTCTTTCTAGGAGAAGGTGTAGGTTCTTGCTCAACCTTTACCAATCTTTCTTATTTCCTTTGTGCAGATGATATTACTACAACATGTTCATCAATTTTTTCCTCCTATCTAATTTGTTCTTTAATAGGCTATGCTTGTGAAATTGTGACATGGGGTACGCTTGGAATTTGTGTTGATGATCCATCAACAATAATTCCTTCATTAGGTATAGATATAGCAAGAGGTGTAGCAACAACAATTTTGTCTCACCATTGGCTCTCATTTCCTTGGCAATACCCAAGGCTTCACTGTATTCTTCTCTAGTCATGCCAGTTTCTTTAAGAATAACCTCTACCTTCTTTTGAATATTCTTCTTAATTTATTGGCTATGAAGTTTAGAGTGAACTTCCTTTATCTTTTACTCATATTTCCCCCACCTAGGACATTCAATATCTCTTTTTGGCTATAGTATTAACTTCACGTATCCATCAATGAGTTCTTCACTCATTTCATAACTCATAGGTTCTATGAATTTTACTCTAGGTTCCACTACCTCCATACAAGTTTTGTTTGTTTCTACCATAAAACACATTTCATCTTTGTACTTCTCTACCATAGTAGGAGGGATTCTATATCTCTGTTTCATCTCCAATATTTTTGAATTTACAGTGAATGTAGCTCCTAACATCTTCTACATGAAGCACATTTAGTGGAATTTATGAAAACGCTCCCAAGTGGTCATCAATTAGAGAAATAAATGGGTGCTTCTTAAACTTATACCTTGGTCTCTCAGTAACATCACACACAAATTCATTTTCCATTATGCTAATTGATTATGTTGAAAAATTCAACTAAAAACTTTGTTAAATACCTTAATTATCACGTATTAGAGCTTCTTCAACTTTACACTTTCAAATTATTCAAATCGCTCTTAATTTGCTATTAAATCACTCACAAATGCTCTAGGACTCTTCACACAATCAAATGGTACTCAAAATCTTGTTCGCAATCCTTAAATTATTTCAAAATTAACTTCCCATTAAGTGTGCATCTACTTCATCCCCAATAGTTGTTTTTGGTTCCCAGTAAGATTTTTTTCTTCCATACAATTTACTGTGATCATAAAAATATTTACGCACTCAACCATAACTTCCTCATTATGTCTTCTACATTCTGTTGACTAAGCAAATTCTGATTCAACCTCTAACTTCAATTTTGATCAACTGATGCTCTATCTTTTTTGGAAATGCTTAATTCAAATATGATGAGTCACAAGCAATTGCTAATTTCACTATTCCATCAGATGCATCAAAGAATTATCCTTCCATTACTATAAGTGAACTTGATGGTTCCTTTGCTTTGACAAATACTTCCTTGAATTCTTCAACGTGCTGACTATTAGTAATGCCATTATAATTTCTTCTTTTATTATTGTTATTATTCCTTCTGTAGTTAGGATTCTTATTGAAATTCCTTCTGTCCATTCACCAAAATCTCATTGTGTGTCCAAATTTACTGCATATTTGACATACAGGTGCATTCCTTCTTTGATTGGTTACATTCTAATTATTTGGTGATCTATAATTTCTTGTAATATGTCCAGGGTTGTTACATTTATAACATACGATATGGTTCCTTTCTCCATTAGGTTTTTCTCCATCATTGGATCTGCTTTGTGAACTCCTCCTTTCATTTCCTACAGGGTTAGTATTACTAAACATTCTACTATTTCCTTCATTACTATCAAACTTAGGCTTCTTACATCGACTGCTTTATGTGCAAAACCATGACAATTATAACAATAAAAATTAGTGATAGGTTTGAAAGACTTACCTATGTAATCTCTCTCCATATGACCAACTTAATTACATATAAAACATCTACCTCTAAATTCATGTCTAGCCTCTTTAGGTGATTCAACTTGCTCTATTTTCTTAGGTTCATCATGTTTCTCAGATAGACCAACTTGTTCAACTTCTTTAGATACTTTTTTAGATATGATTGATTCAATCCTATTTTGATCACATTCTTTAGGCTTAGGGGTTTCAACAAATAGATCTAGTTCTTTTCTAACTTCAATTTTCTTGGCTAATTTCTCTCCAATAAGATATCCAAGAACTATCTTATCATAAGAATTTCTCTAAAAAAGTAATTATTTGTCAATTTTCTCACTACTGGAATAAAGCCTTTCTAATTGTTGTTTAGCTTGTGTTAATTCTCCTTTCACAATGATATTGTACTTTTCTAATTCTACATGCTCTATTCTTATTGCATCTAATTTAGATGTTACTTGAGTCAGGTGGGATCTTAGGTCGGCCTTCTTAGATTTCAAATCTGGTTCAAACTTACTCTCATCCTTCTTAAGGCTCAACTTAAGTTCAAAAAAATTGAGCTCGTGTTTCAAGATCTCATTTTATTTCTTGAGGTTTCCTACTTCATCACTGTCACTAATATGTTCTTTTGATTTCTTCCTAGATTTAAGGTGGTCAATTTTATCTCTTAGTTTTCCAATGTAATCTTTTGCATCTTCATACCTATCTTTCAGTTTGTCTCTTTCTTCTATAAGAAGATCAATTTTCTCAAGAGTTTCTTAAATATTTCTCTTTAACTATTCACTAATCTGCTCTTTTGATTTCTTCCTAGATTTAAGGTGGTCAATTTTATCTCTTAGTTTACCAATGTAAATCTTTTGCATCTTCATACCTATCTTTCAGTTTGTCTCTTTCTTCTATAAGAAGATCAATTTTCTCAAGAGCTTCTTAAAGATTTCTCTTTAACTATTCCATATTCATAGGGATCTTACTCAAGTTGTTAAGCCTCTTTTTAATAAATGAGCTCTAATACTAATTGTTAAAAATAGATAATACTGAGAGGGGGTGTGAATCAATATTCTACAAACTTTTTCCCACAACTAGATATTATTAATTACTTTGAGATATGCATATGAAAGTAAACCAACAATTTTGAATAGTAAATAAAACCATACACAAAGAGAACTCATAACACCATTATTTGTTAACTAGGGAAACACTAACCAAGAGAAAAGCCCAATGGGGGTGCTACCTGCAAAATGATCCATTAAATAAAAGAATCTGGTTAAGGAATATTGACCTTGTCAAGAGCCTATAAAATATATATAGTGTCTTTGTCTTTGTTAGAGGATTAGGCCCTATTAAAAGCCTCAACCCTATTAGGATTTGGTAGTACAATTACAATGTATACAAGATGAGCCCATTGCCCAAACATGCAATATACAGTTATGTTTCTTTGCAAAAGTAGATATACATACAATACTGCCTCACTATTGTATTTCATAATTATTTTGATCATACACCAAATCTGGCATTATACAAGGCTGATATATCACATATACATCCTTCACATTAGTTCACATATCATTACATTTCACATTTAGCTATGCAAGATGTGATCTTTACTTATACCTTGTATTTTAGCAAAAACTATATCCTGTTAGCCTTGATGCTTTCACACACTTGGCTAATTATAAAATTAACTTAGGGTTATCATCTAGGATATCATCCCATCATAGTTAAGTAATTATTTTATTACCAAAATAATTCCTTAAGTTGTAATACTCATTCTTCTGTCATGCTTTGTTCAGCCTTGCTAATTACCTGTACTGGTAAATTCTCTATAACTATTGGTGTACTATTCATACACATCTGCGTACTGGAAAACATCATCATGAGACTATCAACTATCCTTCCTCAACTACACATGTGTCAACTCTAACTCTATCACCCATACTCACATAATCTATCTCTGTGTTGATGCAAACTGTCTAACACTTAGACAATTTTGTGTTTGTGATCACATGTAATGAAATGCCAAAATATATGTTTCCATGAATGACAGCACCAAATAGACTAAATATCCAACTAACTTAACCATATTTCCAAAAATCTCCCCCTTTTACATTGATGACAAAATATGGGAAAATTGGTTAAGTCCTAAAATGTTGAACAAAACTTTGGCCTTAACAAAAATTTCAAAAACTTCAAAATTTTATTCAAAAACTTGGATCATTACATATTACCATCTTTCCTTATCTATCCTGTTACAATGATTTCCTATATACATAGATAAGTTCCCCCTTACATATATATGCATCTTTTACATTCCTTCTTTACATATATCAACTATATGATTTTCCTTTACATTCTTGTCCCCCTTTGACATCAATGAGAAAGGTGTCAAAAATTATATGTAAAAGACAAAATTATGTTACCTTTCTCTGTTCTACCTTGATATTTTTGATAACAAATTCTCAAATTTGATTTTTAGCCTCTCAAGTTGCTTCTTCCAGTTATCCTTCATTGCATCTAATATGTTGAGAAGTGCACATAATGCATATGATGCCACTTCCACTGTGCTCAAATTTGTATAGGTGAATTTTTCATAGGATTCCTTTGTTGTAACATACTCCTCCAATTGCCTCTACAAAATGCTAATCTTAGGTAAATAAATATTCTCTAAGGACAATGAATCTCTTTATTACCTTCTCCTTTTCAAATTCAATGCATCTGATAGCATTATGAATTGCCTCCATTTATGCTTCAATGTCTTCAATGCTTACATTTGGTTGTTGTAATTTAATAGTGAGTGTTTGAAGCTCACTCATTATTCCTTTGATCCAATCATCAAGTTTTGTTAAGTAATTATATGACATTGCATATTGTCCATACAATTTATTTCCTCCATCTAAGCTCTTCCTCAGCTCCTTAATGCAAACATTCAAAGTCTACAAATCATTTCTGACATTTGTGCATACTGTATCAAATAGTGTTGCATCATGCTTAGTCTGAGCTTGCATTGAACCAATGTCAGACAAAGTAGTGCACTCCACATCAAATAGTCTCATCATTTCCTTAGCCTTCTTCTAAATGTCTATCTTATCAATATTAGATTGCAGTATCTTTTGCATCCTCTCCAGAAATTCTGCCAAAGTTCTTTCTAAAGTCTTGACAAACTTGTTCTTCTCCAACAATTTACTCAATGAAGTCATCATATCCTTCTAGTCATCATCATCATCATCAAATACTATATGGAATGTAGTAACTATCAGAATAGGTGTAACTACTTGTATAGAAGTATTGTATGTCGGCTTCATGCTGAAAGTTTACCTTACCAAATTGTGTTTCCACATGTTTCAAATTAGGAAAAAATGTTGTTTCTTTGAGTGTTTCCTTTTGACTATTATTGCTGCCATGTTTCTTCTGTCATTATTGTTATTATTTCTTCTGTAGTTAGGATTCCTATTGAAATTCCTTTTGTCCATTCTCCAAAATCTTGTTGTGTGTCCAAAGCTATTACATATTTGACATACAAGTGCATTCCTTCTCTAACTAGTTACATTCTAATTATCTGGTGCTCTGCAATTTCTTGCAATATGTCTAGGTTTGTTACATTTGTAACATACGATATGGTTACTTTCTCCATTAGGTTTTTCTCCATCATTGGATATGCTTTTTGATCTCCTTCTTTCATTTCCTATAGGGTTAGTATTCCTAAACATTCTACTATTTCCATCATTACTATCAAACATAGGTTTCTTACAATCTATTTCTTTATGTCCAAAACCATGACAATTATAGCAAAAATGATTAGTGATAGGCTTGAAAGACTTACCTGTGCAATCTGTCTTTATATGAACAACTTCATTGCATATAAAACATCTACCTCTAAATTCATGTCTAGTCTCTATAAGTGATTCAACTTGCTTTATTTTCTTAGGTTCATCATGTTTCTCAGATGGATCAACTTGCTCAACTTCTTTAAATACTTTTTGTAGATATGATTAATTCAATCCTGTTTTGATCACATTCTTTAGGCTTATGGGTTTCAACAACTAGACCTAATTCCTTCCTAACTTTAGTTTTCTTGGCTAATTTCTCTCTAATAAGATATCCAAGACCTATCTTATCATAATAAAATCTTTGAAAAAGTAATTGTTCATCAATTTTCTCACTACTGGAATAAAGCCTCTCTAATTGTTGTTTAGCTTGTGTTAATTATCCTTTCACAATGATATTGTACATTTCTAATTCTACATGCTCTATCCTTATTTCATCTAATTCAGATGTTACTTGAGTTAGATGGGATCTTAGGTCTGTATTCTCGAATTTCAAATCTAGTTCAGACTTACTCTCATCCTTCTTAAGGCTCAACTTAAGTTCAACAATTTTCAGCTTATGTTTCAAGATCTCATTTTCTTTCTTGAGGGTCCCTACTTCATCACTATCACTAATCTACTCTTTTGATTCCTTCCTAGATTTAAGGTGATCAATTTTATCTTTCAATCTACCAATGTAATCTTTTGCATCTTCATACATATCTTTTAGGTTGTCTCTTTCTTCTGTACGAAGATCAATTTTCTCAAGATTTCTCTTTAATTATTCTATATTCATAGGGATCTTACTCAAGTTATTAAGCCTCTCCTAAGTAACTGAGCTCTGATAGGGGGGGGGGACGGTGAATCAGTATTCTACAAACTTTTTCCTGCAAGTAGATATTATTAATTACTTTGCAATATGCATATGAAAGTAAACCAAAAATATTGAATAGTAAAAAAACCATACATAAAGAGAACTCATAACACCATTATTTGTTAACTAGGGAAAACCAGGCCAAGGGAAAACCCCAGCAGGGATGGTACCCACAAAATGATCCACTAAATAAAAGAATTTGGTTAAGGATATTGACCCTGTTAGGAGTCTGTGGAATATATAGTGTGTCTCGGTCCTTGTTAAAGGACTAGGTCCTATGAAAAAACTCAACCCCATTAGGAGTTTCTTCAACTCTATTAGGAGTTGGTAGTACAATTACAATGTATGCAGGATGAGCCCACTACCCAAACATGCACTATACAATTAGGTCTCTTTGCAAAAGTAGATATACATACAATACTATCTCATTGTTGTACTTCTTAATTCCTTTGATCATACACCAGATCTCGCATTATACAAGGTTCGCATACCACATATACATCCTTCACATTAGTTTTCATATCATTACATTTCACACTTAGCTATGCAAGATATGATATTTACTTATACCTTGTATATTAGTAAAAACTATGTCCTGTCGGTATTGATGATTTCACATGCTTGGCTAATTATAAAATTAAGTCAGCGTTAACATATAGTATTTTGTCCCATCATAGTTAAGTAATTATTTTATTACTAAAATAATTCCTTAGGTCGTATTATGAAATATTTTGTCATGCTCTATTATGCCTTGCTAATTACCTGTACTAGCAAATCCTCTATAATTATCATCGTATTGTCTATACACATCTATGCACTAGCACATGTCATCATGATACTATCAACTATCCTTCCTCAACTGTGCATGTGTCAACTCTAACTCTATCATCTGTACTCACATAATTTATCTCTATGCTAATGCAAACTATCCAACACTTAGACAATTTTTTGTCTTTGATCACACAATGAAATACCAAAATATGTTGCCATAAATGACAACATTAAATAGACTAAGTAATCAACTGACTTAACCATTACCAACACAATCATGAAATATTGTAATGTAATGAGCTATACAAGCTATAATTGTTAGAGTTGATAGGATACCAACTCGACAAGCTCGGGATGATAATCCAATAGCAAATACTCAGCTATATGGACAAATCTGGAGCATGAACACAAAGAGTTCTCATAGGCCAAAAACTATATTAAGAAAAAAAATTATAATATATTTTATAATTTTTAAGTGTTGTGTTTAAGTGTTTAAGTGTTACAAAATACAAGGTATGAACATTCTTATAAAGGATTTCAACCTCTCAACCAAGGGGTAAGGATAAGGGCAACCTAGCCATCCACTAGGAGAGGATAGGGGTCAACCTAGTCATCCACCCACATAGGGATAGGAAGATAGGGTTATGACACATTCACCCACAAGGAGGATAGGAAGATAGGATAATGACACACCCACCCACAAGGAGGATAGGATGACAAGAAAGACTTGTCATCCACCCCTTGGAATAACATTTAATAAGAATTAAATGTTATTATGCAAGCAAAATAAAGAAAAATCTTGAGAGGATAATTGTAAAGTTAACATATTTACTATTCAAGAGTAAAGGTTAACAAACCTTAACTCTAACACGCCCCTTAAGATGAGCAACAATGCAGTATAAAAAACTACAATGTAGACTTGGGTCCCGACAACAAAGGCCTGATTAGGTACCCAATTACAACCAAATCTCTATAAAGAGGAGAAAATAGAGAAAACCTCATGGGAAAAACTCTACTCCAAAAGGAGACAGCTAAAAACCTAGTGAAGGACTACAAAAGCCTCCAACTAGATGATTGTTCCAAAAAATAGGAACAATTGTTGATCTTGAAGAACACCTCGATGAAGCTACAAAGAACTGCCAAAAGTAACTGTTTATGTGAAGATCCTCTATGGCAATAAAACTTGACCAAGTAGAGAAGACTGTAATCTGTATGAGTGCTTTCTAATGACACTTCTTGAATCAGGAAGCATGCAAAGGCAAATAACTGAACTGAAAGATACAGATGGTGTAAAACACCAAGCCTAAAGAGTTGATCAATCAAACATGGAAGAGTACATCCAAAATAGGAATGAATAGGGAAGAGTGTCCATATAATGTTCCATCTCACCTGAATGCATAGGTACCTAGCCATTGCAGCCACCTAGTAAATAGGAACAACACTGAATACATGGCTCACTCCAATTCAAACCAAGGAAGCAAGAGAAACCAATAGTGTAATTCCCTTGAATGCTGATAAGGGTGAGGTGATAGGAAACTGAGAAAGTTGGTCAAAAGAACTGCATGTCAAGGAACCATGATCAAGATACACAAAAATAGTACATATGTGTGTACTAACGTGATCAATCTCAGACACGTCATGAGGCAAATGTCTTAGAAGGGACATTTACTGGACAAAGGAAGATGACAAACAAAGGCAAAACATCAACCCCCCATGGCACTTTATCATGAGTAGTGCATGTACAATATGACACAAGAAGAAAGATCCCAAGAATATAGTAATCTGCATGAGTGTCCTCAGATGATACTGCTCGAATCAGGAGGCATACAAAGGCAAACAACTAAAACAAAATATAGATGCAATAAGGCACTTTATCTTAGTGTGAGTTGCAAAAATGTTTACAAAAGGTGTCAACAAAGATTTAAAAATGGCATAAGGCGTATACAATAGAAAGTATAACCCACAATGAGGCATCATAACTGATGAAAATGATCCTCGGACCTATAACACATAAGTTATCCCCCAATTTGCAATAACACAAAAAATAGAGAGAGATGAACCTAGAAAAGAATCGCAAAGGAAAACCAGCATCACTAGAAAGAACAGAAAATAAGTTTTCCAGTGATGTAATTTTTTTGAAACTCGGAGTTTTGATGCTCATGTTATGTTTCCCGAAATGTAAAACAAAACCCTAGTCTTGGACTACAAAAAATAGCAATCAAACCACATCAAAAACCCAAACAACCTAAACTAATGGAGAGCTCTCAAAACCAACTTTCCAACAATATTTTATTTGCCAAAAACAGAGTCTGCATGCTCAACTTATGGCGAAAAAACTGACAGTAGGTCTAAAACTGGACCTGAAGGCTTGCAGGTGGTTGATGTAGTGTTGACATCATGATGACATCAGCATGCCACTATGTCAAAGTTGATGGCCATACAACTGTCATGGCAAAAATGGACTACCACATGGCATTCCATATGGTAGTGATGTGGCAGTGAAGTGTCAATCGAATGAGCACTGATAGTGCATCCACATAGTAGTGGGGCCCACTGTGATGATGTCATGATGACATCAACATGTCACAGAAAAAATTCCCCTTTTGGAAAAAAAATAACGGATGCCACAAAATATCCCCTTGGAAACAAATTCGATCGAAGGGAAAAAAACCTCCCCCCCCCCCCCCCCCCCAAAAAAAAAAAAAAATTCGACCACTATTAAAAAATGCCCTATAGGAAAAAAAATGTTGATCCCCTGAAAAGATCCCCCTTGCCAAAAAAGTAAAATCTAGCTGCCACCAAAAAATCCCCCCAAGGAGACAAATCCAGTTAATGGGAAAAAGAATCCTCCTATTGTACAAAAAGATCCTCCTCCCCCAAGGACTAAAAATGTCCCCTTGTTGAAAAAGGGTCAACTACCAAAATCATGGATAGGTTGAAAAACAAAACTCTGGGCTAGAAAAAATAGGTGATCGTTGGTAAACCGTGTCAATGGCTGCTAGCTTAGAAGGTCACCGATGGTGTTTTAGGGGTCACGGGCGGTGGTGGCCCATGAGCAAAGGCCAACGGGTGATGCAAAGAAGGTAACGAGGGTGGCGTGTTGGTTGCGGGTGAAAGAGAGTCGCACAAGTAGTAGGCCGCAAGTGGAGACACCGAGGTTGGGAGGTCTTTGGTGGTGGTCACAAGGCACACAGAGGGTAGGAGGTAGTGCCAAAGGATGAGTCATGGAGCAAGAGGCTCTGGAAGGAGATTCATGCAAGTGGCATAAGAAAAAGCTGAGGGCTTGGGCAGTGGAGGAGGTATGTAGAAGGCATGGGCAGAGCTATTGTTGTAGCAAGTGGCAGTAGTGGCCATGAGATGGAGGATATTGGGTAGCACAGAGGCTGTTGTAGAGATTACAAAGGCCACGAAGGGAACGTAGGATGTTGGGCTGCATGAGCGGCGATTGTAGGAGTCGAACGGGTGGGAGAGAAGGAGAAGTCACAGTGGGCGGTAGCGTCAAGGCACAAGGATAATAGAGGCCACCGACAGAGGCTTCTTAGGGTATGACCACAGTGGCAACAAAGAGAGCCACAGGCAGCATGACTAGGAGCCACGAGTGGCACACAACAGAGGGTTGCCAATGAAGATGCGGTCAAGGTGTAGCTAGCCAAGGGCTATGGTGGCGTGACGATGGTGCCTGTGGGTGCCACAAGTGGTGCCTACAGGTGCCAAACCCTACAAAAAAAAATATTATTATTATTAAAAAAAATTAAAATTCCACCTTGAACTATGTGCAAGGGTAAAAGGGCCCTTAGGAAAAAAAAATTGCCTCCCATTCCAATTTTGTCCAAAATGGACAAGTTTATATGGAAATGGGGGTTTTGATGCCCTCTAAGTCCATTTGTGAAGTCCGCTTGGACCCAAGATGCTTTGAAAAATAGCTTCTTCACAAATCCATCCTAAAAAAATGTTGAAGCCTCCAAATCCACCAAGGTGCTCTAGATTCGTCAAACAAGAGCAAGTAGATGTTGGATATGGGGCTCTGGTACCATGTTAGAGTTGACAGGATAACAATTAGACAAGCCTGGGATGATAATCTGACAACAAATACTCAGCTACATAGATGAATCCAAAGCATGAACACAAAGAGTTCTCACAAGCAAAAAACTATATTGAGAAACAAAATTACAATATATGTTGTAATTGTTAAGTGTTGTGTTTACATGTTACAAAATGCAAGGTATGAACATCCTTATAAAGGATTTCAACCTCTCAACCAAGGAGTAAGGATAAGGGCAACCTAATCATCCACCAGGATAGGATAAGGTCAACCTAGTCATCCACCCACAAAGGGATAGGAAGATAGGGTTATAACACATCCACCCACAAGGAGTATAGGAAGATAGGGTCATGACACACCCACCCACAAGGAGGATGTGATGACAAGAAAGACTTGTCATCCATCCCTTGAAATAAGATTTAATAAGAATTAAATGTCATTATGCAAGCAAAATAAAGAAAAATCTTAAGAGGATAATAGAAAAGTTAACATCTTTACTATTCAAGAGTAAAGGTTAACAAACCTTAACTCTAATAATAATGAGTGACAAGGTTAAAGAAGAAAGACTTTGTTCAACAATGACTGCAGTGTTAATCGAGCTTTTGTTTAAGCAAGTGAAAGTTCAATATTGCCCAAGTAAGTTCAATGTTACCTAAGTAAGTTTATGAAATGTCCCTTTTCTGATTTTGTATGATATTTTCAACCTTTAATCAGATCTTTAAGATCAAACAACTGATATCACAAAGATCCACCAAATTTCTTAAGAAACCCCAAATCGGGTATGTCGAAAATAGTGCCAAAAAGCTTCACAGCTTCACCTGTTATTAATAAATCTAAAAGTAGACATTTTTACAAAAATTTGAGCAGAATAACAGCCTATAAAATGTCATTTCCAAATCTATATAGCCTTTACAAAACAGCTCACAAATGTAGGACAAAAACTATGCTCATCGAGCTCCCGAAATTAACACAAAAATGCCCGGAAACACCACAAAAACACTAATAAACTATCTCAAAAGTTTAATCACATCCCAATACATATATTCAGCTCTATTTTAACAGCTTAAATTTTGAAATACAACAGCAACCAAAACTGATATGAAATGCTCAACTGAAAACACCAAACTCATGCAAAAAACCACACCCAAAAACCCACAAATCTACACTGTTCAGCACAAAGGCAAACTCTATATGAGCATGCACATGGAATGGCTTCAAACTCCCGTCCTTAGCCTTCCTAGAAACCTACAAACTCCCATTCTTGGGTCTCCCTGGAAACCTGCAAACTCCCGTTCTTGGGTCTCCTTCTCCACAGGTTTGGCAGCCTCTGAAGAATAACAAAGAATG
The DNA here is from genome assembly GCA_028749045.1 of Cupressus sempervirens. Taxonomy (NCBI): domain Eukaryota; kingdom Viridiplantae; phylum Streptophyta; class Pinopsida; order Cupressales; family Cupressaceae; genus Cupressus; species Cupressus sempervirens. Next base: position 770,730,665 of record CM053792.1, on the reverse strand, counting down.
AGCAAAAATTAAGTTCTGGAATGAGCCCAAAATGCCTCCAAACCCCTTAAAAGAGGGCATAACTGTAACTCACATCCAAGAGAGGTTAATGAAACTTATTTTAATAATAATTTTCATTTATTAGTCCAACGGTTTCCAAAGATTAACCCCCTTTTTCCGAAACTTCACTTTCTTGGGCCTGCCTGCCTTAGCAAAGATTTTCTTTTTTAATTATTTGAAAAGGGGACATGACAAGTCCTCCCCTCCCAATCATTGCTTGTCCTCAAGCAATGGCTGAACAATAAACCAATCAATCCACCTGGATCCCAAATGTAGTCATGAACTATACTACTACCAATTAACACAGGCTCCTGCAATATCCTCTGCAATATGACCAAGAGGAATCCATAATCAAATTGACAATTATAGCTCAACCAAAGTCCGAAATCACCACTACCACAATCAAAAACCCATGAGGTACAAACTCTTAGAACATCAGAACCCAAGTAAAGTGGACAAATCAAACTACCAACACAGTAAATACCATCAACGCATCCCACTGGCCTATATGGAATGTACAATCCAACTCTGCAACAATGGTGAACCCTCTCAAATGAAACTGTACCAAGTATGGAGAATCCACACACTGTACAACTCCTGCAGTCAACACAACTCTGCAAATCATCGGCCACTATCTCATAACCATAACTCCCATACACTACTGATGGTGAAAAGACATTACAAGATAAAGAGTAAGAAATGGAATCCAAACCAAATTTGTTTGCCATCAACTCCTCAGCACAAGGATCAAATGCTAACTGATGTACATACCCTACAATATAATGTTGATAAAAAAAACCAACCTCAGTCAATAGCTCACCATGAAGAAGTGATACAACCCACTGTGACTGATCACCAACTAAGTCAAGCGATGTCATAGCCAAAGGAGTAGAATCAATAACAACACCTGCTAAAGCATCACTCCAAAACTCCTGCTCTAAGTCATGTATTATCAACCTGTCAATTGCAGGACCTATCACCATGTCATGCCCATCACAACTCTCATCCCGAGGCGTCAAACTATCCCATAACTGATGATAAGCACTAGGAACCAAAGTACATCTCTGTATCATCATCTCATCAACATGGTCATCAAAGGTAGATAGATGAGCATATCTCACAGTGTAATGCCGATAGAATGCACCAATCTCAGTCAGTGGCTCAGACTGCAATCCAGATGTAACTAACTGCAATCGATCATTAACCAAGTTGGAACTGACTACTACCTCTGAAGACATTGCGAAGGGAGTAGTATTACTAGTAGGAACCATGCCAACTATCAGCTCACCAACGTCACACATGGTCTTTGATACAACATCTCTAGTCTTCGTGCCATTAGTACTAGAGGTCACCACCATGTCAGGCACACCACAAAAATCTGCTATAGCACCCAACTCAATTGAACCTGACTCTAGTGGGAATGAACCTGATATGCCAATGTTAGTATCAAGGATGGATGCATCCCCATCTCCACTGTCTCTAACAATCTCGGCCATGGACATCCTCGGATCACCAAACACCACAGCTTGTGACTATATAGAATTAGGTAAAGACTGTAGTTGCTCTAACTCCATGGTCACCTTAGCCAAATGAAACTGTGACTCCTTGAGAGCCAACTGTGTACTCTCAAGAATCTCAGAAGTCACCTCAAGCTGCTCAGTAAGCTCACTCACCTCATCTTCCTTGGCCAACAATGCATCATATGTTGTACTGCCCCACTCCATAAGATAATCTCTGTCGGCTACCAACAGCATATAATTTTGTCTCAAAATCCGAATAGCCTCCCATAAAGAGTGGATCTCTGTCAAGGAAAGATAACTTTCTCCCTGCTCATCACTAGTAGGAGAACCCCATCCATAAACTGCTAACAACTGACGAGCAGCATTGAAATTTTGGCAAGTGATAGCAATGTCTTGGTCACTAACTCTCAACTGATTAGACACATGATGGCACTGGCTTGACTTTCTCCTACAAACCTCCTCTGATGCACTGTCTGAAGGAGTGTCCTCAAAGTTACTAGTCTCTAGAGTATTACCATCCATATCCTGTGAATCAAATCTAAAGCTCATATCAACATACAGAGTATCAAAAACATTAGCATTGATGTCCAACTCCTCTATACCCAAGGAAACTAAGTCTTCAAAATTTCCCACTGCATCCTCCTGGATGTCATCAATGCCAATATGATCCTAGGACTCATCTATACACACTGCCAAATATGAAATATCATCAACACATTCCAGCAAGTATGGTTGACTGGATATATGAACAAAGCCCAACATTGGTGTATAAAAACTAATACCAACATCAAACAAGATACTGGCACAAGAAAAGACAACATCGTGTAATCTGCTAATCAAATCCATGATAGCACCCAAACAAACACTGCTACCAAAAAGTGTTAAAGATCTCCAGTCAACTGAATCCCAAATGCCAATATAACAATCTCGAGTCCATATCCGTAAACTAGAATCAACTGGTAACTCAAGCAAACTCCTCACCTGAGTAATATGACCAATACCAACTAACTCCACATACCTGTCATGATGAGATAATGAAGTCACAATACTATCTTGGTTCACCTTCAGCTGGCTGGACAAATCATGTGAAGTACTACCAGCCTCAACCTCATGTGATGAAGCATCTAACTATGCCTGGTACTCTTTCTCAGCAAAGTCATGAATGCTCAATGTCTGCTCATCTCTACCAGGTATCTCACCATCCTACACAACAACATCCTCATAATCATCATCTGAACCCACTACACTATAGTCACTGCCTGTTGTAACTATACCATCTTGAATACCTGTGGCATCACCCTTTGACAACCTGTAAACAATTGTCTCAATTTGAGTATCAAGTTGACTGTTACTATCAATCTGTGTGATATCCTTTCCCACCACCTCCTGTGGCAGAGTAGAATCTGAGACCTCTACCTAGCTATCAGCTAGTTTCTCAAACTCCTCATGCAAGTTCTTGGGAATTGTGTCATCTGTCCTGTGAGAAAATCTGCCAAATAGAAATCCAGTCAACTTATCCACCTTAGCTGGGTCAGATAACATGTCATTTATACGGTGGTGCTCAACCAACTGTTTAGACATGTCATGGCTTATTTTCATAAGTTTATCTCGAATGTCTAAATAACCATCCTTTCTACTATTTTGACTCTGGCTATCAATTGTCCAAGATCGTTCCCTCTGAGACTCTGTACTATACCTGTCCATTCTGGATAAAGTAGAGTGTAACCCCAATAGGATATAACTTCTTCAAGCACCAAGAACTAACATGCAAATGATTAGAAGTAGCATGCAACCATATATTTGGACATGCAACTGATTAGAAGCAACATGCAACCACCAAATTATGACATGCAAGATCTGGGTAGTTGTCAAAACTGACATGCAAACTTCTACAACCACCAAATTCACCAAGAACTAACATGCAAATGATTAGAAGTAGCATAAAACCATAGATTTGGACATGCAACTGATTAGAAGCAACATGCAACCACCAAATTATGACATGCAAGATCTGGGTAGTTGTCAAAACTGACATGCAAGATCTGGGTACTTGTCAAAACTGAAATGCAAACTTCTACAACCACCAAATTCACCAAGAACTAACATGAAAATGATTAGAAGTAGAATGTAACCATAAATTTTAACATGCATCTGATTAGAAAAAACATGCAACCATAAATTATGACATGCAAAATCTGGGTAGTTGTCAAAACTGACATGCAAGATCTGGGTAGTTGTCAAAACTGACCTGCAACTTCTACAAACCCTCAGGCTGGCAAGATCATGGCTCTGATACCACTGAAATGTCCCTTTTCTGATTTTGTATTATATTTTCAACCTTTAATCAGATCTTTAAGATCAAACAACTGATATCACAAAGATCCACCAAATTTCTTAAGAAACCCCAAATCGGGTATGTCGAAAATAGTGCCAAAAAGCTTCACAGCGTCACCTGTTATTAATAAATCTGAAAGTAGACATTTTTACAGAAATTTGAGCAGCATAACAGCCTATAAAATGTCATTTCCAAATCTATATAGCCTTTACAAAATAGCTCACAAATGTAGGACAAAAATTATGCTCATCGGGCTCCCGAAATTAACACAAAAATGCCCGGAAACACCACAAAAACACTAATAAACTATCTCAAAAGTTTAATCACGTCCCAATACATATATTCAGCTCTATTTTAACAACTTAAATTCTGAAATACAGCAGCAACCAAAACTGATATGAAATGCTCAACTGAAAACACCAAACTCATGCAAAAAACCACACCCAAAAACCCACAAATCTACAATGTTCAGCACAAAGGCAAACTCTGTATGAGCATGCACATGGAATGGCTTCAAACTCCCATCCTTAGCTTCCTGGAAACCTGCAAACTCCCATTCTTGGGTCTCCCTGGAAACCTGCAAACTCCCGTTCTTGGGTCTCCTTCTCCACAGGTTTGGCAGCCTCTGAAGAATAACAAAGAATGAGCAAAAATCAAGTTCTGGAATGAGCCCAAAATGCCTCCAAACCCCTTAAAAGAGGGCATAACTGTAACTCACATCCAAGAGAGGTTAATGAAACTTATTTTAATAATAATTTTCATTTATTAGTACAACGGTTTCCAAAGATTAACCCCCTTTTTCCGAAACTTCACTTTCTTGGGCCTGCCTGCCTTAGCAAAGATTTTCTTTTTTAATTATTTGAAAAGGGGACATGACAGTTTAGTATTGATCGGGTTCTATATTACTTGAGTGAAATATTATGTTCATTGAGTAACATTTAGAAGAACAAGTTTGTAAAGATGGAATCTAAGGTTGACTTTTGATGAAAATAAAGAAAGTTTGAGAAGTTTGAAGGCACGAGTCAAAGTTTGTTACAAGATCAACGACTAGGAAACTACAAGATAGATTTGATGATGGAGATTGAAGAAGGATAGGGACAACCACAAAATTCTATGAAAGTTATAATTTTTGAATGTCTAGATTCATTGCATTTGATATGAATCTGAGATTGAAAATGGTGATTAAGTGGGAATAATTAAAAAAATCCTTAAGCACAAAGACTACTATTTAATTAGAAATTGAGAAAGTTTTTAGGTTGCTAACCATTGGTAGAATTATTGAAGAAAGAAGATAAAAGTACAAATTTTTTGAAGTTTAATGAGCAAGGTGAACTGAGAAAAGAAGAGAGAAGATCATAGCAGAGATAAAGGAAAATGAAATAGTGAGCAACCAAGTAAAGAGATCAAAGGATAGACATCACAAAGAGACTGAGCATAAAGGAGATCAAAATAATCAAGGTATTACTAAAACTAACAAATTAATTTGTACTATTACTTTCTAATCTTTATAGTAGAAAAATCTTGTTAACCGAGTGGACTTAATAAGTCTATGAGACCCTATATGGTAACATCTATTAGTGATCTTTATAAGTCCTTTAGAGTAGGCCACTCTTTAGACAAGATCAAGGAGTGATAAGGTCTAAATGATCTTTTGGTGTAAATCCTCTAATAAGGTCATATTAACAATAAGTATGTAAACCTTTAACAACGTTGGCTCCTAATAGAGCTTACTTCAAAAGAGTGAAAATTTTAGGTTGCTAATCCTAGGGGATTTTTCTCTTTATAGGGTTTCCACGTTAAAAATTATAGTGTTAAATGTGTGAATGTTGCAAGTTATTTTTCATTTTATTTTCATTTTACTACAACTAAGTTAATGTTTGATAATAATTATATTTTATTACTATCAATTGGTAATAATCGAATAGTGAACGAATAGTTTGGAGTGAATTGATTGAGTGCATAAGTATAGAAATTGAATGAGTACACTAAGTGAATGTTGATGATGTTTTTTTTCTACTAAAATTATTTGAAGGGACTGTAGGATAATTGAACATAATTCGAAAAAGAGGGGTAAAAATTTATTAAAACAGAAAGGAATACAACAAGGAGAGCTCAACAAGGAGCTTTGTCCTAAGCAACAATATCATTAAATTCTTGTAACAACTCAAGGGGAAGTTGCCCCCTATCCATAATATTCTAGCCTGGAGCATGACCAGAAGCCCATTTGGCCAAACAATCAGCAACTCTATTCTATTCACAAGGAATGTAAGTAAACCTAATGAACTCAAGAGAGGTACAAAAGAGAATAGTCTAATTAACAATAGTGGCCAGCTACCAACTAACATCCTCAAGCTCCTACGAGGAAAGCAAGTTCACCACCACTTGGGAGTCAAACTCATAAATGATTTTGCACCATCCCCACAAACAACACTATTCCACAACATATAAAATGGCTTGAGTCTCCATAAGATTGTTAGTATAGTCACCCTTATGCACTAAGAAAAAGAATTTAACTTGACCATAACTGCAATGAGCCACTCCCCCAATACCAACAAGGCCTAGATTCCCTCAGGAAGAACCATTAGTGCTAATTTTCATAACTCCATGATGAGGAGGAATCCAATGCCCCTCCCAATTCACTTGTCCTTTCCCTTATTTCCAAGGTTGTTTGGGCACTCTTTGATACCATTGAGCTACAACCCCATCCTAAAGATGAAAATTGAGGTGATTGCATATAGTAAGATCAACCAAATCCATACCCCCATCAAGAGCACGCTTCACTTCAATATTTTCCTGAAGTGAATGTGAGATCTTCCACCAAAGATGCATAACACCAGTCTGAACATCTTGGAAGATTCGATGATTCCTCTCTAGCCAGATATGCCAAATAATGAATGATGGGCTAGCAACTCAAGTAGCATGTAGAGGAGAAGACTTGGAGGGAGCACTGCCCAAGTGAGCCCAGAACTCAAGAAAAGAGGAAGCATGCCTACAAGAGCAACCCCAAGCACTCCACCAAAGGTGCCATAACTGAGTACAAAATGAGCAATGGAAGAATGAATGGGAGATAGACTCCTCCCCATTACCATACAAAACACAATAAGAGGGGCCTTGAAATCCATGTTTACAAAGATTATTCCACGTAAGACAGTGGTTTTGAGCCACTAGCCACATGAAAAATTTGCACTTGGACCAAGAAAATTTAGTCCAAACTTGCTTCCACCAAGGGACCTGAGCATCCCCAAATAATTGTCATCTCTTGATACCTAGTAGAGACATGATATTTACCAAACAAGATACCTCCCCAAGCCAAAACATCTAGTCCTAGCAAAGAGGAACACTCCCTAGAGGCCAAAATCTAAGAAAGATCTTGACGATCCACCTTTTTGCCTCCAAGAGGCCTATCAAAAGACTGCTTCCATCTATAACCAACAACAAGTCCCAATTGATAAGGAGTTTTGTAATGAGCCACTTTATCCCATCCAATAGCATGAAAAGAATCACAGAGAGTTTGAAGATGAGGGTACATGGATAATATAGATGGGAATCCATCACAAGCCTCAGAGCCTTCCTTACATATCCAAAAAAGACCTATCTTGACTAACAGAGCACCAGTCTTCAGAGTATGCCAGACCATAGAGCCACAAAATTCAAGAGGAAGTATAGAAATAGAGCAAGGATCAACACCTCTAAAATATTTATGGGTGATAATACGAGCCCAAAGTTGATGTTGTCCAAAGCACCATCACCAATAAAGCTTGACAGCCAATGCTTGACTACTCAAGAGATATGATCGAAGACCAAGACCGCCCTCCTTTTTAGGCCTAAAAATAGTCTCTTAGCTAATCAAACTCCATTTAGTGCTACACAAATTAGCACTCCAAAGGAATTGCCAAGAAAGAGCATCAAACTCCTTAAGAAAGTAAACGGAAGCAACTTGAACCATGCTTCTATAAGTAGAAAGAGCTTGAATAATAGATTGAAGAAGAGTAACCTGAGAAGTGGTAGAAAGCCATCTATGAGTCCAGTGATTTACCTTTTCCTCAAGGTCGATAATAAAAATTTTCCAGAAGAGTTGTGGCTGCCTAGAAACAACAATATGGATGCCAAGATAAGTCAAAGGAAGTGACCCAATTTGAAACTGTAGGATATGAGCAATCCTTTGCTGAATAGAACTAGGAGTGTTAAAAAAGTAAATGGAAGATTTGTGCTCATTAACTTTTTGACCTAAAGTTGTCAAATATATATTTAGAGAATGTCGGGCTTTAACTTCCTTTATCCTAGCAAGACCCGCAAAAGCATAATCATCAACAAATTGAAGGTGAGAAAGAGTAGGTAAACCATTACCCCACTACCACCCCTGAATAGAATTCTGGGACACCTGATACTTAATGAATCTACCCAAGCCCTCAACCATTATGATTGAAATATAGGGGAGAAAGGATCACCCTAGTGGAGACCTCTAGAGGCATCAAATAGTTGGGAAGGTTAACCATTAAGAAGAACTAAAAAAGAGGCAGAAGTAATACAACTCATAGTCCAACTCACCCAATCAAAGCTAAAGCCAAAGGTAAGAAGAATATTCCTCAGGAAACTCCATTTAACTCTATCATAGGCCTTAGCCATATCTAGGTTAACAAACATAGATTGCTCCATTGAACTAGCCATAGAGTGAGTAGCCTCAGTAGCAATAACCACCCCATCCAAAATTTATCTTCCTGCAACAAAATTGCCTTTTTCCTCTAAGATAATAATGGGGAGCCACTTTTTAATTCTATCAGCAATCAACTTAGTAATGACTTTGTAAACCACATTACATAAGGCAATCGGTCTAAAAAACTCCAATTGATTACCCCCCTCTCTTTTTGGAACAAGAGTCAAGAAAGTAGAATTCAATGTAGATTCCTTAACCACCTCCAACAAATCATGATTAATGATGTCCTAGAATTCCTAAAAGAATTCAACTAGATAGCCATCAGGACTAGGAGCCTTTCCCTTAGGCAAGCCAAAGACTACCTCCTCTAGCTCTTCCAAAGAGATCAATCACATGAGATAATCATTCATTTCCTGGGTAACAAGGGAAGGAATACAAGACAAAATAATATTTTCTGCATTATCGGCAGGAGGAGAGTCCTCAGAGAAGAGGATAGAAAAGTACCAAGTAGCCTCCTAGAACAAAGTTGGCAAGGAAGTCAACTGGAGACCTTGAGAATTAACCAAAGAAGAGATATTACTCTGATTCTAGTGAGATTGTATAGTTTTATGGAAAAAAGCAATGTTCCTATCACCTTCCTAGAGCCAATCAACTCTAGCCTTTTGCTTCCAAAAAATTTCCTCTCAAAGTTCCCATTCTTCTATAACTCTAGAAGCTAGGGATTCAATCCTTCCAAGATCCTCCAAGAAACCTTGATCTCTAATCTACCTAGTTATGACATCAAGATATTCCTAAGCAAGCCTCTTCATAGAGTGAAGTTTCCCAAAACATTGTCTGTTCCATATCCTAAGCTGCCTTTTAACATATTGAAGCCTTTTAGAAAATGAAAACATAGCAATACCATATGCAGGAGTGTCATCTCTCCAACAACATAATACAAGATTGCGAAGAGAGGAGTCATGTAACGACCCGCCAAGGGATCCAAAAGAATTAACCTAAAGTGTTACTAAGTTTGCCAAACAATTTTTTTTTTTTTTTAAAGAACAAGAATAAAATACACATCAAACATAAAGTAGCGGAAGCAATAACATACAATCATAACTAAGCAAACATCATAGATTACATTCCTTAAGGATCCCAAGATGTTGAATCACATTTAAATATAATTAATACTAAGTCTAATAGATACCACATCCATATGAAAGAAAAACTAAAAGTCGAAAGCCCATTTAAATAATATATATTTATTCCAAACGCCACTTGGCAATAAAATTTGGAATGCACAATCATCCACTGTATATGTCACAAGGTATGAAAGGCTAAAAGAATATACATTTATAAAAATAGAATTAAATTATCCCATTTAGATCCATGATACAAAGTACAATACAATAAGTGAAATCAATCTACATAAAGATATAACTATCCATCATAAAGATACAACCATCCATCATAATACGCAAGATCAAAATGAAAGGAAGTGCAGACAAGGAACTCCAGCCATGGCAACAATAGACAGATCTCAATGGTAAGAGTAAAAAGCACTACCACCTGACCGTGTGGAACCTAAATGGCCCACTCCCACAACACTTAGGAGATTGTCTCAAGTCCCAAATAGGATATCAATCCAAATATCACAAGTAATCTCTAAGTCCAAGAAACCCTATAAGCAATCTAACTCAAAGGTTACAAATAAACTCGACATCTAGACCTAGAGGCAAACACAGACACGTAGGAAATCTATATTGTTAGTGGGCAAGTGTCATAACACAAATCAACGCTAGGGTTACCTAGCTAGTCTTTTAATCTTCTGGCCCCCTAGTGACCCTATGCGGCACTAGTATCCTTTTGTACTAACAAGGCATACTAATGAGTCAACTCTAAGGTTACCCAGCTAGTCTTTTAATCCTCTTGCCCCTTAGTGACTTTTTGTGGTACCAATATCTTATTAATTCATTTTAACCCATTTAATGAAATGTTATCACTTATTAAACTACATACAATGGGTTACCCTGGCAGCCACTTTGGGCCCCAACCTCCATTGCAAGCCACTTCCCAACTTGACATACAGATTACCTACCCTAGGCTCATAAAAGTATAAATCAAAGAATCATAAATTTCACCTCAGCCCTATACAAGTGACTGGAAAGCATCAAAAGATAATTCACAATAACACATTAGCTCTACACACAACTGGAAAGCATCCCAAAATACTGATTGAAAATCCAAAATGGTTAAGTCAAATATGTCAAAGCATTCACCTTAGCTTCACATAAGAACACTGGAAAGCAATAATGAGCAATAAATACAAACTCATCATAGAGCATAGCAACACATTACCATGGTTGAGTTTGAAAGATCAAGATCAATTCAGCATAACAACACAATCACAAAACCCCAAGCCTCTTGTAGACATCCTAAATTGCTCAACACTCTAGTCAACCCAAACCCAAAACACAAACAACACACAGAAACAAAGTAGTCTCATAGTTTGGTTTGATTTGAAAACATATCATTGAGTTAAATGTAAGGTTTCAATTTTCATTCAATGTAAGTTTTTGAGTACATAAGATTTGCATTTTAACCCTTACTATTTGACCCATTCATTTATTCGAAAAAATATAGAATTGCCCCCACTATATTTTAACTCAATTTCCTGAAATAATCTAAGAGTAATTATTTATTTAAATTATTAAAATAATTCTTATTGATTTTTAAATAAAATAACTTACAATTTTATTAAAAATCAAAATTTTTAATAATAATTAAATAAATTTACAATTTTATTAATTTACCTTCATTATCAATTAAACTTAATTAAATTATATTTAATTAAATTAATTAATAATTATATTTAAAACTATATAATCATTTATCAATTATTTATTAAATTTATAATTATTAATAATTAATGATTTTATATTTAATTATTTATTAAATTTATAAAATTATTTAATAATTATTATTAATAATTATAAAATATTTTTTTTGATTGGTAAACGGCCATAGCCTTGATTAATTTTATTAATTGAATTTTAAATGTACAAAGAATTCACCGTTCTGACAGGCACCGGTAGGAAAGAACAGGGGAAGAAAACCTCCAGTCTTGCCCGAGACTAAAGTCCTATATTATACATTGATAAAAGGGGCATACCCCAATTTATTACATCATAATGAGAGTAAAAAAACAACATCAAGATCCTTCAAGTGTATCTCGAAATATTTCTATAAGATTGGCTATTGAGTCCCTGATCAAAGAGCAACACAAATAACCAACAAATGTGTTAAGGGTTAGTAGATGAAGATAAATAAATCATATCCTTGATTAAAATCTGAGGAGAGCCAACTCCAAATAATAGCAAATATGTATTGAACGATTCATGAATTAATGAATGTAATTATTATTGTTGTTATATGTGTTAGAGGTTAGAAAAAAAAATTAATGAAATTAACTGGGGATCCGGGGGAGCCAACTCCAAGTGATAGCAGATATTAATAAGTGATTAAGAGATAAAATAAATGAAAGCGATAATAAGGGTTGATAAAAATGGGCATCGAGGAAAATGAATTTAAACGTGATACGCATCCATTGAATAGTATGATTAACCGAATGTCTATTCCAAGATCATAGGTCATTTGCTGGAAATTGGATGTGCCATGAATACAATCAACAGTAACATAAAATTTAATCGAAATAAAATTGAAACCAAGACTTGTAACAAATTTCGAGGCTTAATTTTACTAAAACTATCTTCATTATCATTAATAGCAAATTTGTTATATACAATATCAAAATTTCTGCAGAGATCAAATGAAGGGAACTATGACAAAAGTGTCTTGCATACTACCATCTGAATATAGGATAAAGGCTGAGACATTATTTACAAAAGAGACCCTTATGTAAGTATGTACTAAAAGCTATATAAGTAGGTTGGTTTTAATACAAAATTGAGCCATCTGCTACATAAGGCTCTAAGTCTTCTTAAAGACCATAATAATATCTGAGGCCTCAAACAAATTTTTGGCCTTTGACCTGGGGGGAAATTTGTAAGCTAATCTTCCCCTGCTTGATTTTTCGTAGTTGGGAAGACAAAACTCCACATCCTCCAGGTTGGCGACATCAGCGTCCGAATGAATATAAGCGTCGAAAGCCCTAAGATAATCAATGAGCCATTCTCGGCCTGGGTCTTCGATGATACCCCTCCATCTTAACAGAAAATTTATACTAGCCTCCATTCTCCACCATTCCTTGAAAAATTAGATATTATCCCTAATGACCAGACAAATACATCTTGGGCATCTCACAAGTTCTAAACTATCCACTTCAAGCTCCATGTATGCCTCAATGAGAGGAATCCAAAGTCTAGCATCAATGTTTGCCACCATGATTTCTAGCCCAATTAACCAGCAGGGGTCAAAGATGTTGTATGTCAATTGGATAGTATCCCATTTCTCAACTCTAGCCCTAGCTAAACACCCTACCCAAAGCCCTATGATGTCGCTATTAGTCCTCCGTGAATATTCATAACTAAAAGCCCCTTCTCCCAACGCTCAACTAACGGCTACTCGGCTCATGTCGTCAATCGATTGGAGTAGCCTATTCCATCTTTCCTGTTTGATTGAACCGTAGAATGTAATATATATTAAATATTAATAAAATAACATTTAAAAAATAAAAATAAAAACTTTAATATAATACCCAACGTGTTTATTTAAAAGGCTCACCGACCTTTCTCCTGCGGTCGCAGGTTTGGCTGCCACCATAGGCAGCATTCAATGTTGTTGCTGCCAGCAGTCTGGCCTGTTGTCGCAACCATTAAGGTAGTTAGGTACGGCTAGGGGGTGTGGGTTTTCCACCCCCTCCAAAATAATAATAATATAAAAAAAAATTAATAGTTTTTTTTTTTAATAAAAAAATTTATATAATTTTTTTATATATGTATATATATATATATGTATGTATATATATATATATATATATGTATATGTATATGTATATATATGTATGTGTATATATATATGTCTATGTATATACATATGTACATATATGTATATATGTATATGTATATACATATGTACATATATATATATATGTACATATGTATATACATATACATATATACATATATGTACATATGTATATACATATATATATGTACATATATGTATATATGTACATATATATATGTACATATGTATATACATATATATATGTACATATATGTATATATGTACATATGTATATATATGTACATATATACATATCTACATATATATATGTACATATGTATATGTATATACATATGTACATATATATATGTAGATATGTATATATGTACATATATATACACATTTGCAATTTTAGTCTGATAGGAAAAATACAGTCAACCATCCAAATTTCCATTTCCAAATTCAAACCCTTCTCGAATTAAATTCTAATTTACAAGATTATTGGACGAGGATTCTAAAATAATTCAATATCTACGTATACAAAAGAACAAACATGCATACCAAAAATCCTTAGTATTGAAACACTCGTCACAATGAATTATTCAAATAACCAATTCATAGTCACAAAGAAGACAGGAAAAAAATAATGTAATTACTTTGCGAATTAATCACAAGAATCTACCTAGATTCTGATGCTAACAACAGAATGCCCAAAAGATTTGTGAGAGAAATTTCTCCGCTCAAAACCTTCTCTCTTTCCAAAAATTCTCCTTCCAAAATTCGTGGTCCCTTGAAAATGAACCCTCAATTGGTGATAAGGAGTTCTCTCCTAAATTCGGGGCACTAATTGTGCAATCACCCAAGAGGACTCCTAGCTCACAACCCTTAACTCTTTATTAACTTTTCTTTATCTTTTCCATGCATGTTTATTGAAGTATAAAATAACTTTATTTAATTTCACTTGACTCCTCTTTTTAATTAATTTATTAAATTTAAATCTCATGCACACTTCATGCAATTTTAAAACTTATAATAAATTAATATCTTTTTCACTTTTAAATTCCTTTTTGAAATGTTAATAGGTAAAATATTTATTAACTTAAATAATAATAAAATTTAGCATTTATTTAAAAATGAAATTTAAATATATTATTATTAAATTAAATAAGTATTATCACGTTCTAAAATTAAACTTATAACTTTTATCATTAAATTTAATACTTTTTATTTAATTAATTAAATATAATTAAATATTAAAAATATCATAATTTTTTTCATTAAATTAAATCATTTAATTAGACTTAATTAATAGAAAAATCATCAAAGACTTATAAAACAAAATACAAAAACCCATCATAGAAAAACACATACAAGAACAAACTAAAGGGTTGTAATCATGAATTAACATCATACAACACATTCAGAAGGTAATCAACTTGGATGCTTGTCCTAATTTTCTAGGACAAATGGGTTAAAGGTTTAGGATTTGGACTTAAGAATTTATCTCCCCTCTCTTACCATTGAGATAATGCAATAGGGTACACTCATCCTGGAAATTCAAGGAAGTCAATCCTGGATACCTACAATCTGCATAAAATCCACACATGTGAAAACACAATATTCTAAACTAAACAAAAAATGGCAAGAAGTGGTGCATCATGTAGATCCCGACTAACAAGTGACTACAACTCCCTTCCTCAACCACATCAGAAATGCCATACATGAAGAAAACATACATGCACACCATATACATGCAGTATGGGGTAAGTATCCATAAGAAAACACATATGATAATCCATCTAACCAATCATCATTAATAACTGTAAATAGTATAATAGTCATCATGCATACATGAAGTATAGAGTACCAAGTAATCTCATCATAAAATCAACTGAATATGAAACAATATCTGATAATCTCAAAATAATACTACTAATCATCAAGCATAAATTTGGCCTAAAAGAGTTTGGCAATGATAGCAAAATGCAAACTAGGTGTAGGCACTACAAGTCATGAAGCCACATCAACTAGAACTTAAAAGGTGGATGTTTTATAATAAAAGCCCCAGTAGTAGAAAATTTGAATGGCTAATGATATGAACCCCTGCAGTCCAGAATTTCTAAAGAGAGAGTAAGGGTTCCACCAACCCAAAAACAAGAAATAAGAAATCTGTCCAGACGTTCTGAGATAGCATCAACCCCAGTCCTTCGATTATTCTAAGTATAGAGACCATTAGAAGGCTTAACATCAAAGAGATGCAAAAGCACTATGTGTTGACGAAGAAGAGTAGATCTAACCAAACCACCTTGCTTCTCCTCCAAACTTAAAACTGCATTGAAGTCTCCTGCTAATACCCAAGGATGAAAGGGTGACAATTTCTAACATACTAGATATGCCTCCAAAGTTTCTCCTTTCCCACAAAATCAACAGGCGCATACACATTAGTAATCATGATTACCTCTCCTAAGTCCAAAGCAGAAGCCACCATAAAGAGAGCTGAGCAAGAAGACACCCAGCCAAGGGGAGAGATTTTTTGTGGATCCCAAAAGATAGCCAAACTACCAACACTTCCCATAGGCCCAACACACTGGCATTTCCCATGAGGCCAAATACTAGAGGCATATCAGACCATAGACTCCATAGAGAGCTTAGTCTCTTGGATACAAAAAACATCAGGAGAATGATCAACCACCAAATTCGGAATAGCCTGTTGTCTAGGGATGCTATTCAACCCCCTAACATTCCAAACATTCCATGAGAGAATAATCATCATTGAGTAGAATGGGGAAAATGAGCATCTAATGGTTTCACCGACCCAGACTCTATCAATATATCTCTTGTAAGTTTAATCTTCTCTTGGTCTATTTTGCACCCACTCCTTAGAGGAGGAGTAAAGGAAACACACTTACAGGGCCTATGCATCAACCCCAAGGGGAGAGGAGACCCCTTACCCTTACCCTTACCAGATGCTAGCACATCCTTAACCAAGTTTGCCAGAACAATGGGATTATCCTCCAACACTATAGGTGTCACCAGAGCACCTGACTCAGGAGCTATAGGAATCTCACAGTCCAGTGTACCACAACTTGGGATGCCCCACAAGAACCATGAGGTGGAAGTCCCTCATCTGGGCAAATTGGGTCAGAAGAGATATTAGGAAGAATACCCTCCTCTAAAACCATACTATCCATCACCTCAAAGCAATTAAAAATTGAATTAGATTGTCGATCTTTCAAGGGCCTCTTCTGATCACGCCCCTTAGCTTATGGGTGAGTAGGGGTAAATCCATCCTTATCTTGCATTTGAGCCTTTCCCTTTCTTGTAGTATCTGGTTGATTCTTCCCCTTAGTTGTATTATCCATATGAGCTTGTCATTTGCCTACAACATCTGCCAAACCACCACCATTTCTGATCGTAGAACCATCCACTCCTTTGGAAGTCAAGTTGTGAGGAAATTGATACTATAAATGGCCATACTCATGACATATCTGACATCAAAAAGGGAGGGATTCGTAATCCAACTACTGCACCCAGGAAGAAGCCCCAAGATAAATTTCCAAAGAATCTGGTAATGGGTTATTCAAATCAATTTCAGCATAAATTATAGCAAAAGAAATAACCTTTTTATCAAGGAATTGATGTGCAATCACAATTGGCTTTCCTAGCAAAGAAGCAATTTGACGAAGGATGTCTTCTCGCCAAAATTCCAGGGGAAGACAAGGCAAGCGAACCCAAACTGGCACTGTTGAAGGGAGATCCTTAGTAGAATTAAATCCTGAATGCCAGGGTTTGACAAATAACCCCACAAGGTTGTAGAAATAAGGCCCTCCTTCAAAAACATGATCACAATCAAACATGCATGAGAATACAACAAAAAATTAGCTATTCCCAGCCAACATGATCTCCATATCTCCCTCCACCTACCATGAGCGATAGATCCATGCCTTCAGAACAGATAAGGAAATTTGGATTCCAAGAAATTTGCATATCAAAACATGCTTAGTTCAATATTCAATATCCTCCATCATTGTCATGGGAGAAATAACCAGAACAGGGTGATCATGGCTACGCGAAAAGCAACTATTAACTTTTTTCATCTTGGAGCTCTCCCCTAAATAAAATGATTTAGATCTTGTTGCAATCCACAGTTGGAGAATAACCATCCATCCTCATCAACACAAAAGAAATCGTAGGCCCTACCATGCAAACAATTAAAAAAAACCCAATCCAACAATGTCTGCCTAATTGAACATAATTGATTCACCCTCCTCCCCTCTCAATTATCTAACAAGTGCACATATAGATTCTTAAGCCAAGGAGGACTTAGGTTTCATCTTTTATTTCTTCAAGTTAGATATTTCAATTTCTAATTCTTGTATCTTCTTCATAACAATCTCAAGAGGAGTGGGTTCTTTCTTTTGAGTTAACCCTTGAACATCAAAGTTGTGTGCTAGTTTCAATCCCCTAGAATCTAAGTGCATAAAGTATTGATCTCTATTTTGTTCCATAGTTTTAAGCATAGTTTTTTGAAAATAGTCATATTGTTAAAATTTGAAGAGATCTTCATCAATAGAGTCATTGTCTACTTTAGTTCCATGATGAGACCTATTTGAAGGAATTCCATGATGAGAAGATCTAGGTGGATATGCAAAACCATCAAGATGGGATCTTGGAGTCCTAGGAGGAGTATTGTTCCCATTATTTATATTATTCAAAAAGGGGTTGACATTGTTGCCCCTAAAGACATTAGCATTTGCATTATGGTCTCTAATGACATCAGCATTAAAATTGCCCCTAAAGTCATCAGTATTATTTTCCTAATAGACATTAGCATTAATCCTAGCTGCCATAAGTCTTGCTTGTTCATCTAGGTAAGCCTTCTTCCCTAGTTGTTCCAATCCATCGACAAAGAGGTTGTCCAAATACCTATTTCTTTCCTCCCTAGACATGGTGAAAGACAAATTGTGTCCAAAGTACTACCAAAGTGGCTAAGTGGATCAAACCAAGTGGCAACTTTATCCTCTTCTACTTTGTCAAAGATAGGTTTAGCCTCAAAGTGTTAATTACGTGGATGTCTAGTTGGAGGAGGTAATTCTTTAAAGCTAAAGAAAGGATGACTTCCTTGTTCAATCTAGAATTAAGTTGTAACCAACATGTAAGAGATAATATCCAGCTTTAATAGGATAACACAAGACAACTTGGAGTCCAAACTTAGAAAAGTAAAGTGTTCATTTGTCAAAGAGAGATAGTGATGAAATTATCAAAGTGACTTGTCAAGCAAAGTGCCCAAGTGATTTACAATACCAATGACTAGAGTTATGAGATAAGTGAGTAGCTAGATATCCAAGTAGATAGATGAGTGAGAAGACAAGTGAACAACTCTCCAAATCAAGTATGTAGTTAAGGAGACAAGGTTATGTTTTTCAGCCTAAATAGATCCAAGCATGTAGAATTCAAACCAGAGAACCAGTATGAGCAAGTGTAGATACCTTAGATAAGTCAAGAATGAGTTTGAAGTTGAGACAACTAAGTGCAGAGACTGGATGTGTAATACCCACCCATAGTTTTCTTTTCTATTATATTTACCAAACTCTTTTATGCCTACTTCATGGATGTATTAGTTTCAAGGATATTATTTCATGACTTGGACTAGAGATATATCAACAATGATTACTTAGTTGACTATATTTCATGTGTTGTTTAATGATTATGGTTACTGGTGCATCAATGATGCTTTAATGATTCGTAGTTAATAAATGTGATTTATTTAATATCAATGTTAGGTGATACTTTAATGATGATTACTTCATATTTGTAACGATGCATTATTTTATCTGAGAATTTGGTGTTTGACTTGTGATTATTATGATACTTACTTCATACTTGCATGTGTATGGTGTGTGTGTGTTTATTTTATCTATCTATCTAATGTGTTTGATGTGGTTAAGAGAGGGAGTCGTAGTTACTTGCTAGTCGGGATCTACATGATGTACCACTCCCTTCCATTTCCTATTTAGTTTAGATATATTTATATACATGTAAATGCTCATCTTTTATGCAGGATGTAGTATCGAGCATCGACTTCCTTGAATCGCCAAAATGAGCATACCCTATCGCAATAACTCAACGGTAAGAATGGGGAGATAATGTTCAGGTCCAAACCCATCCATAACCTAAATTGCTTGTCCTAAGGAGGAGGACATGTATTTGACTTTCCACCCTTTTTAAACTCATGAGTTTATCTCTATGTTGTTTACTTTTGAGTTTTGGTTTGTTTTGGTAATGTTACTTTTATGTGGATTTGACTTTGTGATTTATTTGGTAAATGATTTAATTATAATATTTTGATTAATCGTATAATATTGAGGGTTATTAAATATTATTTGATTAAAGAGAATACTAAAATACAAGAATATTTAATTAATTAAAAGCTAATTAAATATGTGCTTTAATTTAAAAGGCTTAATTTGGAAGTCTAAATTTAGAAAATTGGTTAAAATGAAATTAGAATGTGATGATATTTAGTTAGTTAGAAATTATTTAAATATATGCTCCAATTTAAAAGATTTAATTTAAAAGTCTAATTTAAGAAGTTGGATAAAAATAGAATTAAAAGATTAAATATATAATATTATTTTATTATAATCTTTTAATTAATAATAATTAAATTAGAGTTGCACCTAAATAATGAGCTTTAATTATTAGGTAATAGCCTACAACACAACAATAAATTGTGAGCCTCTTATCCGAGAGGTCTTGGGTTCGACTGTACAAAAGCTTAATAAATAATAGTAATTAATCACATCACATAATAATAATCAATCTTGGCTTTGGCTTCTTACCAATCATTAAAAAATATGAACTTAATTATTATTAATTAAAGTAATATACTACACTTTAAATAGTGTTTGCACCGATTAATAAAGTGGAGGAAAAGAAAATATAACATAATAGTTTAATTAAAAAGTTCTTTAAGTGTGTATGAAAGGATTAAATAATAAAAGTTTTTTTAAGGAGGGATCTTTGAATGTTTAAAAATCGAAAACCTTGGGTAGAGTCGAACTCTTTATTATGAGATTTGAGCTCATTTCTACACACACAGGTTTTGGGGAGCAAAATTTAGAATTGGATCAAAAGAATTGTTGAAATTTTCAGAGGGTTTGGATTTGCACGCGTTCATAGATTGTCTCATATTTTAGCTATGGTTTTGAGGTAGGGTTTGAAAACCCATTGTAGAATTTTATTGAAATATATGTCTACTTCATGTCTTCCTATGTGCTTAAATAATGATTATTAATTTATTGTATTGATTCTAGATAGAGAATTATGTTGTAGATTTTGAAAAGGAAAGCTTATTAATAAAAAAATTGATTGGGAAAAAAAACTATAGAAAATTATTATGACTATATTCTTTTGAAACCCTTTCTAATAAAGGAAAAATTTAATTATAGAAAATTGGAAGAAAATAATAAATTGAACAGTTAAGGTTTCAACTCTAAATTTGTCATTTTCAAATTATAGAAAATTGGAAGAAAATAATAAATTGAACAGTTCAAATTGAACAGTTAGGGTTTCAACTCTTGTTGTATGGGACACAATTGTGGTTTGTGATTTTTGGCAAGGTAGTCTAGATGCATGTCCATGGGAGTGACTTGCAATGGGGGTCGGGGCCCAAAGTGGCTACCAGGGTAGCTCATTTTAAGTTGTGTAACAAGTTATAACATGGTAATTAAAATATCTTCCCTAACCCTTTTCCTTGAGATACACTACAAAGATAAGTTAGAAATGTTTGTCTCGCCTATGCCTTGAGAGCTTGTACAAGCTAAGGATGGGAATGGGGTGATACCTGGTGAGAGGTATGACTAGTTTCCTCATCATCACGAGAGGGTACTCTAGTTCCACATAGAGTCACTATGGGGCCAAGGTCCTGAGAGACTGTCAGGGTAACCTTAGAGTTGGCTCATGTGATGACACTCCATAGTATGTAGCCTGAGTCTGCTTTGTGATTTTTTCTATATTTGCCTCTAGTGGTGTACTTGTTGGATATTACTTTTGATGGTGTATTTATTGTGAGTTGTTACTCATTGATTGGATGTCATTTATTATCGACAATTGAATTTTTAATGAATCATCAGTTATTCATTGGTGGTGTTTTATTGTTGGAGTTAGTGATTGGTGATTCACTTTTATGGATGAGAATTGTTATATGTTAGTTGTTGTGCTTGTGACACTTGACATTGTTTTGGAGGCAGTTGTATCTTTTGGTTTTGGTATTTGATTTGTACTTGGTATCAGTTGTTGATTTTGATATGTGATATTGGTTTGGATGAGTGTCTCTTTGACTTTGGTTATCTTTTCTTTATCAATAGTTTATGTTACCCTTGAGGTAGATTTGGCTATTAGGATTCCTTAATTAGGATTATTTTATGATTTGATTACCTTTGTGTGGATTGTACACTATCTCTCCTGCATGGTGGGAGTGGAAGCCTGATTAGGTAACCACGTGGTTGGGAGGTAGTATCTTCTTACCATTTGGGTCCCCCTCAAATTGATAGTTGTTGGATGCTCGTTGGTATAGTTGTATCCTTTATCATTCTTATTCACATCTTGGAGACTTCTATTTAGTTGGTGTATATATGTTAACATGTATCTTGTATTTTGACGTACTTGTATCTATTCTCGCATACCCTATGACATGTGTAGTGGATGTTATTCATTGGATGTATTTTCATTATATCAATTGTACTTATGCATTTGCTTATGAAATAATGTATCTGTTATTTTGTTATGATTAATGAACATGTATTGAAGACTTAAACAAATTATGATAACCTTTCTTAAACACAACTCAACGCGAAGGATCCCTTCAGGATTGAAATATGTATTGTAATTGTATTTGTGTAGTTTTTGTGTATGTGTATATTACTTCTACACTATTACTTTGATGTTGTTTAAACTTTTTTTTTAAAGTTCAATAAACTTTGTAATATATTAGGTTTATTTGTCTTGGGTTCCTTAGCGAGACATTATAGGATGATACAATATACTTATCTAGATGATAATAGGACAATGAATTAGTTTGTACAATAATTTTAGACAATACAACGGTCTAGAAGTGGTAGTATGATAAACAACAAGATAACAATTCAACAAACTTTATAAGGCAATACTATACTTTGTAGACTCTAGGATTATCATATGAGAATTCACACTACAAAAATACAATGGTTTGGCAATAAAAGACAACTTATGACTTTTTTATGATCAAAAGACCTAAGTTGAATAAGTTTTTTGACCAAATGTTTGGAAGTGATTGTGATAGCAATGTTTAGTTCCAGTGTTGACAGTATAACAACACTTGATAAGTAATAGTGATCAAAACACAAGTCTTCAAGCAATTGGACAAGGGACAAAATAACCTTGCCAATACAAACACTTGTGAGGTCTCAAAAAGAAAATTCCTACGAGACTATCAATTGTGTATGTTCAATAAGATTTCCATGGGTCTCACACATTTGAAAATACATGAAGCAAGATCAACTTAAGGTCATAGCTCAATACTCAATAACTTGGCCCACAACTTAGTGCTCCCTTGCCTCACACAAAGTGGTTTCCCACAATAGATATTGGCTTTGTCATAGATGGGTTACCCACATCTAAAAGAACACATATGGTGAGTGTAAATCTTGGGGTGATCCAAATAGTCCACTATGATCAATCCTTGCACAAAGATGTTGAGTGGAAAAATAGGGTAGCTTTTAACCTATGGTTCTTAGTAAGGATTCCATCCATAACACTCCTCTTGCACCTGATATGAGATAGAGGCTTCATAACCACAAAAGTACCTTAACACGTAATGATTTCCTCTTAGTTACAATCCCACAAGTACTCCCACTAATAAAGTCAAGTGTTATGTCTTTGTCAAAGGCCTTATGATTATAGTGGATCAGATAGCTAGGTTTTTCTTGTTCCCACTTGCGTTGTTCCTATTAGTATCTTTCCACCAAATAGTAGGCCCTCTAAAGGAGTAAATCTCACTAGGAGATTAAACAAAATGGATCAACACCAAGGAGGTCAATATATTTTATTCACCAAGAAGGTGAAGAGCATACTCTCCTATGCCCCAATGCTTTCCCCAAACACACTAAGCAAGTCGATTAAGATCACTAAAGAGTGGAATATGACACCCACTTTCTTGATCCAATGAAGAGTCAAGATTTCTAATTTTCGTTAAGGGCAATGAGCATACTCTCCTATCAACAAAGGAACCTTAATTATATGTTTTATGTGCCTATAAAATGATAATAACTAGTGTACATAAGCATAATGAAATGAAATGAAGACACACTAAAAGCTTTTTGTTTTTTTATGCTTGGGCAACCTTGCAAACAAGTGTTAGTAGCCATTTTGTAATTTCTCTTTTAGCAAAGCAAGAAAGCAAGTCCCTACAAAATCACAAGGTTAAGGTATCAAATAAACATGAAAAACTCAAAGTAACCATGCAAGACCACTGTTAGAAGTTGTTATAAAACCAAAAAATCAAAAGTGATAGCTTGAAAGTGGAAACAAAAAGCATAGACTCAGATTATGCAAGCAAACTAAACTAGATGACACTTCACCAACTGATAGAGACTTGTACAATATACCACAATGAAGCCAAATGATATTTTAGTCTAGTATGATACATGGTACCAAACCAATATGATATTCAATAGAAGGTAGTATGATAGAGTACAAAGAATCAATACAATAGAATAAACAATAATAGTATCATACTGCAATACAAGAAAGTGTTGTACTATAGTATAGAAAGTATCATATGATATTGATGCTTGCAAGATTAAAACCCAAAACTGTAAGTGAAAAATATGACAAAAACTAGCAAAATGGAGCTAAACAAAAGAGTCCAGCCATGGTGGGTGCAAAAAATGTGTGCATAAAAAGTGTCACACTTCTATAGACCATTATTCTCAAGAATACCCACGATGAAGAGTGTCTCAAGAGGCAACCTATAACTCTCTATCTATGACATGCAAGAGTGCAATGATGGTGTGGTGGCTCTCAAATGAACCTAGTCTGGCAACCCTTGCAAGGTGCACCATAGAACATGAGATTCAAAGGAGTAGAGGCAAGAGTGCCAATATCCAAGAATCAAAGTATGCAATGCAAACATAAGTAAGGCTAAATGAGATGCAAGATCTAAGTTAACAAAGAGTTACCAAAAACCCCTAATTAGACTAGGTGAACTAAGTTATTGCTTAAAAGAAATTTAAGCTAGAATGAAAGTAAGAAAATGTGAGTGCAAAGTGCATAAGAGTGAGTAAACAAAACAACAACATAATAATAGAGTGTAAGTATGAGGTATGAGTGAGTGAGGAGTGAGCCTCCTCTTAAAGAGAAATGGACGGTAGAGATTAAGAGGCAAAATCAAGGGTGAAGAATGAGTCTTATGTTAACTTTGTGCACAAGAATCTCAACTAAGCAAGATCAACAATGGTGTTTAAGAGACAACGAGATGTGTGGAGGAGAATTAAAGTTATTTTTAAAATAAAGATTCCCCTCACATAGAAAAGTATGCCCCTCGTGTGTAGACAAAAATGTTTTTTCTTTTATTTTTAAAATAGGAAATTACTTTTATGCGCACACATAAGATAAAGGGGATTTTGGGAATTTTATTTTATTGAAAGGCGACAAGTTCTTTCAATTAAATAAAAGACTTTGGATAAAGTGGCCAAACCATACACTATAATCAAATAAATATTTTTTGAGGATTCAATCAAAGATAAGTGATGGATAAATTATGCAAAATTGCTAGAAAGGGGGCTCATAGTCTAGAGGACCATTTTTGGGTGATACAGTACTCACCATACTCGTACTTGCCATCATCATCATCCCATACACCATAATCCATACAATGCAAATTTGTATGACACACTGAGTGTACCTCCATTATATTGCCTTTGTTGCACCAGAATATAGTACATTATATTGCCATCATATAGTGACCTAGCCAAGTCAACTACCTGTACGATGGACTCACGTATGAGTCATTCTCAATATTATTAACTTGTGAATATTTGATCTATAAAATCCATTTAATTGTAATTATTGCTAAATAATGCATGGTGATAACTACATAAAGGATTGAACTTTCCCAACTTAAATTGTTATGATTTGTTAGAAGAAAGTGATACAATATAGCATTCTCTATGACCTTAAGCTAAATGTCCTATAAATTGATTTAACATATAGTAACTTTTAATTTAGATTGTGTAGTAAATATTTGATTAGTAATCATATAATATTCAACATCTTAATATTGAATTTAATAATTTAATGTTATATTAAATAAAATATATTATATTTGTTGAACCTACCTAGATAGGAAACAAAAAATAATCATACATTTATTTCCATTATGTCTATTGGCATTGACAAGATAATTAAACAATAAATTACTAATACAATAAAATTGTAATAGTTAAGTTTAATTAAATGAAATAAAAAAATATTTAAACTATTTATAAAATTGTTTAAATTATTAAAATTCAATTTGTAAAAGTTTTTATGTAAAAGAATCATAAATAAGAAACTTTTGTAAAATTAAAATAAACTTAAATGTTTAGTTTAAAATAATATCAACGATTACTTAAAACATTTCTAATAATTATTTATTTTAAATTTTTGTAGTAATTTTTATTTTAATATAAATATTTTGCTAATATTTTAGTTGATTATATGCCTTCATATTTTTAAAAAAATAAACTATAATTTATGTCATTCATAATATTATAATAATTTTTAACATTATGAAGATTAAGAAATATTTCTATGATTTTTAATCTTATAATGATATATCAAAATTTGTGAAATATTTTATTTATTTATTTTTTGATGGAGGTCATCCACAAACAAGTTTTAGGTACCCAATAAGGGCCCACACGTACCTAACCTAGGGCACGACCTCAACCTCATCCCTTATGATGTCTTCAAACCTTGCACTCAACAAGACTTAATCCCTGGTGGGCTCTTTGTGACCCATTCAACTTCACCATTCACCAATAGACCAAGGGCCCATTGACAAAATATTTAGTTTGATTAATTACTTTGAATAATTTTTAGAACTTTAAAATAAGGATATAATTTCTTGCAACAATTAATATACTATATAATAATTTTAAATTTTAAATATTATTTTTAAAAAATTATTGTATTTGTCGTAGGCAATATGCTATTGCATTCACTTTGTTACAATTATATAATAATTGTATTTTTTTTCACCAATCAATAGTAAGTATTTTTCATAACTCAAATAATGATAATGTTTTGATATTTATTTATTAATTTTGTATATTATAAAATTTATTTATAGCTCTATTAGTTTTGTGTTATAGGAGCCCTTTTCTCGGAGGCCCATATTCAATTTTTTTGGCCAAAATTTCACTAAGAATTTAATAATGTTAATATGTTTTTACAATGAGAGCTACAAACATATAATTATAGGTTAATAAAACTATATAATTATATTATTTATAAAAAAAAAGATAAAATTGATCAGTGAATGGCCTAGGCCTTGATTATATTGATTAAACAACAATAAAGTTTAAATACAACAGAGCAACTCCGTTTAAATGGGCACTGGTAGAAAAGAATGGAGAAGAAAACCTCCAGTCTTGCTCGGGACCGTGGTCCTTTATTATTGTATCATAGAAGGGGCATACCCCAGTTGATATTGCTATAAATTTGTTATAGATACATAGTTGTGGACTAGCGTCCAATGAAATTTAGAAGACTGAAGATGCTTGAAACAAATAGAATCATGTAGTTGGAAAAGACCATACCAACCAATAGTTTAGATTTTAATATGCTTCCATCCCTTGCTATGAGCTAGATTCATACGTGCCACTATAGTGAAGGTCAAAAATGTAGCTTTAAACAAAAGCCAACTGAATAGTTAGTAATAACATGTAAATAGTTTCATGAACTGATCCGTAAGAATTAAGATGACCTAGATAGGTCTAAAGACAAAGTACCAATCCTACTTAGACTTATTGGTACTTCAACCTTCTGCTTATAATCAAATCCATACTCCTCATGAAACATCAAATATCTTACCATGCTCTATATTAGGTGTCAACAATATTCTACGTCAAATTATTAGAGGAAGTGCCTTCCCAAATTGATGAAATATTACTCTTCTTTGTCCTATCCTACCCTTTACAAATTTATTTTAAATCCAATTCCTACTTTCATAACCATTACTTAGTTCTCTAAAAAGTTCCTAAATTATCCTTTTAACACACTTATTATCCACTACTCTCCAAGGAAGATAGAAAACCCACATTTTGCAATGAACACAATTACTAATATTTTCCTAAAAAAGCTATCAAACAAACAGATTGAAATATCAAACTAAAATCTGATATAATTTAAATGATTAGAGAGAGCCGAGCAGAGAATGCTATAGAGAGTAATCCGAATAAGAGGACAAAAATGTATACTTACTCTATGATTTTCTTCAATTTATTACCTCTAATATTATCTCATGAAACTTAATTGAATAAATAATTCAAAACACGAGGGATAAGATGACAAGTTGAATTGAAATGATGTAAGAGAACATCATAACCAAACAACAAGTTACAAATCTATTAATGTCATAGTAATTAATTAAAAGCAGGCACTTAACCTTGCTGAGAGTGTTAGAGATGGTAAAAAATCTGAAAATGACTGTTTCATTTGCCATTAACAAGTCCAATCACTCAAAAGACAAGCATCCTACACAACCATACATACTAACAAACACTATCCTTTTAATATCCATAAAAAATGTGTCTTAACACATTTGAGAGAACCACAAATCATAATAGACCAGTCGATAGTAGAATACACTTTATATTAATATTATCTTAATAAGTATTGAATGATGATTACATAAATGTAAAGGAAATTACAAAGCAGGAAACAACTAAACTAGCTAACCTTTGGATATGGTGCCAAGATGAACAACATAAACAAGAATGATCAAAACAAAATCCCAATAAAGGGCTAGAGAAGGTAAACTAAAACTACAGAGACAAAATAACAAGACAAGAGCCAACCATAACAGTAGACAAAAGTACATCAAAACATAGACCTCGACAACATATCAATGGTAAAGCACACGAGGGCAACAACCAAAAACCAGAAAGGACAAACCTAGAACCTTTAGCACCCTACTTCTTCTAGAAGACCATAATCACCTTAGCAATGTCATTATGATTTTCCATCCAAAAATGGGGAGGGAACTCAAAAGAGAACTTTTCCCTACTAGATCTATCGATATTGGGTGTACAGAAGTCCAGAGCCTCTAAGTTTCCCAAATCTACCCCTGGGTGGATGTAAGCATTAAACAGACCGAGGTAACTTTTGAGCCATTTCTTTCCATTATACACCACTATCCCTCTCCATCTAAGTAGGAAGTGAATGCTTTATTCCATTTTTGGCCAAATCTGATTGAAGGCGATAAGATCCTGAATTACCAATGCAGGTTGTCTAGGTACAATAGCCAAGTCAAAGCTTCCCAATAGACGATCCATATACAATTCAGGAAGGGGGACTCTGATCTTTTCATCTAAGCCCATGATAGCTTCTACTAGACCTTGACACCAAATGGGATAAAAAATGTGCAAATTGAGTCTCACCATATCCCATTTGTCAATCCTAGCTCTAGCCATACACCTAATAAAGGTACCTATGATGTCATTTTTCGTCCTCCATGTGAAGTCATACTTGAAAAAAACCTTCTCCTAAAGCCCTACTAATTACAATACACGTAATTCCATGCACTGGCCTAAGCACGTGATTCCACCTTTCAGGCTTAATGTTGCCTCGAAAGGCCATTGTGTGCACCTCCACAGTATGAAAAATGCATATAAATGTATCCATAGCTAGAGAATTATGACTAGAAAGACAAAGATAGGACAAGGCATAAATAAATGGGTAAAGAAACTCTGATCTGGATTAATGCCAGCTTCATATTAGCTCAAACAGTTGACGTCACACTAAAGCTATCATGAAGCGAACATAGACACCTGATAAGGAGAGGGCAAACCTACTAAAGAAAATGATGAGAAAAACACCTAATAACAAACCAAATGATTGGGGATACCAACCTAAAGAGATCACCATTATACTTTCTCTTTTGAAGCTATCATTGACTAAAAAGAGTCCTAAAAGCTTATATTAGATGAGGATATATACTGGAAGAATCATGCCTTATAGATCTACCCGTTGGCCTAACTACAATACAACCAATAGAGACTTAATAAAAGGCTATATTATAAAATACTAACTCAGCATATTACAATCTACCTTAAATAAAATCTAATCAATCTACATAGCCTAGATTAAAGATATAACATGCTTGAGAGAAATCACTCCTAATAGAGTTGATGCAAAAGGATTTAAATTAAGTAAAAACTAAAAAATAGACAAATTTATGAAACTTCTTTGTATATCAAGATATTTTCACCATCAGCTCCCATATTTGTCAATTGGTCTGCCTTCTGATTACCTTCCTGAAAGATGTGACAATTCTAAATCTTTGCGAGCCGATCCAGATAAGTGAGGACTTCTTCTAGTTTTGAATTAAGGATCTAGTTAGGCATGAATCTTTTCCTTATAATGTTTAAAACAATTTGAGAGTCACCTTCAATGATGATTTTAGATAATCCTAAATTTAGACAGAGCTAAATTCCTTCTTCCAATGCTTCAAGCTCCACCAGATTATTAGAAGTAGGATTTATAAGTTTGGCTCTTTTAGCAATCCACTTACTTGAATCGTCATTAATGATGCACCCAATACCTGTTATCCCTGGGTTGCCTCTCACAACCCCATTGAAGTTAAGCTTAGCCTAGCCCATTGTCGGGGGGGAGCCCATTTACAACAATCCCTTGCCTCCTTGCTCTTCTTGAAATAGGTTAGAGGAGGGTTAATCAAATTTAGCCACTTTTTTTTTAATATATCCATCCCAACAAGAAAATAATCCTTCTTCTATCTTGGATTTTCAAAGGTGGGAATTAACTATTTCAACTATGCTTGTTTCTATTTTTATAACTATCTCTTATGGCTGAATCATTTTATCGCAAAAAATTCTTCTATTTCGACTATGCTTTTTTCTATTTTTATAACTATCTCTTATGGCTGCATCATTTTATCGCAAAAAATTCTTCTATTCCTTTCTTTCCAAATTTCCCACATAAGTATAGATGGAGAGATGTTCCAAAGTTTGCTATAGATGCCTTTACAAAGATTGGTGGGCCAACTTTTAAGAAGATCAATTAAAGATTTAGACATCAAAGCGGACCAACCTAACATGTGTCTGAGCCAATCGCAACAAACTTGAGAGTAGGGACAACTGTAAAGGATATGATTAGTATCCTCACTATTTTGTTAGCAAAGCACACATCTAGAGGGACCTTCAAAACCTAATTTACGAATCTGTCCGCCATTAGAATATTATTTTGAAAAGCCAACCATAAGAAGAACCCTACTTTCAGTAGACAAGAGGAATCCCAACATAGTTTAAGTGGAATTTCCACTTCATTCCAACTTTGAGAATTGATAATGGCTTTGTCTCCACTTTTCATGCTATACTTGTCATCATTCAAGGCCACCCAAATGAGTTTGTCATGCCTTTTGAGCTGCTTAACTTGTCTATCTTGTAGGATCATTTCATAAGCCTTTATTGCTGTAGGGTCTACTTCTATTTCCTTCAGAGGCTTCCAAATCCATCTAGTACTACCTTTTGCAGAGATCTTTATTTTGTAGTTACTAACCTTATCGCCCCAAAGATTGACTAATTTCTCTTTGAGTTCCCCATGAATCTTACAACTATCTATTGGGGGATGCCCATCCCATGAATCTTCCCAAAATAAGGCTTCATCACCCTTGCCCACATCCCAAGTTAGAAATTTGCTAATAAGGGGGGGGGCATTTAACCATAAAGTTTCGACCTTCTGACCCTTTGGAAAGTGTCTTCATTTTGAATATCGATAGAGGGTCTTTTGCGTTAAGATAAATATTATACATAATCTTGGCCCATTTGTTCTCTCTTTCCACAAAAAGATGTCATATTAATTTGGCACCTAATGCTTCATTCTGCTAATATAAATTCTTGATCCCTAAGCCTCCAAAATCCTTAGGTTTGCATATATTCTCCCATTTTATGAGAGCCAAGTTTTTAGATTCTTCATAATCATTCCATAGGAAATTTTTTAGCTTTGACTTGAACTTCTAATGGAGATACTTTGGTAGAGGGAGACAAGATATCAGATAAGTTGGAATAGCTGATAGAATAGAGCTTATCTTAACAATTTTGCCAGCTTTTGAGAGCCATTTATCTTTTGAACCACTTATCCTAGCCTCCAATCTCTCCAAAATAATATGTCATGCCTTACTTGGTTTCATACCTTTTTCTAACTCGATACCAAGGTATTTGCATGGAAATAAACCTTTTTTATATCCCATAATATGGCAAATCTACTTTTCTAACTTCAATTCCATGTTAATAAAATAAATCTTAGATTTCAAATCATTCACTTTCTGACCTGATGCAATCATGTACTGCTTGATGATGGCCTTAATGCTAAGCACCTCTTTAACTGTGCTTTTGCCTGGCAAAATAGTGTCATCTACATATTGTTGGTGAGTAATGTTGGGGATATTCCTTGTGTTTGTAATACAATTAATTTTCTTATTGTTATGAGCCTTGGTGAAAGATCTCCCAAAGGCTTCAACCATAATGATGAAAAGAGATGGGGATAAGGGGTCTCCCTGTCTAATGTCTCTAGACGTTTCAAAAAAGCCCTCAGGGGTCCTATTAATTAGAACTGAAATGTTTGTTGTGGAGATGCACTTATAAATAAGGTTGATCCATTGGTGGGAAAAACCAAAGGCTTCTAGGGTTTTACAAAGGAACCGCCAATCCACCATGTCATAAGCTTTTTCAATATCTAGTTTCATAAACATGCTTGCCTCTTTGTTCTCATAGGCATAATCAATAGTTTCTTGGATAATTAGTATGCCATCAAGAATGGATCTCCTAGGAACAAAACCTGTTTGCTCTTTAGATATAATTTTAGGGAGGATAAGCTTTAATCTATTTGCTAAAATCTTCGATAAGATTTTATAAATGGTATTGCACAATGCAATGGGTCTAAAATCCCCTAGACTTTCAAGATCCTCCTTTTTTGGGATCAAAGTAAGAAAAGGATAGTTGATTTTGGATAACAATGAGCCACCATTTCTAGATGCTTCAATAGCTTTCCATAGGTCTAAGCCTATTATGTCCCAACATTTTTTATAAAAGAAGGCCTGAAATCCATCTGGACCTAGCGACTTATCAGGGTTCATATTAAATACCACTGATTGGACTTCTTCAAAGGTGATGGGTTTATCTAAAGCTTTATTATCTTCAACTGAGACTATTTTTGGGATCACTTCAAGCATATTGGATTGAGCTACTCTGTTTGAACCCTCATAGTTATTTAATAAATTCTGAAAATGGTCCACAAAAAATCTTTGAAATTTCTTTTGGGTTTTTAGTTGGAATACCTAGATGGTTTTTAATTCTATATATCTTACTTCTTGCTCTATTACGAAGGATAGAGTTATGGAAGAATTTCGCGTTCCAATCTCCCTCATCTAGCCATTTCTCTCTTGACTTTTGCCTCCAAAAAAATTCTTCTTTGGATAATATATCCTCTTGTTTAGCGAGTAGTTCTTTTTCTAAAAGGTAGTTATCATTATTCATACCTTTATTAATTACTTCTTGATTTAATTCCTTTAATCTTTCTTTGATGTCCAGTTTTTCTTTGAAAATACTATTGAAGTGGTCCTTGTTCCATCCAAGAATGTTTTCTTTCAACATTTTCATTTTTTATACAAATATAAACATTCTAGAACATTTAAAATTACCTTGAGACCACCACTCTTTAATACAGTCTAGAAAGTTTGCATCTAAAAACCACATTTTTTCGCATTTAAAAGGATTTTTTACCGGTTTATGTGGCTCAAAAAATTCAATTCTAACTAGGAAGTGATCAGATCCCACAAGTGGCAAGATAGATGATTGGATGTTCAAATTATTTTTGTCCAAATCTCCTTTTAGGAAAAACCTATCTAATTTTTCCGCTATAAAAGCAAAGTCCTTCCTTTTGTTATTCCATGTGTAATTCCCATTATTGAGCAAGATATCAATCAAGTTATGAAGATTGCACCAATTTTTAAAATCTTTAGAAGCTTGAGAGATATTTTGTATTCCCCCTTCTTTTTCATTTAAGTTTAGAATAGTATTGAAATCTCCACCTAATAGGATAAGATTGTTCTTATGACCATTAATAAATACACTAATTTCATCCCAAATCAATTTTTTGTGAAGATTATTTGTTGGACCATAAATGTTAACTAAGATAAACTTGAGATTGGATTTCAGGGTTTTGATCAAGCAACAAATCTAGTTATTGTTTACATTTAGGATATCTAAGGTTACTATCTTAGGATTCCATATGAAGCCTAAACCGCCAAATGCACCTATAGATTCTTGCAAAGTGATATTCCAGTTTCCTAAGTTCTTACCTAGTTTAATACCTTCTATCTTATTAAGTTTAGTTTCTTGTAATAAGATAACCTTAGATTCAAATAGTTTTAGATTTTGTTTTAATAATATTTTTATGCTAGGGGCATTTAAGCCCCTAGCATTCCATGTAGTAATCTTGATATTTCTTAGGGAAGGCACTTCCCCTTCCCATTATTAAATAACTGATTAATCTTTTGCTATTCTCTATCCTGACCATCCGCTTCTCTGAGTTCTTTAAGAGATTTTCTTCCTCTTTTAGCTATAGTTTTGCTGAACTTAGGTGAATTTAAACCTTTCTGATTTATCTGAATCCCAAGTTGCTTCATGTTCTTTTGTGCATTTAGAGAGACATCCAACTTGCTTTCAACTTTCCCCTCCATCTCTTCACTTTCCAATTCTTGTAGTATTTGTTTTATTATGTTGGACTAATTTTTTGAAGTGCTATCCTCTGCACATGAAAATTCTTTGTTGTCCTTTCCCACATAATCCTCACTTTGCTCTGTATATGTTATATTTTCAATTATCTGTGGAACTTTCTTGTCTTTATCATCATTTTCAATGTTCATCAGATATCTTTTTAAGTCTTCACATGTGTAGTTGTCTCCTCCGAATTTAAGTACTATCTAAATTAGATTTTCTTTCTGAACATCAATGCTATTGTCTATATTCTCAAAACTAAAAACTTGGATTAATTCATCGGTTAATGAATCTAGATTGTCTTCTTTCGGCTTGGTCAGGCTCATACTTTCCAATTCTTCTTCCCATATCAGATTCCTATGTAAAAACTCATGAAACTCTTGTGTCAAAGGTTTATCTGCTTTGTTCACTTCACTACTCTTATCCTTTTGATTGCTAACCAATGGAAAGGGTGAACTGATTTTTGATGATGGTGTCTGCTAGAATTTGGACAGCTTGATGGCTATCTCTTTATAGGGAGTACCAATTGTCTCCTCATTATCTTTTGAATAATGTTGTAGAGATCTCACATCCTCTTCTAGAATTTTGATATCCCCTTCTCTTGTTGCTTCCCTTTCAAATAAAAAGAAAGTTTTCAATATCTTCTACACTGGCATCTCCAGTACCTAATAGCGTCTCAGTATGCTACTTTTTTGTGACATCTAGAGTTTTTACTTCTGCAATTATGATGCTTGATTTTTTTAACTCAATGTTTTCACTGTTAAAATTGTTTAAACCCTGTAGTTGTGTATCAGTAATGTTGGATTTATCCTTTTCCACATCTTTGGATTTTTGTTTTCCATCAGAGAGCTACAATTTTGGATCCACACTGATTTTTATATCCTTACCTTTATCTGATAGCTCAAACATTCCTTTGCTGCTATTAGGTACTACCTATTTCTCTTTTGCGGTCCTCTGATTATCTGTTGACTTGTCTACTTGTTTGGTTCCTAGACTTTTTCTTTGATCCTTCTTTGTATCTGAAGTGAGAGTGTATCTATCTTCTGATGAAAGGTACACCTTCCTACTCTTATTTGCCCCCTCTACCCAGATTAGTTTTGATTGAATCACAATGTCCTCATGAGAATGTATGGGAGACTTTTTGGTAGAGATAAGTTTTGTGTGTTTTCTAATCCTCATCATAGGAAACTTACTATTGAGGTCTGAAGTAAGTTGCAATTTTTTGAATATGATTTTCCTATTATCATCTAATCTTATTATTTCTAAAATTTTGCCTTCGTAAATATGAAAGTTTAGATCATAGATAGCTCTGTTAGTAATCATTTTCCTTTGCATAGAATCCAAATTGATAATCTTACTTTTGATAAGTAATTTCACATTATTACATAAATGAAAAGAAGAATCTATACCTATAAGCTCACCTAAGGATGACCCTAATTTCCTAAGTATCTCTATTTGTAATAATTTTGGAGGGAGAGATTTTATGGTAAACCATGTTGGCAACATGATATCTAGCATTTCTTCCTTACAATCCGGAATCCATTCTAGAAATTTAATAGCATATCCTTTGAAAAAGTAGTCAAAATAAAAAAGAAAGTCTTTTTTAACATATTCATCTTTGCAGTGCAAATAGAGTAATCTATTTGAGTAATGGGAAATACTTACCTGATCCTTGCAGTACTCCTATAACCAGTTGGTGAGGTTGAGCAATTCACACTTGGGACCATTCCAAAATGCGAATACGCCAACCTTTTGGCATTTTTGCCATCTGTCTTCACTTTCCTGATTGCTAATGATGATGATTTTATCATCATGAATTAGAGGAATAAAGATTGCGGAGGACCTGAAGGGCTGAGATAGACCAGAAGAAATGACACCCGAGGACCTCTGATGGGGGGAACATATCAACTAGGAGAAGCGCTTGGAGATGGGGGATTGGGAAACCCTAACCTACTATGTAGGGTCTAAGAATGAAGGGGAAGATCTAAAGACACATCTGTTAGAAACCCTATCTGTTTATAGAACATCTCATTATTACTAGATCGAGCATATTTACTGAGATTGAATACCCTAATTTGGTTGTCCAGGTTTGACGTAGAAAAAATAATTGGCTTAGGTCTAAGAAGCCCTGACGGTACTGAGGACTGAAATGGATACCCATACTTGGATTGGTTATACTGAGTCGAACTATCCTCCTAGTAGGGAGAGCCTGGAGTGGTCTTTATCTGGGTTCAATAGAAGGACCTCAAACATTCCTTGGTCTCCTGCTTGTTTTGGTTACTTATGTGCATTGACGGAAATACCTGTCCTCTTACCTTCTCCTTTCTTTTCTCGTGTTGCTAGGTATTGGATCCAGGATTAAGTGATTGCTAATATTGGGGTTCCTGGTCCTTTATTCCTTCTAAAATAGAGAATTTGTTCCTGGTGTTGACAACATAGTCAAATCCAACAACAACTTTTTGGAGAGGGGGACACTGCACTTTATTCAAATACTCCAAAATTTTCTTAAGATTACTATCCTTTTGTGGTTGAAGTCTAGAGTCTTTTGCGGGAGGTTCGCTTCTGCGACTACTCGAATTGCTTGCCTTTTTTGCATTTTTTGAAAAGTTCGCCATTATTTAATAAATAACCAATTTCGTTATTTGATTTCTCAATTAATTTCAAACAAATTTTATTATATGTTTATATACATATTTATTATATATTATTAGTTTTTAAAAACAATATTATAATTTATGAGAAAAATATATTCTAAAATATTTGTTGTATTAAACTTTAATATATACATATTATAAATAATAAATATATACATATTATAAATAAATAAATAAGTATTATAATTTAATACATACTATTATATAATCTATATAAAATACAATGATATAATTTTATATTTAAAAATAAAAATAAATATAAAATACAATTTTTTTTTGTTTTTATAATAAAATTTAAAACTATTCTAATGACAAATATATAAATATATACGCACACGCGCGCACACACACACACACACATATATATATGTATGTATGTATGTATGTATGTATTTTAGAGGGGTAAATGCTTTGACCTAGAGCTATGAACTAGTGAAGCCACCAATGGGACCTCATCCATATTAGATTTGAACCTCGATGACAAGGATAACAACTCAACAACTTAACCATCACAACATGCCACTATTGACATTAAATTATATATGAGTAAATGGAATATTCAATTCAATATGTGCCCCACAAATAATAAAGAAATAAAGGTCTTTGTTATGGAGAAATTCTACAAGAGAAATTGGGGAAGCAAGATCAGGAGGAAGAAACTATATTATATAAATGAGTTCAACCCCACTTGTGATCAACTCCAAAAAGCGTACATAGGAGCCAACATTTCTTGGAGGGCTAAAATTCTTATTTCTCAGCTGAGAACCAACTCTCACCAACTTCGTTGTGAGACCGGGTGTTGGAAGAGACCAAAGGAGGCTTGGGAAGAGAGAATTTGCAGATTCTGCAATTCTGGGAAAGTGGAAACTGAACAACACTTTATTTTAGAATGTGAGGCCTACAAGGATAGCAGAGATAAATTTGTGGATATTATATGTGATAGTTCTTGGCATAACCTATTCAACGAAGAGTACATTGAGCAATTGGGTGGACTCATCATCATCCTACACAAGAAGTGAACAGTGCTACTTAAGTTTGCTTGAGTTGTCTTGCTATCCCATAGGCTATTTTTAGCCTCGTGGACGTTAAAATTTTATTTATCTATCTATCTATATTTATTAGTTTTATGATAAATTTTTTTTTCCCATGGGTTAAGAACATGTAATTTCTTTGCATGTGCGACAAAATGAAAAAATAACTTCGCGGAAAGCGAATCAGGAGAGAGATAGATTACTAAAGCCGATTAAATTTTTTATTGCAACAGCTACAAAAATGATGGTATACAATACTTTTTGAAACATAAAATACTTTACCTTCTATTTACCTGCATTAGGAATTTGTTTGCCATTTTTAAACAAGAGATGCTAAGCATCATAGTTCCTACCATATGTGTGGTAGTTGTATTGTTGTAGAGTAGGCAAGGGAAGGGTTGGCATTAAGTAATAATTAATTAACTTGAAAAAGCACGAAATGTACTTAAATATTTGTTTGCAGTAGTAGATTTTAATTAATTTTAAAAATAGTAAATAAATATTCAATTTAAATTTAATAGAGAGGGGATGCCTAAAGAAACAATAGGAAAATTTATATTTTTATATTTTAATTTTACTTATATTTCCTTTTCCAAATTGACATGAAAGTTGTATGTGATATTTAATATTTTATTATTTTAAAATTAGAAATAAATTCTTAAATATTTGAATATTTATTTATAATAATTTAGTAAAAATCTATTTCTTCATTTATTGTATAGCTTTGCTTCAGGCCAATTTGGTATATAAAAGTGGTACTATGGAATAGATGATTATTTCACATTTGGCATTGAAGCTATTACGTGGATGAAAAGATGTGCGTCAATCCCTAAGTTTATTCAAAAGACTTCAAAATTAAAATAATGCAATTGTATGAATTTTTTTTTTGATGAAAATTAATGTTGCATTGTGATGACATATAATATAAATTAAACTCAACAAATTACCAACAATGAACAAATTGTTCTCATAACCCAGTGGTGTTGGATGCCTAAGAAGGAGAAAATCGGGTTGGTAAAAGAGACAGTATCAAAAGTTTCCTTATCAAAAAAGCAAAAAAAGTGTCAAAAAAAAGTGCACAATTGTCGTTGCCATTTTGTCCTGTCAGATCAGACATTAGAAGATAAAAGGAAAGGGCAATGGGTAATACTTAAACTAAAAATATAATAAGATTTAAATATGTAAATTATTCCAAATCATGTTATTTGAATCAAATGAATCCACTATAATAATAATAATAATAATAAAATTATGCTAAATATCTGTAACGATGACTATGGAACTTGTAAAAAAAATCATGAACATGAATTTTAAGAGAAAATATTACATAAAATACGTATACATACATATCCATTACAAATGTTTTTTTTTTTTTAAACATAATAATGGTAAAATTATCAAAATTAAATTACTAAATGAGCAATACTTGACATTATTGTTGATATAATACTTTAAAAAATTATAAGAATGTTTCCATAAATGTTTTTAATAAAATATTTTGATGAATCTCCTAAGACTATTTCTAAATATATGAATGTCTTTAGACACAATCACATACACTAGATACATATACTCAAAAACTTACTAAAAAAAGTTAATTTATATTTAAAATAAAAATAAAAATTATATATATATATATATATATATATATATATATATATATATATATATATATATATATATATATATATATATATATATATATATATATATATATATATATATATATATATATATATATATATAAGAAAATATATTTATATTTTTTCAATAAAATAAAATATCTATATATTAAATTTCAAAAATAAATTTATATTAATTAAAAAATCATTTAATAAAAAATTAATTTATACCTGTTTTACCAGCCTTTTCATAATCCAGTTAACCCATTTCTAGACTTAGATATGTATATGTAATCTTGAATTTTAATTTTACATATGCAACTTTGAAATTGGCAAATGAAAGTGAATTGTGAATTTTTAAAAATTTGTTTTAATATAATCATATTCAAAGTTGACGATTGTATTTGTGGTTGCCGAACAATGATGAAAGGACAGCGCAACGGGTCTTTACATATGAAACCCTGATAAACATTACCACAATGGCAATTCCAAATTTAGAATAAATCAACACTCTAAAAAAAGTCAAAAAGGCTTTTAATTCTTTGATCGAATCCTTGGCATGGCAGACCAATAAAAAATAAAACTTTACACAAAACATTTTGATGTACGCACCCACAGATTCAAACTCCACAAAACATTCTTGTCCATCTTCCAAATTGAAATCATCTTTCCGAAATAAAATCCAAGACCCTAGCAAACAAAGCCCGGTGAGTTCATCTCAGGACCCATAAACCATTACTGTGATTCACAAAAATCTTAAACTACATTCTTTGAAAATAAAAATTAAAAAAGGCATAATCTAGTACCCTACCTTTGACATCGTTTATTAGCTTTTTCCCTGCGGACGACATGATTCATGCTTCGTAGTGGTCTTAGGATCAAGCCCTTGCAAAAAATCCAAACCCTTTAAAAATATATAAACTGTTGCGTTTATAATAAAAATGATCCGACTTCTCATCTGCAAATACCCTAGCACAGCAGGAAAATGAAACCAACCAAAACCTATTTGAATGCAACTGCTTGTGCATTCTACTTGCAAAAATTAAAAGTTGAACAACCAAGAAAGGGCTTTATGCATTTGAAGGCATACCCAAGATAATTGCTCAAAAAAGCCACCTGCACACTCAAAGCACATGAAATTCAAACCCAAGAAAAGGCAACATATTGGGTTTAACAAAGTGAAACTACCAAGCAAGAAATCAGGAATGCAAGTGCTAGCCAACCCCTTTCCTTGCGTGGTCCGAGTGCAGAGAAATAACCCAACAACACACAGAGATTTTTGGGTAGGTAAAAGCTGGGGATAAATGCTCATTGGGTCGGTGAAAGCTGGAGATAAAGGTGAGAGTATTTATGAGCATTTAATTAATTCTTAACAGCTGAACACAAATGCATAAATCTAAGTGGGACAGATATGCACTGGGTATGTCGGCGCCGATACAATTTTCACCCAATTTCCGTTTGGAAAATTTAATTTTCTCCTTGCCTAAATTAAGTGCAGCCAATAAAATGTGAAATAAACACTATTTTTAAATATGCGTGTTTGCATTAAAGTTGATCTTTCCAAAGATCTCAAGGATTCTGTGGAAATCCAGATTGGAACTCAAACCTTCTCACAGAAGGTGCTTTACTTGAACCTACCTAACACCTGTTATAGGTGCCAGTCTGCGGAACACAAGATCAGGGATTGCCCTTTGGCTACACCTAGGGTCAAACCCCAGCCTAAAGTGGCGCTTGTCAAATAGGTCGAAGGAAAAAAAAAAGAATGGGTTACTATTGGGCGCAAGGGCAAGCCTGCCTTGAATCCCTTGGCCCCTAAGCCATCCTATGCGGCGGTTATCGCGATTCCTCCTACTTCCACAGAAGTGTCAACACTTGCTAGCGTAGAGACGCCAGCGGCTTCCATTGCACTTGTTCCGGGGGTTTCGCAGGTTTCAAACCCTGCTGGTTCGCAGGGGATCAAGGTGGCTGCAAGGGCCTCACCCTTGGCTGGGGCTCGTACTCCTCTTGTAGTTTCTTCCATAGTACCACCAGCAACAAGGCGTTCTCGCAGTCCTCCTGGCTGTGCGAAGATATCAGGGGTAAAACGGCAAGCTGTAAGTCCAGAGGATTTCCCGTCT
This sequence comes from Cupressus sempervirens, assembly GCA_028749045.1. Taxonomy (NCBI): domain Eukaryota; kingdom Viridiplantae; phylum Streptophyta; class Pinopsida; order Cupressales; family Cupressaceae; genus Cupressus; species Cupressus sempervirens. The sequence continues at coordinate 770,688,705 of CM053792.1, read as the reverse complement.
GACTTCCACCCGGTTTCTACCTTTTTGCAGAATAGCTACTCCTCTCTGGAGGACGAGGATGATATGGAAGAGTTCTCATGAACTTCCTCTCATGGAATGTTCGAGGTCTTACAGACCTCCCCAGAAAGTTCTATGTCCGGGATACTCGTCATAAACTTGGGAATTTAGATTTTTTTTGCCTGCAAGAAGTTAAGATTTCTGGTTTCATGCTTTCTGCTGCATGCTGCGTCATTTGGCAGGATAGCGTTGTGTTTTCTTCTCAGCATGAAGTTGGCCGAGGTGGTGTAGTTACTCTCCTGTCACCTCGCCTTCATTCTGCTATTATCTCGCATGGTACTGACCCCACACACCGTATTATTTGGCTTTTGCTTTCCAGTAACAATCATTCTTTTGGAGTCATTAATGTTTATGCCTCCAATGATGCTGTGGAAAGGGCACAAATATGGGTTTGGCTTGCTAACAACTTGCCGCCAGCTACTTGGGTCTTGTGTGGGGACTTCAATATGGTTGAAGTGGCCTTTGACAAAGATGGCATTCTGCCTTTCCGTTGGACAATTGGGGAAAGAGAAGCCTGGTTTTACATTCGAAATAAATTGGGCCTTTTTGATCCCAATACAAACCGCCACCATGGTCATGGGGCCTGGCACACTTGGTCCAATTTTTGAGCCGGTCTTGACCGCATTTTAAAATGTCTTGATCGTGCTATGATCTCGGCGCAATCTTTTTTCTCCTTCTCCAAAGATCGTGATTTACCTGTCATTCCCCTGACAGATGTGACGTTGTCAGACCACTATCCCATTTATTTTGGCATTTCTTGGCAAACAACTGTCCCCAAGGTGGCCAAGTCTCAATTCTTCCTCAACACATCTGTGTCGTTGCATGCTTCCACGATCTCCCACATCCAACGTGTCTGGAATTTGGAGCCACGTCCGCATTCTCATCGAGGTTGGATTCAATAGTGGAATGACGCCATTACTAGAATTGCTCATTTTTTGCGCATCTACGGGCGTCATCTGGCAATCTTCAGAAAATGGTCTTATGAAGCCAACACCCTTGCCCTCAAAAAAGCCTCTGAAGCTCTCACCTTCAACCCCTTTGATGTGGATTTACAAATTCAGCTTGCCAAGCTTCGCCATGATATGCAAATTGCTGATAACTATGCTACCCAAGGAGCCCAAATCAAAGCCCGTCTCCATTGGTTGGAGGTTGGCGATAAAGCTTCGAAGGAGTTCTTCCAGGCTCTCCGAGCCCGTCATACCAATGTTGGGATTAAAAAGACAAAATAAGGAACTAATGTTCTTTCCAGTCTGCTCGACATCTTGCAAGCATTTGTTCTTCGCTATGAGAACGTCTTTGCTTCGTAGGGCAATTCGGTTGCTCAGGAGGAGGTTCTCAAAAAGTGTATCGTTGTTACTCCAAACCGCCTCGTGGTTGAGCAACACGCTTTCTGTGAGCAACTTCTTTCCCTCTAAGACCTTAAAGAGGCAGTTTACTCCATGGCGGATGACAAATCCCCTGGGTGTGATGGATTTCCTTGTGAATTTTACAAACATCTTTGGGAGCAAATTGGTCCTGATCTGCACAAAGTCTATCTTGAAGCATATCATTCTAAAAGCTTAGGAGCGATCATAAATAAAGGTAATATTAAATTCATACCTAAAGCTGGTGATCCTGAGGACATGCAACTGGAGGCCCATCACCCTCCCGAATGTGTCTTATAAGATCATTGCCAAGGCGCTCTCTCTCAAAATCCGCCATATGCTACCTTTAATTGTGCGGCCTAAACAAACTGGCTTCATCAAATCCAGATATATTCTTGACAACATCATTGCTGTCTGGGAAGGTATGAAATGGGCCCATAAGTCCAAGCAGCAGGCTATCTTTTTAAAGATAGATTTTGCTAAAGCCTATGATCACATTGAATGGCCTTTCATTTTGGCTATGCTTCAGGCTTTGGGTTTTGGTCCCAGTTTCCTTCAGTCTATGGAGATGCTCTTTGGTGACGCTAATGCTTGCATCACCATCAATAATTCACAATCTAAAGCTTTTGGACTTTTTCGCTCCATCAGGCAAGGTTGTCCACTAGCTCCAGCGCTTTATGTCCTTGCTGTTGAAGGTTTTGGTTATTTACTTGCTCACTCTGTGTCTTTAGGACTGGTCCGTGGCATTTCCTTGCCTGATTCTTCCTCCCAGTTAGTCAATAGTCATTTTGCTGATGATTCTTTTCTTACTCTTCTTGAAGATGAAGAAAACATAAAAAATGCTTTAAATTGTCTGGACACTTTTTGTCAAGCCTCTGGCTTTGCCATTCAATAGCATAAAACACTTTGTTACCGCCAGTCTTTCTTGCCAGCTCCAACTTGGTTCAACCAGTTTCAATAGAAATGGGTTACTCATGGAGAAATCTTCCGCTTTCTTGGCATTCCCTTTGCTTTCCAGGCTTCCCCTGTGGAACTTTGGAATGCTATGCTTGCGAAGATTAGCAAAAAGCTTGATTATTGGATCACTAAGCCTCTTTCTCTTGTTGGTAAATTCCAGATTTGTTCTAAGATTCTGGCTGCCACCCATGTGTACTATTCTTCCTGTTGGGCTCCCTCCAAAGCTTCCTATCTCAAACTAGAACGTTTGCTTAGAGATTTTCTTTGGGCCTCTGGTTCTGACCATCATGATTTTCACAGAGTTGCTTGGGATTTTTGTTGTCTCCCAAGGGAATCTGGGGGTCTCGACCTGCTTTCCACTCGCAAGCAGGGCCTTGCCCTCTGTGCTAAATGGATTATTAGAGCTATTTCTAGAGATGAAACCTGGAAGATACTAGTAAAGCATTGCATTTCTTTCGGCTTCCCTGTTAACATACCATCGTGGAAGGGGATTGGTTTTCAGACCCTTCTCACTATGCGTGAACCAGTGGTCATATAGGGCTCTTTTGTTATAAAGAGCATCTGGAAAGCCTGGTGTTAAACCTTGGCTTCGTTGGGCTAGTGATGAGTTTCGCAATGGGCTATCCTTAAATCAACATAACATTTGGTGGTCTCCCCTGTTTGCCATCCAAGGTACTCCTCTTGCCAAGACTCAAGGTGCCAATGCTCTGCGCTTCTTTAAACATGGCATCCACAATACCAAGGATATTTTTTCAAGAGTCACCATGAATTTCAGGTCATGGGAGGATATGCAAGTTCAGTACCGCCTTGTTAGTTCCGATCGCTAGACTTATGACCTTCTGTTGTCTTCCATCCCTGTGCACTTAGTTCATAAAGTGGGGATTTAGTCTGTTCGTCCTTGGTGGCATGATTGGAAGTGGTATCTTGCCACTCCATTTACCAATTATAAGCCCAATATGGGGTACATATGGCTTTCACCCCACCTTCCAATGGTGGACATGCTTAATCAACGATGTCATTTGCAGTCTTCGCTTTCTTAATGGAGAAAACGTTTTGACACCATTTGGAGTGCCATTACAGAACCTAAGATTGCCCACTTTGCTTGGTGCCTTGCCTTCCAAGGTCTTCCCTTGGGGCCTCGGCTCAAGCACATTGGGTTCCTGATCCCAGATGCCCCTTCTGTGGTCAACTTGAGTCCTTTTTGCATATTTTTTGGTTTTGCAAGCGTGCTCAGAATTATTGGCACTGGATTCATGATTTTTTCAAGCCTTTCAGGCTCGAACCTTTTTCATGGCACATGATCTTGCTGGGTGATTCCCCCAGAATTCCTCGGAAGTTCTCCTAGATTTGGCATACTTTCAGGATGGAAATCTTGTTATCTCTGTGGAAAGATAGGAATGCAGTTTTATTCACTCACAGTTTTTTGGATGTTAACATTGCAATGTACACTAAGGCATGCATTTGTAACAATGTCATTATGCAGATACAGGTGCAAGCTAATAAAGTTGCCCTGGAAGTTGCGCACTTACAGGAATTGTTAAATCATTGGGGCAATGCTCCATGCACCATTGCCAGAGTGCCTCCGGATGCCTTGGCCGATGCCTCTTTGTCTCGTGGTCGCCGTTTCCGACGCCAGTCCTTTGGTCGTCATTCACACACGCGGCGCTCCTAGGGTCCCCGCCACCGCTCTCCCAACGGTGGACATGGCTGTTGGAGGCGCCACTCCGCTTCCCCACTGCGTGGTGGTTCTGGCTGGTCCCCGGCTCCTCCCCCTGGGTGGGCTTCTGGCTGGTCCCCGACTCCTCCCCCTGGATGGGCGCACTCTAGCAAGTTTCCTCGGCTGGCCTTGGCAATTTCTCCTCCGCAGCCAGACAAGAAGGATGCGGAGACTGCGACTACTTCAGATCCTGCTGATGTTGTTGATGGCTGGACTGTTTCCAATCCGCCCCACAATCCCACTGATGCGTGAGGATTTCTTGATAAAGATGATCCTCCCTCTGCTGGTACTGCCTTGGCAGCCTGAGGTTGTTAAAAGCTTTTTTTGATGAATAGTGAATAGTTTTTGGCTGAGACCATGTTGTTTTTTCCGACTTCGACCGTGTGAACTCATTCGCAGGGTGATCTTGTATCCCCCGACCCTTTTTTGTGAATTGTAATCTTAGTAAATTTTATTAATTGAAAAGGACTATTCATCAAAAAAAAAAAAACATTAAAATAGGTTTACGAAATGAATAAATACTTTGACAACAAATACTTTGATCTCATTGGTCAAATTAGTAAGACTAATAGCACCTACATGAATGCGTTAGTATTCCTCCCTCTTGAGGAACTAATAATTACCCATAGACACAGCCTATCGGCTAAATAATTTTGTAATGCACGGCCATAAACAGATGTAGTTTAGGTTTAGCATAGAACTTCAACAGAGAAAAGCTACCAATTCCTAACGGGTGAAAGAAAACCGTAAGCTGATTTTTTTTAGAACCAAGGAAACAAACGTAAGCTGGTGCTAAATAAAATGCTCCAAATTCTGTTTCCATTTCTCTTACTATTTTTCCCATCCGTCCTATTTCGTTAGCTCCCATTTGAAATGTCCAATTCCATAAAGGGTAGTATGAAATTGCAGAAAAGAGAAATTGCGTTGTATTTTCTATTTTGATGCATATTTGTATATGTACCGTCTATAGCAGGGACGAGCAGAGTAGGAGTTTCTACGGGAACCCCAGGCCTAGGGTTACGCACTTGAGATTCACCTTAAGCAGAAGAAGCAATGGGTTCCGGAAGAGCTGGAAAAGCTTCACGCAGCGGATCCGTAATATCAGCTACTACTCCCTCAGCTATGGAGATTGATAAAGAAACCCCACCTTCTACAGATCACTCAAATAAAAAGTACTCTGTAAATGGTACAGCTAAAAAACTCTGTAAATTGTACAGTTTAGCATATATTTTTATAATAATCCTAAATCTTTTTATTGGTTCACATTCATAATTTAGATGTTTTGATCGTGCCCTGTTCTTTGAACAGTCTTGCAGCTTCTCAAGATTGCACAATCTCAACATGGGCTGCGCCACGGGGATTATACTCGTTACAGGTATGTTCTAATTCATTTCTTCAGTGCCCAGTTCATGTTTTAGTAGCCTGTTTTTTATAATTGTTATTTTTTGCCACATTCAAAAAATGTTTTCGGAAGTAAATTCCGTGGGATTCCTTTATTCTGTGCCTATTTATTTATTTTAATTCGGCAGTTTTTTCATTTATTTGTGTAATCTTCTCTTAGTTTTCGAACCCGAGTGTGTATGAACTGTTCAACTTAGCATCACTGCAAATACCCATGATAATTAAGGCCGGCCTCCGGGCCTTCCTTTTGGTCTCGTTCGTTTGGATCTGCCACACCAAGCTCGTCGGAGTTTGATATGGTCTTTTGTGCAATTTTAATGCATTATCACGTCTCTTGGGATTTGCATCTAAGGCTTCATTATGAAACTTTGATGCTTACATTTAATGAACATATCTTATTTGAACTGAACATCGAGAAAGATATTTTTTTGCTCCACATCAAAAACTCTAGTATTGTTCTGTTTAGCTCAATTTTTTGACTTCAATTAATTAGTTTCATCCGATATTCTCCTGGATATTTTATTAGTTCTAAAATTCTGTAGATGCTTGAATTGAGGTCATGATCAGTGTGCATGCCAATTCGGTACAAACAATGTTTATGCATAGAAGCACATTAGAGGATTTCTATGTAGGTATCGTATCTGTTGTTCAAATTTTGTAACGCTAGGTTTTGACCTTGTGATCAAGATAATGATTGATTGATATGTTTATTGATTCAGACAATGTGCCTTTAAATATGCAGTTCAAAATCAGCACAGTTAGAAAACTGAATAACTATCCCAAAACTACAGTAGCAACTAACTAGTTGTTTAGGTAAACAGTACTAAGCTACCATTCCCTCCTTACTGCGTTAATTCAAACAAGAATGGAAGATTGCAAGGGTTTTGAACCCCAACCCTTCTGGAGACTTTGATGAAGCAACTTCAGCAATCCTCCTTGCTCACCTAATAAATATCAAACTGAATTCATTACTAGATCCCTGACGGTAGAACCTGCCACCATTTGCACAACATGAGAGAACATAAATTGTTCCGACCTCCATGCCTAATGAGACACATTGTCCTCCAAAATTCCACATCTCCTCTGCGTTTGTCTAATGCTCCTCTACTGCTGCACATGAGACGCCTTTCCTCCTTATTAATGTTTTATAACTGCAGGAGAAATCAGTTCTACCTGCGATGAATTGGCTAAATAACCGTCTTTGGCTTCCATCTCATCTTGCTCTCTCTCCTCTGCATATTATTCCTAGCTTAAATGATTTGAACGCATTTGAAGTTGAATAGTTTCCTATTCTCTGCTGCCACTGTCCATGTCACTCTTGAAGGAAATCCAAGTGTCATCAGTTACTGATTGATTGCGGATACATTGGTTTGGGTAAGTGCACAACTATATAGCGTTATCTCCTACTTATCAACTATATAGTGATCGCATGAAGAGTATTAAATGGATGAGTAACTGTTGTGGACAGTTCATGTAGCATCCGGTTATATTCTGCAGAGCGTGTCAATGTTGCTGTCTCCAACAGTTAATTCTCAGAGATTATTTTGGGTGTACCGCTTCTTCTGTGTTTGGTATTAATAAAATACTAAGTTACCAATTCGGATGCAGATTCCGAAGTGGATTCCGGAAGCGAATACGGGATGCGGGGATTTTTTTTTTTGTGGATGCGGATGCGGGAGGAAACGTGTGTGTGTGTGTGTGTGTGTGTGTATATATATATATATATATTTGTAGGATTCTTGGTGGAAATCCTATTTCAAATTTTTAGCTTCATCCAGATTTAACCTGTAACATCTTAGCAGTGATTAGATGTTGCCCGGCAGAAAGCCCTATATTCGAATTTGAGAGTGAATTTGACTGTGACTGGCAGAAAGCCCTATAAGTGACTTTAATAATGCTGTCAGGTATTTAATATCTCAATTATTTGTCAACTTTAGATTTTGCATTTGAAGACTGCTCTGTTTGTGTTTGTTTTCATGTTGGGCATCCTCTTTGTCAGAATATTCGCAGGATTCTAGTAAAAATTCTATTTCAAATATTCATCATTATCCAGATTTAGCCTGTAACATCTTAGCAGTTAGATGTTGCCTTTATCAAGCTAGTATTACACTGTTGCTTCCAGGTTTATGTTTTCTATTTTGTGGATTTCTTATACAGTTTTAATCCTTTTGAGGGATACCATAAGTTTGTCATGATGAAGATTTCTACAAGATGTTTGTTAATACAGCGCAATTCAAATTGTCCTTGCCTAATTCAGATTTTTTTTGTAGATCGGAAATTACAGGAGTCCATATTTGGGACTTCTTACTGATGATTTCTTTCCTGAATAATAATTTTTGTTGGGGAATCCCTGTGCTTGTCTTGAAGGATACATGATGCTTGAAAGGCAGTTTTTCAGTTTTGAGACAGCATATGATTGTGTACTGGCACTTTCTGTTGTATTAATTTAAATTATTACTAATCAGTTCCGAAGATTGTGGAATGTTTATTAGCAAACTAATGTTTTACTTGGCCCCTGCCATGTGAGATATCGATTTAGTTAATGGGACCTGGTCCACCAAAGGCACTCTTTCCCATTTGCCCTGTATATTAATCAATAAGTGCACATAGCTTAATACCACTCTGATCGCAAACATGTCCCTCTAACACATTTCTTCACCATCAGCTTTACTTAGGTTGTACGTATCTGTGTCAAGGATTAAAAAAGTGCATGACATGTGGCAGATGGTAGAACAGTCATTTTGACTGGACACATAAGGAGCAGAGATGTCTTTATGTTTTTATTATTGTTTTTTGTTAGAAAGGCCGCTGGGCCCGCGGATGCTCCCGGATGTGTCCGGAAGCCCTGTGGGTGCTGGTCGGAAGCCAGCCGAAGGCTCCCGGATGCGCTTGGAAGCTGGTGCTGGCCGGAAGCCAGCCGAAGGCTCCCAGATGCGCCTGGAAGCTTCCAGGCACATCCGGGAGCCTTCGGCTGGCTTCCGGCCAGCCACCCACAGGGCTTCCGGACACATCCGGAATCCGTCCGCCTCCGATGCGGAATCCAGGCCTGGACCCCACGAATCGGCATCTGAGATAAAATACAATAAAGTGCTTTGTGTACTGTTGATGTTAAGGAGATCATTTGCTTTCATTGTCAATAGTATTTCTGATGATTGTTGAGAGTCGACAATCTTTGAGAAGGATTATTATGCTGATTAAGCTTGGAAAGCTCTGTATTCTGATTTTGATTGTTCAATAAAGAATTGAAGTTTTGGGTGGCTGGGTTTTTCCAGGGTAAATTTCTGTGTCTATTTGTTCTTGGTTTTGCACTCCAGTTTATTTAATTTCTATGTATTTTGGTTTGAAAATTAACATTCTGAAAGTCCAGATCTCCTCCGTGTGTGCTTAACACCTCCTCAATTGCTGTGGAAACAATCCCTCCTTTGCTGTACAAATAATCACCCACATCTCTGCACATGAGACAACCTTTCCTTTGAAAGTCTGCATCTCCTTCGAGTGTGACTAATGTCTCCTTAAGCGCTTGACAAAATATCAACCAAAAATAGATATAACAAAGTGCACTACAAGAACATTGCCCCCCTGCTCTTTACAGGGATATAATGATGCCAATCCCCCTCTTTTCTTCAGGGACACAAATACTGCGCTTCTTATGCAATAAATCATCGTCGAGTGAGAAGCTTGCTTGGGATGATAAAAAACACCCTGCCTCCATTGCTTCCAACCTCTAATTTATTGTTTTCTCTACTCTCTAAAACAGAAACCTTTCTTCAATTTTTGCATTGTGAGGTGAGTTGTCATTATCAGATGAGTAATTTGTATGCACTGTAAACCACAAAAATGTGTTTCACCTTTAGTCACAATGAAAGCTATATTTTTCTTTAACTTTCCTTCGATGAGATCTTTGACCCAGCTGAATTGCACGTGTCCAAGTTTTTGATTATAATAACATTCAAATTCTTTCATTGTTGAAATGTTAGACTTTTCCTCTACTTTCTTCATCAATCAGAGAAGAGCTGGAATTCATTTTGTTCGATGTAAAAGCAATATGATCAAAACTTGAAGGCATACTACTTAGCAAGATTGCATTGGCATCATCTTCATCAACTTTGGAGTTAACAACTGCAAATGAATTAAGAAGAGAACAAAATGTACTTATATGTTGAACATTATTATCTTCCTCTTTCATCTTCAACCCAAACAGTTTTTGCTTTACGAACATTTAGCACTCGATGTCTGTGAACAGAATAAAGTTTTAAGCTCATCCCAAATTTCCTTTGATGTTTTCTTTAGATCATTGTGATGCAAATATGCATTTGATAAATGAGCAATCAATGCCATGGCCTTATGATTTTTAGCCATCCATTTCATTGCTTCATTTGCATCTTCTGCTTTTTAACAATTCCATTCACAGTGTCCCACAAATCTTTTTCAATTAAAAGCAATTGTATTTTAACTGAGCATGTGTGAAATTCACATCTTTCAAAGTTGACAATAGTCATTAATTTTTCCATTTTGATGCCCTTATTACTCCAAAAAATTTAAACTACTTCAAAGGATTGTACCTTGATTTTTGAAACCTTCCTATGAAATAAATAATTGATGCATACATCTAAAAACAAGCTTCCAATTTGTCATCCAGCAATATGCACGTAATCCTTCTCTTGATTTTTACACCAACTTGGAATGACATTTCAGTCAAAAGAAATAATCTGCCTCAACAATTCTTTGTAGACCTTCTAAACACCCTCACTGTTGTCTATTCTATCTGACTGGGATAAATGACATCACTTCACACCTCTACATTAAATGCCAAAGTTAACCTCTACATAGAAGTGCGATTCCATTCAATTATCCATATACATCTCTTTTAAGGGAAGTGACTCCTCAACCAAGGATGCCTTGGCTGTTTTTGGTCTTCTATGAATGCTTCAAGATTCCCGCCACCTCTTTGTTTTGTCTTTCCCCCTTCGTCTCCTAGTACACCCTCAAAATTGCGACAATGGCAGCTAAGAGCTGCACCTAGCATTCCTTTGAATCTTCAAGGAGCCCCTTTAGACTCCCATGCAAGCTTAATTCTCATATAAAACAACTGAGGGCTTCTCTTTACAAAATGCCCAACAAAAGATTCAACTTTAGCAAACTAGAATGACCAGCATAATGAATACAATAGTCCAGCATAGAATGATATCACCTAAACACAAGAAATAAATCGTTGCATTCAACATTAATTCTTCACGGCATTCCCACTTGCCTTCATTCACTCATAGGACAGGATCATTGCATGCTCGAATACCAAATGAAGAGCAGAATGATTGATTGATATGTTTATCGATTCAAACAACGTGCCTTTAAATAGGTAGTACAAAATCAACACCGTTTGAAAACTGAATAACTATCCCAAAACTGTTATAGGCACTAACTAGTTGTTTATGTTATACACCAACAGCTCGGGAGTAAAGCAGATACAGTTTAACAAATTTGGTGGTTGCTTGCCAGTGTGCAAGCCAAATGCTTCACATGGGTTAGTCAAAGTTCAAACAGTAAATCACTTCTGAGCTATTGATGCATACTTGCTGATTTCTGTGCATACCATCCATATACAATATACGCTTCCCTTAGAATAATACCTTTTTTACTTCAAACTCTGTTTTCATTTTTCTTTCCACTGCTGTGGATTTGAACATATGCCAAGTTCATTGGCTGTGCAAGAATTATATTCATTTCTTATGTTTTTTAATCCTATTTTGCAAGTATTTGAAGCCTGTTTTATCTAATTGTATATTTTCTTAATATGTTGAGTTTTTGTCAAGTTCCAAGTGCAAGACAATTTTTTGGCCTGCTGAACTATGAAATCAGGTCTTGCCAGTACACCTACACCTGAAATAGAAAATTTGTCACCATTAAGTAGAAGTTGGGTAATCCATCAATGAAATGTCAAAATTTAGTGGAATATAAGTTAATGAATTGTTAAGAAAACTAGCAATCATAACTTTTTGTTCCGTTATAAAATGTTTTTAGTTCATTGTAGACATAGTGTAGCCTTTAGGTTTCATTGAATGATTAAATCAAGTTTGGTAATTCAGGAATTTAGTTCTCTTTAAAATGTTCAAGTACGATGCAATGTGGAAATCATTCAATGTTCTTGACAATGGCTTGCTGCAGGAGGTACTGTTCTGCACGGTTGCGGAGGCTGTACAAGTCACTGAAAATCACTCATGGTCGTGGCAAGTACTCGCGAAAAGCTATAACTGAGTCCTCCGTGACAGATGTGAGGTTCGTAGCAAAGTGTTCTATTTACTAACTTTATGGCATACCCTATACAAGGACATAGTTTTGTCATTGTCCTTATGTTGTCTCCATGCTAATGAGCTTGTTTACCACTTTTTAGCCGATAGTTAGATTTTTTATGTTTATATACTGATTCCAAGTTATAAAGTTCATGAAGATCATATAGTTATGTTTTTTTTATAAATGAATTTCTCTTTGTGACTAGTTGTAACCAAAGAAGCATAATCGGTCAAAATGATTTTTTCCTTGAAAAGTCCTGATTTAGTCAGCCATAATTTCGAAAAATGTTCAATGATTTTTGAAGAAAATCGTGAAAGAATTGCAAAAAAGCATCTGGGAAACACATCTACTGTCTACCAACCTGTTATGATACCCTAACCAAAGGAGATTGCTATTTAGTCATTTTTCATTAATTTTTAGTGCAGAACTAAGCTTTAGCTGCAGGGGATAAGATGCAAGATTTCAGTCTTGCCAAATTCACGTATAGATGCATAAGAAAATAGTGGCTATTGCTCAAGTATTCCCAATAACGGAAGTATACCAAGATGCTCTTGATTTAAAAGTATAGCAAGATGTAAATGCACTGGTAAACCTAGTAGACTGTTATTTAAATTTCAGACTTCTGATCTGATTGCTATGACAGGTACATATCAGCAATCACAATGCAATAATAATGTTTGAACTTCATAAGGAATTTCTGAATAATAGGATATTATATTTGACGGTGATCTGATATCTGAATGTAGAGATAGAATGATTTATTGTTTATAATGGTGCCATCTCTTGCATCCTCAATCGGATATATATTCCTGTGGATGAGTAGACATGCCTATTCAAATGATGAGACATGATGGTTCATTAACATTTGTTTCCAAGAGGCACAATTATAACCGATTGTTTTCTAGTTAACTATAACTAACGCTGGTCTCATTAGTGTTTAGTTTGTATTAACAAGATCAGATCGATCATTTAAGGTAAATATAAGTATAACCAATGCCAGATTGATATGCAAGAGATAAACAAATGTCTCATACTTGTCAAGGATGTGATCAGTCCGGTCGCAGAGGAAGGACAGTCAATTTGGATCACGAATATAATTATGTATGCATACATGTATAACAGTTCACAAGTGAATGGATAGTGAACTGTTATACACACATGCATACATGGTTATCAGTTCCACATTCTTCTAGGCCGACTGACGCTATCACATTTAACACTCCCTCTTAGCTAGGGAAGACAAAAAGGTATGAATAGTTTTAGATATCACCTAGCACGTGAAATCAAGGAGTATACAGAATATCAAATCAGCATGATACTTTTATATTTCTAGTTATGGTATGAGCACTGACACCATGTCACATGATGTCTACCATAACATGTCATGGTATGTCCATGGACAATACATCACATAATGTCCACCATGATTATCTCATTAAGACCAAATTGATCTGCAATAGATATCAAGTCAGCATGATATCAATTAATTAGTCTAAGAGATATTAACTATCAAGTTAGCATGGTAGTAGACATTGTAAAGTTGTCACCTTACAATGTTGAATACAAGTGTACATTATTAGAAAGATTGTCACCTTTCAGTAATACATATAGGTGAGGCCCATGAAGCCATAGAGCCACACATATGACAAAAGAGTTTACGCATTAAAAATCTGAAAAAAAATATAATAGTACATTCGAGATTTAGTCTCAATGAATTACATTTCAACCATACCAAGTTTCTTTCTAAGGTACTCACTTTAACTCTGGAGAGAGGCTTAGTAAGGATATCTACTGTTTGATCATTTGTACAAATATATTTCAACTGAATTGCTTTCCTTTCAACCATATCCCTCATGAGTGATAAGGGATCTCTATATGCTTGGATCGATCATGGAAAACAAGATTAACTGAGAGCTTGATGTAACTTTGATTTTCAAAATGAATAATGGTAGGTTATAAGAACTTTCTAAACAGTCCCACAATCAATTTTCGAAGCCATTCAGCTTCTCTAGCTCCCATTGCGGCTGCAATTTATTCGACTTCAGTAGAACTTTGTGCCACAAAAGACTGCTTCTTGCTTATCCAAGAGATCATGGCGGATCCCAAACTAAAACAACATCCAGATGTGCTCTTTCGATCACTCACACTTTCAGCCCAATCTGAATTTGATTATCCATGTAAGTCTAGATCAACATTCTTATATTTGAGTCCATATCCAATAGTACCTTGTAGGTACCTCAAAATGTGTTTATTAGCAACAAGGTGTATTTCATGTGGTCCACACATAAATTGACTCAAGGCATTCACTACATAGCAAATGTCAGGTCATGTGTTAACCAAGTACATTAGGGATTCGATGATTTGTCTATAGAAGGTAGGATCTGCAAATCTGGATTCAGCTGCTGCTTCTTTCAACTTGTGTAAGTTTGTTTCCATGAGTGTGGACATAGGCCTACAATTTAGCATTCCAAACCTTTTCAGAATGTCAATAGTACATTTCCCTTGATTTAGAAGGATACCATCAGGTTTCGGCCAGACTTCCAATCCTAGAAAGTAGTGTAGTAGACCCAAAGCCTTCATATCAAATTTTGAAGCCAAATGCTTCTTGCATTGAGAAATTAGTTGATCTTCTCGTGTAATCAGTAGGTCATCAACATATAGAATTGATATTAACATATCACCTTTAATGACTTTAAAGTAAAGATTTGGATCAGCTTCATTCTTAGAGAAACCTAGTCTTGTAAGGTATCTTTAATTCTCTCATACCAAGCTCTAGGAGCTTGTTTAAGTCCATATAGGGCTTTATTCAATTTGCATACATGGGATACTGCATCATGAATCACAAAACTGTTAGGCTGTTCTAGATAGACTTCCTTTTCTATAGTCCCGTTCAAGAATGCCATCTTTACATCCATCCGGTGTATCTTCCAACCCTTTGCTGCAACAATGGCTATAACTGCTCTAACAGACGTATATCTAGCAACTGGTGCAAATATATCCTCGTAATCAGTTCCATCCTCCTGTGACAAACCTCTTGCAACAAAACGTGTCTTATGTTTCTCCATATTGCCGTTTGTAGCATGTTTAATCTTGAAGAGTCATTCAAAGGAAACAATAGATTCCCTTTAGGTGTAGGTACTATATCCCACTCATCATTTTTTAGAATGGATTGATACTCTTTTGTCATGGCATCTTTCCATACTTGGTTTTTAAGAGCTTCAGTTACACTAGTGGGTTTTGAATTTGAAATCTCATTCATTAGTGCTACATAGTTTGATAATATATTAGGCCTCTTACTCTCTCCAAAAGTCCCTTTCAGTGTAGCGAAGTTTTTTGCTTCCTCAATAACCTTTCTCGCCCAAAGTGGTTGTTTCCTTTTGTTAAGGATCCTTTAGTGTTCCTCCCCAATGCACACCCCTTACATGTTCCATTAGGGCCCGTTTGGTTGTTGGAATAGGAATAGGAAAATTGGAATAGGAAATGTATTCTCTGTTTGGTACCCCAAATCGGAATAGGGAATAGACATACATATTCCAATTTTGCTCCTAAAATGAGCATATGTCCATTCCAAAAAATAGTTGTTATTGGAATAGGCCATTCCTATTCCCAATCTGATTTTATTTTTAAATTTACAAAATTGTTAGGCTGTTCTAGATAGACTTCCTTTTCTATAGTCCCGTTCAAGAATGCCATCTTTACATCCATCTGGTGTATCTTCCAACCCTTTGCTGCAACAATGGCTATAACTGCTCTAACAGACGTATATCTAGTAACTAGTGCAAATATATCCTCGTAATCAGTTCCATCCTCCTGTGACAAACCTCTTGCAACAAAACGTGTCTTATGTTTCTCCATATTGCCGTTGTAGCATGTTTAATCTTGAAGAGTCATTCAAAGGAAACAATAGATTCCCTTTAGGTGTAGGTACTATATCCCACTCATCATTTTTTAGAATGGATTGATACTCTTTTGTCATGGCATCTTTCCATACTTGGTTTTTAAGAGCTTCAGTTACACTAGTGCGTTTTGAATTTGAAATCTCATTCATTAGTGCTACATAGTTTGATAATATATTAGGCCTCTTACTCTCTCCAAAAGTCCCTTTCAGTGTAGCGAAGTTTTTTGCTTCCTCAATAACCTTTCTCGCCCAAAGTGGTTGTTTCCTTTTGTTAAGGATCCTTTAGTGTTCCTCCCCAATGCACACTCCTTACATGTTCCGTTAGGGCCCATTTGGTTGTTGGAATAGGAATAGGAAAATTCGAATAGGAAATGTATTCTCTGTTTGGTACCCCAAATCGGAATAGGGAATAGACATACATATTCCAATTTTGCTCCTAAAATGAGCATATGTCCATTCCAAAAAATAGTTATTGGAATAGGCCATTCCTATTCCCAATCTGATTTTATTTTTAAATTTTATTTTATTTTTCAAACTTTATTTTAACATTTTTTTAAAACATTTTTTTAATAACATTTTTATTATTGTATCTATTTGTTTTAAAAAATGAAATAAATTATATTTCTCATTAATTTCGATGAATAAAAGAAAAATGAAAATCTATTAACCTTTTTACCATTATTGAAAAATTAACCAAAAAACAATAAATTAAAACAAAAAAGTTTAAGGGAAATATTTTTAAAAGTACAAAACTTAACCTTATTCCTATTCCATTTTTGTACAACCAAACAATGGATTAACATATTCCCAATTGAATTTCAAGTGAACCAAATAGGATTGGAATTGCCCTTTTCTATTCCCATTCCCCATTCTCATTCCCATTCCATTTTTCTATTCTAATTTTCAATTCCTATGCTAGCAACCAAACGGGCTCTTATGAATTGTGTTTAGTTTGGGAGGTCTTGTTACTAATTTTTCCATAGATGTTAGGTCTCGAAAATGTATATGCCCTAATCTTCTATGCCAGATTTCATTGGAGTCATGGGTTTCATGAATGAGTGCTTGTTTTGACTCAGTGCAAAGTTTGTATAGGTATCCATGTCTTACATCTATTGTTTTAGCCTTCTTAAAAGTAGCATTCTTTGGCCATGCCAAGACTTTTCCATTCATGAAAGTGACTCTATAGCCATTATCTTCTGGGGCAGATATAGATACTAGGTTTCTTTTCATTCCTGGTACAATTAATACATCTTGTAGTTGGGTAGTGATGCCATCATCTAATTTGATGTTATAGGTTCCCTCTCCTTTTACATGATGTGCATAGTCATCTCCAATCTTTACCTCTTAGTCAATTTCTTCAACCATAGTATCTAGATGTTCTCGAAATTTGGTGATATGTCTAGAAGACCCACTATCAATCACCTAAGTATTGGCTTTATTAGATACATGATTTGATAGTGCTGAATAGAATAGAAACTTCTCAAGATCTTCTTTTGTATTTGTTTTCCTGACCTTAGCATAGGATGGTTGTTTCTTAAGTTTGTCACGACATTTGGCAGCATAATGTTCATATTCATCACATTTGAAACATTGGACTTGTGACCTACAAAAATCTCTTTTCTCTCGGAAGGTTCTAATTTTGTCCTTTTCTTTTTAGGCATAGAGGTATGTATACACGACACCCAAATATCCTAAGATGGCTTATATCAGGTTTTATCTCGATAAAAGCCTCTTATGGTGTTTTATTATAAAGATGTGAGTGAGGCCATCTATTTTGTATGTAGACAATTGTCTTGATGCTTCTGCCCAAAACGAAGTATCAAGATTTTGGTCATACATCATTGACTTTGTAGCTTTCACAATGATTATGTTTTTCCTCTCACCTACCCCAATTTGTTGAGGATTATAGGGTACAGTGAACTCCCTCTTAATCCCAAGATTAATACAAAATTCTTTGAAGATTTTGGAAGTGAATTCTTTCCCATTGTCAGTTCTTAGGGTTTTAACTTTCTTTCCAGATGAGTTTTCTGTTAGGGTCTTGAATTCTTTGAATTTCTTAAGGATCTCTTTTGACTCTTTGCATTTCAGGAAGTAGATCCAGGTCTTTCTAGAGGAGTCATCCACAAAAATTACATGGTATAGAGACCCTCCCATTGACGGAGTTGACATAGGTCCACATAAATCTGAGTGGACTAATTCCAATACATTTTTAGTTTTGCTTAAACTATTTTGGAAGGATCCTTTAGTGTTCTTCCATAACGCATACCCCTTACATGTTCCATTATGGATTGTGTTTAGTTTGGGAAGTCTTGTTACTAATTTTTCCATAGATGTTAGGGCTCATAAATGTATATGCCCTAATCTTCTATGCTAGATTTCATTGGAGTCGTGGGTTTCATGAACATATCTTACACATTGTTTTAGCCTTGTTAAAAGTAGCATTCTTTGGCCATGCCAAGACTTTTCCATTCATGAAAGTGACTCTATGCCCATTATCTTTTATGGGAGATATAGACACTAGGTTTCTTTTTATTCCTGGTTAAATTAATACGTTTTGTAGTTGGATAGTGATGCTAGAATCTAATTTGATGTTATAGGTTCCCACTCCTTTTACAAGATGTGTAGAGTCATCTCCAATGTTTACCTGTTCCTTAATTTCTTTAACCATAGTATCTAGATGTTCTCGGACTTTGGTGATATGTCTAGAAGACCCACTATCAATCACCCAAGTATTGACTTTATTTGATACATGATTTGATAGTGCTGAATAGAATAGAAACTTCTCAAGATCTTCTTTTGTGTTTGTTTTCTTGACCTTAGCATAGGATGCTTGTTTCTTAAGTATGTCACAGCATTTTGCAGCATAATGTCCATATTCATAACATCTGAAACATTGGACTTGTAACCTACAAAAGTCCCTTTTCTCTTGGAAGGTTCTAATTTTGTCCTTTTCTCTTTAGGTACATGTATCTATACAGGACACCCAAATATCCTAAGATAGCTTATATCAAGCTTTATCCTAGTAAAGGCCTCTTCTGGTGTTTTATTATAAGGATGTGAGCGAGGACATCTATTTTGTTTGTAGACAATTGTTCTTGACGCTTCTGCCCAAAACAAAGTATCAAGATTTTGGTCATACATCATTGACTTTGCAACTTCCACAATGGTTCTCTTTTTCCTCACCTACCCCAGCTTGTTGAGGATTATAGGGTACAATTAACTCCTTCTTAATCCCGACATTAATACAAAGTTCTCTGAAGATTTCAGAAGTGAATTCTTTCCCATTGTCAGTTCTTATGATTTTAACTTTCTTTCCAAATAAGTTTTTTGTTAGGGCCTTGAATTCTTTGAATTTCTTAAGGATCTCTTTTGACTCTTTGCATTTCAGAAAGTAGATCCAGGTCTTTCTAGAGAAGTCATCCACAAAAATTACATAGTATAGAGACCCTCCCATTGATGGAGTTGACATAGGTCCACATAAATTTGAGTGGACTAATTCCAATACATTTTCACTTTTGCTTAAACTATTTTGGAAGGATCCTTTAGTGTTCTAACCTAATGAACACCCCTTACGTGTTCCGTATTGATTGTGTTTAGTTTGGGAAGTCCTGTTACTAATTTTTCCATAGATGTTAGGGCTCACAAATGTATATGCCCTAATCTTCTATTCCAGATTTCATTAGAGTCATGGGTTTCATGAATGAGTGCTAGTTTTGACTCAGTGGAGAGTTTGTATAGGTATCCATGTCTTACACCTATTGTTATAGCCTTTTTAAAAGTAGCATTCTTTTGCCATGCCAAGACTTTTCCATTCATGAAAGTGACTCTATATCCATTATCTTCTAGGGCAGATATAGATACTAGGTTTCTTTTAATTCTTGGTGATACAATCACCCAAATATTGACTTGATTTGATACATGATTTGAATGCACTGAATAGAATAGAAACTTCTAAGGATCTTCTTTTGTATTTTGTTTCCCAACCTTATCATAGGATGCTTGTTTCTTAAGTCTGTCAGGGCATTTGTCAGCATAATGTCCATATTCATTACATCTAAAACATTGTACTTGTGAAGCATGTCTCCTTTCCTTGCCCTTTCCATGAAATTTTTTCTTCCTTTTGAAATTCTTCTTTCCTTCCTTATGATGTTTGGCATTTAGACCATCAAGGTCCTCGTTAATGGATTTTTGTTTGATTCCTTTTGGTAACCGTCTCACTTCTTGTAGATAGTCAAACTTTAGGCGCTCTAACTTTGGGAGTTTCGACCTTGCACTTATACCTTGTTTGAATGGTTCCCATGTGTTTGGTAATCCACTTAGAGTTATAAGGGATAATTCTTTGCTTTCTATCCCATGCTCAATGTTTGATAGTTGATCCCTCAATTCTATTATTCTCATGAAGTAGATAGTCACAGATTCTCCTTTATTCATACTTATATGATTCAGCTGTGTTTTGAGTGCAAGGGTTGTGCCTGTATTATTTGGCACAAAGGTGCTCTCTAGAGATTTTACCATAAGGTATGTTGTCGTCTGCTTTGCCAGTTGGTACTATGTTGTCTCTCATAGAATCCATTATTAGTTTCATAGCTTTCTTGTTATTTTCAATCCATTGGGATTTTTTTTGGCTCATCCTCAGGTTCTGTCCTTTTATCTTATACATATGAATCTACTTTGTGCTCATCTATTATCATCATGATTCTTAATGTCCATGCTATGATGTTGTTGGCTTCCTCAAGGCGATCCTCAAATCTGATTGGATTTGTCACTTTGAATGGTGGAAGTGTGACATAACTTTATCAACGTAGGTAGTCTGATTTCTCAAGTTTACTTTTGATCTTCCTAACTTAGCTCTGATACCATGTAAATGCATTGGTAGACTTAGTAGCAAACTGCTATTTTAGTTTCAGAGTTCTGATCTGATTGCTATGACAGGTAGATATTAGCGATCACAATGCAGTAATAATGTTCGAACTTGATAAGGAGTTTCTGAATATGATATTTGACTTTGATCTGATATCCGAATGCAGAGATAGAACAATTTATTGTTTACAATGGTGCTATCTCTTGCATCCTAAATCGGATATATATAATCCTATAGACGAGTAGAACATGCCTATTCAAATGATGAGACATGATGGTTGATTAACATTTGTTTCCAAGAGACACGATTATAACCGATTGT
The DNA here is from genome assembly GCA_028749045.1 of Cupressus sempervirens. Lineage (NCBI taxonomy): Eukaryota > Viridiplantae > Streptophyta > Pinopsida > Cupressales > Cupressaceae > Cupressus > Cupressus sempervirens. Next base: position 770,667,841 of record CM053792.1, on the reverse strand, counting down.
TTTCTAGTTAACTATAACTAACACAGGTCTCATTAGTGTTTAGTTTGTATTAACAAGATCAGATTGATCATTTAAGGTAAATATAAATATAACCTATGCTAGATCGATATGCAGGAGATAAATGAATGTTTCATACTTGTCAAGGATGTGATCAATCAGATCTCCAAAGGAAGGACAGTCAATTTAGATGATGAGTATAATTATGTATGTATACATGTATAGCAGTTCACAAAGTGAACTGATATACATGTATGCATACATGGTTATCAGTTCTACATTCTTGTAGGCTGACCGACGCTATCACATGTAACACAAGATGCACTCGATTAATTATTTGTTGCCAAATAATTTTGCCTTTAAAAGGTCTTTTTAGTCTCCGCCCTTATCTTTATCTCTGCATTATGTATGGGGACATACAAGGAGAACTGTACCATTTCAAATTAGGTACTCTTGTGTAATGCCCTCTGTTAGGGTTGGACATGGACATTACACAATTGAGTCATTTTAATGGTATAGGCTTCTCAAAGATCTATGTTTATGAGTGGGAAGTAATTACCCTTTGCACATACCCAATGATATTACCATTTGGTTTGTGGATTGAAGACTATAGATGTTATCCAAGTTGCCTAGATACTAGCGAAGGACTCCCTCAAAGTTGATAGGTCCAAGTCCATTTCATGGAGATTTACGGATTGCTAACCCCTACCTTCTATTGGGTAAATCCCTTACCTTGGATATATACAAACCCCTCCTTAGTAACATTATATGCCTCTTACCAAATATGACGTCACACTATATATCACTCACCTTTCTAAACCTATAACTGACATCATTATATATAAATGATTACCTTAATTTAATTGGTCAATGTTTCCCATAGCAGTAATGACGACACTATCGGGTTACATATTTTATGGGAAATAATACCATCTACTTGGGCTATTGCCAATTTAGCACTTATTTTCAAATAGGTAGTTCCTTATTATTTATTTAAATATAACCTGTGCAACTTTTATATTCTTTATTATCTCTTTTTCTCCCTTCAATGACAATGTTTCTGTTTAACCTATTGTTTATTTATTTTCGGTCCCTATTCCTCGATGCCTCTCAATTTGGTTTGAGTATTACTTTTATATGATTCAATAATGAGCCCTCGATAAGAGGCACATCTCTTACGATGTAGCCTTCTTAATTACTGAATGCGTGATCTAATGTTGACCATCGAATTATGTTTGCTATTATATATATCTTCAATCCTTGTCTAATTGAGTCATCGAGCCTTTCATAAATCAATCACTATTATAACCAATGATAAGTGTTAATATTTTGTGAAAGCTAATCTAGCTATAGTTGATGATATAATTAGTCGATAAGCTATTGCTAAGCAAAGATTGCCAATCTCGCGTGATGTCGGATGCCCGGAAAATATTGTTGTTGCCGATAAATGTGACAATTGAAATATTGGTCACATCGATGTGTAAGAGGCACTACAGTTGCACTCTGTATGTGAGATAAGTTTTAATACGATATATCTACTGACAAGTCATCCAAATATAGTAGGAAGCGTAACAGGCTAGACAAGTTAGCAAGATAGAAATCCACATGTGGTAGCCTTTTCCCCAAGAAGAACTAGAAATAAAATAGAACCATTCTCCAAATCAATTACAACATTATAAGAAACCTATGGCCGACATGCTAAGAAAGCCGTCCACTTACATTGACGCAAATTATTGAACAAATTTGGGAGTGCAAGTACAATAGATTTTAACCCTAAATATTGGCAATTTCTCTATTTTTAGCAACGTTGAGTTGAAAGAATCATTCTTCTTTAGAATTTGTTTACCACGTTCTAGGAGATCTTATAATTGGTTGTATGGTATTTATTGTCACATGGAAAGAGATCTATAATGACTGGAAGGGATGAATTGTAATTTGTGAGTGTTAAAAAAAACTCCATCTTCAATAACTATTGAAGAAATAAGGAACATTGTAAATAATATTATTTAAACATTTAAATACAACAAAACACGAAGACCTTTTAAATTGATGATTATAATCTTTGCCGTCCCACAGTGGAGAAGAGTTTATTGGGATCCACTTATTCCAAAACAAATCTTTCCATCATTTCTTTTGAAAGGAATTGAATGTGTTAGTAGGTGCCTATTGGCAGCGGTTTTAATTTGGCTAGATGTTGTGTTGCTATTAAGAGACGTGCACAAAGACACAATTTTACACCCCTTGCCAAAAACATCAAGAGCTTTGTGAGATCAGTTAGCAGCAATCATTTCGTTCTTTGGAAGAGTTGTTGGAAGATTGGCAAGATTGGTTTGATGATGATATGTTACATTCATGACTGAGTTTGTCGTTGATGTCAACATAGCATGTTTGATGTCTTCTATGGTTCCTGACAGAAGAACAACGGAAATATTAAGTTGGTGCAGACGACTAGTTGAGCATGATAATCACCCGAGGTTATGAGAGATACTTTCGAGTATCTGGTATATGCAATTAACGTTGGAAGCAGAAAGGACAAGTCTAGAAGAAGTTATGTAAGTTTTGGTGATGTCTGTTCTGAGATAGAGTTTACAAAGGCATGTTCTGGTAAACTTGTTATATCTCTTACCAGAGTTGATGTCTTGATGGTCAAGGTTGAGGACATGAAGATGACATGTTGAGTATGCTGTGGCTAAGCTCGCTCATCATAATATTGTGTGTACGGAAAGTCATTCAAGTTGCATGGCAAAAGATTTGTGTTATCGCTAAGTGTAACGTGTTCTTAATGAGGTCCTTTAATAATTAGTTGAGAAGGACTAACAGGCGACTCAGGAATTGTTTTATGGACTTGGTATAAAGGAAGGACATTTTCCTTTATCATGATGTATGTAGATATGAGGATATGCGAATTGTAAATGTTCGGAAAGCAGTAGAGGATGCGAAGTTGAGCAGAGCAGTGCGGAAATGAAGGAAACTTCATTGTTGAGGTTTTTCTGAGTGATCCAAGGTTTGGTATTTGGATCCGAGGTTCATGACCTGGTCTACAAGGTCTGGTAATGATTGGTCCGGTTGACAGGATAGAAGAAAGTACAGAGGAAAGAAAGAAGATACCGGTAAATTACTTGTTTGAGCAGTGAGCTCTTCTTGTAGTTGAAATTGCATGTTTGGGCAGTGGGCTCTTCTTGCATACATTATACCACAATTCCTAACAAGGTTGGAATCTCCTAACAGGGATTCAAAGTCTCCTAATAGGGACTCATTGTACTAAATGTTGTAATAGACTCCTAACAGGGTCTATCCTCTAGCAAGGAATATTTCTATTAGTACATCATCTTGTGGGCATCATTCCCACCAGGGTTTTCCCTCTGATCAAGGGTTTCCCTAGTCAACATATCTAGTGTAATTGTCTATGCGCATCTTTGTATGGTTGCTGTTTACTTTGATTGAATGGTTAATTTTGTTTAATGAAGATAAGTGGTTTAATTATTGGATAACTGATTCACCCCCCCTCTCAGTTATCTTGGTGGACTATTGTTTCTAACAAGAGGGCCATTACACTATAATATTTTGGGCATGCTCATTTTTCTTGTCATCAAGTACTCGCAGGATAGGGTATAGAGTTTCCTTTCTTTTTGAATAGGTTTTAAAACCCAGATTGTATCTGAATGTTTTAGTTTGAATTGTTAATGGAAGCTCATAAGTTGTGATTGTCAACACCATATTCAAAACAATTGTTCAAAATTAAATATTGTTTCATGCCAACTTCAAAAGAATTAACATTTCACAGAAAAATATCTACAGTAACCCATAAAAGTTTGATTTGCTATGGAATTTTACTTTTTTAGATGCAATCATAAAGGTAGTGCTCTTCCACCACAATTAAAAAAAAACAATGATGTTCTTTGAAACACAACTGTTTGTTATGAGATTGCTTTAGATCAGGGAGCTAATCTGTTCAGCCAAAGTCACGTAGGGTTCATAACCTATGGCTTTTAGTACCAATGCTTAAAATAAGAATAGAATCCTAGATGACTTTTTATGAGCCCAATAATTTCAGCAAGTGGACCATTGAAAATTTACAATAGTGGCCATTGGTTTAGTCATTTGTCCTAGGGGAAGAGATCTAGTAGTTGCTCAGGTTAACTGTGTGCACCTTGATCTCCTAAACTGTAAGTCTAGTTATGCCAATTTTTTTTTGTGTGCTTCCATAGATGACTCAAAGAGCTTAAAGCTAAGGTTTCAACATTTGGACATTTACAGATCTCTGTGTAGAAGTTGTGGAGTGCGAAGTGGTTGAAAGATGCCATTTGAAAATATTCACTAGATGCCTATTATGCTCTAAAAAAAACCAGTACTTTTGGCACAAATGGACCAATCAGTAACCAAGAAAGTTAAAATGATCAATTATTAGTGCATGTGTGATCGACTATAGCATATGTGTTATTGACTATTAATACATGTGTTATCATTTCTTGGGGATTTTTAAAAGCGGTAATTAGGGGGTATCCACCATAAAACCCTCACAGTCATTAGACCCCCTGGCGATTATTGGATCTCTTCCCCTATTGCTCATGAAGGTGATACTTGGGATCGTATACAAATAAATCAGACAAATTTGTTAATGCAAATCTATTTTTCTTTATTTACTTATATTTTTATGCCCTATTTTTTCATGCAATCTTTCTTCCTCCACATGATAGGTATTCAAACACGATTTACGATTTCAGATTTTCTTATTTTTATTGGTGATTAGTTTATTTGTTGTTGAAGATCTCACGTTTGCCAAGTGTTGATTTATGTTTTTAAATTGGAACAGTGCCTTATATTTTCGTTTGCGTTCCTTCTAAGTAATGGGAGCACTTTTTTCATTTCCCCTTTTAAGTGATAGCATTTGGTGCCACCACAATAAATAAAATGTAACAAATTTTAAGATGGGACCAACAATTAGGGTGATAACATTTTCAATTGTATCATTTTTTTTGAGTGTATTCAAGAGTTTATTGTATGCCAATTGGTAGATTGTTTTAATGGTCTGGGTCTTTGGAAAAAGAGCTAGAAGTTGTAACACATGTAAGTGCATTGGAGGGCAAATTGTAATACAAAGAGCAAATTTAACCTTTCACAAAGCTATACAACATTGCAAGTTACGCTTATGTGATGTTTACCATTAGCTATATGATGTTCCAAGTTTTTTTTTTTTTTTGTGTGAGCAATGTTATTTCTTGTTTTTTAAGTGTACATTTGATAGCGAGCAAGGTGAAATATTCATGCGAGTTCATGAAGAAAGTGGAAAATAATTTCTTGTGATAATAATGCTAGACTACTATTAAATATTTTTTGAATTAAACTTCTTTAGCAATTTATATATTTATATTCGTTTATTTGTTATATTTAGAAATTAAATAAATATAAATTTAAAAAAATAAGGAAAGAGATTTTGCTTTTGAAAATTAATGACAAACAAACAGTTTTAAAAAATGAATATTTTTGAAATTCTTGATTTTTTTTTGTATAAGTTTTTTTTATATATTTAAGTTAATTTTTATATTATTTTTGTGATAATAGTGCTAGAATGTTATCAATTTTAATTATAAGTTCCTTATTGGTTTTTAATTTTAAATTTTCGAATTAAACTTTTTTAGCAATTTATGTATTTATATTTGTTTACTTGTTGTTGCATTTAAAAACTAAATTAAATTTAAATTTCAAATAATAAGGAAAGAGATTTTACTTTTGAGAATTAATGACAAACATACGAACTTAAAAAAAATTATATATTTGAAATTTTTGATTTTATTTTGTCTAAGGGTTTATTTATTTTTAAGTTAATTTTTTTTAAAACTTAGGTTTTCTATTTTATTCAAAAACTAAAATATTTCCAAGTATAGATTGAATATATGCATTTCATTTTTAATTACATGTATTTTTAAATATTTGATCTACAAACTTATACTTTTTATATTAAAATTAGGAAAGAATATTCTTTCTTTTGCAAAATATTATTGACCATATTTGTCATACCTATTTTCCTTAACTTTTGATAAGTACTATTCAGTAAAATAGTTAAAATGCATTTTCTTTTCAAATTAAAAAGAAGATAAAGATATTTTTGTCTAAGTTGCCAGTTTGGGTTCGGTTCCAAGTTCGAAGTTCGAGAACCGGTTCACAAGTTCGTCAAAATTTTAGAAAGGAGTTTGGGTTCGTTAGTACAAAAACATGTAAAAATAAAATAAAAAATAATATACACACACACACACATTTATGAAGCATGAGTTAAAATTAGAATGTAGCATAGTAGCATAAATAGATTTAAACAAAAAAAACACCATAAACAGTTAAACTTGTAATCATAGTGATCATACCATCATATAGTTCAATCAACTTCAACATCAAAGATCTAAAACATTTGACAAAATACCATAGTTACACCACCTTGGAGGACAGGGGGATGACGGAACGGGGGGACAAGTTTCTGAGACGCGGGATAGAGGGGCTTTAATTTGGGGACGGTGGGGGGAGGGTGAGGGACAGGAGGGGGTGTGTATATATATATATATACACACACACACACATATGGTACTTTAATTGCTAGTTATGAAAGGATATATTGCAATATAAGATATAGAGATGTAAAAGAATAAATACTTGAACATTGGATTGAATTGGAACATCGAACATTGAACATAAATAGTCGAATCAGCAAATAGTCATCATTAGGATGTCCCCCATCAGCAGAGGTGGTAGAATTTGGTGGCAATGTTGGGGATGGGGGGATGGAGTCCCCAAGTCCCTGGTGCGTCCAAGTCTCCACGACACGGAGCAAAAAGGGCAGGGACACGTCCTTGTGTTACTATGCAAAATACCCTGTTTGGAAACTTGAAATGACAATGAGAGGCCACCAAAAGTAATTCATAACTACTTTTAGGGTTGTGGACGCCAAAAAAATTTAATTTTTGCCCAAAAAAACACTTTCCAGCTGTTTGCGGGGCCTAGTTTGCTGTGGGTTCGAACTTTTTGGTGCTGGTTTGCTCGGGTTCAAATCCATTTCGAACCCGATCGAACGCGCATGGCATAAACAATACCTTGGTCAAACCAAGTTTGAACCGAACTAGAACTGCGAAACAATTCAAACTTTTCTTGGTGCGGAGGGGGGGGGGAGGTACCCGTGCAACTTAGATTTTTATTTTAAATCTATATGATTTTAACTTTTTGAACTTATTAGAAATATATAAGACTGATTATCTTGCAGACGTAAAATAGATCAATGTGGGTTAGATATTGAACTATTTTGTTGTAATTTGTATTATAACTAAAATGTGTTGGGTAATTAAATATTATTTGTTACATTAGATCATTTGTGTATGTTAATTAGTATATGGTACTATATATAGAAATAGTGTGAAGAACATGCACTAGAAGTACAATTGACAATGCAAGTCTTGATGAACAACTTGAAAACATGTGCTTCTTTGTAGAGGGCAACATATCATGCTCACAACCAACATCTGGAGACAGGTAGGCTTTGTTAATTGAGCACTTGGAGAACTAGTTGAAATAGGTTAAAGCCCTAGTACAAAACCACCTGAAATACCAATGTATGTTGTAGCGAGGTTCAAAAATTACAATAGCCCTGCTTGGACTGAAAAAGAGCCAAAAAGTATATCAATAGTTCATGTAACTTTGGGGAGTTGAAGGTAGGCACCTCTTGTAATGACATGGGCCATAACCATGATGAAATATTGTCATTGATGTCAAAAGAGAAAACAAGGCCATCATCGATGTCAAATATGAATTGTTGATTGATGTAAAAGGACAAAGTACTCATATACAAGACCATCTTGTTAATACCAAGCTATACATCAGCAATGTACTATAAATCAGTGATCATTAGTATCTACAATATATATAAGGGAGAAAATTATATATAAAGTGTTAAAGTTTGTAGCTGCGATAGAGATCTTTATCTCTCAAAATCTGGACATTTTTATTGTTATTGTCATCTTCAGCTATACAAGTCACTTAAGTTTAATTTGTAATATTAAATGTAATTGACATGTGTCATTCACATGCATTGAGGCATGAATATCCGAAGATTTATAATTAATTATAGGAGTTATGAGTATCTCAAGAGACCTTTGGTTATAATGTGAAGAGTCCCTCCTATTGTTATATATTTGCTTGTACACTTGAACGTTTCATTATCAATAAAGATATATTTGTATTGTGTGGTTGGGGTTTTCCCTTCATACTCGAAGGGTTTTCGTAGGATAATTTTGGTGTTCTTTGTTGCAGTTTTTTCTCTTTCTTATTGCTGGTTATCTTCATGGATTTCTGGGCTCTAGTTTTAACATGGTATTAGAGTGTGGTTGATAACATCAATAAGGATATTTTATGATTGTTTGCATGTGAGATCTTAATTGTTAGTGGCTTTGTTTTTAATGGAGATCATGGTTTTGCCTTCTCTCATGATGAGTCTGGAAATAGACAATATTAGTTATCCGTCTAAGTGAATCTTGATGGGTTTGTGGCATAAGATTGGCTCATTTGGACAACCTCTCATGCTCTATTATTCCTGTTCTTGATAATATCATAGCATCTCTCCTTTAGCTAGTGGAGTTGTGTGTCTCAAAGTAGAGGTCTCTTTATTCTCCAGTGGCATTTGTCCCATTAAAGGGATTCGCGGAAACTTGGATGCTGTCATTCTTTCTATGTTCTTTGCATATGGTAATATGATAGTGATGATTGGTTTTTAATTATGACTTGGCATCTATCGTTCACCGTTTCTTTTCTTCTCGGGCTTCCTTTATTATTTATGCTCGTATATTTATTATATACGTCAGTTTTGCATCCGAAGAAACATTTCTTTCATCATTGTCGGGTTGTGCAAATATGAGTAACGGTTAATTTTTTGTTATTTCCCAGTAATTAATTGAGGAGTATGTCGGTAACATCTTTATAGTAAGTTTTTTTTATAGAATGAGTTTTCACGAAAATTTGTTTGTATCTTTTTGAAAGTCGAGGCTAAGTCAGAAGGCCACTCTGCTTTAACGACGTTCCTCAGTTTCTTTTACATTGTCATTTTTGTTTTGTCTTTATTCTCTCTTCCTATCTTTCTTGGTACCATCGAGTCTTTTTTAGATTTCTAACGTGTCGACAATTTCACAATCACTTTGATTGTCAGAGTGTGATTCAATTGAAGGCAATAGTTACTTTTTTTTAAAACTCGCTTGGGGCTTCAAACGTTACATTATCGATGATTTAAATTTTATACTCCGTGCAATCTACACGGGTTAAACTTTTGTCAATGGCTTTAACGCCAATACTAAGGGCATCAGTATAGGACTACTTGTTTTTATTAGGGCTTGAACACTGTTGATGAAATCAGAAACATTGGTACGATGACAATTGATACAACATTGATTGTTACAATTATGTAGCGATGCTTCTTCTTATGCGCAGTTACTCTAGAAGGACTATGCCCAATCAGTATAAGACTTGTTATTTGTAGCTTTCCTACCGGCATTATGGCAACTGATACAGTCTTAATATAAGTGCATATGCCAGTATACTGTTCAAAGTAGATGTGGCAATTGAAAAGAAATAACTATAGTTAATTTAGAAGCTGTGTGCTTATGAGATGGAGATCGGTGATGATGGCAGAATAGTCCTTCCATGTTTTGACAGGGAAAGATGTCCGTTGAAGATTATTACAAGTAAACAAATCCTCAAGTTCATTGGATTTCTTTAGATCCATAAGCTATGTATCTACAGGCAGAGTGGATGTGTGTAGTTCTTCGCATGAGGCGTCCCATTAATCTTACACTAGTTTGGGATTCTTTAAAGGTGCATGTCTTATACATGCATGCATTATTTATCTTCTCGCAGGGATGAGTAATTGACATGCATGCTGTGAATATGCATCAAGAGAGACCGAGACTACATAAAGATAAGTATTTTATCATAATTTTTATAGCTGGTAACAATGTTTTCTTCCAGTATTTATATCTATATATGCTAGATTGTTTTACTAATCTCTCTTGTTTGCAAATGGGCAATAGGATTTTTGAGAATGTTTATTCACAGTCACATTCAGAGGGAAGTTTCTTGCATACTCTTTCGTGATATTTGCTTATAGTCTTCTGATTTTAAAGTGATCAAATATTGAGGAGTAGTTTATGAGTATTTTTGTGTAAAACTCGAGTTTTTGTGACCTCTGTTTTTGATTTTTTAAGGATGGATACTTGAGGAATGTTGACAATGTTATTCTATTACTGTACATTCTTGACAACCCAATTGAGATTCTGAGATATCTTATAACAGGAATGACAAGCTGGGTGTAGTTGTAGTGTTCGAAGGTTATGTTGCCTCTGTGTAGGAAATATGAGATAAGTATAATGGTCATTATGGTACACGGGTATTTGGGATTATCGTATGCATTATTTCTAGTACAGTCCTGTATATAAACACTAGTTATTGATTCTGTGTGTTAAAGAAGACTATAATACAACATATAAGTACTATGAGTAAAAGCTTTTTATTTTGGAAAAGCATTTAAATTTATGAATTTGTAATAAATTTCTCTCTGTTGTAGGATGCAACAAGATAAGGGTTATAACTCTAGAGGGAGATGTTGAGCTTGAGAGGGAGATTTTAGCTTCAAAGGGAGGCTTCATAATTAAGAGGGAGTACTTATGGAATCCCCATCACTCTCATAGATGCTTGTGATGCTTGTGGTATTTATAAAATTTGAGACTTAAATAGAATTGAGTCTTAGTTTGTTATTACTTATTTTATTCTTGTGTAAATAAATGAGATTGTAAGATCAGCTATGATAACTCTTTCACTATGTGATAGTGAACATCATGTTGAGAGAGTCCATGATGTCATCATGTTGAGAGATTCCGTGATGGGAGTTAGATGTCATGTTGAGAGATTCCATGACACTTCACGTTGGGAGAGTCTGTGATTAAAGACTTAGTTGTGAACTTCTTAGAAATCTTTTCATTTTGAGTGATTCCATGAATATGAGTAATTGGTATAGGTTTTCATGTTGAGTAATTCCATGAATATAAGTAATTGTTATAGGTTTTCATAATGAGTGATTCCATGAATATGAGTAATTGTTATAGGTTTTCATGTTGAGTGATTCCATGTATATGACTCATTGTTGCAGGTTTTCATGTTGAGTAACTACATGAATTATGTTTTGAATTCGTGTGATCAGAATTTATCATTAACATTTTTTGGTTGCAGTTTTGTGTGACTGTTCAGCTAAAAGATCTCTCTTGCTAAAAGGGAGTGTTAAAGTTTGTAGCTACGATAGAGATCTTTATCTCGCGAAATCTGGACATTTTTACCGTTATTGTCATCTTCAGTTGAACAGGTCACTTAAGTTTAATTTGTAATATTAAATGTAATTGACATGTGTAATTCACGTGAATTGAGGCATGAATATGCGAAGAGTTATAATTAATTATAGGAGTTACGGGTATCTCAAGAGACCTTCGGTTATAATGTGAAGAGTCTCTCCTATTGTTATATATTTGCATCAAGCAAAGAATATTGTACACTTGAACATTTCATTATCAATAAAGATATATTTGTTGTGTGACTGGGTTTTTCCCTTCATACTCGAAGGGTTTTCCTAGGATAATTCTAGTGTTCTTTGTTTCAGTTTTCTCTCTTTCTTATTGCTGGTTATCTTCATGGATTTCTGGGCTCTAGTTTTAACATAAAGGAATCCTCCTTCTCAAGTCAAAGATAAAGTTCATGAATTATTTGCTGTGAAACATTACAATTCATATAGTGGAGCTGAGAATGTGCATCTCTATTCTTAGAATGAACAAGTATCAAATCTTATCTTATGGGGAGTATAGAAACAAAAATGTGTATACCATTATTACTGTTAGCAGCAAGAGTATACAGCAAATTATTTGAAGACCCGACAAAATGAACAAAGGAAATCAATGTTAACGGCATCAAATATGTATTTAGTGAAGGATAGAACAAATCAGTCAAAAGCCAAAAACATTTATGAACACATATAATAAAGCAGTGACAATATCTAGTCAGCCTACATTGATAGCCAATGAAAAGCAATAGAATAAATACTGATGTGTCTATACCAAGAATTATTTGAAACAGATATATACATCATAAAGATGCACAAAGGACTTCGCCGACAAAGAAATAAAAGGTATTGTTTTGGTGAAAACGTAGAATGAGAGAATCTCCAAATCAGAGTTATACATCCACGTCAGAAGAGAACCTATGCACAGAATATAATAGCTAGCCTTCAGTGATAACATATTGGAATGTCCAGTCATCATAAGTCAATGTAATGTTGGAAAGGCTTGTCAAACCTGCAGGATTCATAAAAAACAAAAACACATGGCATTGTGCATATATATATTAGTAATTTTACTATCGCTGTAGAACTCACAAGAGATTTATTGCTGGAGATTCAGATACATAACAAGAGATGCAGAAACGACATTATTACTGCATATATACGGATCATGAACACGTTATTAAGACATCGATAATTTCTCCTGAAGCTATACGATGGGTAACAGAACTAGAGGTTTTGTTGGATAGAGAAAGGCATCAAAGCAAATGAAATCGTTCATTGCAGAGATAATATTTATAAGAGTCGATTTGGATGGGAAGTATATCCAGCATTGAAAGTATTGAAGACTACAAGTCACAGTGAACATATCTTTGATAGCAGAGTGCGAAAGTTTGAGCACCTAGTCTCAGTGATAGTTAATAGGAATAAAAATTATATGGAAACTACACGATAGAAGTGTTGCCAAGTATGATATGTGAGGTGTATACATGGTTGGCATACAAAGATAAAGATATTTTTGTAGCAGAGATGATACCAAAATTAATAAAGAGCCCAGTAAACCAAAAAGTCGAAGATAAACAAATTCAGATAGAGGATTTAGACTGTTAAGCAGCTTACAGGGTAGTGATGGTTTGCTACTCTCTTAACATATTATTGGGAATGGAAGAGATATGATTTTATTATCAAAGTAATTAGAAAATGAATATCATAACAGCGATTAGAGTTATCAAGTGGTTCGACTCATAGGTATGCAACATATACATAAGAGTTGTAAAAAAGGTTAGAGATGAGTGAAACATAAGAAGAAAATGAGGTGAGTAGATTGAAGAAGAATATGTGAACCAGTGAATGAAAATTATAAGGAAGAGAACAAAAGTGTAAAGTAATAAGCATATATATAAAATCAGACTGCATATATATATATATATATATATATAGAGAGAGAGAGAGAGAGAGAGAGAGAGAGAGAGAGAGAGAGAGAGAGAGAGGTTGAAGAAAATAATAAAGAAAAAAGAAGTCATTGGGATGTGTGTCGAAGAATAGATGTGAAGGAAAAAAAGATGTAAGTGAACAAAAACAGGAAAGTAATAAAATATATATAATTAGATTTTCATCTAATTTATAGATTTATCACATTGAAAGATATAATAGACAAATAAAAAGGGAGAAAAAGAAAAGTTATAAAGAAAGAATATATAATCAGTTTTATCATCTGGTATATATATATATATTTATCAGGAATATATTAGTTGATCAAAAAGAAAATATTAGTTTGATGAAATTAGAGCAACTAAAGATATCCATCATCAGTTGAGTAAGGAACATTGACGAGGTGGAAACGAAGTTTGTGTGCAATGGCTTGGTGCTCACAAAGACAAGAAGTGGGAGTTGGTGCTTCTAGTAGGTCGGAGCTTGCAAAGTGTGGGAGTTGGAGCTTCCAGTGAGTCAGTACTCATAACATTGGGACCAGAGCCTCAAGTAGGTTGGAGCCTACAAATCTATGTAAAAGAACAAGTTTATATAAAAGCAGTTTTGTGGTTTTCTCGCGTATTGGGTTTCCACGTAAAGCTTGTGTCACTGTGTTCTTGATTCCAGCATTTAAAGTTATTTGGATAAAAAGTTTTAAATTGGAAAAAGTTTTTATTATACTAATTCACCCCCTCCCCCCCCTAGGGTATAATCGTGTGCTTTTCAAACCATACAGAAATCCAAAGGCCTCATATTGCATAAAGGAACCATTTATATTGGCAGTTTGGAAAGGCAAAGTTTAACATTCACAACAATATCTAGAATGAAGTCTCTAAATAACGTTCGCATTCAACCAACTTTCATTTAGACAGATACTCCAAAATGTAGAACAATCCATATACAGTTATGAGGAATAAAGATGAAGCTTGCTTATCACAAGTCTCTCTCTAAGAGCACAAAGGTAAACAACCCTCTAATATATCGCTTGATAATTGCCAATGCTCATCCAATGCACAATACTTCAACAAATGTCTTCTTCTTTAGACTTGTAAAATTGATTGGATTTCTATTCTTGCTACTAACCATATGACTAGCATAATTTTTAAAGAATTTCTCTAGCATGCATCAGGTACGATGTGGACTGTGGCCTACACTGAAACAAAACATGTCATCGATCCTAATACAAAGAAGCTCCTGCGCACCACTTCTTTGCATGTGCATAATAGTGTATTGTTTAGAGCTCTACCACCATTGCAAGTGCCATTTATCTATTAAAAAATTTGATATACACCTTTCAACTATATCTTCCTATCGACGTTACTATTGCACCTCGTTAGGGTGCAATTGCTAGTTATAGATTGTAATGGTCATAATTATTTGATTTGTGATAAATTATATTTTGAGACTTGAAATTCTGTTATATTATTTTATATAATAGTATCAAGAAAATAATATTACATTTTATTATTCTTTTGTGATTATTATTGTTATTTTAAAAGGTATTTATTAAAAAATTATATTGGAGTGGATACATGACATTTGTGATAGTTTTAACACGCCCATAGATATTCTCTTCTGTAGAGTATGAGGAAGTTTATAATGGTCAGAAGTGTGCTCTTAAAACAAAATCCTTACACAACTTCTATAATGTCCCCAACTCAAACCAGCATCATTGGGTAAGTATTGGAGTCTTTGACTTGCTCTCCATTATAAGCTTAAGTTGTGTGCACATCTTTTTATGGAAGTTAAGTGAACTTAAATTATTTTAAGTTATTTTGAATCATTTTAAGATATAGGCACGTCTTTTTAGGCAACTAAAGTGACTTAAAGCCAAATGACTTAAGTTGTCCACCGTTCATGTACTTTAAGTGATTTTAAAAAGCATGTGACAGAAAGGAAAAATGTACGTCGGTTTTTAAGGATCTATTGGCTCATTTTTAGGGTTTCAAAGTGCTCAAGTCGATAAAGAGGCATAAAAATCAAGACCTGTGATTAATTTTTCTCTTTGGGTGCTATTATATAACTAAGTTACCAATTCTTGTGAGATACCCTAGGTGCCGATGCTGATATGGACAGGTTCCAGATGTGTCCAGAAGCCCTGTGGAAGCTGGTCGGAAGCGAGCCATAGGCTTCTGGCCAGATTCCACTGGGCTTCTCTATAGAAAACCCTAAAAACACTTAAGTTGCCCAATATGCACATGTTGTAATTGATTTTTTTGGTTTTTTTTGCTATGGAACCCTAAAATGACCCTAAAGGTGAATATTGAAGCATTCACAACTCATTTTGGAACTTTGTTTGCACCTACAACCACTTCTCATTTGGTCTCTAGTTTGTATTGCTATTGTGAAGCCAAGTTCAACATTCTCGAAGAGGATCGATTGAAGGGCGAGAGATAGCTTTCTCAAAGTAGTTTAAAATTTTAAATCATTCAAGGTAAGTGATCAATCCCATTCTTGATTATTTTGTTGAATTGTTTCAAGTTCTTGAAGAAAATTTTCAAGTTTTTTCAAAGATATATAGAAGCAAGTTTGGGTATCTATTTTTAGTAGTTTTTTCTCACTTCTTTCCACTTGTATGCATGATGTTCATAGTTGTAAGGGTCTAATTAAAATTTATTTATCTTCTTATAGAATAGGTTGCAAAAAACTAGGCAAGAATGGATACCAGTGGTAGTGCAAGTCAAAGTTCAGTGGGGGGCCAAGGAGGGCAAGGGATTGATAATCTCAAAACTGATATAGGTTCTCCCTTGTGGAGACATACACCATGGCTATCACAGGTTGTAGGATGTGGCTCATACTATTGGAAGTGCAATTATTGTCAAAGTAACAAAGGAAACCCTTTCAATAGCTCATATTCCCAGGTGAAGCTTCATTTTATGGGCCCTGTTGGCAAAGGATTTGGAATGTGCAAAGGCAAAAATGACACTAAGATGGCTAGTGCAGAAATACTTTCATTTGTAAGAGAGCAATAAGTGATTGATACATTGATCAATAGATTAAAAAAAAGCTACTATCAAGGTCCATCCTCAAAGAGCAAGATGCATGCACCCACCGAACCAATTGCATCCTCCCAACACCCATTCTTGCAAGTGCTTGTGCTAGAAGAGGATGACGAAGAAGTGGGAATTTCAGCCCCCAAAAGAAGCCCATCACACACCATATTTAAAATGGAGGCAAGAGATCGTGCTGATGAAGCTATTGCATGTTGCCTCTATGCGAATGGGCTTCCTTTCAACTTGGTGAGATCACCATATTGGAAGGAAATGGTGGCAGTGATCAAAGAAGCACCAACTAACTACACAAGCCCAAGGTATGAAATGATGTGTACGACTCTATTGCAACAAGAGAAGAGACATATAGAGAAAAACATTCAACCAATCAAAAAGTCTTGGAAAACTTCGGGTCTAACTATTGTGTCAGATGGTTGGAAGGATACAAGAAACTGACCACTAATTAATGTGATTGTAGCTTCCCCCAAAGGGGCAATGTTTTTTAAGGTTGTGATTGTGAGGGACAAGTGAAGGATTCCAAATTCATTTCTAGAATTCTCATTGAGGCCATCGAGATGGTGGGTAGTGAGAAAGTGGTACAGGTGGTCACAGACAATGCCTAAAATTGCAGGGGTGCAGGTGCTTTGGTTGAGAGTCGGTATGCCCATATTTTTTGGACCTCATGCATTGTTCACTCTCTTAACTTGACTATGTAGAAGATTGACATAGATTGGGTGAAGAAAATTTACCAAAAGAGGGAGGAGATACAAATGTTTTTGACAAACCACCACATGTCATAATCCATTTTTATAACATACTCCAAATGGAGTTGCTGAAGGTAAATTGATTTTTTAAAATTACTAAGTTTCATGGATTTGTAATTTAGTTAAAAATTAAAAATTATAATTTTATTATCATTTGACATATTGTTAACTTGCTTAGGTTGTTGAGACCCGTTTTGCATCTCATACAATTGTTAGGAGATGGTTCCTCAAGGTTAAAGATGCATTGGGCTAAATGGTCATCGGTAATCAATGGGGCATATGGAAGGCCTCAAATTTAGAAAGAGCACAAAGTGTCAGAGATTTGCTCTTGAATGAGAGTTGGTGGGCTCGTGTGGCATATGTATTGGATTTCACTGAGCCCATCATGACTATGCTCCGTTTTCCTGATACAGATACACCTTGCTTGGGGGATGTTTATGATGGCATGGACACCATGGTTGAGAAGGTATAAAACATTTTATATAAGCACATGAGAGTGACCCCACACAAAGTGAAGCCTTATGCAAACAAGTGCAAGCAATTATCCATCATCGCTGGAATAAGAGTGTATATGAGCAATGTTAGTATGCTAATAGAAACCAAATTTAAATAAAGCTTCTACAAACTAAACAAAATTCATAAACTTCAAGATAGACTAAGATGAGCTCTTAATTGAGAATATGAGCCATTAATGGGCTCTCTCAATAAGAAGCTCTCTTGTTGAGTAGCTTTGTCTAAATAGATAGGATGTATGCTCAAGCTTTATGCTTCAAAAAGGGCTTCAATGGATGATTGTGGATTTTTGGTGTGGATAGATGGCTTTAGTATGGATTTGGCTCTCAAAATAGCATTATAACTTTACTTCATGGATTGTGTTATTTTGTAAAGGGGAAGGATCCAATTTATAGGCAAGAGGCTTGAGGGATTGAGGGCTAAGATGCAAGGATGGGAAAAAGCTTATGGAAGGCTCAGATTGCATGAGAGGAGAGCACATGGATTGTGCTTCCTTATAGCCAATCAAGGAGTGACACATGTCACATGGTGAGAGGATGGAGGAAAGGGCAAGGATGAGTCAACAAAGGAGGCTCAAGAGATAAAATCTTCATAAAGACCCTCATAATGACTTGTAAGAGCAATAAAAGGGCTTGTAAGAGTCATTTATGACCTAGTGGACTTCATAAAGTTTTATGGTTGAGATATTTTGAGGGTGATGAGAGCAAATTCGACTTGGACTTGATTAGAAATGTTTTAAGCTTGTTTAGGCTTGTGCAAATGATTAGAGGATGGATTAGGATGGTTTAAGATTAGCTTAAGGATAGGCAAGTGGATGGCATTTAATGAGGGTGGGTGAAGGAAGAGATATTTGTTAACTTTGGCTTGGGTTAGTAAGTTTTAACCCATGTTTAGGGAATGTGACAAGGTTAGGAGGGGATTAGGATTAGGTTTAAAGACATCTTCTAGAAGAGTCTAGATTTTGGATGAGGATAAAGACTTTCTAGAATAGTCTAGAATTTCCTAGGATGAGGATGAAGACTTTCTAGAAGAGTCTAGAACTTCTTAGGGTGAGGATAAATTAGATTTTTAGGAAATAAATAAAGTTTTATTTATTTCAAGGGTTTGGGTTGAGGAGATATTTATTAAAACTTTTTTAATAAACATGAGGATTAATATTTAATTTTAATTAAATATTTTGAGTTGGGGTTAGGGGTAGGAAATGATGAGATTAGCCTTTAATCGAAATTAAAGAAGGATTAGAAGATTTTGGAAGAGGTTATTGGTCATAAGGAAATTGGCCAATTTTTGGGCAAAAAATAAATTTTTTATTTATTTTAGGATTTTTGGTCAATTTATTAATTAAATAATTAATAAATAAGGAAATAATGTTTAAATAAGATTTAAACATTTTTGGGAGGGATTCCTTAATTAAATATTTTTAATTAAGATAAAGGGATTTAATGGCATAAAAATTAATTAATTAATTAAATAATTAATTAATTAATAAATGATGATGTCATCAGAACTTTTTCAGAAAATAAAAATACTTTATTTTCTAAAGGTTTTTAGGTGTCTACAAAGAGGACTACCCCATTGCACCATTTGTGGATGAGGAGGTTGCTGAGGGGTGCCACAAAGCTCTTGCATGACTTCCCACTGGAAGAAATGCATGAAAAAGTTAGGGTAGAATTTGGGCTGTTTGCTTTGGGGTTAAAGCATTCTCCATTTGCACTAAAGGACCAAAATAGAATGGGAGCTATCACATGGTGGTACATATATAGTCAACCTTTCAAGCATCTTCAACCTCTTGCAATCAAGGTCCTATCACAAGTAAGTTTTTCATTTTGTTTTGTTTTAAACTTTTATATTTACACGTGCATTCTATAATTTAGTGTTTCACACATTCTTTAAAATTAATTTGCTTTTCATTTGTATGTTTTGTGACAACTATCTAGGTTGCTAGTTCTTCTCCTTTTGAAAGGAATTGGAGTACATACTCCTTTATCCATTCAGTGAAGCACAACCGGTTGGGCTCCAAGAAAGCTGAGGACTTGGTCTTTGTCCACACCAATTTGCGTCTTTTGTCATGTAAGAATGATCATTACAAGGGACAACAAAGCTTTGGGATGTAGCCCCTGAGTGTGCGGATTTGGATGCAACACTTCATAATCTTACTATAGTTGGAGATGGTGATGATGATAGTGTGGCACGTGGTGCATCTAGCATAAGTGGAACCATGTTTGGTTCAAATGATCTTCAGCAGTTGGAGATGATGAGAATGTGGATTTTTTGCGAATCCCTATGATTCAGACTTTGATGCATATTAGTTGATTGAATTGTCAATCATTAACTAAGTTTTTATTTTGTTGGAATCTTGAACATGACCTATTTGAACTTATTGTCTAAGAGTAAACTCTAATGTTGGACAAGCACATATTGATATATCGTATGAATTTTGAAATATTTTGAATTTTGATTAAGGGTTAAGTATCATAGTCATACTATCAAATGATTTGTTTTCGTATATTTCTTGCATTTCTTTGCATATTAAATTAATTTCCCGCATCTGCATCCAAAAAAAAAAAAAATTCCCACATCCCGTATTTGCTTTAGAATCCGTATCCGAATGGGTAACTTAGTTATATAACTGTAGAGCATTTTTTGAACTCATTATGTGATGAAGATTTCTGCTTATTGCTGCTGCATCTTGGTTTGAGGATTGGAACCTAAAGTATCCCTGGTTTTGGTTAGACATACGGGATTTCCCTAGTCGGAAGACTGTGTTTTGGTGGAAGAACAATGGTTTATGAAACCCTAGCCCATTATCATTTCTTGGCTTTAAGTATTCATTCTCAGTGGCACAGACTCTGATCTAGATTGTCTTATGGCTGCAAACCATTAATCTCTGAGCACTTCTTGGACAGATGCATAAAACATATCTAGTGTTGATGATTTTGGGAGCCTTATCTTAGTGGTGAAGTCTCTGATCTGGAATTGTCTATGGCTTCAAACCATCAATTTCTGTGCACGTTGTGGATGGCTATTGAGGAGCACATAAAACAGACCCAGTGTCGACCATTTTGGGACCCTAGTGCCACTTTGAGGGTCAGCTAGGATATGGAAATTATTCTCAACCAACCTGAGGTATCTCTGCCTCATCTCAGGAAATGTAAGGAAAGTCATTGCTTCTGAGCTCTAAAATTTCTGGGCAGAGGTAAGGGTTTTGGTTGTGTTTTGAATTTTCCCAAGTTCTGAAATAATTTGAAATCTATATCTATTATCTGCAAAAATCAGTTTTGAAGTCTGATCAGAATTTGGGGTATGTTATGAAAATATTTATCTGCAAATAAACTTCCAGATTTTTGTGCCCTAATTTGCTGATTTTTTTTTTTGGTGTATTTTTAATTTTTTAACTTTTTAGCACCTCTATTCTGGGATATTACAACTTCCTTTATATTTAATTTAAATAGAGTACAAGCTATGTATAGGATCCACAAACAGAAAGAAATTGCTTCAACTTAAGGCTTAATGTACAAGATCAATGGCTAACGTAAATTAAGGCTTTCCTTTCCTTTCTTCAAGTTTTATGTTTTAGCAAGTTTATCTAGGATATATAATGGACAAAACCCTACACTTTTTAATATGGACCCAGAACTTGAATAGATCAAGATGGTTTAGACCAAGCCTAAATCAATCATAACTGCTAGTGGCAATGATGTTTTCCCTTGTCTCTACCATTAGGTTCCAAATGGTCTTCTGATTCATCCTGAACATGTTGCCCTGGGATCTCTTCAACATGGAGCTTAAAATTTAAACACAGAAGGATACATATCTTCAAACATGTAATGATTTTTTTGGATTGTATAGATGACCCTGCTTCAATGTTTAGAGCATTTATGACAAGTTTTTGAAGCAGAAGGATTAGGAGTTTGGTTTCACTGATGACTAGACATTTCAAAAGAAGAGGAGTTGGATCTTACATCTTCCCTAACCTCCTTTTCAAATGAAAAGATTTCTGAGCATACAAATCTTTTCTTAAGGGCTTCAATGTTTTCTTTAGACTTCTGGCTACAGTAATAGCTGTGTACAAATACTGAGGGTCACTTTACTTTTTAGCCCTGTTAGGCATTTACAGATTTTCCACTAGGCATTACGGAGGTTGACATTTGCACTGGGTAGTTCCTTTAAGAAACCTGAATCTATATAATTTTTCTATATAATCTCTTTGAGGCATTACAACGAATATATAACTGAGAAGTTATGTTTCAAAAGGATGCAAATGTGGAGATGATTGAAGTACCAAATTAATTAGCACAATTCACAATGGGAGCTAATGATGAACATCAAAGTGTGCTTATTTTGGATGTCTATCTGGGTTTGGCAATGGCCATGCTCCAGCCATTGTCTTGGGGGCATACTGGGATTACCTACGTACTTTTACCCTGAAAGTGCTTAGGCATGGTTGCATTGCAAACTAACTGATGGTTTCCATGCATTTATGCAGGTCTAGGGATATTGATCTGTTATTAATAAGTGTAGATAATAGTTGGAGGACAAACTGCTGTTATTGCTCAGTTTCCAAGCTTGACTCTGTATTATATTTGTGGAAGATTGAAATGGTATTGACAGTTTTGCTGAGGAAACGGAACTGACGAACAGAAAACAGTTTTATAAATTATGAACTGAAAATGTCCCATTCTTAACAGTTCATAAATTCTTGAATATCAATAGTAAGAACTGTTCTATTTTTCATTCTATTCTAAATGTCTAATGCATTCTTTTCAAGCATCCCTCTGTTGAATTTCTGTTGTGCCATGTTTCTCTCTTTTGTCATAAATTCTTGAATATCAATAGAAAGAACTGTTCTATTTTTCATTCTATTCTAAATGTCTAATGCATTCTTTTCAAGCATCCCTCTGTTGCATTTCTGTTGTGCCGTGTTTCTCTCTTTTTGAGTTCATATTTAATGCTGATGTGCATGTATGAAAGAGTATATTGGTTTAGTTATATCTACGTAAGAATAACCTTACATTACTAAACTCTTGGCAGGTTTCTACATGCAGTCCTTTACCTTGCAGAGAGGGCATGGAGCTATGCTATGGAGAAAAAGCAAGTACCTGATGGACCAAATTCACGTCAACGACAACATTTGATTGGTAGGTTGAAAAAGGCGGTGAAGTGGGCTGATCATTTTAGCCAATTATGCATAGCTAAAGGAGACTCAAGAACCTCATTGGAGGCAACGGTATGGTGCTTTCTAGTTTTCATTATGTTGCATTATATTTTATATAATCTACTTATCATCCAGTGATTTTTTTAAATTGTGCTATCAATTGTATGTTTGTGGTCCCTGTTTACAAGTTAGGTTGAAGCTAAATAATATAGGTTGACAGAGGACTCCAACGCTTCTACAGATGATAGAGTAGGCATGTTTGGGAGAGAATAAGACCTCATTTTACATTTTTGACTGAGATTTCCCAAATGTTAATGATCACAAAGAGGGTTTTAGCCCAAAATAAGTATTTAATATGTAATGATGATAAATGAAGGATACCAAATCTCAATATATGAGGTGATAAGTCACTTTGATACATTCAAATCAAGATACCAGGAAATGATTGTGTTTCATAGGTACATAACACTAATCTAACAAATGATAAATTAGCAATAAGTAAAAACATTTAGAACATATGAACAAATACATTCTTTATTAATTTCGTGAGATCCTACCACCTCACAAACCCTTTTCTACAATAGTTTCAAAGCAGAAGTCATTAAAAAGTTTCTCACTGTGAATGTGTTACGTAGTGTTGTAAGCAAATTTTTCACTGCGAATATAAAAGTGTCTTGCCCAAAGGGCAGTGACAAGTGTTTCAACAGTTCAAGAACTTAGTAAGATAACAAATTTGTTCTATGTTTGAGAGGGGTAGCTCCCTTGGATGATGGGGTATTTTGATGTTTTGTGTACTTTTCACTTAACAGTACGAATAGGTGAAAACAAAAAGTGAATGGCAGAAACCGAAACAACAGACCTACAAATATTGACTGAGATTTCCCAAGTGGTAATGATTACAAAGAGGGTTTTAGCCCAAAATAAGTTTTTAATACGTAATGATGATGAAAGAAGGATAACAAATCTCAATATATGAGGTGATAAGTTGCTTTGAGACATTCAAATCAAGATGCAAGGAAGTGATTGTGTTTCATTACATCAATTGTGTAGATTACCAATGATTTGTATAACACTAATCTAACAAATGATAAATTAGCAATAATAACTCTCAAAAAGTAAAAACATTTAGAACATGTGAACAAATAGATTCTTCATTGTCTTAGTGAGATTCTACCACCTTAGAAACCCTTTTCTACAATAGTCATTAAAAAGTTTCTCGACAAATTTGTCTTGGGCTTTCCTTCTATAAAAGTTTCGTTTCATTACAAAAGCCTTGTATTTATAGGCTTTCCCTGATAACTAACTAGCAATCACCTTGTAACCAATTACTATCTTTGCAATTTGAGAAAAATAAAATAAGCTTATTCTAGTTACAAGTTTAATAAATTTTTTGCAAATAGAGCTTATTTTCTAACTTGATTACAAACATATGACATACTTTACTTTGGTTAACAGCATCTAGAAACTTGTACTTGTAACTTATGAGATATGCTGAGATACATTGATCCCTATCAGTTCCATTTGTATTTGTAACTATCTCATCATCCAACCACTACAGACTTGGATCTTCTTTCCCCTAGAACTTGACACTGTTCGCTTCTTTTAGTGCCCTCACATGTAATGATGTACCCTATGTCATGTGTAAAACCTTGGCAAACATTCTTGGCAAATATTGAAATATCCCTTTCACCACATAAGATACGATCCAAATGGTTACTTATGTTGACACTCCCATCAAGCATATGATGAAGTTGAAAATAAATTTTTATAGCCAAAGTCTCTTAGAATAAAACTCAACTAATAAATATAAGAGATGATCCCAATGGTGTAATGATCTCGAGGCTTGATTGGTTCTTCTATGATTCTAACACCATAGTCAAAACAAAAGCACAATGTTGCAGATGTATGTCTTCAGGGCAGTAGAGTATTATACTCATAGTTACAAGTAGACTCGTCTCCTATCCCTTGAGATGCATCTCAAAGACCTCTTGTACCAGAGACATGTCCCTAGTACCAGAAACGTTCCAGAAAACTTGCTGATGCTGGTTCTTTTGGTTTCAGTCTCTTAGAGCCTTCAAAGTCTCCCGACTGAATTGACGTCTCCCACCAAAAAACATGGGGCATAAGGTGTTATAAAAAAAGTCTTTATCCTTATCCTCTATCATTGCCCGTGCAAAAATAAAAAATCATTATTATTTATTTGTTAGTAAGGATAATGATAGCACTATATGTTGATGTTTGATGGCTTCAGTGGGATAAACTTATATATAATTATATATGAGATATAATTTATATATCTGTGTTCATTATTATTGAGATATATGTTTATTTTTATATGAGAGAAATTAATATAATAATATTATATATATATGTGTGTGTGTGAGAGAGATTAAATTTATTATATTAATAATGTGATTAGCAAATAGAGATGTTCCATGAAGGGACATGTTTCTTCATGACTTATTCTCAATATAAATAATATATTGCTGTCAATTGGAAAACACATACCAAATATTATGTGGGACATGTCTCTTCACGACTTATTCTTAGTATAAATAATATATTGCTGTCATTTGGAAAACACATACCAAATATTATGGCAGTGTCATTACATTTGCAGCAATCTAGAAAAATCAACATGGAATTAGAGCCAGGTTGCAAACTGCAAATGTAAGAAAGGATAAGAAAATATTCAAAATATAAAAATAGTTAATAAAAAAAGGCATAGAGATAGTCGTGTGCTTGCCTGTCTGAAAAGTCAAACTTATCGGATATCTTAGTATGGAAATCATAATCATATCTCTGTAAGGCCATGTATGCCTTTATAGATGATTCTTTTAATTCACATCTGCGTGCGTAGAAGGGTAACAATGGAGAACATGAATGGTCATGTCTTATGCAAGGAAGGAGCATCGGGCAAAGTATATGTTGGTGACGATGTTTCTGGGAGAGGTATCGAAGGAGCTTGAGGAAACACACTATTGAAAAACTCAGATTACTTGCAGACAATTGAGCAGAGTTTGCATTGACTTATGGATAACCTTGATTGATATGGTCTCGTGGGAGAACACTCCCTCAAGATAACACCATTGAAGCCACTCATGAAGTGGTCTCTGCATAATGAGCAATCAATAACCAGTTGACATATCTTGCTACAGTTTGTTGAAGAATACCGAGAATTGAATAGGATATAAGGAAAATTATATTGGTCAAAACCGAGCATTTCACTGCCTCCAAGTATTATTTTGGTAAAGCATTGCCATTGAATAAAAGCAAAGGCATGAACACCCCATTTGGCACGCCTGAAACTTATCAACTCTTCTCATAGGAAATGACGCTGAGATATTGAAGAAGAGGGTGGGAGTATTGGGCGTTGGAATGGAGATTTAGATATTCAAATAAGAGACGATTAGTTACAACGTACAAATTCATCTAGAACCTTTGCATATTCAATGTTCAGCGGTATCATACAAATTATTCGGTTCATCTTGGTACAAGAAGTCTGAAACATCACCAAGAACGTTGGGCGTGAATGAAGAGAAAGCTCACGGTGTCTTTTCAAAGGCATCAATTCCATTAACTAAGGTATAAAGGGTGTAGGCACAATTTGTAAATTTGAGCAACTCTATAGACGAAGACTTCTGACTGTGTTCACACAATTTGATGATAACCAAATTCCCATACAGTTCTCTGGTCAGTCTTGAGAACTATATTGACCATCTGGAAAATGTTTGAACTGAAGAATATCGTTCAACCTAAACAGAAAGATTAAACATTTCTCAATGAAACAACACATCTGTTGTTATCCATGAAACACATGAAGGAAAGAACATAGGAGTATGAACCACCTATCGACGAAACATGACTTGTTGTCTTCACGATGCTACCTCTAGTGATGATGCAGCAGCTGTTGCTGACATGGATGCTCACATAGGAAAAGTCATGACCGGTCAAACAATCACTGGTGACAATGAGTGTGATTAGGAAACAACAGCCATCAAACATGCAAATAGGAAAATAAAGAGAGACATGAACAAAGACGAGAATCATATTGAAATTGAAGAAGATTGATACTGATGAGAGATTCAACCTAGCTGAACTTAAATCCATCTCAAGATAACATGAGCCAAGAATATATGAGCAGCAGACAGAGAAAAGAAATTGAGAGCTGAAGAAGATGAACTTTAGCGGCAATCAAATTGGTACAAACTCCAGCAGGCCAACCTACATAGGAATTAACACCCCGAACACATCCAGACATGGGACTCGAAGGGGAGACCCAAAATAGGTCCCAATTAGGGGCACAATATCAAGGTTGCACTGTGCCCCTGACAACCAAGTCCCAAAACCTTTGGGATCCTTTCGAGATCCAAAAACAGGTCCCAAATCTCCAAAATCAAGTGCAAAGTCCGAGATATAGCCGTTACGGTGCATTGAGTAGATTCCAAGTGGATAGATGAAGGAGAGGGAGGACCTTGGAGAATAGATCCTACCTCAAGCTTAACATTATGAAAATAAGAGCTTTAACGAGGATTTATTAAGTTTTATCCCAATTCCACCTAGGAAAAAGGACAGAGAAGGGAAGAAGGAATGAAAGGCATAAGGAGATTGACGATCTTGCATTAAATAGGTGCTAAACCTTCATTAAATTGGAGTGTGTCCAATTTAAGATGGTATAGTTACAATTCTTGGGGCTTCTTTAATATTAGTAATTGGGGCTAACATGATAAAAACTTTATGGTTATTGGACCCCCTAATGGTTATTGGGGATTTTCCTCTAGTTGGAATTAAGAAATTGCAAATTAAATTCTACAGAGCTCTCCTAATCTATGTTACTTGTAGTTTGCTGATTACACCAATAGTCATTCACTAAAAAATGCTAGTACTTGTGGCCAAATGTCCTGGTAGTTTTTATGAAATCTCCCAATAGTGGTGCACAAATGGGCCAATGACCAACCAAAATTGCTAAAATATGACCAGGTATTAGTATATGTGTGATTGACATTTGGTACATGTGTTACAAATCATGGGGTTCCATTAATATTAGTAATTGGGGCTAACATGACAAAAATGTCATGGTTATTGGATCCCCTAACGGTTATTGGGGACTTTCCTCTAGTTGGAATTAAGAAATTGCAAATGAAATTCAATGGAGCTCTCTTAATCTATATTACTTTTAGTTTGCTGATTGCAAATCACTTTGCATGGTCAATTGGAATTTGAATATAAGCTTAATTTCAATTATTGCTTACTCGTTTATATGCATCCTATTAATGGTGTTAATGTGGTTAGTAATGCTTTGGACATCCATTTTTCATTTAGAAGATTGCACTAGCTTGGTAGAAGTGAGGTCAAAGCCGAGTCTAGAAGAGTTCATGAGGACATTCATTATCTTGTGCATTATAGGATTATACTAGGTTTTTTTTAACCCTTTCCGTTTGCATTTTATTTTAAGCTTTGTTAGAATAGGATAAAGTGGTTTCATTGCCATATTATTCACATAGAAAGTTGATAAATTTAGAGTGAATATCATAATTCCCCTTGGATGACCAACATACATCAAGCCAAAGAGCTCATATGTACAGTATGTCGCAAATAGGAACCTTGTAGTCACTTGTATGATCCTTTTGCAATCTTAGCATACATGGTGTCTTTGCTCAAGAGAGGACAGTGTCCTTTGATACTTCATTCTATGTTGGTGTGGTCATAGAACACTCATCAACGTACAACACAAAACTGCATTCAAATCCACATTTCACCTACATTTGGGCAGCATATCTCATATAGTCCCACATTTCCCAATTTTCACACATAATATTCCAAAACTAACTCAAATCAAATTCTACAAATGGGAAAAATCTTTTTAATCATGCCACAAATCATTTGCAACTTGCAAAATTCAATTCAGATGAATATCAATGGAGAAATCAAGATTTCCTACCTCAAACTTGGAGAAAACTTGAATTTGCAAGAGAAACCCAGACACACCAATTGAAGATGCCAAATACAGATAGATGGTTGAAATTCCCTAAACAATTCTCTCAAGACATTGCTCGAAAAAATCTTTTCAACCAATTAGCCAATCTCATCCATTCAAATTTCCAATACGGAGGGTATTGAAGCAAAATGAACAAAAGACCAGTGTCCAAAATTAGTTATAATTTCAATTCGAAAATGTACTTTTCTTTTGGATCAGTAAATGACCGAAGCCTTTTTCATTATATTATATCATAAAAATAATTACAGAATTCTCCGTTCAAACGGGCACTGGTAGGAATGAATGGAGAAGAAAACCTCTAGTCTTGCTTGTGACCGAGGTTCTATATTGAAACATACTTAAGAGGGGCATACCCCAATTTTAATAATTTGATGGTAATCCTAATAATTCTTTATTCAACCTTTCCTATTTTATACAATTTACCCAAATTTTTTATAGATACTCTAGAAGGCATTCCTTCTTTTTCTTCAAGTTCCAATATTTTAATGACAATAATCGAAAAAAGATTTAGAGGAGTTAACTGTCCCAATCTCCCGCTGAAATTGCTTAAAATATGAGGCACCTTCCTGTCATATTGCAAAAAGACAACTTCTTTATCCACATTAGGTGTTAGTATTTTTCACTCTTAGTTAATCTTATGTTACAACATCTAATCCCTTTTGTTTAATCCAATCTGAAACTAAGTTAAAATCGGGTGAGAATACCTTTTGAAGGGAGACAAAATAAAGTGAAAACAATGAAAGAAAGGCTAGGGAATACTACCGTCCTTACTGCTTTTGAATAACAAAACAAAGTGATTAATCTGATACTAAAGATAAATCCTTAAACTTATCAGCAACAAGAAAATTAAATACTTAATTGATTATCTCAATCTATCAAAGAGTCTATTTTGATAAACCAAGAAGCTCGAAGCGTAAGAATGCCCAAAAAGAACTTTAACATTTAACTGCTTAAGCTAAAAGAGTATCTTATATTATATTCATCTTTTGTATATTATCATACATAACCGGGACAAAACCAGACAAGTAGCATACAAAACAAACCAACAGCATCGAAGGGAAGGGTACGAAGGTTGATCAAAATGATGCCCTTTGATAGGGACAGGACCAACGACGATAGGGCCAAATGGTGCAAAAAATCAATGTGACGAAGATCACTAAAATAAACAGACAATAACCAAAAAAGACAGCAAAACAGGGCACGATACCCAAACAAGCCCCCAACTAGAAGAGACCTGCCATTAGATTTCCCCACCAGATTTCCATGTGGCCATGATGATGTCTACCGCTTCTTCTAGTTCTTTTGCCCTCGAACTTGGTGGAAAGACAAACACCGTTTTCTCCTTGTTGGATTTGAACAGATTTGGCAAACTAAATTCCAGAGGGTTGATATCATCGGAAACAACCCTTGGCTCTATGTAGGCATCAAAAGTCCGAAGATAATGCAGGAGCCAATTCTTGTCTAGGTCTTCCTTTATATTGCTCCAGCGAAGTAGAGAGATGATGCTAGCTTCCATCTTAGGCCACTTCTGATAGAATTGAATGTTGTCCCGAATAACCATTATAGGTGGCCTCGCTACTTTGACAAGTTCCAGACTCCCAGGGGATATGAGATGTAGACTTGAGGAAGGGGAATCCTAAGTTTTTCGTCAATGCAGAGGACCGCATGCTCTAAGCCCTCCAACCAAATTGGATCGAATTTTTTTTGGCATAGGCGAATAATTTCCCATTTTCCTATGTTGGCCCTCGCCAAACACCCAATAAAGGAGCCTAATACATTGTTGTTAGTCCTCCAAGTGAAATCGTAGTTAAAAACCCTCTCTCCTAGAACCTGACTGATGACAACCCTAGTTACCCCTAAATGCCATCGTGTGTACCTCCAGGGCATGATATAGACTGATGGCAGAATCCATTCTCACCCTAAGACACAGAACACCTAACAAGCACTTGTCGAAAATGACAGAAATTAACCTAGAGCTGAATACAAAATACTCAACTCGAGGGCCCTAGAAAGATCTTGAAGAACATGATACAATACATCACCTACTGATCATCATTATAAATTGTGAATTTTTCTAAGAGTATAGTTCATAATTGCTAGGTAAGGTCTAAATCGTAATCTTACCTATTTACGTGATTTGTAATGTTTATATTACTATAATTTGTTAGAGTTTAAAATAATCCCAATAATGCTTACACTTATGAAAGAGGAAACAAATTGTCACATTAACCTAAGAGGCTAAAAATAAACTGGAAGAAGCATTATATATAACCCAAATAGTGTAATAAAATGACGACCGATGTCTAAAGTTTAATCAGAAGTAGAAGCTTGGGGGTTGGGTAAAATTTATATCAGAGATGATTATCCGAAGCTTGAGTAATAAAGTCCTCTTCCTCTACACCTTTGTTTGCTAGAAGAACTGCTTCTGTGTTTCCTTTCTGATATATGTTGCTGTACTGTAGTTTCTTCAAATTTATCAACGATGCTAAGAACATTCTCCAGCTTTGAGTTCATAATCCAATTAGGAGTTTTTCTATTTCTTAGAGCATTTAGGATAATTTGCAAAGTCCCTTCTATAATTAGTCTACTTATTCCCAATTAAAGGCTCAGTTTCAGTCCTTCCTGTAGAGCTTCTAGTTCTGCCATATTATTGGTTGCGATTCCTAATGGTTTGGTTCTCTTGATAATCTAATTTCTAGAATCAGAAAGCATAATACATCCTATGCCTGCCATACCTGGGTTTCCTCTTGATGCTCCATCAAAGTTTAATTTTATCAACCCCCATGGTGGTGGTTCCCATCTACATTCTTCCCTTGCTTTTTGGTTTTTCCTATGATATACTAATGGAGGATTGATAAGGTTGACCCAATTCTTTTTCATTAAGGCATCCCATTCATTAAAAGTTACTTCTTTTTTAGCTGATCTTCTTAGATGACTATTCATGACTTCTATTATGCTTGCTTCTACTTTATTAAGCAGTGAGGCAATTCTAAGCTTAGTGTCACTAAATATCCGTCTATTCTGTTCTTTCCAAATCTCCCACATAAAAATAGATGGAGATATGTTCCATAATTTATTATAAATCTTGGAATTATTATTGTTAGGCCATCCTTTTAGATGACTATCCAGGTCCCTAGCTATAGGAGAGGTCCAATTTAGCTTTTGATGAAGCCAATACCAACATTCTTTCGCATAGGGGCATTGAAAAAGAAGTTGATCTGCTGTTTCCTCGTTTTCTTTGCATAAGCTACATCTCAAAGGGCCTTCAAATCCCATCTTTCGAAATCTATTAGCTGTTAGGATACTTTTTTGTGAAGCTGCCCATAAAAAGATACTTGCCTTTGGCAAGCAGGCTTGATCCCAACATAATTTAGTAAGCATACTGATCTTTTCCCATCTTTGAGAGTTGATTATAATGTTATATTCTTTCTTTACCCTATACTACCCATCTTTTGAGGCACCCCATATGAGTCTATCTTCCCTATCTTTATGATTGATCGTTCTCCGATTAAGAATTTGATCTAGGGTCTCGTTTTCTTCAAAGGTCAAGTCTGTGCCTTCTAGAGATTTCCATGACCATATATCCTCCACATTCACCCTCGTCAGCTATTTATAATTAACTACCTATTTACCCCATAAGTTTACTAAAGTGTTTTTGATATTAGGGGAAATGATGAGGTTGTTTGTAGCTGGAAACCAATCCCAAGAATCTTCCCAAACTAGGGCTTGTTCCCCTTTCCCCCTATCCCAAGCTACATATTTACTGATCAATGCTCGACACTTAATCATAAAGTTCCAAGCCTCTGATACTTTGGGTGGATTCCTGGTTCTCAACAATGAGGATGGATCTTTTGCATTCAAGTATTTTTTGTATAGTGTTTTTGCCCACTTACTGTATCTCTCTTTATACATTCGCCAGACTAGTTTTGCTCCTAAGGCTTCATTTTGCCAGTTAAAACTCATAATACCTAAACCACCTAGTTCTTTTGGTCTACATATCTTTTCCCATTTAATAAATGCAGATTTTGTTTTATCCTCTGTTCCACTCCAATAGAAATTTCTAAGTTTCCCTTCTAGTTTTTTATTGATATTTTTGGGTAATGGGAGATATGATATTTGATACGTTGGAATAGCTGAAATAATAGCTTTGATTTTTGTCGCTCTTCGAGCCTTATTTAACCTTTTTCCTTTCCAACTTTGTGTTTGTTTGTCGATTTTGTCCAAAATATTGCTCCAGGGTTTAGTTTTCCTTGCCCCTTTTTCCAAGTATATTCCTAAATATTTGCATGGAAAGGAACCCTACCTGTATCCCATGCAATTGCAAATGTAACTTCCATTTCAGGTGGTGTGTTGAGGAATATATATATTTTTTTGATTTCTCAATGTTCACATTTTGTCCTTATGCTTCTGTGTAATTTTGTAAGATTTGTTTAAAGTTTTGGGCTTCTTCTATTGTACCTCTCCCGGTAAGATTGTGTCGTTAGCAAATTGTTGATGAGTAACATTTGTGGTGTTTTCTGCTATAGTTTTTCCTTTAATCTTACCTTTAACTTGAGCTTTCTTTATTGCTCTGCTGAAAGCTTCAGCCATGATGATGAATAAAAAGGTGAAAATCGTATCACCTTGATGGATTGCTCTGGAAATGCTGAAAAAACACTTTTTGAAAGCCAATAAAATAATATTAAAAACCCACTTAAGATCCATTTAGATAAAATATAATTGCAAAAAAAAACCCAATTAGTAAATCATCCAATTCTCATTAATTCAAATACATGTACAACATGTTTGCCCAATAAATATTAAATTGCCACTATTAATTTGAATATCATTAATATAATATACTTAATAACGACAATTTAGGGGCAACCATCTACGTGTGAGCTTTTGTTACTAGTCTTTCACAATTATGCAGGAGGGTAATACTAGTCTTTCACAATTTTGCAGGAGGATAACTATACATTACCTAAACAATAACTAAAGGTGTAATGCAAATTATGAACAATGGTTAGGTTGGGTAATATGAATGGCCAATGGGCTATCTCCTGTAGCCTCCTTCAGGGATAAATGAGCAATCTTAGGGTTGTGGAGCTAGGTGGAGTTGATGCCTGATATCTTTCTAATCGAACAAACATTACGAGTACCTATGCATGCATAAAATAGCCAAAACACAATAATATAAATATTCCCTAATGGGGATCACAATTGTTAAGTAACATGGATCTTTTTTGCAAATGTAATAATATGACCATTGTGATTGATATGTTCCAAATGCAGATTTGGATCTCATATAAATATGAGAGGAGGAGACATGAAAGAGACATGTCTCCAAGGTTTAATTTTAATTTAATTAATACATATATTTTATAATAATAATTAGTATAATATATATGTATACATGTATATATATATATATATATATATATATATATATATATATATATATATATATATATATATATATATATATATATATATACTATAATATGTATATTATATACTATAATATATATAATAATATATATTACGAATACACATATATAGAGAAAATGATGATTTACCAATAACAACAATGTATCTCAGGTTGAATTTATCCGACTGAAGCTACAACTTTAACACTCCCTCTTAGTTGAGGATTTGTAGAACACCTTGTGCTCTCAAGTATATGAAGAGATATTGTCTTAGTATGATGTTCTTGGAATGACATATATAAGGATATCAACATAAATTCATTAATGCAAATATATATATTAACATATATTACATATGGAATTTGCTTCAATTCACTACGAGGCTAAATTTCTCAACACTCCCTCTTTAGCAAGGGGAGAATTTCAGCAATTATAATACAAGATTTGAATACCACCTTAAGTGTGGTCTATGATAGATTTAATTTATGGTGTCTGGCAAGATCCGGCCCAAAGAACCATAACAAATTGATTTTCATAGTGTCCGACAAAATCCGGCCTGAAGAACCATGATGAGTTGGTTATCAAGGTGTTCGGCAAAATCCGGCCTGAAGAACCAAGATAATACTTGCTCCAACACATTTTGGTGTTAGGAGATAGGTCAACTATTGATAAGATAGTCACCTTACAATAGTTACCTTCTGTTCGTTATCATTTGTTCATAATCGAACAAACATTATGAGTACCTATGCATGCATAAAATAGCCAAAACACAATAATATAAATATTCCCTAATGGGGGACACAATTGTTAAGTAACATGGATCTTTTCTGCAAATGTAATAATATGACCATTGTGATTGATACGTTCCAAATGCAGATTTGGATCTCATATAAATATGAGAGGAAGAGACATGTCTCTAAGGTTTAATCTTCATTTAATTAATATATATATATATATATATATATATATATATATATATATGTATTATCTATAATATAATATATATATTATATTATATACTATAATATGTATATTATATACTATAATATATATAATAATATATACTATGATTATGCATATATATAGAAAATGATGATTTACCAATAACAACAATGTATCTCAGATCAAATTTATCCGACTGAAGCTACAACTTTAACAACAATGACATGGTAAGTAAAATAGTCTCTAATCAAATCAATATAACATCATCAATGGATCATCATGTAACCACAACAAACTCAGTATAATCAAGGTATCCTCATATAATAATCCAAATATCATCATATAATATCATGCACATCATTGTAGAGTCTTCATGCACATATGATAATCACTCAATCACAAGCTACTATCCATATCAATATCCCACGATCAAAAGAATATGAATAATACAATGACAGAATGCAAAAAAAGAGGCTTTTCATGAACAGTCTGAATCTCAAAAAGTACTGAAAGTGATTGGCTGTTATTAAGGAAATCTTGTATAATATCTGCTTCATGTGCTTCTCTTGCAATAGCTTTAGTCCATCTACTGAAGGTATCAAGTGTAATGAGAATATTTGAGATCAAGATTAAATGGAAGTGGTGCAAGCAAGTTAGAGGATCATCTTTTGTAGGTTCTTGAAACAAGATTAGCTTGAATGGAAAAAAATTCAAGAACTGCTGCTATTGTGTGCACTTGAAGATTTCACACGTCTGTACTTAAGCACAAACTTTGGATTAATGAATAGGCCACCACAATCCTTGAAACATAACTTTTTCGATTATTTGATTTTTGGCCAAATAAGCACTAGGCACCCCTTCATCTGCTTTCTTTAAAATGTTTGGAGTTGTGTGGATTGGACAATTCTATAGAGGAAACTGTCTTTACTGCAGAAGAGATGATCGTCATTTAGCTAGCTTAAACGGCAGGATTTGACTTGCTTCACTTCACTTTATTACAAAAGAAACACTATATTTGTAACAGACTATAAGAATGTAGCTTATATATGGAGTTGCTACACTGTCACTTTTTCTTTGCGGACATATTTGTTTGTTTTTTCCGTTGCATTCTTTTGTCTTTATCCTTTCCATTGCATACAGCTATTTTCTTTTCAGGTTTGATAAAATTACTTGCCATCATTCTTGTCCTTACTGAAGGTTCTGCAAGTGTCTAGTTTTGTTTGAAGGAGAGATTTTGTTTATATGGCAGTTATAGTCTATTTCTTCTTTCTATTTTCTTGCAAAAACCACATTATCATCATGAAGGTGAGAATGGAATGATCTTTTCTCTCAAGAGATATAATTCTTATTGTCTCTGTGCAGGGCTACCAGGCCGCACACTAATATTATACCAGCACAAGTGGTATTGAATAATCTCTTGCATGAGCAGTGACATGTTTTTCAAATAGAGTTTTGTCTTCTTATAAGTGTCCACATGTGATTTATATTTGCATTTTCTGCAATCTGAGATAACTTGTTTCATCAAGTGGGTTCCATTGTCACTAGATAAGAGACCGTGTATGCGCTAGAGTTTGCATTGTTGGTAAAATCGGGAGCTATATGTAATTCACACCTACTATTATTGCTAAAGTTTAGGTAATGCATGGGACTTCTCATTGCTTGAATTATTAAAGCTACAAATCTGAAAATATTGTTTATTTTTGTTGTATGATCTTGCAACATTTATGATTAGTTGATTCTCATTGTAGTGGCCTAAACTTTTAAAAATGAAGGATCTGAAATTCCTCTATTGCCATAGTTTCCAGTTGGTCTTCATTGCAATGATTGAATATTAGTATTTGTATTCATAAATTATTTATACATGGCAGATGTTGAGTCCAATTTCATGGTTGGTTACTGTAAAATTTATATTTTGTCAAATTTATATCCCATTTAAAACTCTTGTCTGTATATGGATAGTTGAAGTCTAATTCTTCACCCTGTTGTCTGCAGGCATATGCATGTTATATGAGGGGAAGCTTGCTACTGGAGCGAGAACAGAATTGGGAAACAGCTTTGATGGATTTTAAACGTGCTAGGTTTGACCTAACTTTTTATGCCTATTGTACTGGCATATTTTTCTCTTAAGGTTTTGCCCATGATAACTATAAACATTGAATAGAGTCATATCATGCCTTTAGTAGTCATCTTATTGGGTTGTGGTCTGGTAGTTGAATCAGAGGTCATATATGTGTGGATTCCTTTTTGCTTATTTTTTCCCCAGTTGAAAATTGACGTCTTTTTCTGCTACTTATACTATTTCTTCAAGTTTTCTTGATTATTTAGCCTTTACTACA
The DNA here is from genome assembly GCA_028749045.1 of Cupressus sempervirens. Classification (NCBI taxonomy): domain Eukaryota; kingdom Viridiplantae; phylum Streptophyta; class Pinopsida; order Cupressales; family Cupressaceae; genus Cupressus; species Cupressus sempervirens. Next base: position 770,630,423 of record CM053792.1, on the reverse strand, counting down.
TTATTTTATAAGCATTTGTTCATTATGTTTATTGTTGTCCAGCCTTGTCTCTCCTCAACTGCAGGATTTTTTTAATCTTGGCATTTCAGTTGTAAATAACATGATTTTTGTGCGCCTCTCATTCATCTTTCCTCTGCTGTGTTACCTGATCATTTACCGATTTGTCAATTCTCCCAAAAGAATTCAAAATTATTCAATATGCTCAGCTGACAGTAGAGAATTTGAATCTATTGGCTTTCTATCTATTTGTGAAGTATGTTTGAATATTTAGGTAAAAGTACTCATGGTAGATTATATCTTTGTCATACAGGGCTGTTTATGATGAGCTGGGAAAGTTTGGGGATATTGAAAATCAGGTCTTGTGCCGGCAGCGTGTTGAAGAGCTGGAACCTAACATTCGATATTGTTTATACAAAATGGGACAATCAAACATAGAGAGTTCTGAGCTTCTAGACCTTAGTACTCAAGAAGGCCCAGCGCTTGACCTTTTGCAGGCAAAATTGGAAGTAAGATTCATATTTTTATTAAAAAAAAATATTTTGAATAGCCATTGAAACATGAGTTGACAGAGAATAGCATTCTTAAGAATCTTATATCTATTTTAGATTTATTATTTATTCTCTATGTTGGATAAGTGTTTATTTTTGGCAAGTTGAATGTGATGTTGGATATATATATGTAATCTAGTGTTTGTAACTTTTTCTTAATGTGTCATTCATTATTTAATGGTTGTTGCATGGAGTGAAGAATGACTCTTTATATGCTGAGATTCTTCACTTATAAACCTGGCCTTGTTCACTTGCGTATATATTAATTGACCACTACAAAGTCACCCCCTCCTAGCTTGTTGCTTTGTTCATTATTTATTTGTGCCTTTTCATAGCACGTTAGTCTTGCCGTCTTTCCCTATGTTAATGTTAATTTGTGAGGAAATGGGTTCCCTCTTGTAGATTGAATGTGCCCTTTCCATTATGAAAATTTGACTGCAGATGTATATTTTATTTGGGTCGGTAATGGTATCTATATTTTAGTGATATTAAAAGGAAATTTACATCTAAATACTAAAGGCTCCATTCCTTGGCCGTTCACACCCTCCTATACATTATATCTGCATTTACATTATAAACATATTCTACTAAGTCCCCCCCAATAACATATCATTACTTGCCTTTGTCAAGGTGTTACATAATCTAGGCAACCCAACATTTGACATTTACAATTATCATCAGTGTTACACGGGTACTCCCACCCCCCTCCCAAACCTTGGAGTACCCATCCCGGAGACGTCCCTGCGCTGTGTACTTGTGTACCCAAGTACCCCCACCTCCGCCATTCTGCAACCATGTTGCTGCTGGAATGGGGAGTTGGATTTCTATTTGAATTTTGATTTTTGAATGTTACTATCGTGTATGTAATATGTTACTATGGTGAATGTTCAATGGTTCTAGTTCATGTTGCAGTTTTGCTATGTTCAAGTATTTTAATTTTGTATGTTATACTGAAACATCATTTCATAACAAGCATTTCAACTTCTATGTGTATGCTATACAACACCCCTCCCTGCCTCTTCCTCCCCTTTCCGACATCCCCCCACCATCTCGAAAATGAGGCCCATTTTCCCCTATCCCGAAAACTCGTTCCGATGTCTCGCCATCCTGACGTACCCCAGTATTGGTGTTACATTGATTATCATATTAGAACATTATATTATCACCTTACGTCATCTTTCCGGCTTCTTTTTCGATCTTTATCCCACATCCTCATCCGACGATCTCGTCTACAACCAAACCCTTCTATGGAAAGATTTCAATCCTGATCATTCTGGCTTCTTTATTGATCTTTGTCCCACATCCTTGTCCAGCAATCTCGCCTGCAACCAAGCCCTTCTATGGAAAGATTTCAATCCTGAACAGTCCTTGGCCCATTGACATCAAAATTGAGTAGACAGCAAACTGCATAATTTCATCATAATGCATATTTAATATGGGTAGTGCACTTGCACCACATTTGCCTCCTTCGCTGGTTTGCCGTCCTCTTCCTTCGCGGGTGTGCAAGCATGATATCCACAATTTTCATAGCTTCTGCTTCCTAATAAGCCCTTATCTCCTCCTTATGATTCTTCCACTTGCCAACAATTTGTGCTTATAGGCTTGTTGGCTTACCCTTTTCAGCCATTATAGGAAAGAGAAACACCCTATCTCATTCCCTTCTTGCTCATTTTCAAAACACTTGCTATAATTGAAGCCATAACCTGGGAATGCCCACTTCAGTTTAGACTCCAAGTCTTCCAACTCCAAACCCCATGCCATAATCATAACTGCAATGTCTACATTTATCTTCCAATGGTGCATCGCCTCCTGAACCAGGCCTCATAAGGTCCTCTGCGCAACCTTCACCACCCCTGGGGAAGAACATTTTAGCAACAACTTCAGGTGATGGTCCGCCACTGGTCTAAATAAAACTTTCTGCTGGCGCTTTGTTTCAAAAGTGAAGGTGGCTTCCATGGCTTTGCAATCTTCAACCCAACTTTTCACCTCACCTTCTTCCCAAACACACACAATATCAACTGTTTGCCAAATGCCAGCCTCAGTGCATCTTAAAAAGGCAGCACCACTACGGACTGTCGGTTCACACACCTGTCCATCTATTACATTCATTCTAATAAATACTTACCACTGTCGTCAATCACCATCACCATAAAGAAAACATTCCTGGCATTGATTAATAAATATTACACCTTACTGCTTCCGTTCCCATATAAAATAATCATAATATTAAAATAGTAATAAACAATAAAAAAGAAGAAGAAAGATTTAAACTTTCATTTAATCCTCTCACCTGCCACTCCAACGGTTACACAATTCAAACTGCATATCATCAACTTCCTCAATCCCATTTCGATAGAACATCCTCCTCACTGTTACCCTCCCTCCATATATGACTAACCTTAAAGTCTTCAAACCCTTCCAATAATTCCTGAACTTCTAACAAGTAATTCTCCAAATGCAAGGTCTTGATCTGCTGCTTTTTAATTGCTTTAATTACAACCAAAGAATCCCCTTCCAAATGCAATTTCCTAACTCCTAATTTTCTAGCACACTCTACTGCCATCAAAGCTACCTTTGCTTTGACAATGCTATCAGTCCCATATGCCAATTTTTTGGCTCCAAAGCCTATGGTCATGCCCTCATGATTGCACGCTATAAAGCCAAGACCCAACGGGCCAGGATTACCCCTTGCAGCCCAATCAAAATTTACTTTAACCCACCCCAACTCCAGAACTTTCTATCTCACCTCCTCAACACAATCACTTTTTTTTTTCTACTGTTGAAAGCAAATTGAATTCCTAATCTTCACCCTTGGCCATTGCTTCTGTATTTGACTATCCTCCTTTGTGAAAGAGATTTTTGATGAGATAAGTTTAAAAGTATCAGCAGTTAAAACTTCCTCAATCGAGTGATCAATCCACCATAGCAACCTTTCTAGAGATTCCTTCTTCAAAAAAACTCGTTTACTCCTCTCCTTCAAAATTTCCCAAATTTCCAAAGAAGGAACCACAACCCATACGAAAGATAAAACTGATCTAACTTTGGTTCTAGGCCAGCAGGACACTGCCACCTCAATTTCCTTCTAATCCCATTCCAACATTCCATTGATGCTTTGCAATTTAGGAAAAGATGGTCAACTGATTCTTCATGCTCCTCACACAACACACACTTCATTGGACCATAAATACCCAATCTTTTCCTTCGTTCCCCTGTCAGGAGTCGTCCTTGAATGGCTAACCATGCAAAGGCCCCAGCTTTTGGAAGGCAATCTTTACTGCAGCATAAATCTGTAGCTTCAAACCTGCTCTCCACATCCCTGGTTAAAATTTTATAGCCTAGCTTCACCAAATAATGACTTGATGAGGAAGCACACCAAAAAACTTTGTCCTCTCTGTCCACCAAACATACTTCTCTCTGCTTAAATATACTTCTAAGTAACACCTTGTACTCCTCTGAAATCCAATCTTCATTGCAATTCTTCCACTTGCATGTTCTTCCTAGAGGACCCTCCACCCACTCCATATAATCCACAACTCTCTCTCCACAACCTGCACACAACAATTCCTTCAAATCCTGTAAATGCTGTAAGCCTGTTAGTGTGGGATATCCATTCCATGAGTCATCCCAAAATTTAGCCTTTTGCCCACTGGCAACCTTCCAAGATATATGATCCGTAATCAAATGTCTGCAAGACAACATGAAATTCCAAATAGCAGACCCCAGTGATGGGTTTTCTATAGTCAAAATCCTCCCATCTTTCATCGAATCTAGGTATTTAGCCCTTAAAATTTTCACCCATAATTGATCTGAATAGTTATAAATGCTCCAAATTAATTTAGCTCCCAAAGCCTCATTCATGATCCCTCAAACCTGCCCCCCCTGCTCCTTTGTTTTGCATATTTTTTCCCAAGCTAATAATGGTAACTTATCATCCTCATTTGCACCATTCCAATTTTTTTTTTTCTCATCTTCCGCTCGATAACTTTAATCACCTTTTTCAAAATCATCATATGAAAAAAATAGGGATGACTGTAACCACAGATTTCAGCATAAGAATGCATCCTGCTGAAGTCAACCAGCACTCCTTCCACCCTTCCATTTTCTGCAAACACTTATCAATTAGCCCTTACCATAAATCAGCTTTATGCTTACCATTAAATAAGGGGATCCCCAAATACTTACCGACTAGCATTCTTCCACGGATATAATATTTTTTGCAAATCTGTCATTGTTATCTTTGGGATGTATTAAAAAGAAGATTTCAGACTAATGCCAATTTGTCTTCTGTCTTGAAACTCATCCATACAAATCCAACGTCTCTTTCATAACTCTTGATTCTCTTTCTGAGGCATGCCTTGATAAAAAAGTGTCATCTATGAATTGAAGATGAGACACAACATCAGTTCCCCATCTGCTTTAACCCCTTTCCACAAACCTTCCTCTCTCTTCCATGCAATCAACCGACCCAAAACCTCAGCCATTATTATAACAAAAAGGGGTTGAGAGGGTCCGCTTGTTGAATACCTTTCTCTAACTCCAAAGGCCCTTGCAGGCTTCCATTTACCAACACAAAGAAGGCTCTGTTAACTTCATCGTAGTCACGTTTAATATCTAACTTCACCATCATTTTTTCCATCCTTTTCGTTTTGATTGCATGAATCATCTCATGAGCAACAATCACGCCTTCATAAATTGACCTTCCCAAGAAGAAGCCACTTTGTTCACTTGAGATGACCAAATCCAAAACCTTCTTTAGTCTGTTCGCCATAACTTTTGAGATGACTTTATACACAGTATTGCACAAAGCAATAGGGTGAAAATCCTCAATGGTGGAAACATATGTTTTTTTTTGGAATCAGAGCAATAAAAGTATTGTTTAAGTCTTTGAGAACAAATCTGCCTAATCTTGACTCCTACACAACCTTCCATAGGTCCACCCCCAAAATATCCTAAAAAGTTTGAAAAAAGAGAGCTGGAAAGCTGTCAGGACCTGGAGCCTTGTCTCTACATAAACCCCATAAGGGTTTCTTAACTTCCTGTATTGAAACCTCTGTTGTCAGCATTTGATTTTGATCATGGGAAATCTACTTCTGAATCCTCTCTAGCACTGCGTTCAAATTGGGGTTATTTAAGGTAGTCTTCTAGCCTCTTGATAGGGAGGCTCCTCTAAACTCTTGTCCTATTATCTTCTAGGACTCTTCAAGGCTCTATCTTGGCCTTCTTAGTGTTTACTCTATGATCCCTTACTAGGAGAATGCTCACTGCAATTGCCCTCTCCCTTCTAGGATTTCCCTAACAACTTCTTTATGCAATTAGCCCTTCACTACCAAGGTCACCAACTTCCCTTTCTACCCACCAAGGTTCTTCCCATGGCAATGTTAGGTTGTAAGACGTCTTCTTCTTTCAATTTGACCAGGTTACCTGTGGTCTGGCTCATAGACTCCATTGTTCTTCTACCGATCTCATCAAATCTTCTTAATAAGGCCAATAGCCCTTTGAGCCCCAAATTAGGTCTTCTATTAGGGTTTTCTGCAAATAACTCCTAAATTTTCTTAATAAGGTCCCGAACAAACATATGTTCTAGATACCCTTTTCAGAGTGCTCGAAGATTTCCTAGGTCTTGGACCCTCAAAGTGTTCGTACATCACCTTCCTAGACATATGCCTATTTATAAGGGTTTCAAGGGTTTTACAACAGCCTGTCTTTGCAAGTATTCAAATGGCAACCTAGTGGCCTCAACCTCCAACCAAATTGTGGTCTAAGATCCTTCATTCAATACTCTACAGACTCACACTCCTAATTGGCACAAACCAATCCATTCATCATTGCTTTTAACATCTGCAATCTTCCCAAACACCTAGCCGGGTACAACAGTCTCGCCTAGGGCTTGAGTGTAAAAATAGCATACCAACCCCAAATGTTCCCAAAAAGCATATTTACAAGGTATTTACAATGCTCTAATGGATTCCACGAGGCCAGGGAAGTTCAACCATTGTAATTCAAATTAGAGCCATTTCTTGCCAACCTACTATGTACAGGACAGTGAACAGGTCACTGTAAAGAAATTTACCAAACACGTATCAAAAGAAATCAACTTGCAAATCCAATGGTATTCCTAGAAACTAGAAAGAAAATGCTAACTAATCATGCAACAAAGATCTCCAACTCAATCCATTAATGTGTGGATGATTGGCTTGCAAATGGACTAAGAACAAGATTTCTTGCATTGCTGATTGGTTCTAGTGACAACTCCGTACACAAAGAACACCAACCCTTTTCTCAGGTCTGTCATGAGCTTATATAGCTATTTGACATGTATGGTGATTGCTTGTACGACCTTCCAACTGATTTTTGGAAAGTTGCTCTTGTTTTGTCAATGTTGTCAATGTTGTCATGACAACTTTGCAAAGTTACAAAGTTGTCATGGGCAACTTCACATCTTTTTGCATTCTAAGACATTCTAAACACAAACTCACTCGCAATGAGGCAAATATGGTTTAAAGTTAAACCAACCATTGAACACATTTTAACATCTTTCCGCTCATTTTGGGGTCAAAGTCAATGTTTGACCATCTTGGACCTATTTAGACAACTACAGCAATTACAAGCTTATATGAGCAACTGCCTATGCAATTTTGTGCCAATGATCTAAGTAACCCTTAAATAACTCAAATACCCACACTTAGGACTACAAATCATCCCTTATTGTCTTGTGGTCTGGCCAGAATTGCCCTAGAGTTTGACCAAGTCTATAGGTGCTCCTGCATCACCTCTCCTCTTAGAAAAGGCTACAACCTTCTTATTATTCTCCTCCACCTCTCTTAATTCCCCACTGTCCTCATCTTGAATTGAATTTTTTGTTGTTGTGAGCTCTTCTAATCTTAACCTAGTTATGGAAAAATTTAGTGTTTTGGTCCCCATCATGTAACCAGGTCTCTCTGGGCTTTTGCCTCCAAAATATTTCCTGTCTTGCCAACACCTCTGCATATTCCTTACTCAAAGACTTTTCTTGTTCAAAATCTGCCTCACTCATACCCTGCATTATGACTCTTTTATTTAATACCTATAAAGATTGTTCTTTAACTTCTGATTAAAAATATTCTGAAAATGCTTTCTATTCCAAGCCTTAAGATATTCATTTAAAAAATTAATTTTTTTAAAGAAGACAAAGGTCTTGCTACCTTCAAAAACTAGAGCAGACTTCCACCATTGCTTCACGAAATCCCTAAATCTGTCAGGTCGCAACCACATTGTCTCAAACTTAGAGGGACATCTATCTAGTTAGGATTCCTCTTGGATTCTTAGGCTTATTGGATAGTGATCTGAGCTACGGATTGTGATAATTTCAGCTTTCCAAGTCCATTGAAATATGGCCAAGTCCCCGACCAAAAGAAAACAGTCCAATTTCTCTGGTATGTTCGTAAAGCCTGCTCTCCTGTTAGTCCATGTAAATTCACCTCTTTTAACGGGGTGATCAATTAAACCATTATGTTAATGTTGTAGGTTCAGTCCTATTAAATTGACCTAGAGATAATTCTTTTTATGGTTATTGATTAATCATCAATTAGACAAACCTTTATATATAATATATATAAATATGTTTATATTATTGTTAATATTGTCTAATTAGTTATTAACTAATAAATTACCATAGAGACATGTCACCTCTTCTCTTATTTTTATACATTCAAATCTGCATTTGGAACACACAGAAATTAATGGTAGTGTTACTACATTTGCAGAGATCCTTCCCTTCAACATGGTATCAGAGCCAATTGCAAATGTAACTATATGCAACGATATATAGATATAACAAAGGTGCAGAAAATAACATTGTCCAATCTAATTTTATTTGGAACTCATATCACACAGAGATGATCAGTAGAAAAGTATAAATCATATCACATAATTAGAAACAAGAAGATATGCGAATAATCTAGGGAGAAGGTCAGAAAAGGCCCATTGATTATTAAGGAGATTGATCATCTCTAAGGCTACACTAAGTTAGAGGGAACATTTTTAACACTAATGATGAATGAGGTATCTATCAACAAGGAAGAGCCAAGAGAAAATATAAAATGTTATGAATCAGAGTTATTGGTCGCACGCATGAGGGAAAGAGGAAGACATGGAAGTACGAAATCCCCATCGAACATGACAGAGGAATATCATTAATAATCTACATTGGAGAAATGAATAGAACATACATCACTAGCGTATCCTTCGGTCTCACTTGTTGCATTCTCGAGCATCCAATTCAAATACGGGCACTTGTGTAAGCATTTTGGACAATATCTCTGTTGAAAGTCCTCAAACCAGCAACACTGAAGAGAGGAAGATTGTCCATTAGTAATGTGTTGCTTATCTCTAGGAAGTGATGCAGAGAACACAACAAAAGTGTGCTTTATGGGCCTTCCACCAATTTTCAAAGTTATAGAACCAACTCTACTCCAGCACTCCTTAATCCTTACTATGTTCACAGACCTAATAGGCCTAATTAGGCTTGGATTACAAAGAAAGTACCAAGGAATGTGTACATAGAATCAATCCAAAACTTTAAATATATTATTCCACTCATCTGATGTAGAGAATCTTATAAAAAAACTAATAAGTGGGATACATGCTGATCCCTTCAATATCCATTAAATAAATTCCATTGTTAGAGGCATCTCATGAGGCAAAACAAAGCATTTTCTAACACAAGTTTACCAATACTTCACCATTTAAATAGTCTGATTTCTATTCCATAGAACATCATTCATAACTTTGTTTCTCACATCATATTACCAAACCCTTTGGAGGAATGTTTTAGAACTATGCCTTATAAACATATCCAAATCTGAGCCCAAATAATTAAACCAATTACAAGTTATGATCTCTTTACTGAGACTCATGTTTACTGTCGTAAACCAGAAGTAAAATCTATTACTCTGCCTAGGACATCCAATAAATTTCTCAAAACAATTCCAAATGAGACCAAACCAATTTTAAATTAACCATACACAAGTCTAGTTTTTGAATCTATGAGCCATCTATTTTTCCAATTCATAGATAATTACAAACACATCAATCTTTGTCTGTAACTTCAATAGAGATCTTTAAAACCAGTCTTCACTCCAATACACATAACTTACACAAATCTGAATGAAAACGACTCAAATCAATTGGAAATAAAAGCTAGTTCACATATGTTTCCAATGAATACAATTAGAGTTCCCAATTCATCCAAATGTGTCTATACCAATTATTTCAATCTGACTGTAGTCGGGCATCCTCAAATCTGCAAATAACAACTTTTACCAAAACTGTCATAACTGCATCATTTTTCCATTAAATAAACCCAAACCAAAGCCAAAAGAAAGATTATTCATCCTAATATCCAATGTACAGATTATTCATGGTTTCCAGGCTGTACATGGCCATACAAGACCTGGAACCAACACAAAAACTGAAAAACCAATCAAAATAAGAACTTAGAATCACTCCAAATTTGTTTCAAGTGTAATTATTTCCTTCCATTATGCTTTGGTTCAACCATACATAAGTTTTTATAGACTCTTTGGTAGTTTACAACTTCCCAACTATCTTTTGAACCAATGCTTTACATTCTTTTGATCATGATGCATCTTTATGTTGGAAACTTTCCACACTTGGGGTTACCAATAATGTCCACCAGTGTATTGTGCCGCTTTGAAATGATGTTGTCGTTTACAACATTTCTCTTGCAGATATCTTTGGCATGAATATGGAGTTTGGCACTTCATGAGACGACATGTCTTTGTGGCATTCTGTCAAGCAATTAATCTGCCAAGTAAAGGCCAATTATTCCAGTCTGCCCATTCCAAACCTTGAGGAGACATTTATCTGAGACATAATGACAAACAACTTGCAGCATCCCTAACAATTCACAAGCATCGTTTTTTTCTGTCAAACAATTCACATTCAATGTCTTTGTTTCCAAGTTTCACCAGCTCATTTTCTTGGAGGAATTCTGTCAAACCATTCACAAGCTTGGTCTATGTCAACTGACATAAAACAATTGTCCTACCAACCGAATTCTGCAGCCAATCCGGCATGAAGGTTGCCCTGACATTATGTTTGATGGTTTATAAAGTTTTTTTTTCAAGAATCGTTTTGATAATCTATACACCCTGCACTCGTCGTGAGTCAATATTTCTTTATTTGAATATTTCAAAAGCCTTTTCAGCAAACCAATTTACAATTACTATGCATGGTCTGTCTCGTAGTTAGGCATTCTTTTAAATAAACAAGGTTCTACTCATGTCCACCATGGCACTTGTGCCTGACGCAAATCCTGTCAATTTCAGGGCAGAATGGTTTTGGTGTAAGTTTTAAAAGGCTGACAACCTCAAGTCTAATGGTCTCATTCGGGCACTATATTGTTGAGGAAATTACTTGTGGAACCACAGATGAACGATTATACAATTCAGCAATTATGGAGTCGAATTATTAGACAATGGATAAATGAACTTGTCAAGTGCATATTAAGTTACACAGAATGTCCCAATATTGCTATATGATGAAAATACTCCTATGGAGGCCCACTTGTTAGAATGAATGTAATGTATGGTCTGACTTGGTGAAGTCACCTAACTCCAATCAAATGAGCAGAAGATAGACATGTGGGCCCGATTTTATTCTGCAAATTATTCTTGTAGTTTAAATATATATTGAACAGAGGACTGTGGTGAATTGATATTTATCGAGCCACTTCCCTTAAATTGGCGTGAAATTCTTTAGACAAACAAATTTGGTGGCCCAAGATGTTTTCTTCTGCTTCTCAACAATTCATTACTATTTGTGTGCATTTCTTTCTTCAGCACTTGGATGGGGGTTTATAGAAATGGTGTAAAGCTTCATGTCTCACAAATGTGGAAATGATTCGCCTACTAAGGGTCTGAAGTCAGCACATGAAATCATTTGCTAGATAATCCCTACATGTTATGGTTTACGTCGACTGTTTGGAGATTTGAAAGCATTAAATGTCACACATTGCTATAAGCAATAAGAATACACATACAATATAAGCAATATAATTGTCTTTATGTAGTCATGGAGTGGTTGTCGGTCTATGACTCAATTTCTTTTGTTACGGGGCCTTAATGGACATCATTATTTGAGCAATATAGAGATCTTTAACACGGACATGGTGAGAATAAGAGCCAAATTTTTCATATTTGATGTGATGCAAAATTGTTCACTGATATAAGAGTGGGTATTTTACATTGTGGCGGGGAATAATAACCAATGTTCCATTCCCACTTGAACTATTTTTAAAAATAGGAAATGTCAGGGAAGGGACATCATTAGAGCTTGAAATCGGAATCATCCTTTGATTTGATGCAAATGGCTTTCATTAGTCTCAAGTATTATATTTATATACTCATTGTATTCTCTATCTTCAGTGTATTTCCATATGTACTATAAGAGTTATCTGCTTATTTTAAAATTTTATGTTTGGTTATGTTCTTATAGGGAAAGAAGGTTGGTACTTTATACATGCTATAAAATATTGCTTAGACTCGATCTTATGACAATGGTTGGAATTCATTAGTCATATGTTGATCTTGCTGGATAAAGTGAGGCTCTTGAAGCAAATATCTTTGATGATTGAGATTTTAGTATACTTATATATAAAGAGGGAGTTTGACACTTCATCAAAGACAACCTTGTACAAGGAGGTCAGAAGGATGATACTAGTTTTAGAGGGAGTCTGACATTCAATCGAAAGCAGCCTTGGACAGAAAAAAGTAAATATATTGAGAGGGAGAAGTTCGAGGTGAAATTTCTTGCAATGCATTCTTCTTTGTAAGAGAGAAGGTTAAAGTCTTTGTTCCACCCTCTAAGAGCAGCCATGGTGGATCCACCCTCTGACATGTTTCATGGTGGATATCACATGAGTTACTATTTTGCAGATGTGGATTATGTTGTGAAAGGTGACGATCTTTCATTGATGTAAGTGTGAGGTTGCTATTGTAAGGTGATGATCTTACCAATAGCTTGACCTGTTATCATGATAGACTACATTAAGTTGTCCCAGAGTGCCCAAAATAATGATAACGAATGTATCATGACAGACTACATTAAATTGCTGTTTGGACGGTGCTGGAAGTCATGATACTTGTCATGATAGTGGTCATGACACCTTGATTACTTGTTATCTGTATAACATATTCTCTGGGTAGGCATCACAGATTTGATGCTAGTGCACATACCACAAGAATATGAGATTGATAAATATCATATGGTTGATATCCCTTGTTGAATCATACTTTAGATGATATTGAAACATATCATCTATTTTGATGAATATATGCTGATATCCTTAAAATATGTCATTCCAAAATATTACATCGAGATGATATCTCTATATGCTTGAGATCATAATGGGTTCTATAGCAATCCTCCCTAGCTAAGAGGGAGCGTTAATGTTGTAGCTTGAGTTGGATTAAATTGACTTAGAGATTATTCTTTTTATGATTACTAGCTCATTGTCAATTAAACAAACCTTTTTATATATAATATATATAAATATGTTTATATTTTTAATATTTTCTAATTAATTATTAACTAGTAAATTACCATAGAGACCATGTCTCTTCATGAGACATGTCTCCTCTTCTCTTATTTATATACATTCAAATCTGCATTTGGAACACACAGAAATTAATGGTAGTGTTATTAAATTTGTAGAGATCCTTCCCTTCAACACATTATCCATTACAAAGTTGTTAACATCTTGTTGGCTTTCACTCAGCCAACCTCTACCTCCCACCTTTTCTCTGGTGTTTAAAATTGCATTGAATCCTTCCCTAAACCACAAGCCTACCTATCTATGACATTCAACAGTCTAGACAAAGCCATCCACGTATCCTTTTTTTAATCTTGACATTGTAGGGCCACATATATTTATCAATTTAAAACTTACACCTAGTTGTTTTGAATTCACCTTTAACCATTGCCAATTGTTTGCCTGCTGAATCAATTCCACATCCATCGAATTCTCTTTTCAAAGAAAACCCAAACCACCTGAAGCTCCTTGAGCCTCCATCCAAACACTTTTCCATATGCTAGAACTTCTCTCCATACTTGAAATACCTCCCTTGATTTTTGTTTCCTTTAATTGAGCACAATCAGGCCTCACTTGATTGAGCGAATTTTGTCAGGGGCATTGTACACGCTGATATTTCATGAAAGTAACCTCATTGCCCCCAGGAAGAGACATAACCTCATCTTGATTTCAACTTGCTTTGTCTAGTTGCACTGACTGCTTGTAGCATCAGCATTTGATTAGAATTACGATCTCTCTTTTTCTTTTCCCCCACTTTCACTTTTGGCTCCTTTGCATCCGATTGTTAGAGATCTTTTTTCACTTAGCACCACCTCATCCTCTAAACCTAAAAAATCTTCAACAGGATCATCTTTTGTCTCAAAATTTGAATTTGATTCCACATTTATCCCACTCGAGTCTCAGAGTGATTCAAAGGACCTTTCTAAGTTTCTAATTGGAGAAATTTGAGTGTCTTTGCTCCTGACACATCATAATCTGCATCTTTCTGCAAAATCCTCTTCTCTACACTGAAACAACTTTCCTTCTCAAACTCCCCTTGTCTCGCTTTTCCATTCTATTTGACCATTGGTGTTATTTAAAGGTTCAACCCTTATCTCTTGTGATCTTTCAACATGGCTGCAAGTCTCCCTAAGTTCTTTCTGATTGGCTACCTGTTCTAGCTCATTCCTCCTTTTCACTCCTTGTAAGTCTTTATCCCTCTCCATGATTACATTTCCTTAAAAAGCCGCTCCATGAGTCTCTAGACATCTTGCATTCTCTCCTGTCAAACAATCCCAAAACTGACACTCCGACCTTCTGATTAGAGCACCTCTCATTTCCCCTTCCCAAGCTAACAAACCCCCTACACTATCACTCCCTCTTTCTACACTGGTATTTGCTAAGTGATCCACATTCATTAACAAGCATTACCATTCTGCAACCAAAGCCAAGCATTCCTTACAACACTTGTGTCTAATATGATCTTCTTTTAGATTAACAACCCTTTATAATAATATATCTTCCTATGGGGCCTTCCCCTTCTCTAAACCATCACATCCATCTATTTCATGATCTTCACTCAGACATTCAGTGCAAAAAACTAAATCCTCTTCCACCGAATGGGCTTGTTTCCACACACTTTCATTTGAGGTCAGCTCAATCATATCATGCACAGGGTGACATGATTACTATATGACACAAACCCTAGGAAACATTTGAAAGGTGAACTTATCTATTGTCTCCATTGCTTTGACATATTTACCAAGTTTGTCACCTATCATCTTGTAAGATTATTGATTCCAGTATTCCTTTGGTAAGTTATGCAATCCTATCCAGATTGGATATTCCTTTATAACTTCCATAGTTGGGTCAAAATTTGGTTCTTATGTTTTCATATAAAACCTTTCCCTTCCAACATATATGGGCCACCATTTAAAATGAAATGTCTATCCTATTCGCTAGCCACAATGATTATATAGAATCCATTTATTAGGGTTTTAATACCACTTACTTTCCCCCATTGCTTATCACACCAGCTTTTTAGTTTCTCAATCACTGGCTATTCCCCTCCCCATTTAAGAAAAAATGGCATGGTTTTTTAAAAAGCTTACAGAATCTAGCCCCTTACCATTCACTAACAGAGAGACCACATTACTATTATTCGAGAAGGTGGGTTTTTCATATTCTTCTCCTGCTCCTGCACCGTTTTTGGCCTCCATAATTTTTTCACTATCAATCCAAAATCCAGTAGTCCTCTCATGTTGGTTGAAATGAATCTATCTACCAGATGCTATCTAACATATTTATTTCGGTAGCTCCCATATGCTTTGGCCTCTTTTTTTAATCTCACCGCTGCATAAGGGCGAATTGTTTCAGATTTACCTTGCCAATAGACCATATATCCCTCATTCTGTCTTCTGCTATAAGGCAATCTAGGCCTTTTACTGGTCTCATATCGAAAACCATGATGCTGTCTGAAACCACCACTACCCTTGCCCTGAGGTTCGACCCTGCCCTACTTCTGCAGAACATTTTTTGACTGCAGATGTATATTATTTTCACTAATACTAGCTAGATTGTTAGGTTTCAGTCTGGATGGTATCTTGGATTTAGTATTAGGTATGATGATTCATCTAGAAAGTCAATTAACTTCATTTTTCTCTTTCATCTCCTTTTAGTTCTAGTAGTTGAAATTGGTTCCAAATGATACAATTTTTCTATTCTACTTTTCCTAATTGTAATCTGCTTTATAGTTTCTGAATGAATGGAGTGGGCCAGATATATTTCATTTTCTTTTGCTAGTTGACCTTTGAGCTTAAATGACATAAATTAAATCGTCCTGTTTGGACGTCCAACTACACTTGTTTGAATGGCAAACTAGTTTTTTGTCTTTGATGTAAATTAAGTTAAGAAATCATGTTGAAATTTGAATAGAATATATACAATCTATTCTCAATAGACTACCATTTATAAATTATAATCCTATTAACTGTTCATTCATACCTGTTTTTTCGTGTCAGGCTGTGATGGCAGAGGCAAGGACTCAACAGGCAGCATCTATGAAAGAGTTTCATTGGCTTGGAAGAAAGTTTCCCATTAAGAATGCAAAGACTCGTGTATCTATTTTAAAAGGTCATTGTTTATCCTTTTCCCTATTCAAATAAATTATTTGATAAACTAAAAAATGCTTTTTTTTAATAGCTTTGTCATTTTCTAACATTAAGTTCAATCTTGATTGAGACATCATTGTTTGTTACATGGAACTATTAGCAAGTACTGAAGCTTGTTTGCATTTAGGTTTGTTATATTTTCATATCGATTGTGAATTTGTATATTTGTTAAGGTTGTAGCTTCTGTCAAATTGATTTGAACATGAGATACCTTGTTGATGGTAAATCATCTTTAAGATAAATATCTTATATATAATATATATAATATATATTATATATTATATGTTATTATATAATAATATAATAATATATATTATATATTATTATATAATAATATATATTATATATTACTATATAATAATATATTACACATTGTTGGCATTATGATGTATTTGTCATTAGTGACAACACTTATTCAATTTTGAATGATTACCGAGCTTATCACCTAGTCTATAGTTTATACCGAGCATTTAGTGGTTACCAAGTAAGATCACTCAGTTAAGCAGTTCACACCGAGCATTCCTGAAGCTATCGAGTGAATATAGACAGTGTGTAGCCCAACAGTGTTTACCGAGCCTACAGTGTTCACCGAGTAGATAGTGGTCATTGAGCTTCACAGTGTCTACCGAGTCATCAGTTTGTGTGATGAGAAGCTAGTGTCTACCGAATTATGGATGTATAGTGTTTACCGAGTGAAGCAAGGTAAACGAAGGATTCAGTGTCTACCGAGTGACACTATATCTACCGAGTCTCCAATGGTTACCGAGTTCGAAGCTACGTTGTGTGATTAGTATGGATTGAGCTTCCACTTCTACCGAGTGCATGACGATGTTGAGTAATGCAGTGGATGTCGAGTATCAGAAGTTCACCAAGTCAGCTTACAGAACCCGAGTTTCTACTATTTGGCCGACTCAGTAATATTTTGTTTACTTGTGTTTTAGCCGACCTTGTAATTGTAAATATTGGAATGGTATATATGCAATCTATTGTATCATTTGCAATGTGTGAAAATGCAAGAGAGTATCAAGGAATGGATATGTAATGTTTTTAGAAGAGTGAATGCGAATCAGCAGCAAAGCAGAGTATTCAGCAAGGTCTACAATGAGCAGTAAAGTTATATCAATCACCAAAGGTGATCTGTACTTCAAGCATCTAATCAGCAATCAAGTTGTAAGTCAAATCTACTGTTTCATCCTGACAGGTGAATTAGTTTTCTAAATCCCTTGACAGGGTAGACTTAACAGTCTTTGTTTAAATCTCTTAACAGAGTGCATACTTCATTGTATGTTTGTAAAACCTCTAACAAGGTGGATCTAGCAGTCCAAATTGCTCTTAACAGGGCAGATCATCAGAAGTGGTCAATGTAAGCCCTAACAGGCCAACTTTATACTGCAGTAGTGAAGTTTTGTGGGTATCATCCCCACCCCAGTTTCTATTTGGAAGGTTTCTGGGTCACCAAAATTCTATGTTCATGTGTTTATCTTTTCTCATGCATACAGTAGATTAGATGAATGAATGATGAATGGATATAGTGATGAATTGATTTGAAGTTTTTGAGGTTACTGATTCACCTCTCCCCTCTCAGTAACCTAGCTAGTCTTGATTATTTCCAACAACATATATGGTTATTTATATCACTATTATATTAATATATTAACTAGTGATGTTTAAACGTAGAGACATGTCTCCTCTCATATTTATAAGCCTTCATTTGCATTTGGAACACAATCAATACAATGACAATTGTTAGTACATTTGCAGTGATCCTAGAAAAAACAATTTGGAGCTTGTGCCTTTGATCCCATCCGTATCTTTGTTGTATCTTTTATCAACATGATAATATGACCACCTTTTGCATTTGGTAAATTTTTTACCTTTTTGTTGTTGTTGCTTGAGACTTGGTTGTGCGAGTTAAGATTCTTGGTTTGGGGGCTTGTTCCCTTGAACTTAGTGATTTCTTACCATCTTTCATTCTTGCCCATGATCATCTCTCTTTCTTCTACTTTACCATTTTTATGTGTGTAGGCTCATACTTCCACTAAAGTGGGGACTGGATGGAGCATTATAAATTGAACTACTATGCAATTTCTTCCTTACCTAGGTTCTATTTTAGCATTTGCACCCTCCCACACCTCCACTTTTCCCAACTCAATTTTGCATATATTCCCTACATCCTCTCTCCAAATAGAGCCTTTGGTCCATATTGGGCAGTCAAGGGCAATTGGAGAGGACAAGGGCAACTTTGGGTTGCCTCTATCCTAAAGGTCACCATTGTCCTCGAGAGACAACCCCAAATTTGAATTGGGTAATGGCTATTTGATTATATAGAGGATTATAGATCATTGTTGACCTCCTTTGAGTTGTGCACCCCAAAATTGCTAGGAGAGGAATGTAAACTAGACTACCTTCGTTATTTCGGTAAGCATTCACAAAGTAGTCTTTTCATCAACAAGCAAGCAGTCAAACTTTCAAGTGTTCAAGCACTATAGCATTTAATAGGTGGCGAATGTGTAGGAGGAGCTATAGACATCTGGTAAAGAGCTATGGTTTGCAATTGATTTAGTTGGAAAGTGTTAGGATAAAGGCGAATTACTCTTATCCTCCTATTTCAGCTCAAAATTTAGTTTGTAGGTCATTTATAGTCTCTAGTTCTTAGATCTGGTCCTAGAATCGGTTTGTCAATTTTGAGTCCTCTTATGCATATAGAAAACGACTCTTTCTTCCTATTTCATCCTAGATCTTATATTTCCTAGTTACATTTTCATAGTCAATCGCCACATGTAGCGACCTAGTGGATTGTTTTCTTTCTAATGTAAGAGAGGATATAGACCTAAGATTCCTAGTTTTCTCACATATCCTAGCAAACATCTATTTCTTTCATGACATAGAAATCACCAATTTACCTTGTAATAGCCTTTTTTATGTCCAATTCCATCAAATTCTTGATTCTCGAGTGTTCTAAAGTTAATGGATCACTTAATGGGCAATGATGATGCCGTTGAGTATTGACCTTCTGGTGACAAACCTGTTACAAGATTCAAGAATTAGCAGATTAACAAATTTCTGGATGATTGATTGATTAATAGAGGAACAAATGTGTTCCTTATAAAGAATTACAAGGACATTGTTTCTAAAAGAAACAACGTAGACTGAAGACGAAATTAGAAACAAAATTGAAGACATGATAGGAAACATTCTTATCTGGACTGAAGACAAAAGAGACAGGATAGGAAACATTCCTATCTAGATTGAAAGACAGACTACAGAGAAGTAGTTGACCATTATATAAAGTATTTAACTAAGGAGATAATATCTTAATAAGGATATTAAAGATATTACATTAATACCCTCCCTTAATGGTCAACGCATGGATGTCGAAACATTTTGGGATAACTAAGACCCTCCCTGGATCTACAGAATGCTAAAACCAAGAAGCTTTGCCAGAAGAGTGCTATGAATCAAACAGATTGCAATTAAAAAACTTCATTTTTGTGGAAAAAACGGTAAAACCCAGAATCTCATGCAACCTTGCGTATTACAGACAACGTGAAATGATTTTTAAGGAGAAAATCAACAAACCCAAAAAAACAGAAACAGATTCAAAAGGCGAAAAATGCAGCTTCGCCTTGATTAGGAAGCTTGACAACTTGTGCTGTTGGTTGGGAAGCATTTTGCCTTGCTTGGGCAGCCAAACATTTTCGGCACTCAAACTTCATATGGCCAAACTTGTGACAATAATTACATTGTACATTTTGCTTCGTAGAGCCATCCAGGGATTAAGCAGAAGGTTGATTTTGGAAAGTTTGAAAAGACTGATGGTTGCCAATGTTCTGTTGAAAGGATTTTACAGCAAATGCCTGCTTTGAGGAGGCTATAGAAGCACTGCTGCCAAACTGTTGTTTCCAACGATCCTGCTGCAGAAGTTTGGTGCATAATTTTGGAAACTTCAAATCAACCTTAGTTGACGTAATGATGAGTGTTTCTATTAAGTGCCTTTATCCACCAAAACCTTGGGCATGATCTTATATTATGAATTGTAGAGAAAGACGAGCCAAAAATCCTCTAGTCTTGTGGTCTTACCTTTGATAGGTATGAGGACTATGAAGGTGTTATTAACCTCTCTGAGCAATCTTCAAGAAGTTCTAGCCACCTCTAGAGCATTCACGAGATCTTCCCGTAGAACATGCCGACATCTTTGAATAAACCCAAAAGGAAAACTGTTAGGCCTAGGGACCCTTCTAAGGATGGAAGGATGGAGTTGTTTGTCTTAGCTCCTGGAAAAGAGAATTTGGTATTCAAAGTGTTGTTTTGGTCATCATTGATCAATTTGGGAATATGTCGTAGAAGCTCTTAGTGAGTGGAAAGATCCAAGTCCTCTCAATTGTTTAAGTATGCATAGGAGAAATCCACAGTCCTATCTCTAATTTCTTTGGGCTCCTCCATGAATGAACCATCCCATTATGCAATCTTGAAGTTTTGTTCAGATCTCTATGTTGTTTTGTTATGTTATGAAAGTGCTTGGTATTCTTATCGTCCGTTTCAATCCATGTCTCTAGATCTCTATTTCCAAAATAAGTCCTTTTTAGACAGCATATCTCAGGTATCTTTTTTGTGACATGCCATTTTGAATGACCTTCAACTTTTTCAACTCATCTTCGACTTGGTTCTTGGTGGAGAGAATGTTCTTAAAGTATTCCACTCAAACTATCTTTATTTAACAATGAACGTGCTTCAATTTTGAGGCAAAGCAGAATAACTTCAACCCCTTAAATTGTTCTTCATTCCACCAAAATTCTATCGTGTTAAAATTTTTTTGCCCTTAAATGTAATCTCCCCGTTTTGAGATTGCCCTAATTTTTACCCTAGAATCACAAATTCTATTGAAATAAGAACAATAGGATGGTTAGAGGTATAACTTTACCAATTAAAATACCCTTTTAGCGAGATAAATCCTGATTTAGGTCCTAGAAGGAAACAATAGACTAAAAGTAAATATATTGTTAACATGATATAATTATCTTATACATTTATAACTTGATAAAGAGAGTTCCAATCCATAACATTTAATATGCAATATTTTGCTTTCCTAAAGGTGAATGGAAATATTACAAAATGGTGTCCTAGCCTAACGCTAGGCTCAAGGGCAAAACCCTGTTCCCCTTGGCCCCATGCTTCGTGGGGTTGACGTACCTAATGAGCCTTATCATTCCCACTCATTGTAACTTCCTCTGCTAATGTGAATCATCCCTTGCAAGATAGTGCCTTTGTATGATGTAGCCCATGCCCATTACACTGCAGGCCTTATCTAGTGCCTTTATATGATGTAGCCCATGTCCAATTGCACTGCAGGCCTTACCTAGTGCCTTTGTATGATGTTGCACAACTCATTCCACTGCAGGCCTTACCTTATCTGGCGAGGTGAACTTAATGCAGTTGGGGTAGAGATAAATATAGAACCTCATCTGTGTTGCCCATTCTTATATGGTCAATTATAGCAGACTGAGATTGTCACCTTACAGAGTTTGACTATTATTATGATACAGTTATTTTATTGTAAAACCTTCCAGCATAGAAATATCATGAAATCAATATTATTTGCAATTATCTATATTTTACCACCATATTCCACACACACACGTGTATCTTTGATATATAATTCTGATTTCATTGTCACTAATATATAAATATAATTTGGATATATATAACTACTACATAATTTTTGCAATCAAATATATTGGATCATTATTCTTCAAATACATTATATATTATAATATTTCTTAGTCTATGATTTGATGTATACAAAATGTATTAAAACATTCTCTAATTCCTGTATGTATGATTGTATTAAAATATATATTTCTGATTATTATTATTATTACATAGTGTTTATCATATTTAAATTTCTTAGTATATATATCTCTTAATATCATTATTAGACACCTGCATCAAATATATATGTATATATCACTTCATAGATTGTAAATATAACTATTATATTATTTGTTCTATTGTCTGATCCTTGTTCCTTGGCAATATATGTTTCATCTCCAATTATTTCCTAAAAACAGTAATTTGAGTTTATAAACTATAAAACCTGTATTTTAATATACCTGTATGCAGTAAAACTACAGATGAAACTTCGTATTAAATGACATCGATAAAACACTGATTATCTACTCTTTCATCTTATGTACCTACCATATTCTCCTCACTCCTATCTTGTTCACTTGACGGCCAATTGTCTGATCCTGACTGCTCATTGGATGGTTCCTAGTTGCTGACTGTTTTTCTCCCTGACTGCTTCTTGGCTGATTGCTTATATTCATAATTGCTTTCGTATACATTTGTTTTCCAAAAATCATGCCTTTTGGATATATATATATATATATATATATATATATATATATATATATATATATATATATATATATATATATATATATATATATATATATATATATATATATATAAAATGCAAGAATCAGGTATGGCACCTATAATTTGAGTGCATTTGGTAAACATTTTAATGTGACCTTTGACGGTGGCACAGCATGACCTCCAGTACCAAGTGGGATGGTGTAAATTAGACCTCATGACCTTGTGCTTAATAACCGGAAGCTCTCACCAATTGAGCTAGGCCACCATCCCAATATATATTATATTTTTTTTTATGTATTTATATTATTATATGGATAGTATATCATATCCAATAATAGATTATTGATATTTTGTTTTTATTTATTATTAGTTCTTCATATTTTAATTTAATTATTCATTTATTATTTATTATGTTTAAAATTGATGAATATTATTATATTCATTCATCTATATATAATATCATATTAATATACCATATTCTTTATTATTGTTTTAATTATTAATTGAGTAATAAATTATTTAATATTTATTTATTTAATTTTATTATTAAATCCTATTCTAGAATGAGAAGATTACATTAAATAACATCTTCTCAAACTTGAATGGGGACCTTATTGGTTTTTCATCCCCAAAAATTCTGACCTTGATTGCAAAATGGTTCGACCCCGAAGAGGGAAGATTTTGTCCAATTTTTCTGCATTGTTGCTGAATTTTAGCCTTTTGTTTTTCCAAGTTGAAACACCATTCCTAGTTACGTCTCCAATAAAATGTTTCGTAAAACCCACTCATTGAAGCCCTTATGTGGTTGTCTATGTCTAGTTACGTTGCCTTTCTATGTTGATTCTCACCAATCCACTTGCCAAAGTGAAGTTTTTGCATTTTTGAGATAAGCTTGGAGTTGTGGAGAACACAACCCTTGTTGAGAGGGATCCCTAACTCTAGTGATTCCTTGAGATATACTATAAGGCATTCTTTTCTGTGAGGGAGAAGTTTGAGGTGCAAGCCCTTGTTCCACCCTTTGGGAGTAGCTATTGTGGATCTACCCATTGTGAGTAGCTAACCCTCTTGGACTAGCTATGGTGAATGTCATGTGAAATAATCTATGTTTTAGCACATGTTTTTATTCACCCTTTGGGAGTAGCTATGGTGAATGTCATGATGAGATGACAACATCAAGTTGAGTGGTTCCATGATGAGCACATGTGCTCATTTATATTTCCATTCATTGGAGTAGTCATGATGGACCCACCCTCTTGGAGCAGCCATGGTGGAGGTCATGTGAGTTACTCCATGACTAAACACTTGTGTTGATTCACCTTCTCGGAGTAGCTATGGTGAATGTCATCATAAGATTGCAACATCATGTGAGTGAATTCGTGATGAACACTTGTGTTTGTTTGCATTTCCGTTTATGGGAGCAACCATGATGGAGACACCCTCTGGGAGTAGCCATCGTGGACATTATTACTCACATATATGAGTAGATCCTCCCTAGCTAAGAGAAAGCATTGAAGATAGCTTCAGGTGGACAAATCTAAGACATTGGATCGTCTCAAGTGATTTATTGCATCACTTGAGATAAGGATCAATTAGTTATTGATTTGGTAGACGTCATGTCAATTGATTACTAACAATCAGTTGTGTGCATTATACATCAAACTAAATATACCTCCTGCCCGCCCCCGACGTCCCCCTCGTCGTCCCAAAATTGAGACCTCTTTGTCCCTCATTCCTGAAACTTGTCCCCCGTATGGACACTCCCCATCCTCGATGGTGGTGTAACTATGGTTTATAGGGTAGCATGCAGCTGTTTTTAAGGGCACTCATAAGAAGTTTTCTGTATTGTACAAGTAATATACCAAATGAAACACTGACCTTTCAGGTTTAATATTGGTAAGGGGCTCATATAGTTCATAATTATATCATGGTATCTGCAGTAGCTTGGGAAATCTTTCAATTCATGTTCCTGTCAATAATGAATATTTGTTTGCATCAATTTCTATTTAGCTATGCGAAAACCATGCTATTGAATATTATTCATCAACAACATTCATCAGGGATTGGAAATCTTTTTTACTATCTATATGTATGTGTGTGTGTGTGTGTGTGTATGTATTATTTTATACATATTCAATAGAGTTGCCGGAAACTCCTCTGTCCCTCCTTGGGTGTGCCTAACCTCGTATCCAATTTGGAAATGTATCTGATTCTACCCTGATACATATCGATTATTGTACCCATGTCTGCCTAAAAAAACTTGATTTTCCAACTGTGCCAAATACTATGGGATTTGATTTTTTTTAAAGATTTGACATTAATCTTCTGAAATTTAAATTAAAAAAAAAAACTTTATTAAAGCAATTTAAAAAAAAAAATTATAAACAAAACCTGCACCAAATGAGAAAGACAATTAAAATGTTTTTCTGTTATAGCAACCCATTTTTTTGGGTTATCTTCTAATGCAACTCTATTATGTTTACATATTGTATAGTGTTAAACGAACTTATAAATATTTATTTGTCAATATTGCTTTTGAAGTAATGAAATTCTCCTATAATAACTTGGAAAACTGTGTTAAATATATATGTATGTGTTATTAATGTCATGTCCAGCCGTATCCATATTGGGGAGCTTAAAAAATGGCTGTATCCGTACCCAATACCGTATCTGTATCTGTATTTGTATCCGTATCTGTATCCATGAAACTTTGATATTCAATGCATGTATTGATGTGTTTATTTGATTTTTGTTTATTTGTGCAGCTCAAGAATTAGAGAAGGAACTTTATGATTCTTCATCAAATTCTCTAACAGCAGAAAAGAGGCTTGCTGTTTTTGATAAAATCTTTTCAGCATATCATGATGCCAGACGAAACATTCGGGATGATCTTGTAAGTTTCAGTATGTTAGTCTATCTTGTCTAGTCCAAATTATAGTTTCTTTGCCATGTTTTTGACAAGTTGAGATGCTGCTCAATTGCTTGTGACAAACTGTCATTCACTTGTTCCCCATTCTTAAAATTTCATGGTTTGTAACTTTGTAGGTCACTGCAGGTAATACTGAAGATGTGAAGGTGGATCTCACTGGCCTTGATAAGGCTGTTGGGTGTGTCATAATTCAACGCACTATGGAGCGCAATCAGCTACTTGTGAATCTTGCAAAAAGTAAGCTTAGTCGTCAACAACAGGGCTTACGTGAAGATAAGGGTGAAAAAATGACAAAGCCAGAGGAGCTTGTCCGCTTGTTTGACATTCTTATTCAGGTTAATTACAGTATCACTTCATGATCGTCTTTAACATATTAAATTTCAAATAATACCGGTATATTATCTGTCCTGTATTTGTATATATTTTCTTTATTCTCCCATATATCTGGTTTGCAGAATGCAACAGATTTATCTGATTTAGCAACTTCTGGGAGGGATAGGAAAGCAGAAGAAGAAGCATTTGCCGAGGAGCTAGAAGTCAAGAGTCAGGGCTTCCAGGCAGAAAGGTAAATATACCTTTTGTTCTTAAATT
Organism: Cupressus sempervirens; assembly: GCA_028749045.1. Taxonomy (NCBI): domain Eukaryota; kingdom Viridiplantae; phylum Streptophyta; class Pinopsida; order Cupressales; family Cupressaceae; genus Cupressus; species Cupressus sempervirens. The sequence goes on along the minus strand of CM053792.1, from coordinate 770,604,239 downwards.
GCAACTAGCCTAACTGGCAGCAAATTTGTACACACAAGATGGCGTTTCTCAAACATCGCTAATTTTTTGGAGTGCAATATTCCTATTGTGATAAGAAATATTTTTAATTGTTCATCCCCTAGGAGAACTATATGTCAACTTACAATTAGGGAGGCAAAGGGTCTTCAGCTTGTGTAATGACCCCTTTTTGGGACCGACCTTGATTTGTTCTAAAATTCCCAATTAGGGTTTGGATTATGTCTCTAGATGACAACTTGTAATATTCTGCAGTAGGGGAATTCCCTCTCACAATGATTAACATAATGTTACTATGCGTTAAGTAATTACTTATTTATAATACACACTTAATCCTTAATTTCTTACTCACCTCCTAATCACTAACCCTAAGGAGGATGGTAGAATTGCCTTGACCAAGATGCAAAAATAGTCTCCAAGAGGCTCCCTCATGAACAAAGCATGTTTTGGGAACCTTCTCTTCACTGTGATGAAATTACTTGCGACTCCCCTCACAAATTGCCTATCCCCTTAGTTGTATTAGAGAGCAATTAAGGAATTAGCTAAGTAGGTATTAATATCTTAAAAGTATATTGATACTAATGCTATTCTAGTTTTTATTATTTTTATATTGAAATCGTTTACAAATCTTGTGCCCATTCAAGAAACAACATGAGAATTACAAGCTAATTCAAGCTCCTTTTGAGCAACCACACTAGAAACGACATTTGACAGACTAAGAGTCACAACTTAGAATCCACCTTTTACAATGAGACAAATACAACCAATAGAAGACCAAGAGTCACAACTTAGAATTCCACAAAGATGTCCCTTTGGGGATTTGAACCAAGGTTTCCACAATGAGAACTCGTCGCTTCAACCAAGCTAAACCCCTTGGACTATTCTAGTTTTCATTATTACTAATAGGTATATACAATATATCTAAATATTAGATCATTTCCACAATGAGAACTCGTCGCTTCAACCAAGCTAAACCCCTTGGACTATTCTAGTTTTCATTATTACTAATAGGTATATACAATATATCTAAATATTAGATCATTCTAACCATCGGATATATTAGATTGTAATTGTAGAATATGCATTAGAACATTCATATATATACTTCTAGCATATGCCTTACATATATTATCTATATAATTCTAAATTTTCTATTATCAACTATAAAATTACTCCCTCGTTATAATAAAAGTCTATTTATCAAATGAATTATTTAAATTCATGATTCTCCTAAATGCATTTCTAGATATATGTGTGTGTGTGTGTGTGTGTGTGTGGGTGGTCACCAATATTTATGATAACTTTGTTATAGAGTTCAATTAACTTTCAGTAACACCATTTTAGTAACTTAAGCCACTTACCTCTTATGTGTACCCCCTATTATTTTGACCTTCCTATAAATCCAGCCTTTCATACAATTTCGGGCATATTTTAGTTTCTTATAATTTTTGGCATTTGCTTTCATGTCCATTATTCCCTTTACAATTATATGATTTGCCTTTATCATTGCTTATTCCTTCCCCTTATATTGGCTTCATGGGTGAGATGATGGCCCCCTTTGATAATGTTCGATTTAGACTTTATATGTCATGTTTCATGGGTCATGAGTTTCCATATTATCATCACTATGTACAAGACAACATTTCAAGGTTGACGGGTCTAGTTCTTATTTCAGCCTAGCATTATGTTAATAATACTATTTCTCAATGAGAAAAGATTTCCACAATCCATGATAATTATTGTAAGAATTTCTGGGTTTGATTGTATATAGATTTTTGCATCAAAGTTTCGAATCACACTCTCTGATCCATCATCAGGATGAAGCAAGAGAGAGCAAGGAGAAATGGACAAAGTTGCAGACCTGTCATGATTAAATAGGGGGAGAGAGGTGGGAAATTGGAAGAAGGGAAAAAAGCGGGGGAGCCACTGATGTGAAAGAAAATAATAAAGAAAACATGGAACACAAAAAATAGATATGAAAACAATATAAAAAATCATAGGAGGGAAAGAGAAACTACACCAAACTAAAACAATAAAGAAAGAAAAATAAACTCAAAAAAGAGGAAAGACAACAAATAAATATGAATAATGTAAAAACAAATGTAAAAAAGTATATATATATATATATATATATATATATATATATATATATATATATATATATATATATATATATATATATATATATATATATATATCTATGAAATAATATAATACATATGTGTATGAATAATATAATATATTATGATAGCTATCCCACACACACACACACACATATATATGAAATAATATACATATATATGTATGAATAATATAATATATTATATTATATATATATATATATATATATACAAACACAAATGTGTGTATATGTATATGAATATGCGTGCCTATATATGTGTGTACCTATTATAAATGTATATAAAAGTCATGCTATAATATATTACCAAAATTAAAAAAAAATAAATTAAAAAAAGGTAATAATAAATAAATAAATAAATAAAGCAATAATAATAAAAAATAAAAAATATATAAAAATTAAATAAATAAAAGAAAAAATAATTTAAAAAAAATAAAAAAAATATAAAAATGATATATATATGTAATTATATAAATAATTATATTTATGTATAATAATAAAAATAATAATAAGAAGAAGAAGAAGTAAATGAAGAACATAAAGGCAAGTCAAAAATATAGAGCAAAAGGATAAGAAAAAAGTAGAAATAAGACCAGAAGTCTAAAATGAAAGACAAATAAAAATTAACAATTGGATAATAGAAATCAAGCCCAACTATGCAAACATAAAACTATGCCATGATGAGAAAGCCTGAGAGAGAGAGAGAGCACAACACCAATGGAAGGAAGAGAAAAGGGAGAGAGAGAGAGAGAGAGAGAGAGAGAGAGAGAGAGATCAAACTACTCCAAGGAAATGAGGGGGAGGGGAAACCGAGAAGTAGAAAAGGAAGCACAGTGCGGGAGGGAGGTGATTATTTGAGAGAGGATAAAAGAGGATGCCACGAAGTACTAACATTCCAACCATCGTTGTGATTAAGGTTGGTTTGGTGATTCAAGATTTCAATGGTTTCCAACAATTTCCTTTTGAAGAAGTTATCTTCCTTGCCCAAGACCTGGGTGCTCTCAAGGCAAATATGATGCTTGGTAGAAGAGGAGTGGTCAGCGAGAGTAGACTTGACTGTTCGCTTGTGTTTGATATCTGCATTGTGTTCCTTAATTTTAGTGCAAATCGAGTGCCCAGTTTCTCTTATATAGGGAATTCCATAGGAGCACATGATCTTGTAGACCCCAACATCTAGTAATATGTCCCTATGGTCTTTCACAGACGGAATGTGGTTCTTCACCAAAGAGTAAGGCTTGAAAGAGCAACGAAGCCCTTTCTTTAGAAGAATCTTGGCAATCTTATGTGAAATGCCTCACAAATGGAATGTGGTTCTTCACCAAAGAGTAAGGCTTGAAAGAGCAACAAAGCCCTTTCTTGAGAAGAATCTTGGCAATCTTATGTGAAATGCCTTCGATGAAAGGGATGGAGGCACTAGGAGGGCGCTGAGTTGGGATGAGCTTAACACTAGAGAGGAATCGAGACTTGGCTTGGGCGAAAGCTCTAGAAATTTGCTTATTAGTGTACCCATTTTGATAGAAGACTTGACGAAGATGGTCGAGCTCCTGACTGATGTATTTGTGACGAAGGGAACATCAGTCAGGAGCTCGACCATCTTTGTCAAGTCTTCTATCGAAATGGGTACATTGATAAGAAAATTTCTAGAGCTTTCACCCAAGTCAAGTTTCAATTCCTTTCTAGTGTTAAGACCATCCCAACTCAGCGCCCTCCTAGTGCCTCCATCCCTTTCATAGAAGGCATTTCAAATAAGATTGCCAAGAATCTTCTCAAGAAAGGGCTCCGTTGCTCTTTCAAGCCTTTCTCTTTGGTGAAGAACCGCATTCCGTTTGTGAAAGACCATAGGGACATATTACTAGATGTTGGGGTCTACAAGATCATGTGCTCCTATGGAATTCCCTATATAGGAGAAATTGGGTGCTCGATTTGCACTAGAATTAAGGAACACAATGTAGCTATCAAACAGGAGCATATAGTCAAGTCTGCTCTTGTTGACCACTCATCTTCTACCAAGCATCATATTTGCCTTGAGAGCACCCAAGTCCTAGGCAAGGAAGATAACTTCTTCAAAAGGAAATTGTTGGAAGCCATTGAAATCTTGAATCACCCAACCAACCTTAATCATGACGATGGTTGGAATGTTAGTGCTTCGTGGCATCCTCTTTATAACTTCTTCAAAAGGAAATTGTTGGAAGCCATTGAAATCTTGAATCACCCAACCAACCTTAATCATGACGATGGTTGGAATGTTAGTGCTTCGTGGCATCCTCTTTATCCTCTCTCTATTAATCACCTCCCTCCCGGGCTGTGCTTCTTTTTTTGCTTCTTGGTTTCCCCTCTCCCTCCTTTCCTTGGAGGAGTTTGCTCTCTCTCTCTCTCTCTCCCCCCCCCCCCCCCTCTTTCACACTTAGTTCCCCCCCCCCCCCCATTCCATTGGTGTTGTGCTCTCTCTCTCTCTCTCTCTCTCTCTCTCTCAGGCTTTCTCATCATGGCATAGTTTTATGTTTGTGTAGCTAGGCTTGGTTTCTATTATTCAATTTTTAATTCTTATTTGTCTTTCATTTTACACTTCCGGTCTTATTTCTACTTTTTTCTTATCCTTTTGCTCTATATTTTTGACTTGGCTTTATGTTCTTTATTTACTTCTTCTTCTTCTTATTATTATTTTTATTATTATATATAAATATAATTATTTATTTAATTACATATATATATCATTTTTATATATTTTATTTTTTCTTTTATCTATTTATTTTTTATATATATTTAATTTATTATTATTATTTTTTAATTAATTAATTAATTAATTAATTGTTACCTTTTAATTTAAAAAAAAAAAAATCTTGGTAATATATTATATAGCATGACTTTTATATACATTTATGATAGGTACACACATATATAGGCACGCATATTCATATACATATGCATACATTTGTGTTTATATATATATATAATATACAAGGTTGCATGGGTACTCGTACCTACAACCTTGGTACTCATACCCATGTACCCAAGTACCGGGTACACATATCCCACGTACTGGGTACTCGGTGCAGAGCATCATAGCTAAGGACCTTGATTAAGATTCTGATTTTTTTTTTGGTTTTTTTATTTTTGTAATAGCTGCTCGTTTATCAAATTTAATTCAATACCAAATCAGTTTGAAACTTTGATACTCATTAACAATAAACTTTATCACTGTTCAAGTCATAAGTTTATCATTTGCAATATGTCATTGTCATATGATTTAGGATCTTCTTGTTCATGTTTAAAGTCTGCCTTCTTTGCTATGCATCTAAGCATTTATCATGTATTATTATTTCAAACATATAGCAAATCAGAAACTGAAAACAATACATTACATTTGCAAACTTTATCACTGTTATCACTGTTCTTGTTTTGAAAAACCATTGTCATGACTCATAATTTCAGATTTTTTATAAATATAAAAGTATAATTTTTAAATAAGTTTGACATACCCAAGTACCTCCATCCCCTATTATGAAAAATACTATAAACATTAAACATTCAGCAATAGCATATATATATATATATATATTATAATTTGACTTATGGCTCATATTTTCAAATTTCTTGTTTTGAATGCTCAATGTCATGACTCATGACATATATTTTGATTTTTATAATTTCTATAAAATATTAATTATATAGAAAAAATTAGGCATACACACGTACCCCCTTCCCCAATTTTGAAAAATATGCATACCCGTACCCATTCCCATACCTGTTCCCGTTCTCATACCCACGTACCTGTGCAACCTTGATAATATAATATATTATATTATTCATACATATATATATGTATTATATTCATAGTTACACCACCCTAGGGAACGAGGGGACAAGTTCCAGGACAGGGGGACAAAAGGGTCTTAATTTGGGGACGGTGGGGGGATGGTGGGGGGGGACAGGATGGGTGTGTATATAGATACATATGGTACTTTAAATGCTAGTTATGAAAAGATGTGTTGCAATATAAGATATAAAGATGTAAAAGAGTAAATACTTGAACATTGGAGTGAATTGGAACATTGAACATTGAACATAAATAGTGTAATCAGAAAATAGTCAACATCAGGATGTCCACTATCCACGACGGAGGTGGCAAAATTTGGCGGCGCTGCTGGGGACAGGGGGACAGAGTCCCCAAGTCCCCGGTGTGTCCAAGTCTCCGGGACGTGAGGCAAAAATGTGGGGGGGGGGACGCGTCCCCTTGTTACTATGATTATATTATTTCATATATATATTATATGTTTTTATATTATTCATATTTATTTGTTGCTTTTCTCCTCTTTTTTGAGTTTATTTTTCTTTCTTTGTTGTTTTAGTTTGGTGTACTTTCTCCTTTCCTCCTATATTTTTTATATTGTTTTCATATCTATTTTTTGTGTTCCATGTTTTCTTTATTATTTTCTTTCACATCAGTGGCTCCCCCCATTTATTCCCTTCTTCCAATTTCCCACCTCTCTACCCCTATTTAATCATGACTGCTTTGCAACTTTATCCATTTCTTCTTGGTCTCTCTTGCTTCATCCCAATGATGGATCACGAAGTGTGATTCAAAATGTTGATGCAAAAACCTATACACAATCAAACCCATAAATTTGTACAATAAATACTATGTCTATTGATAAATATTAGTGATTCTAGGATGTCATTTTAATAGTCGACTAGGATCCCATTTTAATAGTCAACAGGTTGCTTATTATTTAGTTGATTAGAACTTAAGGATCGATTTCATTGAGTAAAATCTACCTTTTTGGTGCGTGGCATCCAAGGCTAGAAGCGGATACTGATGCCTTCGAAAGATGGATGCTCTTTGGGTGCACGACAAATGCGCACAGGAAGTGCAACTTGGGTGTAGTTGATTGATCAATGTTGAATCATGAACGAAGTTCTGAATTTGTAATTCAAATTGCATTGGAATCTTGAACATGAGTAATTTACTAATATAGTAACTAGTTATTGAACTTATTTCAATTTGTATATTTGTATTTGTGAAGTTTGAAGTTGAATTATCAAATATGAAATATCTTGAATCTTGATCACCGGTGAAGTGTCATACTATGGAATGACTTGTTTTTGTATATTTCTTGCATTTCTTTGCATATATATAGATAAATGTATCCAAACACATCCAAAATCTCCAAAAATAGTTGCACATCCGCACACCCAAATCTCGCATCCACATTCGACTCAGTAACTTAGATTAAAAATGATTAATTATATGTTGGATAACAAATTATAATGATCACTTGACTAGAGCCACCACCACCCCCACCTCCAACAAGGAGTTCTGCAAAGAGGATGTTGGAAGCAGTAGAGGCAGCAATGGCCACGAAGCACACCACACTATCGAGCACTTCGACAACTATAGAGGAGGAGGATATCGAGACATACTTAGCTGATGTGCTGACTCGTGGTCGTTGAGTAGTAGTCTCAACACAAAGACGTGCTTTGGGGCAGTGGTACGGGAGCTAGAGCAGGTCTGAGCATTTATGCGGGTTGGTTGTCCAATGGCCTTCTCAGTATGTTTCAAGGCGAAAGGATGTTGAACATAGAGACCCCAGAGATGTGGTAGGAGTGGAATACTTAGGAGCCTGTGGTGGAGAGCAGAGTTGGGTAGCTCATGCGAGGAACAGTATAGATATATCGGAGGCGTATTGTGCTATGTGTAGGAGTGAGGCAGATCAGGTAGAAACAGTAAGGGCTCAGAAGGAGACAACTACTAGATTGACCTCAGTAGAAGCAAGTGTGGCTATGCAGCAGGCGGCTTGGGAGGAGGAGCAGGCAACATTCATAGTTGAGAAGGCAGTAGTTGTATCTCAGTTGGGGGATGCGAAGAAAGAGTCAGATGTAAAGGAGGTGGAGCTCCAAAAGATAGCCGACATGATGAAGAGGGCACTAGAACTACAGATGTAGGCCAAACTGAATTTGGACGCTCGGACGCGGTAGGTGCACAAGTTGCGGGCACAACTGAACGATCTTACGGCAGAGAAGACGGCTACCACACCAACACTACTAGGGACATCTATCACACTTGGGACGCATCCCTCTTCTTCTTAGTTTGTTTTGAGTCTTGCTATAATTAGTAGTTAGTTGTCCCTATTTTGCCATTCGGAGATGACTTTTCTTTTTGGGGGGGGATGATCTTGTCGATGAAAAACTATATTATAGCCAACATAATGAGTTAGTATCTGAAAGGTTGCGTGATGGTTGAGTCATGCCTTTAGGAAGTATACGTACATCATCTGAATTTATTTATGAATCATCATTGTAATTGGAATTACATATCTGCTTATATGAATAAAGTATCTTGTTCTGTGTTACATTCTAATCCCTTAATGCGATAAACATCCATTTACCCTATACAGTAAACAAAATTTAAAGCCTATCTGAAGCTCTGCATCAAACGATTCAAACTTCTTGTGATATAATATAGTTGATCTTTGACACCAAGGACCAAAATCCTCATACAAGTCAGCAACTGCTAGCAACAATAATTAATTAATTCATGAGCCCTCAATGTTCATCCCCATCTCCGTATGCCAAGAACCCCTTGCCTATTGAGAACCCATCCTCATCGAAATCTTCCTTCTCAATACCTACTCTTTTAGCAAATTCCTCTCCTTAAGCATTACCTTGCAATGTTATTAAATTGTTTGTTCCCAAATAAAACCCCATCACAGCAAAAAACATCACCTTACCCCCAAAACGGAACCAAGCCAAAAACCTAGCCGCTACTAATGAGAAGAAATAATTCCAAACACAGTCTTTGACGCTGCTGAGAACAACCGCATTGTGACAAAAATTTCCCAAACGCTGCCCAAAAGCAGCCTATCCATAGACCCTAAAAAACCCAAAGTATAGGGTCCCAAATTTTCAAATAAATTTAAAAACACCCTCGAAACCATAAAATTGCCTTGAATGGTGCATATTTTCCCAAATATCATCTCAAAAGCAATCGAAAAATGGAACCCCTGATTCTCTAATTTCAATTAACGAAATAGAAAGTACACAAAATATGCTATGAAAAAATAAATTGTAAACCCTCCTAGCTGCCCTGAATTCCTTGAAGTCTTTTCCAAAAAAATTGGAGGTCTACAGGGTTGTGCATCAATTTGAAGTAAAAACTAAAAACAATTACACGTGCCACAACTTTTGCTGTCTAATATATTCAGAAAGGACCTTCCCAAATTCTATTTGGAGCTAAATTATTGAGACCCTTCTTATTGCTAACATAAACAAAGCACGTATATTCCTTTGAAAAGGATAATAAACGTGTTTCTAGTGCTTTCTCAGCATGGATGTTGCTTCACGTGTTATGCATGACATATACATCTATAAGCAACATAGAAACTTGCGGGCATCAATCGAGCCCCTTCCATATCTGTTTCGTAGAAGTACCAATTCGACATCCTCAACTTGGAATCCCGACACAAGGCATTGCTCTACAAAGAGGAAGTTAAGGATTCAATGTTGTGGTAGATACTAGCCAATACTTGTAATTTAACGAGCAAATTGATTCAACCATGAGTTTGGACTTCTAGATCTGCAAACTTCAAGTATATCCAAGTCCAATTTGAAACCCAAAGCTGATTGCATATCTCCTCGACTCAATGATCATAGTCCCAACAAATGACCGAGTCTAGTACATGTTGATTTTAGGTGCTCGTTTACCATGGGCAACAATTCGTCCTCTCAACCATAGACATTCTCAACTGGTTTCCCTCGAGCACTGCATCTGCTTGATAAAGTAGATCGTATGATTTCCATGTTTTGTTTCTCTTGCAATAGAGGAAGGCCAATCTTCCTTTATACCAAACAAATAGGATCCATAAAGGGATGCACCCCTTCCAAATTTTGGGCCCCCAATTAATATTATTATATTATCATTATAGTAATCTTGACCCTCAATTATATAATAAGGTTGGGCCCACCTGAAAACATTATTATATAATAATATAATAATCATAATATAATTATGACTTTTCATAACAATATAATAATTATATTATAAATACAATTATTATATTATTATTAATAATCAATAATATTTTATAATAATATTATCACATAATATTATATAGTATCTCAGAATACATTAATTATAGTATTGATATACTTATTACATAACATAGTAACACAGAGATGCGTCACCCCTTTTCCCCCACATCTTGCAAACGGGGACACACTGGGGACTTTGTCCACCCAGTCCCCAACGACGCCACCAGATTCCACCACCTCCACCGCGGATGGGGGGACATCTTGGTGTTAACTATTTGCTGATTCGACTATTTATGTTCAATGTTCCAATTCAATGCAATGTTCAAGTATTTACTCATTTACATCTTTATATCTTATACTGTAATACATCTTTTCATTACTGGCATTCTAATGGACCATATGTATTGTATATACAACTCCCCAGTCCCCCACCATTGTCCCCAAATTAAGGCCCCTATGTTCCCTCGTCCCAAAAACTTGTCCCCTTGTTCCGTTGTCCCCCCGTCCCCCAGGGCAGTGTAACAATGTTATAATCAATTGCAATAATCAATATAATTATTGTTTCATAATAATTATATTATCACGACCGTTATTATATTTGAGTTGGCTAAGAAGTGATCCAACCTAGCTACAAAAAATCAACAATCTCAAGAAGATTGTGTTAGATGCAAAACAACTATCTAGAAGCTATAATAGAAATTAAAGCCAAAATGATAAAAAATTAAAGACAAACTTTAAGTAAGAATACACATTATTCAACCTAATAATAAAAGTTAGAAAATCTGAATTTGTAAAACACTATTATTTTTAAATTAAACTACATCATTTACCTCCAATAACACCAAACTTGAAAATTATTTAAAAATTCTTTAAGTTGTGGTGGTTGGTGATGAACATTTGGATGTTTCCCGTCTCTATGTGCACCTCTTTGATCTTCAATTTTATACCCAATCTTTTGTAGAATATGATTGAGTGGTCTGCACAAGGCGTCCAAAAGGTATGATGATATTGTTCTTCAATTAACAAACCAACAACTCTTCAATTCTTTGCATTGTCCTTTACGATTTGAACAACATGTCTAGGTCTCGCCATCTCAATGATGGAGATACTAATATCAGCAATAAATTGTTCATCTTTTACATACCCCTCACAATTTGGCTTTCAAAAACATTGCCCCTTTATAGAACACTGCAATGTCATTGACTAAGGGACAATTTTTTGAATCTTCCACCCATTTGAAACAATTGATACACCTGTTTCAATTCATGAATCCCTTATAGGCCTCAATGCATCTTAATCCCCCTTGATCTCTCTTTCCAACAAGGTACGAAATACCCTCTTGTAGCTTTATTGACACTTTGTAACATCGTTTTCCAATATGGGGAATGAATAACATTGAAAGCCAACACATTTGCATATACATTATAATCATCTTGCTACGTGTTGGTCAGCAATGTCTTGACTCTCATTTTGAAATGCACTATCCAAAGGTCTCTTTCTTTTGTGTACAATGGGTGCTTCACTTTTAGGCTTAGCTGTAGAAGTGGGTGGTCTTCTACCACAATATTTGGATTAGACGAGGGCTGAATTCCCTTTGATTTTTAAAATCTGCATGCTTCTCTTTCTTTTACTTCTTCCTGCTCCCTAACATATTTTAACACTTTCTCTTGTGGTATTGGCACACCATTTTTTTCGAGGGTATTTTTTGATGTCTTTTCTTGCTACGTGTTGATCAGCTATTCTACACAAATGACCCACCTCTCTAAAATATGGACTATCACGTTCTAAATGACATCCTTGACATTTCCAATGGTATCCCCACCTCTTGGAAGCGGTTGTATATGATAAACATATTTCCATAGAGGAGAATTTGGATCTGTTTTTTTCTTTTGTTGTTAAATTGTGCTTGTGAGAAAGAGGTAGATGCCATTCTTGTTCCTATGGCAAGATATTTCATGAACACATTCAAAACAAAAACAAATGAGTGGAAAAAGTAAATAATTAAAGTTTCATGTTTGTGAAACAAAAATGGATGAAAAAAATGTAAAAAAAAACTTTCCTCTTTCAACCAATGGAAGCTTGCAAATGAGTAGGAATGAAGCTGGTATACACAATCAAGCTTCAAAAATTGATCTTCAATGCCCTCTATTTGATGCCAGAAGCCAAACCTTTGTTCAAAGTTTCAAACTGCAAGAGAAAAACAGCTGCATGGAAAACAAATGAGAAAATATGATCTCCCTAATTGTTTCAAAACTCATTTTTAGCTTATCATCCACTTTATTTGAAGTCATTGACTTCAAAGGAAAATTAAATTTTGTGAAAAAATAAAAAAGAGGTGCCGAGACATACAGGTTCACCATGTACTGGGTTCGAACCAGAATGGTGCTGGGGGTGCCATGGGCAAAATCCTACAACTTTGACCAAAATAGCTAAACATGATGATGATATGATAGCTACAGAGGTTATTTTGATATTAGAGACATTATAAAATAAACTCATTTGAACTGTTTGGAGTTGCAGTTTTAGAAATTTCGAACAAGTTCAGGATCATAGTATGTATAAAACTAAGATATCTTTTACTATTGGACAAGGGAAAGATTTCTATTCCAAAGTTGCATTTGCGAAAGGAGGAAAGAAAATAATTAGATCTATGATAATATATTACGGTAGGTTACCAAAAGAGCTAAATGGGACTTAATTTTCAATTGTACAGTTACAATTGAGAAATGTAAAAAACTACAGTAAAAAGCTTGGATACCGATGCACCCCTGGCATGGCTAGATGCAAAAATAGAGGCGTGAGGAAGCATATGCGGGAGCAGAGGCGTGGGGGAATGGCTTCCGATCAACTTTTGGATGCATCCACGGTCTTCCAAAAACAAAGTCGCCCAGAAACGCGATTTAAAACGTTTATTATTATTTTTTCACTTAAAACACCTAAAAGCCACATGGGGAGATATATTTTAAATCTATTTTTTCCTTGGAAACCCTAAAACAATCCTAATAGAGGCCATTGGACCACTACTACCTCCATTTTGTTTGCAGTTACTCTCTTTTCTCTTTTGCTCTCCATTTTTGCATTTTGAAGGAAAGTTGATTATTTTCAAAGAGGGTCATTTGTAGAGCAAGGGATAGCTTCCACAAATGAGTTTTAGGCAACTAAGGTAAGCATTTAATCTCATTCTTGTGTTCTATCATATGGTTTTTTTTGAGATTGGGGTGAATTTTTCAAGTTTTTTTAAAAATTTGTTTTTATTTCAAAAAAATGAAGTAAAGCAATCTATTTTAGTAGTTTTCTATCATTCTGTTGCATTTACATGCTTGATTTTCATAGTTTTTTCAATATTCATATTTATTTAATTTCTTATAGATGGCTTCAACTGGTAGTCAAAGTTCAGTGGGTCAAGCAACTGATATTTTTAAAGTTGATGTGGCATCTCTTTTATGGAGATATACCACAAGAATATCACAAGTTTCCGAAGGTGGTTCCTATATTTGGAAATGTAATTATTGTTAAAGTAACAAAGGCAAACCATCCAATGACTCTTACTCTTAGGTAAAACTTTAGTTTATGGGCCCTGTTGGTGAATGGTTTTCAATGTGCAAAGGCATAGATGGGAAGGGGTTGCCTAATGCCCAAATAGCTTCATTTGTAAAAGAACAAGAAGCTGCTGATAAATTGGTATAAAGGTCAAAACAAAGTTTTATCAACATCCATCCTCTAAACACTTATTCTTGTGAGTACCTATACCAGAAGTGGAAGAGGAAGAAGTAGAAACTATTTCTCATGAAGGAGGTCCATTGGACAAAGCATTTAAAATGGAGACAAGAGAGCTTATTGATCAAGCCATTGCACATTTTCTCTATGCCAATGATCTTCCTTTCAATTTGGTGAGATCGCCATATTGGAAGGAAATGGTGGCAGCTATACATAAAGCATTGGATGGTTACACAAGTCCTGGATATGTAAAGGTGCGTCCTACTACGTTTACAAAAGAGAGGGTTTGGGTAGATAGAGCTCTTCAACCAATAGGAAATTCATGGAGAAGTTTAGATGTTTCTATTGTTTCGGATTAATGCGATTGTAGTGTCTCCCAAAGGGACAATGTTCTTTAAGATAGTTGATTGTGAAGGGGAAGTGAAAGATTCACAATTCATTTCCAAATTCTCATTGAGGCCATAGAGATGGTGGGTAGTGAGAATGTAGTTCAAGTGATTATAGATAATGGGAAACATTGGAGGGGTGCTTTGGTTGAGGGCTAGTATAACCATATTTTTTGGACACCATGCACCGTACACTCTCTAAACTTGGTCATGCAACAAATTGGCACCCAAATAGATTGGTTGAAGCAAATTTTCCAAGAGGGAGAGGAGATACAAATGTTTGTGACGAACTACCACATGTCACAATCTATATTCAAATCATTCTCCATTTTGGAGTTGCTATGGTAAATTCGAATCGTAAATTTGTAATTAGTAAATACAAAATTTCAAGTTTTGTTTATTTAATTTAATTATTTGAATGCATTTTGTCATGTTCAATATTTATTGACATATTGTTATGGTTAACTTGTGTGGTTGAGATTTGGTTTGCATCTCACACTAATGTTATGAGACGACTTGTCAAGGTGTAAGAGGCATTAAGCCAAATGGTTATTTCAACCCAAGGGGATATATAGTAGGCTTCAAATTCAGACAGGGCACAAAAGGTCAATGCATTGATCTTGGATGATAGTTGGTGAGGTTGTGTGCGACTTTTATTAGATTTCACAGACCCTATAATGACTGTGCTCAGCTTTGCTGATTCAGATCAACCTTGTTTGGGGGATGTATATGATGGTATGGACACAGTAGTTGAGAATGTGAAACTTTCAATATAAGCACAAGAGGATGATCCCACAAAATGTGAAGCCTTTTGCAATCAACTTGAATCAATCATTCATCATTGTTAGAAAAAGATGACTACCCATTGCACCTTCTTGCATATGCCTTATCTCCAAGGTACTATAGAGAGGAAGTACTTGGTATTCCTAATATAGTAGCCCCCTATGCGGATGAAGAAGTTGCTAGTGGGTGCTACAAAGCTTTAGTAAGACTCTCCTAGATGAGGACACTCACAAAAAAGTTAGGACTGAACTTGGATTGTTTGCTTCGGGAACAAAACTTAGTCCTCTAGCAATAAAAGACCAATGTGACATGGGAGCTATCACATGGTGTTACCTCTATGGTCAACCATTCAAGCATCTACAACCTCTTGCAATCAAAATTCTCTCTCAAGTAAGTTTTATTTGTTTTTAACATTTGTTTTTATCACATGTATCCTACAATTCTTTAAATTGGTTTTCATTTTTATGTTTTAGCTTAATAATTAATTTTGTGATTGTGAACATTGTCTAGGTTCCATTTTCTTCCGCTGCTGAAAGGAATTGGAGTACATACTCCTTTATCCACTTAGTAAAGTGTAACCGGTTGGGCTCTTAAAAAGCTGAAGACTTGGTTTTCATTCATACCAACTTGCGTCTTTTGTCACGTAAGGAGGATCACTTCAAGGAAGGGGCAGCCAAGCTTTGGGATGTAGAACCTAAGTGTGCAAACTTGGATGCAATGATCACAGATGATGATGCTGATAACATTAGGACACATGGTGTATCTAGCACAAGTGGAACCGTTTTTGGTTCAAATTTATCTTGAACTTGCAGCAGTTGGAGGAGATAGAGATGATGATGAGTTTTTTGTGAATCCATATGATGCAGATTCAGATTGATAAACATTGAATGATGAACTATATTTAGATTTTGAAGTTGTGATGATTCGCTGATTTTCACTGGAATCATGAACATAGATGCATATGATATTCATATCATTGATATGGTTTATATTTTATAATCTTATTGAGTATTTGAATATTTGAACTTGAGTGTGCAAACTTGGATGCAATGATCACTTATGATGATGCTGATAACATCAGGACACATGGTGTATCTAGCACAAGTGGAACCATTTTCGGTTCAAATTATCTTGAACTTGCAGCAGTTGGAGGAGATAGAGATGATGATGAGTTTTTTGTGAATCCATATGATACAGATTCAGATTGATAAACATTGAATGATGAACTGTATTTTGATTTTATAGTTGTGACGATTTGCTGGTTTGGACTGGAATCATGAACATAGATGCATATGATATTCATATCATTGATATGGTTTATATTTTATAATCTTATTGAGTATTTGGATGTGTATTGGTGAAGTTACAAGCTATCAAAATTTTTAATTTTCTATGTTTCTTTCATTTCTTTGCATATACATAGTATAACTGTATGTATATATCAAAGTAACAAGAATCGGAATCGGATCGAAATCGGCAAGGCCGAATCAAATCGTGAATCGGCCATGAATCGGAATCGAATCGGCCATGAATCGGAAAATTAAAAAAACCCTTGAAATTTAGTGAGTAACTTATTTCATAAACCCTTTATCGCTGATTCGATTCACCGATTCACAAAAAATCGTTTGGCTTGAATCGAATCGCCGAATCGCGTGAATCGCATGAATCGCCGTGATTCTTGGAACTATGGTATATATACACACACACATCCGCATCTTCCCCCCTTCCCCCCACCCAAAAAAAAAATAAAAAAATCCCGCATCTGCATCTGAATCGGTAACGAAGGTCAAAAGACCCCAGCTTATGGAAAAATACTAAACAGAAAAACCTGTAAACAGGTTAAATATGACAGTGGGATAAAATTCGAAGTAGAAAAGCCTCAAACATTGAGGACAAAGAAAAACATGTAGTGCAGGAGCTCTCAGAAACTGTGGAGCTAATGAAGATGTAAACAAGAGCTTAGAGCTGAAGACTGGCAATGCAAGATATACATGGAAAGGTTGTGCACAGGGGAAGGCTCAGGAAGTGTGGAGAGGAACTGAACAATTTCTGGAGGAAGTCCAGGTTCAAGTACACTCCATAGAACTAATGCTTACATGCTCAGTTGATAAACCTCTGGTTGCTGAGGTAAACTTAGTTATGTGTTCTAGCTCTGTGATCCATACTACAGACAAATGGGAGGCTTCCAACAGAAGAACAGGGCAGATCCCCTATATCTAGGAGGAGGCAAATTTTTTGTGATATACAAAGAGTAATGCCATCTCACTGGGTTTGTGCCAATTTGTGTAAAATGACTAAATCTAACAGAGAGGTGAAATTGTATCTAAATAAACTTTTTCATCTTCTCGGTTCATACTTTATTTGCTTTTGAGATGTATGAGACCATTTCTTCTCTGCTTGGTGTGTGTTCTTTTCGAAATCTTTAAGTAACATATATTATATAAAGATATGGCTTGTAAGGAAAATAACTTGATATAAGGAAAATAACTTGATGTGTGTTTCCTGCAGGTGCTTTTATGTGGCGAAATCATACAGCTTGGCAGGAAAACGTACAGAAGCTTATGCACTTTATTCTCGTGCACTTGAGCATGCAGATTCTGCTATACAGAGTTACCAACGTCTGAAGGGTTCTTATGTAGTAAGTTGTTTTGGTGAAATTGTTGTTTCATAATGTTTTAGACAGAAATGATGCTATATCAATTAAGCAATAATCTTTTTTATCGATATGCTGGAAAGCTAATTTTTATTCAGAGGATTAAAATGCACAGTAGATCATGATTGTATCTAATTGACTTGGATTTTTTCAATGTTGATTTTTGGGTATGGATATATTTATTTGATTTTTTAATGTTTTTCAAACTTGAATGTATTATGAACATAAAGCATTTAAAGAAAACAAATGTCAGATATTTACAAGTGAAAATTTAATAGTCATGCAAGCCAAATTGTTTCTTATATATAAGACACACTTGTGGCATCCAGAGCAATGGTAGAATATACAATCAAAATTTTCCTTAAATTGATGTCCAATAGACTAAAGCTAGAAAGAGGAGATGCTTACATTTAGATTTTTGATTTGGGCATTGTCAGACATCTGTCATTTAGTCAAATGCATTGTTTGGAAATTTGCGACTCCGCAAAACTGAGCAGGTCCAAATTTGTTTGAGTGGGTGACTCAGCAAACTAAAAATTTCTCAAATACATTATCTCGACAGAACTTTAGGTATTTTCCATGAGTTCTGGTCTGTAACTTCGTGGAACTCATCTGTAAGTGGGTGAGTTACTTGGTGGTCTGCACAATTCATGAGTTTTGGGTGTATGTGATTCAATGGTCTTTCTTAAAGGTCTCAAAACTATCTTCCGCTTCTTTAGGATCTGGGTTAGCAAAAAAATCTGGTGTATTTACATATGAAGCTTCAATGAAACAAGTCAAGTTAAGGAAAATCTCAAATCCAGATCCTCGGGATTCACGTTCCATTCCTTTGTAAGAAAATGTCACTCTTTCTCTGTTCCTGGGCATATTATGGAAATGGAATGTGTTCTTATGGCAAGATCCTCTCTTTTGTTTGACTGGCTTGGGTTTGTGCTACCGTGGGGGGTGCAGACTTAGTGTCTGAGAGATCCCTTATCAATGGATCATCAAGAGCCGAGACATTTTCAAACAACTTCAATGAGGAAACAAATACTAAAAACTGGTTATACACCTTTAGAACTTTTTTAGGATTAGTAGCTTACGTGAAATGCAACTTTCGATGTTTTCAAAGGCTTCCAAGTTTCAATGTTTCTCTTGTTTCTTTGTGCAATCTTTAATATGGTCTACAAAAAAATATTTGTAAGAAGATGTATATTCTAGGAGATGCAACGTTCTTTAACCTATTTCACCAGGAAATTATCATTTCCTTCACATTTTTAATGAAGCTTTCAGTTTCAGCTACCAGTCTCTTTCTTTATTTCAAATTTGTGCAAATATCAGCATTGTTCTCAGTCCTGCAGTCTATATTATGTTAGATCTTATTAGTTTTTCTAATCTAAGAAGCCAAAGGTGCTCTGAAGGCAACAATGACATGATTTTGCTCCATGCAACCTACTTCTCATTTATGGACAGCATGGCCTGTTTTACCTTAAAAAGCAGTAAATATTAAATTACTAGCACAGTATGTATTGGCTAATTAATAGTTTTTTCCAGAGAATGCTTGGGATATACATGAGAGTGCATGTCATAACCCCTTTCCTTATTTATTCTATGACCCTTGGCTATACTCTGATAGGTAATATTGGAATCCACTTCTCTTCTCATGTTTATATTTTTCTGGTTCAATCTGCTCTCTCTTGTCCTCTTTTGTATTTCGTTATGTCAGTTGCATCATTAATTTCCTTGCAACTGGTAATAACTGAGCCTTTTTTTGGTGTATGGGTGTGGCTAAGACGCATTTGTACAAATTATGTAGAAACTGTTTGAGTGTTACTGCACCCAAGGTTTATCTTCTTATGCCATACTATTAAATTGTTCTGTGTGATCTATTTCCTTGATTATTTTTTTTATTTTGTTGGTTCATATGGTTTTGATCATAGTTTGTGGACTTTGCAAGTGCTTTTCAGAACTCGCCAGACTTATGTGTGCTAGTTGACTCACCAAATACTCACAAAATGAGTACAAACGAGTCTTAGGGAGTACTTGTTTAAGTTTTTCCATTGGACTCTTCGAGTTCCTGTCTCACACTTTCGAGTTCGAGTTCTGGACATGGCCTTTCATCTAGGCATGTAAAAACAGCATAAAACGAGTTTCTTTTTCCTTCATATTTTGGATCAAACTCATCCATTTCAGGTTTGAACAGAGAAATAGCAAGCGAAGGAGTGGAGAGGACAAGCATTTGGGCAGGAATAAAAGGGTTTCACGCCAAAAGAGCGGAAAAAAACCAGGAAAAATCTATAAATTTTGCTTTGTATCGTTTCTTTTCTCGGTTGGGCTTTTCTCATATCTACTACATTGTGCAGCTTGTTATTGCTGCCCCTTAAACCTGTTAAGGTCTCCACTCGCAAATTCTAACTAGATATTAGGATCTCTTGTCGTATAAGAAATTTGATTACAATGAAAGGGGAATAGGAGTGGTGGGAAGTACACAAATGAGGTTAAAATTTTCTTCTAATTGCTTCCTTTTTTGTGTAGTTTTATGTTTTTTGTTGCCGAGTCCTTGTGGAGTTCTGAGTCAGAGTCAAAGATTCGGGCTGCCAAGTCAAGTCCAAGTCGGAGTTTTCAATTTTGGATTTTACGCAGTAATATGCTTGGAAAGACACATCTCTGAAGCTGTAATGTTCCCCTTTATTATTTTTTTTCCCATTTTTAAAATTCTTCTAAAACATACACCACTGGAACACTAACTAAAACAATTTAATAAAATAGCTGATTGTAACTACCTAGTTAGAAATTTCACAAAAACATAAAATAGTTTAAAATTACACTCAGATCTGATTAGAAATCAACAATTTTGATGAGAAAAAATGATGATAGAATGAATCTGCAAGCTGGAAATGATTCACTAATGCTCTCAAAGTCAGAAACAGTTATATTAATGTCTGATATTATCCTGATATATCCACCACTTTCTGATGCACCAAACTGTTTCAATGCCTTGGAAAGCAACATAGAAACCCTCAAATATTATGTGGGAGACTAACACAGCAACATATATAACCCTCCAATTGAGGAGAGCTTTAACAAATCACTGTAGATACGCTGTTGCAGCAACATATATCCCTCCAAACAATTAAATACTCAACAAATCACCATAGCAACAATATAGCAGAAAAACATTATCCCCTAAATGATGAAAAGTTTTAGCCAATAACTGTAGCAACTCTGTAGTAGAAACATGGAAACCTGAAAAACGTTTTCAAATCCTTAATCAATTAGTACATTAGTGATCCCCAAATGGAAATATCCAAAATGGGAAACAAGGGTTTTCACCCAGCTATAGTATGATGGATTCTGAGGGGTTATTGCCCTCTAGAACTTGAACAGGCCAAGGGTTTTCAACTTTTCATCATTTGATACCCTAGATTTAAAAAACTACTCAAATTTGAAAATTGGATGCAAAAAGATAACTTGAATGATCTCCAAATGAAGATATGCACCTCGTTGAGATATCTTTCAAATTAGGTACTTACCCTTGCCCTATTTGAAAGAATGGGGTTGGGAACTTCCTCCCAACTATTTCATTCTCGAACTGGAACCTCATCATTCTCATGACAAGATATATTGGTTGGGAACTGATAAAAGGCTAACTTTTTTAATAAATTGGGCATTCGATAAAAATGGTCAATCACGATAATCTGAAGGGGGGATATTTTAGTTTAAATGAAGGCAGCTCCCTATTCTTCTAAAGGCGGGCCCCTCTCTGTAGTCAGTAGATAAGGTCGTAAATTTCCTTCCCAATATTTAAAAATACTTTTAATTTTTAGTTTTATTATTGTCAATTTCAAGTATATAAAAATGCTTTATTTCAAATTTCGATACAAGTGTTTAAAAGCACCATTTTTACAATTGGTAAAGCACAAGGATTTTTAGCATGGTCCTTGTGCTAAGCAAGACCACAAACGAAGGATATCATTTGTGACATTAATGCTCAGCCATCCTATTCGTCTTACTTGAACTCTTGCTATGCATGTTCCTTCTTCTTGTCCTATTACTCCAAGACTTACTCTCTCCTTTGTCCTCCTCCTTGAAGACTACATCTTCTTCATGTTCTTGTCCTCTTCCTCTCCCTTCTCTCCGCATCTGGTTGTGTTGTAAATACACATCCCCAATTACAGATGGGAATTGGATGTGAATCCCTCCTCAGCATTTTAGTCTATGGTTTTCCCTAGCTGTACTTTTCTTGGCAACATTTTTCAGTTTCTTAGTCTCCTAGCTCTTAGTGAATGGGTGAGACAAGTCAGGAATTCCTAAGTTGAGATGTGGAATGAGAATTTTTTTAAAGGGTTGAATCTCAATGACAAAATCCAGGTTTGAGGAGAAATCCACCTCTATGTCATGGTTCCCTCGAATCCTTACACAAGTTGAGATGATGATTATTTTGGAAATCCATATTTGATGTTTGAGATTCAGAATTGGAATGTTCGAATCCTTGTTCAAATTTTGTAAGATCCGAGACACATTTAAGAATGAGAAATGGAGTAAATCATGAAGTTTGCTTGATAAATATGGAGCAGAAAAGTTGTGAAGTAATAATTGTAAAAGTTGAGACGAGGGTGAAAGATAGAATTTTAAGGTCAAGATAAACAAATCCTACTCAAAGGCAAATTCTGCCTAGAAATGCTCGGATATGGATAAATTTCCATATTGTTTTGTACGAAAATCCATGACTATGGTAAATTTCCCTTCAAATTTCCTTGTATAGTTGACTTTCCCTTTGAAATTCCTTGCTTAGTTGAATTTCCCTTTGAAATTCCTTGTTTAGGGCAGGTTTCCACTTGTAGCTCCATGGTAATCTTGATTTTCCTCTCATTAATCCATGGGTTTAATTTCCCCATGAAAATTCCACACATCAATGTAAGTCATCAATATAATCATGTTAAAATTTTTGTAATCGACTTAGAATAGAATAACTGTGTTGTGAGGTTTTCACACCATTACCCCAAAATTTTTGGGGACCTCCTTTTTTTGGGCAAGCCTTGGCAATTTTCGCGGATGTTGGGAATTTTTCGGTTGCCTTAGCAAAATTTAGAGTTGTCCAGAGGTTTTTGAATTGGCAATTTTACACCTTGGACGCCTTAGGGCCAGGAAGGGATTTGGTTTGTTTTCACCTGGTGCAAAACTAGACTTTCCAGAACATGCAATTTCGTCCTTAGGCCTAACAGTTTTCAACAACAACAATTTTTTTTGATGGTTAAAACGATACGTGGCAGGATAAAATTGCAAATTATGGACTGAGACGGATTTTGAAAATTTGATTTAATTGAACAAGCTTGAACATTTTCAAAATGAATTTTAGATTAAGTCGTTTTGGAAAATCTTGAAATTTTTTAGTGAAAATAATTTTTGATAGTAAATTGAATATAGAGTTTGAATTTCGATTGCAGGAAAAGGATTTATTTTGTTAAAAAATTGAAATTGTATTGCAAAGTTGAAATTGGATTAAATTGCAAAATCTCATTAATTTGGTTGAAATTTTGCCTAGGGGATTTTAGAAATGTTAAAGGAAATTGGTAATTTGGAATTGAAAATTGAGTTTTGGCTTGCTGGATCCGATTTTAATGATATTTTAATTGTCAAAATGTTGTTAAATGAAAATTTTGACGTCTCCTAGACTTACCTTATTTCTATTTTGTAATTCTATGTCAAACTAGCAATTAAAGGGTCAATTTCATTATGGGGCTTAGTTATTTTCATGTTTTATTTAAAATTGGGCCATTCTGGAGGGTTTAACTTAAGTTTTTGTTTCCCTCCAGGTAGGTCGGCCCACTTTGGAGGTCAACTGAAGGATATAAGAAGGGGCTTCCCCCACTCTTATTTCCTCATTCTATTTCCACTCCTCTAGCTCGGTGTTGAGCGATTTCTTCTAGCTGGGTGAATTTCTCCTTTAGCAGCGATTTTGGCTTGAGGATTTCCATTATGGGCAGCAAAGTTCTTCCTAGAGGCTGAGCGATTTCTGCGCTAAGGCAAATTTGTTGGTGAAGATCTGATTTTAGGCAACATTGGACGATTTTGGAGGTCTGATTTTCCTCCTAGGGCAGCGAATTTTTTCCTTCAGCTGGGGCGATTTTGTTTGGTGGAGAGACAAGGTGCTTTGAGGTTTGATTTTTGCAAGTGCGGGCAAATTTAGATGGACAAAATTCTGATTTGGGGCAGACTTATCTGCCCTAGGGAAGCGATTTTCCTTCTAGTTGGGCGATTTTGGCAAGGAGGTGAAATTTGGTGAAAAGAGCATATTTTTGCAAGTAATCCATTTGCGCTAAGGTATCACATTTTAGAGGACTGAAATTTCTGAGATCAGATTTGAATTTGAAGAGGCCTGATTGTTGGTAGAAGACAGATTTAAGGTAAGATTTTCATTTATCTTTAGAGGTGAAGATTGGTTCTGAAGGTGGATTTTATTCCTTGTTCTTGCTTGGTTTGTTTCCCTTATCTTCTTCTTGCACTATTCATCCACCACTTCATCATTTCCATTGATAGGCTGGAGTTGGGAGATATAAGTGTAGATTTCATGATAGGACATTTGAAGAGGCAGAAATAAGCTAGACCACCTTAAGATTGAAGTTGAGAGATATAAGTGTAGTCCATCCTAAGCTAATGAAGAGATAGAAATAAGTAGTAGTCCCACCTCTAGGCTGAAGAGGCGATTATAAGTGTAGAGATAGGATTTGGAGAGGCAGAAATAAGTTAGATTGCATCGATAGAAAGAGGTTGGGAGATTTATAAGTGTAGTCCATATCGTTTAGAGCGAAGAGATAGAAATAAGTGTTTAGGATGCATACAAGCAAGAACTCAAAGGGAGCGAATACCAAAAAAGACAAGGAAGACATGATACTTAAGACCACCTTATTTTAAAAAATGAGGTGAAAAAGTGACACCAATATTGATATGGTGAACATGGTAGAGTTGGATAGTTTAAAGGAAGGACAATCCCCCATGGCGAAGAAGATCTAGAAGAGCGAAATTGTACACATGGCGACTTTCCCCCCTACCTTGCCTTGTCCAGAATTGGTAATGGAGTGTGCATCCAGGTTTGATATTGTGACCAAGTCCATTGTTTTTGATGAAGGGAAGAGAGTGTTGGCTAACATCAACGGACAAGTGGTCAAAGAAGTGTTCAATATTTCCCAGCATAAAGGTATGACAGTGGTAATGATGGATCAAATAGATAAGTTCTTTCAGGATAATCAGGATGCCTACTTCATTCATCTAAAGTAGAATTGGTTACACGAAGGCAAGAAGAGAGTTACCAAGTCGTCAAAGCTCACCAAGTCAGATTTCAAATCAGAGTATGGTGACCTTATTGTGCTTCTTAGCCAAATCATGGGCGTGGCTCAAGGTATGCAATTCGAGAACTGGATGTACTTTTTTATTGATGAAATTGAAAATGGAAAGAGAAAGTTTGATTGGGCTAGAATTATAAGTGCAAATTTAGAGTTGTAACTAAGGACAATACAAATTCAAAAGCAATTCTACATGGGGTCCTACCTTTTCTATCTAATTGCGAGACTATATGAACATTTTGGACTTAAGGCCTTAGGAGTGATTGGCAATGGGCCGGGGCAATGTTTGGTGCATGAGTGCTATCCACAGCTTCATTTGCACAACACCAAAGATTATAAGATGTTTTATGACGCCTTTGCTATAGAGACGGTAAGAATATTACAAGGGACACTTGCTAGGAAGCTCTCATTGGAAGCAGAAGCAAAAGTTAAGAAGTATGGGAGTTGGTTCATCCAATTTTCGCAATTCACATAAATTAGAGTAGCAGGAAGTACAGTTTGTCCCAAGAGACTTCCAAGGTATCCACCTGACAGAATAGTTTTGATGGAGTTGGCCAGGCAACTTGAGCATTATGACAAGAATGATGAAACTTAAAGGTGAGACAGGGACTACCTTCTCATTTGGAATAGGCAATGATACTTGCCCCAATCTTGTTTCCTTTATACTTGTGGAGGAGTTATAACAGTATCATCTAGGATGGTATAAAGCAAGACAGGGGTTCAATCCTAATGGTCTTATCAAGGCATCTCATGAAAACACATTCAAACATATTCCTACTATAGAAGATTTTTTGGGCTAATGCAGAGGATGACTTTCATGTGAGGAAGCTAGCTTTCTTAAGGTTGTCAGTGGGCATGATGAGGGCAATAAGATGGAGAGGCCTTGATATTCCCGATTAGCTAGAAGATGATGAAAATATGCTAAGAGAAGATTATGATATAGTGGATGGAATAGAATTGTGTCTAGTGGATTGAGATGATCATTGAGGCAGTTACAAGGACAATCGATCTACACACTGAGTCATGGTACAATGGGAAATTAAGGCAATTACAAAGTCCGAGAGTATGCCTTACTTATGAGAAGATGAAACCAGAGAAAGAAGGTCCAACGAAGTCAATTGGACAAAAAGATGAGGGCAATAGCTAGCAACAAAAGCAATTAAGAGCAAGAAGAGAAATTTGGAGGTTGAGAAAAGTAAAGAACATCAGGAGCCTCCAACAAAGAGACGAAATGCAACACTATCAAGGGAGAGCATAATTGAGGCTAGGAGCCAAGAGGTTAATACAAGTGGACAAAGGGTTGCGGTCAAGGTGAGCTCTGATTCAGAATCAAGTGGTTACAGTAATAGTACCGAATACTCTCCTCTCGCGGAGAACTAGCATGGAGATGATATGACAGTAATTAGTGAAGAAGAGGATAGGCCAATTGATATTGAGGAAGTAAGCCAGGTGCCTGAGGCTGTTGGTGATGCTTTGCTAGTCGAACCGAATCCAGATTTGGGGAGATGCACTGCACCACTATGGTTAAGGCAAATTCTTATGCCAAGAGGCGAGGTGGTGACTGTCCGAATAGTTGAAGATATTTAAGGGTTAGTGGAAAAGGAAGAGAGTGAGAAAGAGAAACTAATTGCAGAAACGGTGGCAAAGGTCATTAGGAGCGATGATGAGGGTCACCAAAAAGTTTAGATTGTTGTACCAAGGGTCAACAAGGCAGTGGATGAGATTGTAGCCCAAAAGTATGAGATGGTAGAGCATGACTTAGGAAGAATCACGAATGACATGGAGTGCGAGGAGATCCGGGAAGGCATGGTTTCAATTAGAGAAAGGTTTAGGAAGGCAAACGAGAGGATTGTAAAGTTGGAGGCCGAAAACAAGTATTGGAGGGATTGCCAGCCTATCCAATAGTTGCATTAGGCAGCCCTTTCGCAAGACAGTGGGAGCAACATAGAAGAGATATCGGCTCAGCTGCATAAAATCAAAGATTGGATCAATGATATAATTCAAGATGGGCAAAATTTCTTGCCTTCCTTTATCTCGATATTTAGGTCATTGGTGGCTATTAGAGACAAATTCAGAATATTTGAAGGGGAGTGGAAGGATTTCCTTCTAGTCAAGGACTTAGCCATTCCTAGTCTATAGACAGTTATTGGGCTACCGGAGAGATATTTGGAGAGAACCAAGTTGGTGGATGAAGGAGGAAGGAGTACGGTGGAGTCTTGGTATGTTGCCTGCCTTGACCATTAGATTGAGGATACTTGAAGAGATAGGGAATGAGATTTCACAGCACAGCCTAGTCATTGATACTTCCATTTCAACCATGATGAACGATGTTGGGGTTGCACTTGATTTTGAAAATATCAAAGAGGAGAACGTCAATGAGACAGTTTGGATTGAGATTGGATGAGTTGGGGAAGGTTGCCATCAGGAAGAAGCATTTGGGCACCCTTGCCTCCCTCAATGTCTTTCTAAGATATGCGAAAGAATATGAGAAGGATCATGAGAAGACAATGCAAGCAGCGGGCAACATGATGAATTTAGCTGAGCTCAAGATTAAGCACACGTCTTACCCTCCCATGAATGAAGTCAACGATAGGCTAGCCAAGTTCATTGCCTTGGCTAAGAAGATGAAAGAAAAGGGTAGATTTATATTAGAGGATCATTTGATGTAAGCCCAAGTGGAAAATTTTCCTTTCTTCTTGGGTAGAAAAGGTGTGATTCTGATTGGCTACCATTTTGGTGCCTTCTCATTGGTTGCCACTTTTCCTTTTTTTCATTGATCCATTGATGAGGTGGCATCTTCTCATTGGCCGATGGGGTGGCAAACCTAGTTAAGGTTTTTGGGATTTTCTCTGGATTGTTGATTTTGCTTATTAATCTTTACCATTGGTTGTATTTTTAGCCCCTATATAAGGCCATTTTCCCTCATTTGTAAAGGGTTGAAGAAAATTGTTGCTTATATAATACCAAAATTGCTTCTCTTATCATTGTTGTGTCTTGCATGGTGATTAAGAACACTTGGTGTTATTGCATGGTTTCTACTTCCAATAGTTAAAGTTAAATTCCATTGAAGTTGTTAAAGTAGATTTTATTTCAAGAAAGTTGTTAGGCAAGAGTAAGAATAGATGGATTGTTGTATGGTGATATTAGTGGATGTTTGATAGGGATCCATAAACTAGGCCACTAGCATCCTAGCGGCTTGTTAGGAAGCCTTGCATGGTAATCTAGTCTTTTTCCCTTTGAATCATTACATCTATGGAGGTAGCACCGTTGGCAAGCTTTCATCAGATTTGATCCCCGTCCATCTGCTAATCTTTCCATTCATAGGAGTAGAAGTAAAGCAACAAGTAGTTTAGTAGTTGAAGTTTTGAAGAGCGAAGTTGGATGTGAGATAAATTGGAAAAATAAGTTGAGAAAGTCAAGTCAATATACGTTGTAAAGCTAGATTTCATCACCATCACAACAAAAGTTCAACATCCTTGAAAGAACAACGTAAGCCCGCCTACGTGATTAACCAACAAATCACATTAATATAACTGAGTTAGTATCCACAAGTGTAAGGAACCTTGGAGTTTTCTCATGTTCTTCATGAGTATTTACTTTTCAAGAGAGGCTTGAGTGTTTGGTATTCTATATCAATTATTCAATTGCTATATGTTATGTAGTGGTATAAAACTGACATCAACACTATGCTAAGACAAGTTATATTGGAATGTGAGTGGATTTTTGTCTTGGTTTGTGTCTAGGCTCTTGACAATAACCCACAGACAACTTGGGCACTTGAGCATTACCCGAGCAAACCTAGGGACATTCCAAGACTTGAACAATAATTGGGCTGAACCTGGGTCAGATCCTAGGTTTGTAGGAAAGAAGCCGATAACTTAGTATAATATTGATATTTTACCAAGTTACCAATTTGGGTATAGGTGTAGTTATGAGATTGGAACATGAGCAGATTTTGGTCTTGGTTTGTGTTAGAGTCCTGGCATGAACTCATTGAGAACTTGGGTGCACGGATAGTGCCCTATATGAACCTAGGGACATACTAGTCATTGGGCTTAAGAAGGAGTAGAGCCTAGGTCTAAAGGGAAGAACCCTATAACTTAGAATAACTTTGATATATTACCAAGTTGCTGATATATTTCGTATGTGGGTATGGGACTAGGGATACAACTTTAATTACGATAGTACATCATTTTTTTTTTCCTTGGGTACTTGTACGAGTATGATTGTATATGTATGTTCAAGCTTCAAAATCATAAATCGTAACTACAAGAAGAATGATATAATTCTATAATTGCCACTAAATAAAGTTTTTAAATACCTCACAATATCGTAGTCATAATTTGCAAAAATGATAATACTCAAGTCAAACTGCCATTAATTCATCTTCATTAGAAGCATCAAGGTCATTATTTGGTTCAACTCCATTTGAACCACAATCCATTCAATTGCTACTCCCACTAGCTGTGCCTGCATCAAGTGCAAGAGCTTCTTCATCTGTAGAGGCCTTAGCAAGTTGTTCAAATGCAAGATTTAAATTAGCCATCTTAGGTGCTAGATCCCAATACTTTGTTGCACCATTACTGTATATTTCAAATTCTTATGTGACAGTAGATGAAGGTTGGTGTGTATGAAGATAAAATCCTCTGTTTTGTTTGTAGCCAAAATGGATGTGCCTGATTTCAGCTCAACTAAATAAGAAATTTGCAACCTATTGAGTTTGCATACAACATTTAGTATTTAATCTTATAATTCAATAGTCAGAATTTAAAACATAAATTATATTAAAAAATATGTTGATTTTCATGTAAAATCATAAAAAGAAAGAAAGGTAAACACTTAGGAGAGAATTTTAATTGCAAGATTCTGCAAGAAAATGATGTCTTGATCATATAGATACCACCACTCATCAACACTCATCTTGTATTCATCATGAAGAGCTTAGTTACCGGTTCAAGTTTGATGCAAAGGTCGAGTTCGAAGAACTGGTTCGCTGGTACAACCAAATTTTGGAAAGGTTTTTGGGTTCATTCATACAAGAACATGTAAAAATTATTAAAAAATTTAAATTGATTGTGTGTGTGTGTGCATGTGTGTGTGTGTGTGTGTGTGTGTGTGTGTGTGTGTGTGTGTGTGTGTGTGTGAAGCCTAGAAGCATATGTTAAACTTAAATGTCACTTAGTATCATAAAATCATATGATTTAATCATTTAAATAACAAAAGCATTTGAGGCATAAACTTTAAATTTGTAATCACAGTATCATGAATCGTGATCATACTTCCAATTTCTCCTTGCACAACCACCAATTCAGTCTTTCTAAAGACAAAATAACCTATTTGCACACCACAAGTGAGTGTTAGAAGCCAACATAAGCCATTTACATTCACTTTTTAGGGTTTAGGAACTCAAAATATTATAAAATATGTCCAAAAAAATGACAAACGTTGTCCACAGGGCCCAGTTTGGTGTGGTTTGCATTAAATTCGATCTGTTTGTTACAAATTCACTAGGTTCATTTTTACTTGGGACCAATTTGAATCATGTTGCCTCAATTCAGCCCTAGTCGTAGTTTTGATGAATTGGACCCGAATTAGGTATTGGTTCGAACCAAAGTAACAAGAATCAGAATCGGATCGGGATCGGCAAGGCCGAATCGAATCGTGAATCGGAAAATTTGAAAAAACCCTTTAAATTTAAAGATTTTAACAATTTAAAACTTATTTCATGCACCCTTTATTGAATATAACTTAAACACATTATAACATCATCAAATAGAAGTTAAAACTTAACATACATAAACATAGAACATAAAATCCATCACATATGTAACTATGTTATCTAAAATGTAAATTGTAGGCTAGCTAAAGTAAATAGAAATCAAATGATCATAATGATTTAAATCATAGAATGTAATGAACAAAGACAATATCATTCAACTTCTGCACTGTCAACCTATTTCTCCTCTTCGAATGGATGTGCTCGAACATGGACCGACTGTGCTCACATCCAGAAGCCCTGCTTGGTTGACTCAGAATACGAATGGCAATTTTTTGAAGTTTTGGGGTTGTGGCCCCAAACATTTGCCACCATCTATCTGCAATAAGGGAAAAATTGAAAATAGAAACAATTAGTCTCATTTACAAATTACAAGTTAACTCTAAAATTACATAATCAACTTTAAGTTTAGAATCTAGATTCATGAACATTGAATATATTATTTAATTTTTACCTGGCTGTAGTGTTGTTTGAGCATTTATGGCCATCCTGCCAGAGAAAAGTGGCCCCTCTTTATTGTTGAACTGGTCTAGCTCAACAATCGCAGCAGTGCTATCTTCATCGCTACTCAACCTTTGAATCACTGTGTATAAGCTAGTGAGAACCTCCGCATCTGCCTTGAACTCAGGATGGAAACAATATGCCGGATTTAGAAAGTAAGCTGCTGCATGGATGGGTCGATGGAGCTGATTCTGCCATCTCCTATCGATGATGTCTCAAATAGGGCCATACCTCTCCTGCACTCTTGCATATTGGGCTTTGATGGCCTCCTTGGCCCTATCCATGCCCTCATAAATGTAGCCCATAGAGGGCTTCTCCCCATCAGCAGTTCGTAGCAAAGCTACAAGGGGCTCAGTGACCTACATATAAAGTAAAACAAAAAACTTGAGTCAAAACTTAAATATAAAATAATATAGCTTAAAGTAAAAGTTAAATACTAAATGTTAAATTGCAATAAATTTACCTGCAAGATTTCTCTAGCGGGTTTCCAAAAACCATCCTCATCAAATATGCAATCCGCCACATCTATCCCTGCAGTGGTCGTAGCATAGGAAGAGGAAATCCACTCCCGCCCAACAAACATGCTTCTCAATTCAGCCCTTGATGTCAACAAGGATTGCAAGGTGATGAAATTCGAGGCAAACCTCGTGATACTTGGGCGAGCTAACTTCTTGCCTTCTGTGTACTTCCTCATTGTGCTAAGGACAAATGAATGATTATAAATGAATTTGCATATGTTTTTTGCCCTTTCCACACATGACTTGACAAACTCAAGTTTGCCAATTTCCTCCAACATGAGGTCAATGCAGTGTGCCGCACAAGGGGATCAAAATATGGTGGGGTGCCTCTCCATCAAAAGTTTACCTACAACAATTTTAAGTCAATTAGAAATTCAAATAAATTTATTTTCAAAACTTGAAAAGTTAAAAGTTTACCTGCAGCAACATAACTTGCTGCATTATCCGTCACCACCTGGATCACATTTTGTTCTCCCACCTCTGCTATGACTTCCTCAATAGCCTCACATAAGTATGTGACATTTTTTACATGTGCGGAAGCATCGATGGATTTGATGAACATGGTATATCCTACAAGTAACAAAACAACGAATTAGAATAAAAAAAAATTAAATGGATCATCAACAAATTAGCATTCAACAAATCAAAATTTACAATTATGTATGTAGGAAAGTAGAATGATCAATCACCTCCACAGGATACAAGAAAATTGAGGAGTGTTCTATTCCTCCTATCTATCCAACCATCAGTCATGATGGTGCAACCCTTTGCAATCCACTCCTTTCAGTTCTCTTCGAGCTCAGCCCTCATGTCCTCTACCATTTCATCCAAGAGGTATCCGCTCAACTCAGCCTCAGTTGGGGCTTTAAACCCCGGACCACAAATAGCAACCGCATCTATCATGTTTTGCCAATAAGGAGCCCTGTCACAAATAAAAATTTAGATGTCAAAGACTCAAATCATAAAACAAGTAGATATAATTAAAGTTTTACTTTTACTTTTAATTTTAACTTTAAAGAAAACAACGAAAAAAGAATCAATTACTTGGCTGCAATAAATGGAATGTTGCAAAAGTACCAAACTTTGCATATCTCCTTTCTGGCAGCATCATGAATCTCCTTATTCAAACCCATGTTCTCAAGCGTGGGTTGGGAACTAGGAGTAGTGTAGGGCACAAAGTAATTATCCATTCTGTTTTTTCGCACTCTAGGCTGCAATAGGTTGGTGTGGGACTTTGTCTCAGTATGTGACCGACTAGCACTAGCACTAGCACTAGCACGAGTAGAAGAACTAGGATAAAAAGGAGGCCTAGAAGAACCCTCTCCAACACAACCTACGGATGCAGAAGCTGATGCAGATGCAGATGTGGATGCGGCTGCGGATGCAGATGCGGGAACATGGGAGCCAATACCCCTTAACCCTTCAAGTTGCATTTTCCTATTGGCTTTGTCTTTTTCAATTTTTTCTAATGCCATTAAGCAAGTGCGTTTTGCCTCAGGAGTTTGGTGAGTGCAAATTGTAACATCGTGTCCAACTATAGCAGCAATGTGGTATTTCAATCTATAAATACCCCCAGAAGTTATTTTTTCTTTACAAAAAATACATTTTGTTTGATATTTGGTTCTTCCAGGAAACTCTATGTTATATTTCCAACATTCATCTTTTCTACCCATTGCAAATTTGCGAAAAATGAAAGCAAAGGCTGCTGCAATAAAATTTTATATGTAAAATATCAAAGTTTGAAGCTAATAAAAGCTACAAAACAACAAACCCTAGTTTGCAACTTAGTAAAAATAAAGAACATTCAAGATCTAAACTAAAAATCTTGAAAACTATAAAAATTTAACAAAAAATGCATAATACACTAACATGCAAAAAAAAAAGAGCACTTACCTCTTGCAAATGAGTTGAGGAGTCTTGAGATTGGCTCCTTAATGCTCCCAATGCAATTTATGGCCTCCCCAAATGGATTGCTGATCTCTTTTGTGCTCTTTCTTCTTGCCGGTTAGAAACCTATGGCTTTTCTTTTCTCTTCTTCTCTCTCACTTTTCCTCTCTTCTACTCATGTTAAACAAATAGAAGGCCCTTTAGGGTTATAACAAAGAGAATAGGTCAAAAACAAAGTAAAAAAAAAAAGCAATTTTTTTAAATTTTACAAGTCTATACTTTACTGGCCGCGGGCGATTCATGCCGATTTTATCAGGCAATTCATGCGATTTTTTGGATGAATCGCCCAAATCGGCGATTCAGGCGATTCACCTAATGAAATCGGCGATGGCGATTTTCTACTCCAAAAAAATTGCCATCGCTGAATCGCCGATTTAGGCGATTCTCGTTAGTCTGGTTTGAACCTAGACTTGGTTTGGAAGACATACCAGCGAACCAGGGTAACTAAGATGAAGAGTGATAACTTCATAATTTTCTAAAGACATGAATTGGCCAAACTTGGTCAAAACAATACTTAAAATTTTCTCATCTGTATTTCTCTTTTTGAATGCAACCTTTAACTAGCGACAAACTTCCCTTCTTTATATGGCGTGTCCTTTGTGGCAATGTAAGTATCTCTTTGCTATAATATTTTGGCCACATAGAAAATGCTAAGAAATGCAAGGGGGCATAGTTTTAAAAAATGATTTTGTAGAGTCTTGTTCCTTGGCCTCTATTATTATTTTTATTCTCTCCACCATGGAGCCCATGCCATCATAAAATTCGTGCAAACATGGGTGATCAATATTAGCAAACCTGATCATGTTCATGATGGGCT
This sequence comes from Cupressus sempervirens, assembly GCA_028749045.1. Lineage (NCBI taxonomy): Eukaryota > Viridiplantae > Streptophyta > Pinopsida > Cupressales > Cupressaceae > Cupressus > Cupressus sempervirens. The sequence continues at coordinate 770,569,636 of CM053792.1, read as the reverse complement.
TAGTGAAATCCAAAATATGTTACACATGAGCCTATTGTGTTGTTAACGCACACCCCATTACAAATGGGGACACCCTTTTTTTTGCTCACTTTTTAGCTTATTGTTTAGTTTAGTTTTCCTTAGGGTCTTGTTGCTTGGTCTCAATTCTTGATTTTATTCTCTCCACCTTGGAGTTCATGCCATTGTAAAATTCACCCAAACATGGGTGATCAATATTAGCAGATCTAATCATGCTCGTGATGGGCTTTAGTGGAATCCAAAACATGTTACACATGAGCCTATTGTGTTGTAAACACACACCCCATTGTAAATGGGAACCCTCTTTTTTTTGTACTCATGAATTGTTACACGAGCCTATTGTGTTTTTAGCTTAGTGTTTGGTTTAGTTGTCGTTAGGCTGGCAACATTTTTCGGGTTTCTTAGTCTCCTAATTCTTAGGAATGGGTAAGTCTAGTCAAGTCTTACTAGATCAAGATTGAGAATGAGGAGATTTTCCGAGATATCAGTTGTAAAATTTAGGATTGAGGAGAATTTCTTGTAGGAAATCCGCCTCTAGGTCAAACTTCCTTCTCAATCCTTGTGTAAGCTGGGATGATGATGTTTTGAAAAATCTTTGTTTGAAGTAAAGAATGAAATTGTATAGTTGCAATGTGGAAAAATGGAAAGATGAGAAGTGAAAGGAAGTTCTAAACCTGAAAGGGAAAAACAAGGAAAAGATAAGAAAAATCTAAAAAATCCATGGAGAGGTCAGAATTCCACCCATGGTGGATAAAATTTGCAAGACAATGAAAAATGAAAAATGAAAATCGCAGTACAAAAATACAATTTTTTCATGAGTTGAACTTGAAAAATAAAAAATCCTTACACTGCTGATTTTCAACCTAGGAAGTTATTGTGCAAGTGAAAATTCTGATCTTGAGGATGAAAAAATCCCTGACCTCATGAGGATCCTGACTACCTTGCTAAAGCAAAAGTTGAGTACTCAATGTTGGAATCCCTGAGACAAGCTAAATCTCGCCTTGGAAAATTCTTACACAAGTAAGATATCCACCCAAGAAATCCTTAAAAAGCTCTAAATTTCATCCTTATTTTGTAAAGCAAAAAAAAAAAAAAAACTTTTAAGGAAAAAAATCAGAATTGAAGACAAGTTTTTGCAGAAATCCACGACAATATAAGAATTCTGTGATGAAAAGGTTGAAATCCTTGCCATCATCTCAAATCCAACCTTATAATCCTTAAGAACTTGTTATTTGTCTGCGTAATGATATTCGCAACTATTCCTTTTTAGTCAAGCACATGAACAAATCCTCAAGGATAATGAGTTACTGCTTAAAAAGACCTTGGCCACCTCGAAATCCTGACTTGAAAATCTTTACACAAGCAGAATAAGGGTTCTATCCTAAATATCTTGTTTTTCATCTAAAGATTTCAAGGTTAAAATAAGGGGTTTAGTTTACAATCATAATATGTGTTTACCTTTCTCTCTTTTGCAGAAATGATTGCGTGGATGATGATAGTGTACAAGGAAGAATATACACCAACAATATGGAGGAATTTACAACTATGACAAGAAGATCAAGGAATGATGCATGAGATGACGATGTGTGATGAAGAAGAATACGACTATGCAAGAGAAGGACGTCACAAGTTCAAGGAAACATTGTAATAAGTGTATTCTTGCAACATGGAGAAAACAAGACATCAAGATATTGAAGGAAGAAGACAAAGAAGACATCATAATAGACTCTACAACAAAAAATACATTGGGGAAGAGGATTACCCTATTCTGAAGAACTTGACAAGATCAATGGAAGACACCGTCGAGATATTTAAAATCAATATGAAGGACTGAAGATATCAAGAAAATAACTGAGGAGAAGAAATTCAAGAAGAAAGAATTTTGAGTCATTGAGGATGAAGCAATTTGGGAATATGAACCATCACACTTATTTACAAGAAGTTAGTTTTGGAAGAGTTAAATAAAGTTAGAAAAATAATGTTATCAAGAGATATCTCTTCTTTGTGAATAGATGATTAAAAAATGCAAGATATGTAATCCTAAGATAGCACTTACTCATCTCCACTTGATTAAACAATTTCAAGATAACATATCCAAGTTCACCCAATCTAACTCATTCATAGGTGGAAATGTGGAAGGCATTTAATGTATTACTACAATCAGTTTTATTATTAGTTCATCCTTGAAAGGATATTTACTCAAGGATTTGGAATCTTCTTTTTGGATGTCATTAAATGTATGTAGGTAGTAATTGTAAGTATCCCAATTAGGGTTTCCATTGAATTATCTTGGCCGTTAATTTAGAATCAATCTAGGCCTTCATTGTAATTAAGTCTCTAAAATGTTTCACCTACTCATTTGTAAATTATTATTAGAAAATTAGAAGAGTGGATATTTTGAGTGTATAGTTTGGCCAAGATTATGTTGGAGTTAATATTCAATTTTCTTCGAAGATATGGTGGATCTTTGTGTGTTATTTTGACATTTTGTGTGGTTTCTACTTCATAAAGTTTTGTTAAAGTTCATTTCTTTTAATGGAGGAGTGTCGGATATGTGATGAATTCCTTGGCTCATAACATTTGTATGTTTGTTTCAAATTTTTCATTTGGATTGCTGTCAATATTTGGGTATTTGAACAAATATTTACAATATGAAAATTGTTTGTTACCTTTGGATATTGCACCAAGTTTTGTTTAGTTATTTCCTTATGCGAAAGCAAAGCTAGGTTGAAGGAATTATAATAACGAAGCATTATCCATTGTTATCATTGTACGTAGGGATTAGATTGATTAGTTTGGGCTCTTTAAACCCATATCCATTTTGTTTTATTTGAAGCTTGAATTAGTTTAGCAGCCATGTTCTAGTTGTTTAGAGGGAATAGAGTTGGAAAACAGTGTAAGACCCTTTGGTGTGTTACCAATAACATCTCAATATTTAGCGTTTGAGCTTCCCTTATTTAAAAGAGGGTATGATACATGGTATGTTATTTTGTAGTAGGGAGTTTCACAAAAAATGCATCAACAAAGCCCACAACTCATCATCAAAGACTAAAGCTTTTTTCTTTTTGTCTCTTTTTATGCTTAATAACCTCCATACAATGCACAAGCTCTTGATGGCCATAGCATTCAAGGCCTCTTGTGCCTTCACGAGCATCTTAAAATAATTTTGTGAGATGCAAATCGTGTTTTGGTAAACCTAACATGGCATAAAAAAAATCACATGGTAATTTAAAAAAACATAAAAACCATTGTGGTAGTGATATTGCTATCAGGATTTAACTGTGTAGTTTTTGAGTCAAACTCATTGACCCATGTTTCATGAGTAGTGATTCATACGAATCCATCTCTCATGAGAATAAATGGAACACTTAGCACTCATTGGATCTAGGTGATGCTCACAGAGGTGAAGCACTAAGACTTCTCAAGAGGTCGCCCATCTCAGTACTACTCTAGCGTGCACGCGGTTAACTATAGAGTTTCCTCCACGGTTAAACCCACTCTGCTTGTAACCCCATTTGCAAAATCTTCATCAATTGTTGCACCTTATGAACCATTCATTGGAAAGCACCTTAAGCTAAGTAGAAGATATATTCCACAAAAAGTTAAATTGTGATATTGTAATTAGGATTTAACTATGTAGTTTTTGAGTCAAACTCATTGACCCATGTTTCATGAGTAGTGATTCACATGAATCCATTTCTCGTGAGAATAAATGGAATGCTCGGCATTCATTGGATCTAGGTGATGCTCACAGAGGTGAAGCATTGAGACTTACCGAGAGGTCACCCATCCCATTACTACTCTACTTTGAGCTTGCTTAACTACAAAGTTTCCTCCATGGTTAAACCCACTCTGCTTCAACCCCATTCGCAAAACCTTCACCAGGTGTTGCACCTTATGAACTATTAATTAGAAAGCCCCTTAAGCTAATTAGTTGATAAGTAGGAGATATTTTCCATAGTAAGTCAAATTGTGATATTGCTATCAGGATTTAACTGTGTAGTTTTTGAGTCAAACTCATTGACTCATGTTTCATGAGTAGTGATTCACATGAATCCATCTCTCATGAGAATAAATGGAACACTTAGCACTCATTGGATCTAGGTGATGCTCACAAAGGTGGAGCATCGAGACTTCCCGGGAGGTCGCCCATCCCAGTAATACTCCAGCTTGAGTGCGCTTAACTACAAAGTTTCCTCCATGGCTAAACCCACTCTGCTTGCAACCCCATATGCAAAACCTTCACCAAGTGTTGCACAATTATAAAAACCATTTAAAAAAAAACAACTCCAATTAGGATGTCATGAATATGGCTTGTGACATGTGATGATTCGTCACAAACATTTGAATCACCTTGATCTCCTTGTAGACATTGACCCATTCAATTTGTTTGCCAATCTTTTGGAAGATTAAAGTGAGTGGACTACACATGGAGTCAAAAAAATGTTGACTATATGTAGCTTACATTATAGAACCAACTAACCTACAATTTTTTGCATTGTCCATTATGACTCAGACATCTTCAGGCCCCACCATCTCAATTGATTCTATGATGATATTGGCAATGAAACCTACATCTTTTATATGCCCCTCGCAATCCATTGCATTTAAAAACATTCTCCCTTTAGGGGACATTGCTATAACATTGATTAGTGGCGTATTTTTGCAATCTTTCCTTCCATTATAAATGGACAAACCTATTTTCGGTCATGTATCTTTGATTAATCTCTCTACTAAAGGTGGTTGACACCTTTTGCCAATAAGGTGGTTGACACCTTTTCATACCCAAGATAGACATATAATCAGGAGGTGTATTGCAAAGTGTATTCCCCTATAATGTCCCCACTATTAGGGATACTTGCAAAATAATGGTTAGAATCACAACAATAACAAAACTAACTATATTATTCTACCCTCTAATTTAACCCCAAGCTTAAGGACGTCTCCAAGTCGGGCTTCCTAGCTCATAACTACCTAGTCGTCTTTCCGGGAGCACACCCCTTAAGATTCTTCTTGGACGGGCATCCTCTATCCAAGGCTACTCACATATGCATATGTTGACAACATCAAAATATTTTGGCACATCGATTATCGGCCATGGTGGACAATGGAGATCTTAATATCTCCATGCTCCATGCTTCAATATCGATTTTCGGCCATGGCGGACAATGGAGATCTTAATATCTCACATGCTCCATGCTTCGAGTTCACATTGATTCTTGGCCATAGCAGACAATGGATATCTTAATATCTCACATGCTCCATGCTTCGAGTCTCATTAATATCCATGGTGCCAACCCCATAGGTTAACACAATATTATCCACAAGTATGATTCATTAATATATAAGCTCATAAATATAATTAAACAAATATAATCCATAAACATACCTTTCTTACCTCCCTCTTTGCTTGGTCCATGTGGCTCTATCATTAGTCAGCCCTTCAATGAATTAGTACACTTCATGATTATAATCATTTCGATAAGTCACAACACTTGATAACTAAAATCCTTTGGAAAAGTCTCAATACTTTATAGCTAAGTTGCTGGTACGGGTACATGCACGAGTACGAATACGTGGGTACGACAATTTTTTGGGAGGGGATTTGGGTATGTTTGGGTACGTCTGGACAAAAAAATATAAAAATCATAAATATATATGTATAAATGCTATAACTTGAAAAGTAGAATATTAGCCATTATGTTATCGGTGACGTCTATGCAGCCGAAAAAATGTACCTGACATGACAGGTTTTCTAATTTATTAATTATTTAAAAAATCAGAGGACTTTGGTTTTGTGATTTTTAAAATAATTAATAAATTAGAAAAGCTGTCATGTCAGGTGCATTTTTTCGGCTATTTAGCCAAGGGCTTATGTTATCTACACCAGCCAACAAATTAAAAACAAATTTAATATTAAATAATATAATTTTAAACAATAAATAAAATTTTATTAATAATATAATATAATATTATGATTTATCTATGCATAAAATACTTACAATTTCATTTTTAAACGTTTTAGAAACTTTTAAAACTTAATATTATTAAATAAATCTTCTATTATATATATAAATATATATATATATATATATATATATATATATATATATATATATATATAGTATTTTAAAGTTTAATACTATTACCATTCTCAATAAATTTAATACTATTTTAAATTTTAACTATTATCCTAAATCATTCTAAATATTCTCGTAACATCTTCTTTTCCCAATTATCCTAAGTATTTTTGAGTTACGCACTTTAAATAGATTTAAAAAATCTTAAATTTCCTAATTATTTTAAGTATTTTTGAGTTATACATTTAAAATAGATTTTAAAAAATCTTAAATTATCCTAAAAATCCCCGTTACCTAAATCAATTTAAAACTTTATAAAATTTCTTTCAAAGCTACTGCACACAAGTTGCTCTGTCGTCACAGCTACCATTTCCAAAATGCAAACAAGGCGAATGTCTGTACAACCGTTTGCAATGGATTTGAACAGCTACCCTCTGTAGTCATTATTGTGTGCGGTAGATAGAAAGGAAAGTGGAGGGCTTTAGTTGCGAGATTTTAGAGTTATCGTATGTGAACAAGAGGTTTTATATAACATGTCACCCTCAAGTACGTCAGAAAAAAATTCAAAACAGAACGTCAACAATCAAATTCGAAGTCAAATCGCCACATTAGGAAAAAAACATCCGGATACACGCTGCAAAAGTCACATATGATTTAGGCTTTGAAAAATCAAACCTTATCCAATTCCATGGCGATTTTACAAAGTGTCCGATTCTGATACGCAACCTACCAACATTTGAAGGAAATTTCTGAAGTACCAGTAACTTAGCTTTATAATTACAACAATTTTGAAGACTTGCAACTGTTCATAATTATGACTCTTTCAAAGGTTCACATCCTTTCAATATCATTAATACCTTTTCAAAAAGTCACTTCCTTATTTTTATCATATTACTTTCCTCTTCCATTTTTCCTTTTTGAACTCGTATCTTCTACTCCTCTTTTTCTACTCTCTAAAATAAAGTCTCCTGCTTTTTATATCTTAATTTTAAGGAGTTATGTTTATTTGTTTAACATCTCTGGACTTTTTATTAGATTTAGTTAATTTATATTATTCTATGTTATATTATTTGCTTACTTATTTGTGTTTATTATTATTTATTATTAAATTCTATTAAGAAAGTTAACGTACTTTCTACAATATTGTCTCTTGTATTTATTTTATTTCTTTATTTACTCATTGAAATTTTATTATTTTTTAATTATTTAAAATATCATACTAAATGTTATTTTATTAATAATATAGATTAAATAATAATTATTTCCTAAAATTATATTTTAGTATTACTTTTAATATAACTTTATTATCATTATTTATTTAATAAAATTGTATTATCTAATTAGTATAAAAATTCAATCTTAAAATGAGGATATGACAGCCTGTCCTTCAAATTGCTTGTCCTCAAGCAATTAGATAATTTTTTTTGTTGAGTTGAAATATATATTTATCTTAGTCCAAATTCTTAGGTTGCTATCATGGATATGTTTGAATCCTTTCTAGTAGTCATTAACTTTCTACATTAGTCTTTCATATAAATATTTTTCTAAATCCCCTTTAACCCTACAAGATGGCAAGATCATGCTCTAATACTAATGTAATGTCCCCACTATTAGGGTTAGTTTGAGACAAGTAATACTTGCAAAATAATGGTTAGAATCACAACAATAACAAAATTAATTATATTATTCTACCCTCAAATTTAACCCTAAGCTTAAGGACGTCTCCAAGTCAGGCTTCGTAGCTCATAGCTACCTCGCTTTCTTTCTGGGAACACACCCCTTAAGATTCTTCTTGGACGGGCATCCTCTATCCAAGGCTACTCACATATGCATATGTTGACAACATCAAAATATTCTGGCACATCGATTATTGGCCACGACAGACAATGAAGATCTTAATATCTCCATGCTCCATGTTTCGAGTTTACATTGATTCTCGGCCATGGTAGACAATGGAGATCTTAATATCTCACATGCTCCATGTTTCGAGTCTCATTTATATCCATGGTGCTAACTCCATAGGTTAACACAATATTATCCACAAGTATGATTCATAAATATAATTAAACAAATCTAATCCATAAACATACCTTTCTTACCTCCCTCTTTGCTTGGTCCATTTGGCTCTATCATTAGTCAACTCTTCAATGAATTAGTACACTTCATGATTATAATCATTTCGATAAGTCACAACACTTCATAACTAAAATTCTTTGGAAAAGTCTCAATACTCTATAATTACAACAATTTTGAAGAGTTGCAACTATTCATAATTATGACTCTTTCAAAAGTTCACATTCTTTCAATATCATTGATACCTTTTCAAAACGTCATTTCCTTATTTTCTTCATATTACTTTCCTCTTCCATTTTTCTCTTTTGAACTCCCATCTTCTACTCCTCTTTTTCTACTTTCTAAAATAAAGTCTTCTACCTTTTATATATTAATTTTAAGGAGTTATGTCTATTTGTTTAAAATCTCTTGACTTTTCATTAGATTTAGTTAATTTATATTATTCTATGTTATATTATTTATTTACTTACTTATTTGTGTTTATTATTATTTATTATTAAATTCTTTTTAGAAAGTTAACATACTTTCTACAATATTATCTCTTTTATTTAATTTTATTTTTTTATTTGCTCATTAAAATTTTATTATTTTTTAATTATTTAAAATATCATACTAAATGTTATTTCATTAATATATAGATTAAATAATAATAATTTCCTAATTTTATATTTTAGTATTAGTTTTAATATAACTTTATTATCATTATTTATTTAATAAAATTGTATTATCTAATAATTATTAAAATTCTATCTTAAAATGGGGATATGACAGTTTGCCCTTCCTCAAATTGCTTGTCCTCAAGCAATTAGATAATTTCCTCTGTTGAGTTGAAATATATATTTATTTTAGTCCAAATTCGTAGGTTGCTATCATGTATATGTTTGAATCCTTTCTAATAGTCATTAACTTTCTACACTAGTCTTTCATATAAATATTTATCTAGATCCCCTTTAACCCTACAAGATGGCAAGATCATGCTCTGATACCAGTGTAATGTCCTCACTATTAGCGTTAGTTTGATACAAGTAATACCTGCAAAATAATGGTTAGAATCACAACAATAACAAAACTAACTATATTATTCTACCCTCTAATTTAACCCCAAGCTTAAGGATGTCTCCAAGTTGGGCTTCCTAGAGCATAGCTACCCCACCGTCTTCCTAGGAGCACACCCCATAAGATTCTTCTTGGACGGGCATCCTCTATCCAAGACTACTCACATATGCATATGTTGACAACCTCAAAATATTCTAGAACATCGATTATTGACCATGTCGAACAATGGAGATCTTAATATCTCCATGCACCATGCTTCAATATCAATTTTCGGCCATGGCGGACAATGGAGATCTTAATATTTCACATGCTCCATGCTTTAAGTTCACATTGATTTTCAACCATGGCAAACAATGGAGATCTTAATATCTCACATGCTCCATGCTTCGAGTCTCATTTATATCTATGGTGCTAACCACATAGGTTAACACAATATTATCCACAAGTATGATTCATTAATATAAATAAATTCATAAATATAATTAAACAAATATAATCCATAAACATACCTTTCTTACCTCCCTCTTTGCTTGGTCCATGTGGCTCTATCATTAGTCAACCCTTCAATGAATTAGTACACTTTATGATTATAATCCTTTCGATAAGTCACAACACTTCATAACTAAAATCATTTGGAAAAGTCCCAATACTTTATAATTACAACATTTTTTAAGAGTCGCAATTATTCATAATTATGGCCCTTTCAAAGGTTCACATCCTTTCAATATCATTGATACCTTTTCAAAAAGTCACATCCTTATTTTCTTCACATTACTTTCCTCTTCCATTTTTCCTTTTTGAACTCCCATCTTCTACTCCAATTTTCCTACTCTCTAAAATAAAGTCTCCTCCCTTTTATATCTTAATTTTAAGGAGTTATGTCTATTTGTTTAACATCTCTTGACTTTTCATTAGATTTTGTTAATTTATATTATTCTATGTTATATTTAAGCTGATAGGCTTCTCCTATGGAGTGATAGCTCTAAAACAGATATTTTGTTTTATCTTACATTCATCATTGTCTCATGCAATAAATACTCAACAGCCAATTGAGTTAATTGCATTTATTCAACAGTCAAGTGAGTTAATTCTTTAAATGATTCTTTTTCGGTGGAAAGGAAGTCGTCAATGTGATTATTCAAGTAAGTTTACTCCATAAAACTGCTAAATCAGATACCACAGTCTATTGGAAAAGAAACTACACAAATGTAATGGAGCATAGTCATTCAATGTGGAGTCCAAGGAAGATGAAGAGGTCCAAGAAAATACGTGGCCCCACATAGAGATGCATTGCCTAAATCGCCGCCAAAATAGCACACATGTTGTTTGGAATGAAGTACCGCAATGTTGAACATGTGGTCTCCAAATCGCTACGACCTGATTAAGCAGAGGCAACCAAATAGGTGGAGAGGTTAGCGCCAAAAAGTGTGGCACTAATTCTGATTGTTATTTGCATATTTTTTTATATCCATTTCAGTCTACGTTGTATCTGAATTTGGTGCCCTCTTTGGCACACCTGCACCCTGGGTTCGTGGTTTAATAGCAGCTAACTTTGTATTGAACTCAAATTCTTATGCCACTGTGGCCAGCGAGTTCAATTTGAATATGTTCAAAATTATCTTGCCGATATTGAATATTGAATATGGTCCAACTACAGATAACTGGCCCACGTCAAAACTATTCTACTCCAGTCTGCATGCACATAAGCTGGGATGTTTGACCTGTCACCAAACTACGTCTTCAGGTAAACAGTATAACTACAAACAGCAGCGATCCAGTTTAGGTAGTATAGCAGTCTACCTCAATATTTGCTTACAGTCATTTCTGAAAACTTATACTTTGCAGGTATTGCACTGATATCTAATACTTGCTTTACTTCGTTCTTTTTTTTTGCAATTTAGTTTAATAGCAGCTTATGTGTTGCCCTTTTTTAAAAACATTTGTTGTGAATATTGTAGCTGTAGTCTATACAGGCTGGGGAATACCTGCTCGCTTTCCATCAGTCCTCTTGCTATCTCTTGTGCTTGAACTCTAGATGGTTGAGCAAAGCTTCCAAATGAAACATACAAAACAGAACTTTTAGGGTTTGAATCCAGCCATGGTAGGCAATTAGATTATGACTGTAGGCTTAATGATCAGGTATTTCTCTTCTCAGAAAAAGGGAACTCATGGTCATATTCACCATTGAGTATTGAATAGTCTTTCAATAAAAGCATTATGTTCATGTTGACATTTCATATAGAAACGAAGAAAGGCGAAATGATTAAATTGTCTTTGCAAGAAATGCACTTCACGATTGTTTAAATTGAAGCACATATAAACTATAAAATTGGTAGCTAACAAAGGTAAATAAGTCACCAAATTTAAGCTTTTACATTGTTGTCTATATACAAGTTTGGGATGATTAAAGTAAAAATCTATAACAGTTGGACCTTCAAATTATCTATTCCTGACCAGGTACCCTCAAGACCGATTTGATCGCTTGTGGTATTCGTAGATTCTGATAGAAAAAAGGGAACTCATGGTAGGCAATTAGATTGACTGTAGGCTTAATGATCATGAACTTTCTATGGAGAAGTCGTGTTGTTTACCTTCTCCTTTAAAGTAAATTCAGATTATTGTGCATCTGGCAATTGCCTTGCTCGGTGCTGGCTTAATGCTCTTGCACTCAACTAGTCCAGTTTGATTAATGTATCCATGAAAAGGAACATTACCTCTACATCTCCATAGCAATCCCATATTGTATTTGGATTTATGTGATCTATTGTAGGGACAGTTTGTTCTTCCTTAATATCTCTCAAGAAATGTAATACAATATTGCTTTTACTGTTTTGCCTATTTTTAAAGAAATTAGTAGGGTGTGCCGGGTTTTTTAAGTTTTTAGCTTAAAACATTCAGTTTTGCAGAGCCCTGTTTGTAAGTTTTAAATTACTAATAAATATTCTTTAGAAGAAAAAAATCTATGCTGAAACAATGTCTAGATGCTACTGATTGAAACCATTGACACAATCAAGGCTATTAGAATTTTACAACTAAATTTTAGATTTGATTGTGTTTAGTTTCTGTTATCAATATTTCTCATTATAGAATATGATTCTTAATGTTGATAAATTATATAGATATGTTGATAACGAAAACTATATACAAACCACGTTTAGCACAAAAACTATACACAAACTGAGTGTAATAGAAAATGTTGATAACAAAAACTATAAACAATCTCATTCAGAAGACTAGAGCAGCATTGACACAGTTACTGTTGCATAATCAATTCTTAATCTAAAAATATTAAATAATCAAAACTAACTTACTCTTTACAAACTTAATTATTTCTTTAATATGAATAATTTATCTGCATGGTGGTCTTCGCTATGAATTACTATGAAGTTACTGATGCATGCTATGCTTTTGCATAAACTAATTAAGGAGAACTGTCAGTTGACTCTCTATGCCTCTTCATAGCTACCTTTTTCTCTGTAATTTGGGATATTATGGTTATTTATTCATTGTAAATACACCCAATCAACCCATCACATTCACAGGTTTCAGTACAACCATCACATGAATTGTCATCATTTGCTTGGCTTTCAAGTTCATAGACTGTGTTGCTTACAACCCATGCGGCTTCCTCCAGAATAGTTCAATTTTTTAATCAGAATTGTAAATGATTATTGCATGCTTCAGATTTTCGTTATTTCCAGATCAAATTGCGGACTTTTATCATGTATTTTTAGAAAGAGTTCCTCCCTTCTGAATTCACAGATCTGAATTTTAAATTCTTTTTTCAAAATATCGCCATGCTAGAAATAAAATAATATTGTGTTCAACAATTCTTGTAGCATTTTTTTTAGCTATACATATATTAATTGTTTGTCCATTTTGTTTTTGGGGATAGATAATTTGTTTTTATTTCATTCAATGTATAGGAATGTGAGTTTTTCTGAAGTTCAAAATGCATTATGGTTCCTAAAATTGTTATCAATCTTTAATCTTTCCACCCAAAAAAACATATAAATGAGAATGTAAAATTTGCACCGCAATAACAGTAGAAAATTTGCGAAGAGAAGTTCACCAAAACCCTTCCAAACTAAATGTGAATTTTAAGACAAAAAATACTTGTATGTTAAATGTAGTAAATGTATGGTCTTGTTAATCCAATAGCATAGAAAGGTATACACCTTTATCAGACTGAAATGTCCTTCGGATTGTTCAGTTGACTGCTGCACCAATATCCTAAACAATTAATTCAGACAATCCAATAATCTATGTGTTCCACAAATCAAAATCTCAAACAGACAAATAAACCGGAATACAAAACATAAATCCTACAAAGTTTCTTTCTACCTCTTTTCCCAGTCATATCCTCACAATCTCACACTGCAGCAGGACTTACCTAGGTCAACTAATTCTTATTTGGAGTAAAGGAAGCACAGAACATGATGTCTTATTTCTCCTAATACTGAGCAGGAAACAGCAAAACACAATGAAAGATGAATGAAAATCAACTATGCATTCATTTGAATCTTTTTATTTGTCTTTAAATTTTATATTTATTTTCTTTTACAATGTTCATGTAGTAGACATACATATATGAACAATTATAAAATATATTTATAATATTTTATGTGTAATTCTCCATTCTTTACTCATGCTTATTTTAAAGTTTTAGCATTGAACTAGTGGTTTTAGGTTTCAGCATTGAGCTGTTGGTTAAGGATGAAAGACTTCATTGAATTGTCAAAAAGCCATTAGCCAGCAGTGCGCTATCAAATTTGGCACACTTATTATTACTTAAAAACAATGCTTCTATCAAATATCATGCATGTTTCAAATGACAGTTTACAATTATATTATAACTACTATTAAGGTCCACAGATACATTTTTTGGTAAACATTTGTATCAAACTTTGTGCATGCTTCAAATAAAAAATTTCCATTTTATTGTATACTACTCTTGTGCTTCTAAAATATCATTGTTGTTATGCACTATTGGACAACACTAAAAATCATATTTTTCTTGAAAAATAATATTACATATCATCAAGAAATTTATGTTTAACCGTAAACTATACTATGCAATTTCATACAATGATAATTTTCTAAAATTACGCTATCGGCTTATCCCTTGAACCTCTCACAGGTACAAGTGCTAGTATTTATTTACTTATTTGTGTTTATTATTATTTATTATTAAATTATATTTAGAAATTTAACATACTTTATACAATATTGTCTCTTGTATTTAATTTTATTTCTTTATTTACTCATTGAGATTTTATTATTTCTTAATTATTTAAAATATCATACTAAATGTTATTTCATTAATAATATAGATTAAATAATTATTATTTCCTAATTTTATATTTTAGTATTAGTTTTAATATAACTTTATTATCATTATTTATTTAATAAAATTGTATTATCTAATTATTGTTAAAATTCTATCTTATAATGGGGATATGAAATCACCATCTCCCACCAATAAGGTGATCTGATGATGTTGGAATGAATTCCATTGCCATATATGCAATGAGCAATTTGGTTCACAACCACTTTAATTTCACTTGTGAAAGCCTTGTCCAATGGGCCTCTTCTTTCATGAAATAAAAATATTCTTCAGTTCAAAAGGTGGTGACATTTTCATAAAAGGATGTGGGCCAGCTGTTTGTTTCAAGCCACTAGTTTTTTTTGAGCTTTTCTTGGGAAGGAGATGATCACTAGTTTTTGATTTATTGCTTGTCCTCTTGACATCCGCTTGTTCCTTAATTTAGGCGATTATTAGATCTTGCAGCAGTCCTTTGTCATTTGCCCCCTCTTACAAGCTTTATTCCATGTCCAGGGATAGTGCATAAGTGAGCTTTCACTCCACAAAATGAGCTTGTATGCTCTTTGTTATGGTCACACCGCAAAAGAAAACTCCTACCATCAGAAATTTGTTTACTCGTTGTATAATGCCAAAGTGGTGAAGCTGGGTCAATTGTAAAATGACTCTTCATTTTGGACCCAGACAACTGAATTGGATTTTCCAGTTGCAGCCATTATGTATGAATGATGAACCTAAAATGGAAAACAATAATGAAAAAAAGAAACAAAAAAAACAATAAAACCTGGCAATATATTCCCCTGTTATGCACATGAAAATATAAAAAACTATTAAAAGTCGATAATTAAAAGTTAAAAGGTCCATTTTAAAAAATAAATGAAAACTCGTGAGAAAAGTGGTTGAAACTTCGATAAAAAGAAGATTTATTCACCTTTGGTGTGTGGCTTATTCCTTCCTAGCCTTCACTAAAATAAAGCAATCTGCAAAACCAGGTTGAAGGAAAAAAGGCCACAGTGGTGTTTTGTGTTGAGAAAATGAGTTCAAATGCCCAAAATATGGAAAGTTGGGCCAAAATTAGGTACGAAAGGAGGGGAGGCCATTATTTTAAATTCTGTTTTACTTCTTTTTATTGTGGGGACCCTTTTCTTGGCGCCCCCGCTGGCAGATCTTCCTGGGCGCTTGGGCGGTACCCTAGGTGAACCTGGGTCCACACTGGTACCATAACCACACCCAAATTCAAGTTATAGGAGCTGAAGTCTGTAACTAAGATATTTTATTTTGGGCATACCCTAACTTTTCTTGGTCAAACTGGATTGTTCTTTGGCAGTAATTCTACTTAAACGTGTAAGTTTAGGTCTGTTAGTGGGGGAGGGGGCATAAGTTTGGCAGTAATTCTATTTAAATGTGTAAGTTTAGGTCTGTTATTGCAGGCTCTGGCAGGTCAAAAACCAACTAGTGAGGAGAGTTTGGACACGAGACTAATTCCTTCAAGTCTTGTCCTAAGATTTACAACCTATTTTCCAAAGCTATCTCCGCTTTGTGCGCTAGATCTGGCTCTGATTATCTGATCTTGTGCGCTAGATCTGGAGGTAAAAAATCTGTTAGTTACATAGTCCTTATTGGAGGTGTACCAGGCAACCCGGGCAGAAATATCTTGATTGCAAACCCAAGGTGATCCCAGAATCAATTGCATCAGTTTGAAAGAGATAAACAGTTGGAGCGTTGTATCATTTCTTTCAGAGGCAGGCATATTCCTCATTGGCCGCCAGTATTGAGAGCAGGGGTCACAAAAATTGTGTCAACTGAGTGAAGCTTCACAACAAAAGTCTGGGCAAATATAAGAAACCCGTGGTGCAAGGCACTCTGTGTCAAAACCGATTGCCTCAATCTCATCACATCAGTTTCTGTGTGGAGGCAACCATACTCATTAGGCAGCTGTCATCCGAGTATGAAACTCTGAACACTCTAATTGTTGCAACTATGGTATCAGATTGAGGGCTCTCCTACTTATTCCTCTCTGATCTGTTCTGTAATCCCTTGTTCAGATTATTATCTAATTAACGACCTATGAATGTAAATGAATTATGGATTCTGTAGATTATTTGTGTGTGGTGATAGACAGCTTGCTGTAATATTTTGTCAATGCTTGCAGACTTAAATTTCCCTTTTGAGTTAGCAGACCTGGTAACAAACATTGAGCTAATAAACCCCAGGGATATAATGAACTTGTTGGTGGATTTCAGGGTTCTCTTAAAATTTTCTTTCTCTTACTATTATTGAAGAAGATAAAACAGAGCCATCTGTGAAGTGGACGTTAGTGTACCTGAATTCCCTAATTGCATCTGTTATATCTAAGATTTTGTCTTTGTTCACTCCCTCAAAGAGACAGGAAAGGCTACTGCTCATAATAATGATTTGATATGGACTGGACAGGTGTCCTTTTCTTATTTCCCTGGTGGAGTGGTAGAAGGGTTCTAGTTTGTTTTTAACCTTGGCAGCTAAAGAGGGTATGGTAGAGCTGCATTTGATCCATCCTATGGTATTGTCTATATCCTAAATTCTCAGCTTGTGCTTAGCTTTCCGAATCATCTCCCAGCTTCCCTCGGTCAAAAGATTTAGAGATGTACTGTAATCAAGTTCCTAGGAAAGTATTGAAGTTGAGGAGAGTAAAGAATCTCTTTAACAGATGACTTTATCTATCATTTGTCTGCTTGGTACAAATGCATTCTGGGAAGGGACAACAAGTTCGGACAGCAAAGGTTCCATCTTCTGTCTGGAGGTTTTTGATATAATTTTCTACAGTATGTTGCATATAATTTTATAAAGATTAGCTGATTCTGGAAAAACTTTCAACTCTTTGACTCTGCCACATTTCAGGATCAGGACCAGGATTATATTATTTAAGGTATCTTGCATTCAGCTAATTGGTTTTCTTTTACCAGCTGCCCCTATTTCATGCACAATATGAACATAATCTATATGCTATGTTGAGGGTCAATTATCTTTGTTTATCATGATGGCTCAAGAATTTCCTTCATAGGAAAAGATAGCTGTGCTTTTTTGTTAAGCATAAATAAATTAGTTCCCGCTTTGTGGATTTCTGTGTTGCCTTGTACCTTCAATTAAACAAAGCTAAAAATAGCATGGTGATGGTGTGAAAATTAAATGTTTTTGAGGCATAGATCTGTGTTTATTGAAAATTTTACTTAATCAAGGGTACATCTTTAGAGTGGTCAATAAAATTTGAAAGCACTGAATTGACATTTCTTTTACCCTCTTTGCTGTGTTGACAAAGCTGATTTCTTTGCGTTTTTGAGATTCTAGGGTTGGAGTTTTAAGTTTAACTGATTCATATGTTTTGTTTGAGCAGTCTGCCATTCAAGAACTGAAGGAACTATCAAACCACTGCAGGACGCAAAGATGTTTAGAGCATGCAATGGAAGTAGCAGAGGCTGGAAAGATTCAGGATAAACTTTCCAAAGGAGTTTCAGCAATTACATTAAAAGATGCTGAGAAAAAGGTCAAATCCTGATACCTTTCCTAGGCATACTGTATTTTCTTTACCACTAAGCTTATTGGCTTCAAGGTTGCAGGTTGTTTTCTTACTGTCAAAATATTTGTCCTCACATGTCAAAATTGCAATCTTTTACTTGTTTGCTAATAAAATATTTTCATCTGTACTCTTATTATGAGCTTTATGATTGCAGGTATCTACCAAATATCTACTGGATATACTAGATTCATACGAGTCAGCTGTGGGTTCAGCAGAAGCAAAAGAAACTCCTCATATTGTGAAATTTCCTCCACCATTCCAAGCAGTTCCTTGCAAACCTATTGTTCTAGACACTGCTATAAATGCTATTAAGTTTCCATCACTTGAAGGTCGCGTGAAGAAGGAAGAGAAGAAGAGTATCTTTGGCCGGTGGTGGCGATAGGCTGATCTTAGACATAATTTCAAAATTGAAGTTTTGACAGTGAATAGGCCAGAAGATGCATCTGGTCTGTTTAAAGTTATTTAAGAAGTTGTAGGAAACAGTTTGCAGTTAATGCATTATTCCTAAATTTTGCCGAATATCATATTTCAGATTGCACTGGAAAGCCAATTTGTGGAATCCTACTATCAATTTGGTTGTATTCTTTTAACCTGTGCTTGGATTTGGATGTCAGAAAGAAATGAAGAATAGCATTAAAAGCATGCATACTCTCTTGAACACCTTGGTTACGCTGGACTGAAGGTGGTTTTTTCTTGAAAATGCTTTAATCTTTAATAATACAGCCCAGTTTCTTAAATTTGAAATATATCAAGGCTTGAGCAAAATTAACTTCGATGCTTAGGTTACATTTTGTTTCTTTGAAATTTAGTGCTCTTATGGTGTATCTCAAGTTTGCATACCTTGCAAATTAATGAAACAGATATGAAAGTTGAGATCTGAAATTAATTCTGTAGAAGTACATCATTGATATAATTCTGAGGTTAATGAAGAAAAAATGGATACTAAGCAGGATAAACTTCTATATTTGAATATGTAATAGGATTAACTTAAAGGATATGCACAGGTAGGAGGATTGAGATGAGAAGAAATGTAGAAGGAATATGGAACTTTTTACATTCCTTTTAAGACCTTTGTAGTGGAATGAGTACCATGTATACTATGAGAATTACTGTCTGTGGTAAGAGCATTGAGATGAGAAGAAATGTATAAGGAATATGGGACTTTTTCCATTCCTTTTAAGACCTTTGTAATGGAATGAATATTACGAATGCTATGAGAATTACCGTCTGTGGTCATTCATAAAATTTGAAGAGAGCATGAATATTTGGAATGAATGACCTTCCACACTTAGCTCTTTACCCAGTTTCTCTAATCAGCAGAACTCCATATTCACGTTTCAGTGGAGTTCATGTCAAATTAATAAGATGTAATGTTAATTGTGGTTCTTGCTTTGGCCCCTCTTTTAAGTTATAAAGCGTTGTGTAAGTTTTAGACTAGTATGGTGTTACTATCGATCCCTCAATTGAGACTTGAGATTTGTTAAGAAGAGTTAAGGAGACTGTATGTGGATGATGCATGAATCTTGAACAACCAAACCAAGCCCCAAAGGTTTCTTCTCATTTATTATTTGTGTGAAGTGTTAATCACAAACATCCAAGGCAAGCCCAAGAATAAATGCTCACTTATTGCAGGATGGGTTTTGGAATTAAGTAGCTTCGTCGAATATTTATGCATTCCTCAAGGCTTTGATTTGATGAATGTATGCCTTTTTAAAATTCTTTTGAAAGGAATATAGAAATAGGGATACTTGGATGCACATTCTTATTTGGAATATCAAGCCTCATGAGGAGTTGTTTTTTGAGATATTCCATGCCATCATTGTGCCCAGTGGGCAAGTAAGTAGGGTTAGGTAGGGTTGTGAGGAGTATGAAGTGGGTGGTTATCAACCTTTTGTAGCAAAGAATTCTTATGTTGATCCATTCATTGACTGAATTTTCCATGAAAGCTTAAAAATCAGCAACCCTTGTTGGTGCTTAATGTCATGTTTATCTGACAGGCTATTGTAGCTTGAAACCAACCATGTTTGACATGTCTCCCGTTTTTCCAGGAAAAGGTGCATTTTTCCAGCAAAGGTGTGGTTTCCGGAAAATTAGGGAAAGCTGTATATTAATTTTTATTTGCTAAGGTGCAGGTATCCACTCCTTTTCCAGGTAACATGATATGGATTACACGACGACAAAATAGTTTGAATTTCATTTAGGCACTTCTGAATATACTCCAGGTCCATTCGTGTGTTCCACATGGTGTGTAAGAAGAGTGCCCCAATGAAAGAGAAACTGCTCTAGGCTGATCAGGATAAAGGATAATCTCTATAAGCTTCCTTCACCCGCATGGATTATCAGATTATGCCTATGGAGATCAGGGGATGGCTGAAGAGAACAGACAGGGTGTTGCCCAAGAACATTTTGACCAGTCAGGAAATCATCCCTCTAAAGCATTCGGGTGCAAGTAAGATATGGCTCCTAACGATTTTTTTTTAATCTCTTCTTTTGATTGTGTTGTTTAAAACATTCTTTTTCTGCCTCCCCTTCCATTTCGTGTGCAGGTAGCTTGAACACAAGGATGATCGGGTCTGTCCTGAGACAGAGAGGTATAAAGATCTTCGTATTAGAAAAATAGAACAGGAGATTCAAAAACAGAGATACTAAACTTGCGGCTTGTTATTCATCATTGGTAATATTAATTACAAATATATGGAGTCATATGACTTCATCAAGATCCTGTAATTATGCTAATACAGATGATAACAAACTAATACAATTGACAACAAACTGGATGTGATTGACAACTAACTGGAACTTATTGACAGCTAACTGAAACACATCTACAGTCTAATTTGATTCCTTTTCTAATTCTCTAACTGTTGGAGCATTAAATTCCAACACTTTGCTGCATGGATCGTATCCTCCCCCTGTTTGCTTGATAGTATGTTACACAATATGAGTAGCATTTGTTTCACAATTGATCTCAAGATTTATCATTGAAGATGATATATTATTATTATTGTTATTGAGTATCACTATCAAAATTGAGTTTCACAGTTTGATTATGAATTCTTATTATTATTGTGCTTTTTCTTTATGTTTGGGATCAAATTCATGACCTACAAATTAGAGAACAAGAGTTCAACCTGAGAATGGAGTTCAGTGTTTTAGGGAGCATAATCCGAGTGACATAGCTGCAATTCAACATGTCCCAAGGATTAGAGATACTCTAGTTTCCTCCTGTAAGTAACCCATGAATTGTAAATTCCTATCAATTATAACTATGATGGATATTGAATGCTTAGAGAAAAGGGAAGAAAATCTATGGAATAGAAGTATAGTTGGGTGTGAAAAATATGTATTGATTGTTCTCGATTGGACCCCAAAACCAGCTCTCACGAATACGAGCTAAAATCTTTCTCTCATTCTATTTTAATCAGTTTCGCTTGAAGGATCATCTCTGAAGAATTATGCAAAGACTATTTAAACAGGCAGCCATTTGATTCTTACATTGGAGTGGCATCATCCACACTATCAAGGAGATGGTATTGAGTATTGTTGTGTTAATATATTTTTTCAATTATTGCTTTGTTGTATTATTTATTTGGTCTTTAGGAAGCCAAGAGCATTGATGAACCTACCTTAGATGTTCGATAGAAGAGTCGAAAAGCTATTGATCAATTCCATGCTTCGTTGATTCTTATAAGGGTCAATATCTCATCCCCTATCCCATGTCTTGGAGATTTTTAGTCTTATATATCTACCAATCTTTGTCTATAATTCTAGATAGTTCGTGAATGTAGACGTGCAATAATCAATCATATTTTAGGGGTGCCCTAACCTACAATTCTATGGCCTCCTTGAATAAACAGATTATTGTTGGCAACCAAACATTTAATGATTGGTGATTGGTAATTGGGACCTATCTATGATTGGGTCCCATTCATTCTCAACTTGCCATTCATTCTTCATGGTTTGGTTAAAGCACCCTGGGGAACTTCTTGCTTACCTGAATGCCCTACTATTCTAAGGGGAAGGTAAGGCCCTTACTATCTGTAGGCCTTAGAATAGTAGGGCCCACCCAATCCCGACGAATGTTCATTCATTCTTCTGTCATCAACCATTCATTCTAAACTTGTAGAAGCACTTCCTCGACCCATCCCTTATATAGATAAGGGCCTCTCTCCCTAAAGATGGGGCGACCTGTCGAACAGGGGCACAGGGGCACAAGGGAGAGGCCCTCTGCATGCATCCCAATCACCAATCAGTAGGTGGTTGGGGATTTTGAGTCTTATATATCTAAAAATCTTCAACTAAAAAAATTAAAACAATTCTGCCATCTTTCTTGTTTGATGTCCCCATTAGCCTGTACATAAAACATAATTCATATTTTTGATCACATTTGTGGTACATTGGCGAAGGTTTTAGGTGTTCTGCAACATACAACTCCATTTAGTAGAATGCTTAGGATAGGGTCCCATAGAAGGAGGTTTCCTAAAAACTTTTTAGGAATATTTTAAATGAGGTGGTCCATGATTTTTGTAGTCTAGATTCTGAAATTAAAGGGAGCCGGTTTTTCTCACCAAAATAAGTTTTTAGGAAAACTTTGAAATTATATAATTGAGCGATAATTTTTTAGGAAAACTCTAAAATTAGATAATTGAGAGATCAAAAAAAATCTTAAGACATTCTTAAGTGGGTGGGGAAATTTCTAGCCCCACCCAGTGTCCACCTCCTTGCTAAAAAGTAGGAGCTCCTATTTTGAAGGTGTAGATTAAGAATAATTCCATACCCAAACATTTAATTTTTAATGGGACCACCTTCTTCTTAAAAAATAGAGTTTCAGATCCCTCATGGAACCCCACCTTAGAGGCCTCTATAAAGGGCTTATTTTAGCAAAGTCATGATTAAATTTTGTCAAAATAAAATAACAAAGATATGATTTAACAACAAAATTTTAATATGATGTTGTCACTGTCTAGGATTCTCTCCGCGTGTGATGTATCCTGATGACCATTATTTGGGGCTTGCTTTGTTCAAGGGTCTAATACTCCTACGACTACTCAGGTGTCTGATGCTTATGTTTTGGTAAAGATCATGTCTGACTCTATGCCATTTGGGGCCTTTGTGGGTAGTGATGGTGATGGGCTTGTCCTTGCTAGCCCTAGTGTGGATGTCATTTCAAGGGTGGAAGTTGGGTCATCCTTGTGGGTCTTTCCTGACCCTTATCCTTCCTTGCCTGCTAATGCTTCTCGACTCAATGTTGTAAGCGGATTATTTTGGGTGTAGAGGCTTCCAAGGGGTTCCTACGCTGATCATTTGGCTAAGGGTGTAGGCTTGTTGCCTAGGGTTCTCGAGTCTTTCGTTGTTTATAGATCTATTGATGTTAATTTGGATGAGGAGATGATTGATGAGATTGATCAATGTGCCTTTGATGTCTCTTTTGATGTAGTTATTTGCAAGTTAGGGTGTTTTGGCCCAATCTTGTTGGGTTCCATACTTGGATTTTTAAGCATTGGGAGCCTATCATTACAACTACGTTCAAATCTTCCCTATGGCATGAGGTTTCTTCATTGGGAAATTTTAGAATGCAACATATAGAAAGATCATTCTATGTGAACATTTTTTCATGTGGGAAAATCATTTCACCTTGATGATCAAACTCTAGCTTAAGGATTTTGGTCCTTTTGTAAAATTCCTATCTAGGTTAGACTCCCCTACTTGGTCACTTCATCTTTGGTTGGGTTGGGTCCTTGAGGAAGTGGGTGATGCTCGTGGAGACTTTCTTATGGTAGACTCTTTGTCTTTTGATGTTCTCTACGCCACCTATGCTCGCATTCTAGTAGATATAGATGCTTCCAATGGGTTACCCAAGGTTATTGACCTTATGGCACCTAAGAGTTTGTGGATCCAATCTCTGGAATATGAAGAGATTATTTCAGTTAATACTTCAATTTCATAGGAAAACAGTTATATCAATCATGTTCATGTGAATGAGATTTACCATTAAAATCAGTTAGACAAAATTTCATAATTAAGAATTGAAGTACCATAAATGATTTTACTATGGAAATTAAAATCTACATACCATAGAATTTGAACCGATAATTCATTGTAAGAATGCTTCTGCAATCACCCACATTAGTCCACAAATGCCACTATAACAATATCATATAACGACTACCATCCAATATCGTTATATCAAAATCAAATGACCACTATATAAAATAAGGGCATCACATACCACTATATCAATTAGGGCATCGATAACCATTGGATCATTTAGAGCTTCAGAGACCACTGTATTACTTAGGGCTTCAATTACCATTGGATTATTTAGGGCATCAGATACCACTGTATCAATTAAGGCTTCATATACCACTGTATCATTTAGGGCTTTAGATACCACTGTATCATTCCTTTCCTTATGATTTCTTAACTGTGACAATAGCATAAGATTAGAAGATATGATCATATTTATTATTCATATAAATGAAAGATTGATATAACAATCCATTAGATAAATCATTCTCTCACAACTAAATGTAAAATAACTGTAATGATGATAAAACTCAATTAATCTTACCTTAATCTTGCATATACATCATAAAAGTAAAAATACTTGTTTTCGACAAACAATTGAATGTATAGCTTATCTTTGTTTGTTGTACATCTGACAACTTGGGAGAGGTGAAACATTGTCAGGGGCTTAAACACCTAAATTTAGACCACAACTTAT
Organism: Cupressus sempervirens; assembly: GCA_028749045.1. Lineage (NCBI taxonomy): Eukaryota > Viridiplantae > Streptophyta > Pinopsida > Cupressales > Cupressaceae > Cupressus > Cupressus sempervirens. The sequence continues at coordinate 770,544,809 of CM053792.1, read as the reverse complement.
CCCCACACAATCTCTATCGAGATAGGCCCTCCCTACTTGGAATAGATAGGGAACACCTTGTCATTCACTGAGCATCCTGATATCTAAACACAACATTCGACTTGACAGTAGGAGGATAAACATGTTCATGCAAGAGTTATTAAATGATTTTTAAAAAAAAATGATAAACATTGTTATGTCATAACTGATACTGTTTTCATGTTATTGCAGATTCTTTTCGCTCACCTTCTCGCCCTTTTCCTTGGCTAAACAGTCGGGTGTGTCCTAGGTGTTCGAAATTCTTGATCAATCTACTCTATGCATGAATTCTAAAAGGATTTATTGATTAGTAAATCTTATAACAAACTGTGATTTAGAAGAATATGTTCTTGAAACCAGTTGAAAATATTATCGAATTCTGATTTTCAAACAGAATATTTCATTTAGATTTTATTACACTTAGGAAACCCTTCTTTAAGAGATACTATTCAACACTCTTTATTATGATTCCGGAAACCATGAGAGTTAAGAAGAAAGTTCATCATAATTTATAGGGATTACTTAGCTAGTAAAGGAAATAGCATGATCACAAGCAAAAGATAAGAGATTTCCATGCCTAGCCGGCTGCTATAAAAATGGACATATTGTAATGGTAACCTCATGACCTGTTAAGGAGTCAACAATGCTTGATTATACAGTAAGTTAAAACCGTGATCATAAACAAAAGATAAGAAGTTCATGTGCCCAGCCGACTGCTATAGAAATTAAACATATTGGATTGGTAACTCATGACCTGATAAGAATTCCATAATGCTTTGATGATCTTGGAATCTGATCGGTTCCCTCTAGTTGCTAGAGACATCACCTTCATTGAATATAGTCTTTGATTCTTAGCTGGATTACTTGCATGACAAAGGGAAGATATCGTTCTGTTTGATCAAAGTTATTAATTGATAAGTGTACGGTATCAACAGGAGTAAATTAATGAATACTGAGATGAAGTCAGGTGTTAAAGAGATTGGAAACAATAGAAGGAATTCGGAAATGTGGAAAACATATGGGATACTCATGTGTTCGACTCCTCTCACGACTTCCATATAAAGGAAACAAGTTGCGACTTCTTGGCTTCTGCGGGTTAAAGATTATAAGACAATTCAAATTGTCAAATATTAAATTGATTTTTCATGCCCAGTTTTAATCGGTTAAAAGAAAAGAATATTAAAATGGAAAGAAATAGACTTGGAAGATTATAATTCGAATATTATTATAATTCAATGTTATTATATCTTGAATATTATTATTATAATATATACTTGCATACGTTCATGTAAGTATATCAATGGGGTGACATCATTATATTAAGTTATTATAATATAATGGTTCCATTTCATTTTTATATTTATATGCACATATATAAATATTTATTATAATAATATGATGAAAGATTAATTAAAATCCTTTGAGGTACGTTTTATATTTTAACTCAATTATTTATGTTTCTCAAATTATTTATTTAAATAGCTCATGCAGGTCCCACAGATGTATCATGTTTCAAGTCGCTAGGTCCTCAACTCATCTGCCCAGTGATGGTGATGCTCCTGTGCCTAATTCTTTTCTGATAATGCTTCCACCCCTTCGACGTGTTTCCTGCAAGGAAATTCTTTCTAATTAAATCATATTATCATAACAAGTTATAAATAATCATAATGACTAGCTACCTTTTCAATTTCATGAATTCGTGATAAATAATCAACTATAATGTTATCTTCACATAGAATTATGACTAACCATCTTATCATTTCACAAGATTATAGCCAATTTAAGTGTCAATTGACTTCATGTGAACCTCAGCGGCTATATTTTAAATTAGGTCAAAAATTGGGATGTAATAACCCCCACCTTAGAGGCCTCTAAAAAGGGCTTATTTTAGCAAAGTCGTGATTAAATTCTGTCAAAATAAAATACCAAAGATATGATTTAACAACAATTTTTTAATGTGATGTTGTCACTGTATAAGATTCTCTCCGCATGCGATGTATCCCAATGACCATTATTTGGGGCTTGCTTTGTTTAAGGGTCTAATACTCCTTCGACTACTCAGGTGTCAGATTCTTATGTTTTGGTAAAGATCGTGTCTTACTCTATGACATTTGGGGCCTCTATGGGTAGTGATGGTGATGAGCTTGTCCTTGCTTGCCCTAGTGTGGATCTCATTTCAAGGGTGGAACTTGGGTCATCTTTGTGGGCCTTTCCCGACCCTTTTCCTTGCTTGGTTGCTAATGCTTCTCAACTCAATGTTGCGAGTGGATTATTTTGGGTGTAGAGGCTTCCAAGGGGTTCTTATGCTGATCATCTGGCTAAGGGTGTAGGCTTGGTGCCTAAGGTTCTCGAGTTTTTTGCTGTTTATAGATCTATTGATGTTAATTTGGATGAGGAGATGATTGATGAGATTGATCAATGTGCCTTTGATGTCTCTTCTGATGCAATTATTTGCAAGTTTAGGGCATTTTGGCCCAATCTTGTTGGGTTCCATACTTGGATTTTTAAGCTTTGGGAGCCTATCATTACAACTCAGTTCAAATCTTCCCTATGGCATGAGGTTTCTTCATTGGGAAATTTTATAATGCAGTATATAGAAAGAACATTCTATGTGAGCATTTTTTCACGTGGGAAAATCATTTCACCTTGATGATCAATCTCTAGCTTAAGGATTTCAGTCCTTTTGTAAAACGCCTATCTGGGTTAGAGTCCCCTACTTGCCACTTCATCTTTGGATGGGTTGGGTCCTTGAGGAAGTGAGTGATGCTCTTGGAGACTTTATGGTGGACTCTTAGTTTGTTGATGTTCTCCACACCACCTATGCTCACATTCTAGTAGCTATAGATGCTTCCAAGGGGTTACCCAAGGTTATTAACCTTATGACACCTAAGAGTTTGTGGATCTAATCTTTGGAATATGAAGAGATTCCTTTCAGATGCATAAATTGCTTCAAAATTGGTCATGTTGTGGCTAAATATGAGCTACAAAAAGTTAAGTCGAAGAAGCCCTCATCTTAGTGACAAAGGGCCTCTTATCATTACATGATCATTAATGGCTCTTCCTACAAGGATGAACAAGACCTTCCTATTAATGGATCTCAGATGGGTATTAGAGATGATATTGGTTCATGTCTTGTGGATCCTAGGGTGGATGTAGTGGTTGTTGATTGTTGTGCTATTGATTTTGATTTTATTTCTCATGGGTCTATTGGTGTTTCTGGGTCGGTTTTGGATGGTCTTGCTGGATATGTCCCTATTGATCCTTCTTTAAAGGGTGTTAGTGCTACTATTGGTATATCAGTTGGCAAGATTTTGGTGTCAGTAAATTTTTTTGGTCATGCTCCTGTTGTTCATTCTTTGATGGATGTTAGTCCTCTTGTTGGCCTTATGTAGGTGTCTTCCATCTTTGGGCTTCAACGTAGCTCGAGTTCTACTAGGATTTCTCATGATTGTTGGTCTCTTGAGAGGTGTTGGTTTCTCAACAAAGGATTCACTAGCTTGGTAGGAGGCAAATGCAAAGGTGGAAGAAGTCTAGATTGCAGTTAAAGGTAAACATTAAAAGAGGTCTTCACCTTCTTCTAATACGACCCTTCATTCTCACGAGAAGGGTGCCACAAGGAAAGATTAATGTTTCCCTTTGGTGTTTGATCTTTTCAAGTTGTGGGAGCCTACTATCAAGAATCTCACGAGTCATTTGGCCTTTGTTTGTATAATCTCTAGGTTGCCATAAGTAGTAGATTTCTTTAGCTAAACCTTTGTTGTTATATTGAATCATTTCTAAGCTCTATTAGTTAGTTTTGGTCTGCTAGATAGTAAGAGTTTAGTTGTGGTAGCATTTTGTTGGTGTGGGAATGTTCTTCCCCTCCTTTATTGCAAAGAGTTTCAAGCCCCCTTCAAAATCTATTCTTGCCTTAATAAAAAGAAAATATGTAGTTTAATAATTATTAACTCTTGAAATGTCATTATATTAAAAATTCATTATCGCATAATTTTGTGATAATATTGAAGGGATATTTCTTGGTAAGATTGTGTACGAATAAGCACATTCTCTATAAAATGGCATGAATTATGATGCTCAAAGGACAATAGCCCAGGTCAGGAATGCTAATAATCCTAACAACTTCTCAACAGATAACAAATGACAAACATGAGTGGGTAGTCAATTTTCCCTTCTCAGTGAGGCACTCAAAATAATAATGATGATATTTTACCAAGATTTGGTAATTATTTTGTAGGAGACAAAAACTAGGGTTTCCAATCAATACCCATCCATACATCAGGGAAGGAGAAATCGTGCTTTCATAAACAAATGGGCAACATTTGTGGTTGGAGCTACTTAATGAGCGAGTTAGTAGTGAAATCCTAGTTTTGATCAAAGGCTTGTAAATTACAATAAGGTATATTGGATTGCAACAAGACATAGAGGGAAAGAGAGCTTTTAAACTAAAGCATGTGCATGTTTTTTGAGAAAAGGTTTAAAGCACCTTTATTAAGAAAAAGGACAAAAGAGCATGTACTTATTCCAATCACTACATTTAAAGTACAAGGCCATGTTCATGAGCATGCAAGGTAGGCAACACACTTTTTATTGTTAAGCATTGTTTTCCATGTAGGGTACATCTCCTCTTTTGGAGCCTAGTCTGCCCAATCAACCTTGACATACCATTGGATCCATGTCACCTTGTACAGTCAGTGCCACATTAGTACCTAGTTAGCGGCATGTCAACGATCATTTTTTGCTTGTGATGTCTGCACGAATGTCAAATTTTGGCCAATGAAATGATGTCGTCATCAGTGTATGAGCACTTTTATGCCCTTGTGGCCCTTTTGAGAACCTTGTGGTTTTTTGGTTGTATCTTTCTCATACGGACTCCATTTTTAGCAAATGAGATATTGCCCAAAAGATGCTTTTGAATCCATTGTATTGGTGCATGTTTGATTTAATGATTTTTATTTTATTGATAACTTTTTTTTTGATAGGTAATATAATTGTATTGATATATTGAAGATTTTTTTATAGTCAACTACCAAAGTGTAGCATTGTTTACATGACAAACTAGCATAGAGAATAGACATTTACATAAATTTCCAAACACCTAGCTACTGGTCTTGTGAAGGATATAGCTTGGCCACATGTAAATAGAGCAAAGTTAGCCTCCATTATGCTTTGCTCAATAATCTCCTATCAACGTACTTTGATCATTTGTAGATCACTTTTCCCTTTGCCCTCTCCAATTTAATAGTCGAATGCTATCGAGATAGTTTGGGGAAGTTATTGCCCTCAAATTTTGAGCAGCATGAACAGTTGAAAACACATACCCATCATACTTTGGCTTGGATGCCTGCTGTCGTGTCCAAATTCAATAGGGGTGATGAAAAATGATTACCTGAGCATCACCCATAGTAATGACTCCCATTATACACAAGGACAATAGAGTCATGCATTTCTTGTGAGACCCAAACATTGCTTCTTCTCCCAATTACCATCTTAATCTATCATCATTAAGGATCTCATCACACTGAAGACATATCCATCTCACAAGGTGATGGGGTTTGATGTGCCATGGTATGAAGGGATCATATCATTCCATGTCCAAAGGACCGATTTGAGAAAAATCTTCCAAAATCACAAAGTGCTTTTCTAATGAACCCTTCATACCAACATTAGAGAGCATGTTTGCAATCAAATTTGCCTCTCTTTGAACATGGGTCACTTTGAATTCCTTAACATCTTCTAAGATAGTGCAAACTTGTTTGAAATTTTTTTCTAGATACCAGGCATCAAGGGTAACTTTACAATTCCATTAATCACAATCATCGAGTATCCCTTAATATGAAGTTTTTTGGCCCCAAGTTTCACACACATTAGAGCTGACTCAATAGCTGTAAGGCATTCTGCTTGGTTATTAGTGACCCATGTTCTCTTGGCTTCGGATTTGATAAATTTCAACAACCTCGTAAAAGATGAGAATACCTAGGAGTTAGCTAGAAACCATAATGGGTATTTTTAGAAACAAGTTAAAAGGTTTAACTGACAAGGCTTTGATGTCTTCTCCACTTTGAGTTTTGCAAGATTCAGGTGGGTATACCTAGGAACTCTCTCTTTATTTCTTTAAAACTCAAAACTTAAAATGAATTTCCTTATATCAGATGATTTAGCCTTGATTCTTCTAATTTTAGGATTGCAAAAGAGATGAAAAATGGCTATTCTGTCAAACCCTAAACTCCATGAATCAAGTACATGCTCACACTTCAGACCTTCAACAATAAAACAATAAAATGATTGATTTATAAGATTTTATACTATAGAGACATTCCACAATGGATCAACTTTTAATAGATGGCTAGTGCCTTATCTATTGGGCTATTATCTTAAAAGGATTTGACATCTACTTTTGGATCTATCTTTACACTTTCTAAAAAGAATATCAATATTCATTTCCAAATCTCATTCTTATCAGAATCTTCAATGACAACCATATAATTCTTCCAATTTACATTAAACTTTTACACAACCAATTAGATTATTAGAAAAATTAAATTGAAAATATAGTTCAGAATGAATTGCAACTGAAATTTAATAAAATTTTCCATTAAACCTCAGAGAATTAAATGGTAACGAAAGAAGAGACAAGATCTAGGATGAACAACTAACTTTTTGCATTCTGTATTAACTTCTTTGAAATGTATATAGTTCAATGACAGTTCCTATCATAAGACAACTCAATTGGACAAGCAACTGTTAAATTTCTTTTTCATTCTATCTTTAGAAAAAACATATACAATATATTTGGACTAACTCAAGAATGAACAAGACTTAGTTTAGTAAAATGAATCTCAGACCCTTCCTCTAGCCTTGGGAACTCACTTATATAGCATGAGTTGTGACAAGCTTTAGACCTAGAGGGAAAATGACATATGTCCTTAAAACAAAACCCAAAGAATACACAAAAAGATAAAAAGTCACTTTCTCCATAGTACGAGAGAACATAAAACATTTGTGGTATTTTGATCAGTAAAAGAGTAGCTCTTTCATTCACTGCTTTGTGGTGGGGCTTGTTCTATTTTGTCTATTTCTTCTTCCTCCAAAGCACCTGATGATTGATGTTTCTCTTCTTGCTTTTCCTCAGGTTGTGAGGTCACCTTTTCTTATTCTATCCTACTCAAGTCTGAGTCTGAAGTGTCTACAACAGGTAACTAGCTTTTTTATCCTCTACTACCTCTAATGTCTTGTCTTCAATCTCATGTGTTGGTTGTGGGATCATCTCATCCAACTCTGTGATGGTTACCTGAATGGTCTTGTTAGACATTTCTCTCTCCTAAGTAGCAATGGATTTATCCAAAAAAAATTCCCTAGATGTCATCTACTAATATTTTTGAAGCCGAAGAATATTCTGCCATCCACTTGTTGAAAAATGATGTCATCTGGCGAACTGAAATTGAGAATTTCTTATTTTCTTTTTAATACATCTTTTCCGAACTTCTTTATTTCTTCAAAATCTTCTTGGAAAGAATCAAAGAATACTTGGACATTAACCACTTCCTCAACAGTTCTTGCAAAACAAATATAATTGTCTTTATTAACAACATTATTCATCCTGAAACTCATTATTTCTTTTAATTCATTTCCCCATTCCTCTTTATCTTTTATGATTCCAAGTCCCTTTAGCACATGAGGGAAAAGATCAACATTCCTACTGAGATATTTAGAGAAATACATTCTTGTAATATGTCTCTCTTAAGATCAAAATCTAGTAGGTCACTTGCTTGATCATATGTTTTCTCTATACGATCACCAATCTTGTCAATGATCAAAAAACATAGAGCAGTGTTATTATCCTCCCTACTAATCCATTTATTCAAAATTTATTTCAAGGTAATTATTTTCAATTTCCTTCCACATATCTAACCTTGACATCGCTAGTTTATTCTATCTACTAGGAACAAAATTGTATCTTTGACCCTCTAAGTTCATCATTTTCCTCACTCAGCTCATATGCAATGTAATACGCTTGATGTTGTGGTGTATCATGGATCTCAATGATTGGCCCAGTGGGAGGAGGTAGAGTAGGAGAAGTTGCAATCGTAAGCTGGCTAGATTTTTTCCCCACTTTTCTCTTTCCATTCTTCTTTTGCAATCTTGCAATGTCATTCTCCATTTCATAGATCTTTCTTCCCCTTTCATCATAAGCCATACCTTCTCAAATCTAGCATTTAATTCTAGAGACTTGTTCTTGTCTTTCACAACCACCTCTACAATAAAATCAACCATCGTTTTCTTTATGCAGGCAAAATTATCACTGTCTACATCCTCCACTCTGTACACTACCAGGCTTCATGTATGCTCTACATCTGAAGCTTCCTGGAGTCTTCATTTGTCTCTCTTCTAAATAGACCATATTACTAAGGTCTTGTGATCATTACTAAATTTCAACTTTGTCCCCTTTTCCTTCCTAATAGCATAAAAAACCATTGCATTAGCAATGTCCCATTCTGGAAAAATAAAAACACCTGAATCCTTTAATAATTGCCTTCTCCCTTTAGGGGTTATCTGATTGAAATCCCCCATCAATTCAACTTTAATTTCCTCCTCTACCTTAGAGTCTTGTTTATCAGGTTGCTCTCTCTTTACCTTTTTACACTTCACCTCAAAATTGGATATATTGCTTCTCCTTAGAAATTGGATAAAAGACCTAGACTTCGCAAAGTCATCATCATCCAAAAATTTATTAGTAGCCTATTCTACAAAAAGATACAACATGATCCATCTCTTTCCCTTCAAAGCGTTCAACAACGAGGGCTAAGAGTGGCATTGGGGGTTCTTTATGCATTCCCTCCTTTATTTCTGATGTTGTTACTAGAACATCATCTTGACTCCCTATTTGCTTCAATTTCTCCCTCAAAGAGTCTTCATTGTCAAAATGAATAGGGGTTTGGGAGGGAGACTAATCTTCTACCTTTGATGAGGATCCCTCTTCCAACTTTTGCCTTTTTGCTATTGGTTTTGAGGGAAAACTTTTTGAATGTTCTCTCTTATAAAATGGAACATGATGTGTCCCCACATTCCTGTCAACCACATATCTGACCTTCCTCTAGTGGGTATACTGCCCTAGACTGATGACAATCGTATTCACCATCCTCCTTTCTTACTCCTTGGCTTGGTCTAGGTATTCTTTTATCAATGCTTCCTTCTTTTCATTCAAGATTTGCATGATCCTGTTGAAATATGTCATTAGTTTATTCACCTTATCTCCCTAGAACTTGATATCAGCTAAAGCATCATACTTTCTATCTAGAGCATTAACAAATTTTAAGACCCTTTTATAAACTCTCCATTTTTCTTTCTTTACTTCTTGTTCTCATAGAGAAAAATCATTTCTAATTACATCTTTAGGAAAGTAAAATATATGTTCATAGGATTTGGCCCTAGTTCTTTCTTTAAACATGTCAAAAAATCCTTTTGGATCAATAAAACGAGAATGAGATTGGTCAATTTGATATCTATCAAGGAACTTACCCAAGTGTCTCTATTGTCCTTTGGTCAGTACAAAATTGTGGACAACTACATAAAATTTGCAAATATTGTCCCCCTAGATCTTCCCACCAACTCCTCTTCAAGTCCTCCAATCTGTGACAAGATATCAATAATTCCTACCTTCAAAGACACCTAGTAGGGCATGACACGAGGCTTCCCTTGGAAACCATGCACTCTGAAAATAGTAGACACTAAATATGGGATGATGTCTCCCCAGTTGTGACTAACCTTCAAACCATTAGCATGATGCTTAGGCCTGATCAACCCTAGTAAGGGTTTAGGAATTTGAGGGTTATCTACACTTAACAACATCCTCATCTTTGATGAAATTTGTGACTTCCTAAGTTATATCTGCACTCCAGAGCTGAACTGGTAGATTCTCTCCATTTCTTTCTTGCTCTAGTTTCATGTCGTTAGCAAAGACATAAACACCCTTGTATAGGAACATATACATCAAAAGGGTTTGTCAACCTTACCCTTGCTTATGCCAATTATCCCATAGTGTATTTCCTTAGCTTAATGGTGTACATGAGCAATGTTAGTATGCTAATAGAAACCAAATTTAAATAAAGCTTCTACAAACTAAACAAAATTCATAAACTTCAAGATAGACTAAGATGAGCTCTCAATTGAGAATATGAGCCATTAATGGGCTCTCTCAATGAGAAGCTCTCCTGTTGAGTAGCTTTGTCTAAATAGATAGGATGTATGCTCAAGCTTTATGCTTCAAAAAGGGCTTCAAATGGAGTTAGAATTTGGGTGTGAGTGTATGGTTTTGATGTAAAATGGCTTCTCAAAATGGCATTATGACTTTACTTCATGGATTGTGTTGAAATGGCTTGGGAGAGGATTCCTTAAATAGGCAAAGGGCTTGAGGGATCAAGGGCTAGGATGCAAGGATGGAAAAAAGCTCATGGAGGGCTTAGATTTCATGAGAGGAGAGCACATGGATTGTGCTTCCTTACAACCAATCAGGGAGTGACACATGTCACAGGGTGAGAGGATGGAGGAAAGGGAAATGATGAGTCAACAAAGGAGGCTCAAGAGATAAAATCTTCATAAAGACCCTTCATAAGTGCTTTGTAAGAACATTTATGACTTTGTGGGCTTTATAAAGTTTTCTGGTTGAAGATATTTGTTAACTTTGGCTTGAGTTAGCAAGTCTTAACCTATGTTTAGGGAATGTGACAAGGTTAGGAGGGGATTAGGATTAGGGTTAAAGACATCTTCTAGAAGAGTCTAGGCTTTGGATGAGGATGAAGACTTTCTAGAAGAGTCTATAACTTCCTAGGATAAGATTTTATGAAATAAATAAATCTTTATTTATTTCAAGGGTTTGGGTTGAGGAGATATTTATTAAAATATTTTTAATAAACATGAGGATTAATATTTAATCTTGATTAAATATTTTGAGTTGGGATTAGGGGTAGGAAATGATGGGATTAGCCTTTAATTAAAATTAAAGAAGGATTAGAAGATTTTGGAAGAGGTTAGTGGTCTTAAAGAAATTGGCCAATTTTTGGGCAAAAAATAAATTTTTTATTTATTTTGGGTTTTTTGGTCAATTTATTAATTAAATAATTAATAAATAAGGAAATAATGTTTAAATAAGATTTAAACATTTTCGGGAGGGATTCCTTAATTAAATATTTTTAATTAAGATAAAGGGATTTAATGGCATAAAAATTAATTAATTAATTAAATAATTAATTAATTAATAAATGATGATGTCATCAGGACTTAATACTTTATTTTCTAAAGGTTTTTAGGTGTCTACAAATGGAATGCAAAATAAAAAAATGGAGCTCATTCGATACTACAGAGTTTGAGCCATCATAAAAATTAAAAAAACCCTAGGATGTGATCCTGCTCATCCATGCCAAAAATCTTGTAGAGGGAAACATAGAGGGCCTGTGCCCTAGGGTTGAAATATTTCTTTAACAAGGGATTTGGGGTAGAAGGTGTTACAAGATTCAAATGCCCTACCTTTGAAAAATGCTCTTACAGTAGTCCCTCTCAAAGGTATACTCTTTAAGCATCATACCTTGACTGCAAATCATCCAAATCAATCTTCTCATGCAGAGCAATGTTAGGGTTTAACAATATGATCTCTCTAATCACCTGAGCAGTTACCTCTTTGACAATTTGTCCCTATTGGTCCTTCTTTAGAGGGTGTGTGTGCTACCGTTGATATATCAGTTGGCAATATTTAGGTGTCAGTAAATTTTGTTGGTCATGCTCCTATTGTTCATTTTTTGATGGATGTTAGTCCTCATGTTGGCCTTATGTAGGCATCTTCCATCTTTGGGCTTCAACATAGCTCTAGTTCTACTAGGATTTCTCATGATTGTTGGTCTCTTGAGAGGTTTTGGTTTCTCAACATAGGATTCACTAGCTTGGTAGGAGGCAAAGGCAAAGGTGGAAGAAGTTTGAATTGTAGTTAACGTTAAACATTAGAAGAGGTCTTCACCTTCTTCTAATATGATCCTTCATTCTCACTAGAAGGGTGCCATAGGGAAAGATTAATGTTCCCCTTTGGTGTTCGATCTTTTCAGGTTATGGGAGCCTATTATCAAGATCCTCATGAGTTGTTTGGCCTTTGTTTGTATAATCTCTAGGTTGCTAGAAGTAGTAGATTTCTTTAGCTAAACCTTTGTTGTTATATTGAATTGTTTCTAAGCTCTATTAGTCAGTTTTGGTCTGCTAGATATAAGAGTTTAGTTGTGGTAGTGTTTTGTTAGTGTGGAAATGTTCTTCCCCTCCTTCATTGAAAAGAGTTTCGAGCCCACTTCAAAATCTATTCTTTCCTTAATAAAAAGAAAATATGTAGTTTAATAATTATTAACTCTTGAAATGTAGTTATAATAAAAATTCATTATTGCATAATTTTATGATAATATTGAAGGGATATTTTTTGGTAAGATTGTGTACAAATAAGCACATGCTCTATAAAATGGCATGAATTATGATGCTCAAAGGACAATAGCCCAGGTCATTTGCTTGCATTCTTGTTTTGGTGAAACAACTTGCATTTTGATTTTGCGAGAATGCGAGCACTTTAGATCTTTTGATACTAGATGGTTACAATTTCTACATTTTGGTGTGTTAAGAAGCTAGTCCACATGGATATGTAGTGAGCCCTCACATTATCACATTTCTTAAACAACTTGCACTTTAATTTTGCAAGATAGTGAGAAGTGTAAATCATCATTTGATCTAATGACTGGGAAAAGATTTCAATGTTTTTATGCATAACACTAAGAGTGAATGAGAACATGTCATTCAGTTCCTTATGTTGATATCACCCTTTTTGAAACTTGTAATACAAACTGGGCCCACCAACTCAATGTGTCACTTCCTCACATTCTTGCTTTGGTTAAAAATCCTTCATTGTCCTTTTGCAAGAATATGACCACCTTAGATCTTCATCTTAATCTACAGCTGAGAAAATTCTTGTTCTTCAGACCATTCAATATAGTGTGGGCCCACTGTGACACGCGTCACTTCCTCACATTCTCACACTTTTTTAAAGGCTTGCACTTTCATTTCATGACGATGTGAGGATCATCTATCTTGATTTTGATCAATGGTTGCAAATGTGGTATACTATTCCGTCCTTTGGGGATCCATAGGGATACATGGTGATCCCTCACATTCTCGCTTTGGTTTAATAGTTAAGACTTTTGTTTTTGTGAGTATACAACAACCCTTGATCTACAAATTGATCAACATTCATGAGCTTACCAAGAGAGTAATCTAGCTTGAATTAGGAACCAATCACGAGGTAATAAATTGCATATAGTGATGAAGCACTTCAAGAGGTCTGAAACAAGCCCATAATGTACACGTGTCAAGAGCTTGCATTCTCACTTTGGTTAAAGCTCAAACAACTTTATTCAGTGACAAACCAAGAAGCGTTGATCTTGCAAAATCTAATAGCTGAGATCAAACCTGAAGATCATTTCATTTTTTCAGTCGCATATGATAGGTGTCACAAGCTCATATTGTCATATTTGTTAAACAAACATCTTCAATTTATGAAAAATTGAGATCCATAGATATGAACTTTTTATCAATGGCCAACAAGAATAACTCATCACTTGGGTTACAAGAAGCACATTTATATAGGATGTAAGCTAATCAAGACAGAAGCATGGGTTGAGTAGAGACACGAATTAAAGGATTAACCCTATTCTATAAAAAATTAAAATTAACAAGGAAAAAAACCATACCAAAGAATTTTAAAGTAATAATAGGGTTTTTCAAGGTATTTCATGCTTGTATTTAGGGTTTATTTTAGATTTCCCACCCTAAACAAAGGATCATATGACTGTTTAAAATTTCAAAAATATTGTAGAACTAGCTTGAGATAAAGGGGCAGAAAAATAAGGGCTAACAATGGCTCTATTTGGAGACGATGAATAGTCCATACTCATACAAGGGATTAGAAACCCTTGAAGAAGCAGACCACATACTTGACAACTGTAAATATAGAAAAACAAAGACAACATGAAGAGAACACATATATACAGAGAAACAACATATACACAAGGATTTACAAAAAATACATAGACATAAACTACTATTCATAGAAAAAAAAAAACCTTCAATAGAAATACTTTAGAAACTGTCCATGAACTGGTAGTTAGAGAATATTTCCACTAAATTCCTTCAAAATATATGAATCTTCACTCCATGTGGATTCTATTAAGTATGGGCCAAGCCATATTGGGTCAAACTTTCCATGTTTATCTTTGTCTTCAATTCTAGCATTCCACATCAGGATGAGATCTTCAGGATCAAACTTTCTTGCAACTACCTTTTTATCATAAAAGTGTTTTGTTAGTAATTGCAACTTTGCATTTTTGGTAGAGGCCTCCTTCCTGATCTTAGTTAATCCAACCAACTCATCCATCCTTTCTTGCATGTCATCTATGATATCCTCATCATACATCTGTATGTAATTTTATAGACCTATCAGGTTGTTATGAGGCACTCTAGCTTGAATTCCATACACTAAATCAAAAGGTGAAACACCCATTGCTTTCTTAATTGTCACTCTATCAGCCTAAACAACTAGATGAAGCTTGGAATCCCATGCCTCCTTTTATCATCCAATGTTCTTTTGATAATCTTCAACAAAATCTTGTTTGTAGATTCTGCCTACCCATTCCCTTGTGGATGATAGGGAGATGAAGTTGATTTGGTAATGTCATACTTGTCACAAAAGTTTATAAACTCTTCTAATCTAAAGAAAATGACATTATCTATTACAATTCTCTCAGGACAACCAAATCTAGTAATTATGTTATTCAAAAAAAAATTATTCACTACTTTGCTGGTAGCTTTTCTTGTAGGAATGACTTCTATCCATTTTGTGAAGTAGTCAGTTTCTACTAGAATCCATGAATAACTAGTATTGGAGTTATTTTCTATTTCCCCTATGAAGTCATTCCCATTGCTAGAAAGGTTTGTAATTATACTGACTTTAAAGGGGCATTGTTAAAAAATAAGATTGTTGAAAGTATAAGAATGTGAAACAATCATTATTTTGTCACTAATGTCAAACCTACTACTTGTTGGTTAGACAATTTCTTACTTTGGTCTGAATGCTATCATCTGATTGATCAATGAAGAGGATTTGAAGAAGAAAGAATAAAAAGAGTACCTAGAGAAATGTTGAGTTATATGGTGTATAAAAGAAGCACTAAGACCAGATAAGACTATGAGGATATAATGTATTGTTTATCTACTTAAGGCTAAATTGAAAAAATGCCCAAGAAAAGACTAGAAGAAGACTATGTAAGAATTGTGTATGTCAAGCTTGACTGAGAAAACAATGGGAGTTGAGAAATGTTAGTTCAAGCCAAGAAGAAAATAAGTATGTGTCGAGCAAAGTCAAGAAATAGTGTATGCCGAGAAAATTTAGTATGTGCCGAGCGCTAGTAAAAGACAATATGTGTCGAGTAAATTTTAGTGGATGCCGAGCAACCCAGTTTTGGTCGATCATTAGAGGTTAGTTATTGCCGAGTGACAATATAAAGAGTTTTTTTAAAGATTCGATGAATTTGAGCCGACAAAGTTAATTTCTTGAATTATGTTAAGCATGTGAAAGATAAGCTTGATGAGCTGGTGGCACAAAATTTAAGATAATTCATTTTGAGATGAATCTAAGGAGGATTGTAAGAGAAGTTTCTAGAGGAAGAAAAAAACATAAAGATGGTTAGATTCAATGAACCTTACCTAACCCTAAAACAAACAATTTTGGTTAAGAGGAAAAAGATCTAAATTATTTATTTAAGAGGATACAAAGCCAGACACAATGGTTGTTGAAGCCTAGAGAAGAGTTAGAGGAGCAAAGATAGATAGAGAAGAAGTCTAATGGTACTACTTCATATGAGGACTTAAGGGATGGATCTGCAAGTGACATACTAAGCATGAAGGCTTAAGGAGGTGAAGGATTGAAGGGGTGAACAAGCTATCAGAGATGAAAGAAGATTCAATGCCAAGCAGAATGGAGATTTAAACAAAGATCTATTATCTACAAGTGAGTTGTTTTGTTATCAGATCAAGTCCTACTGCTACTCTTTAACAATTGTATCAATTTTGATAAATCCTTTGGATTAAGGTTGACCTAACAATCATGAGTAAATATTTTAACAGGGTGACATTCTATTGGAATGTTCTAAAGTCCTCTAACAAGGGTCACTCCTAATAGGGTGATTGAAATATTTTAATCAAGGTCACATTTAACAACTTGTGTATTGTAACTTTTAACAGGGTTGGCTCCTAATAGGTCTCACTTCAGAAGAGTGAAAATTGGTAGCATGTTACTGGTGAATTTTTCCAAATTGGCTTTCTATGTTAAATCCTTGTGTCAAATGTGTGATTGAACTTGTGATATTTCATGTTTATATTTCTATAAAGTTGTTTTGACCTAGGACAATAACATACAAGGTTTTAGATATTGGATGACCTAATCGATGCATGAATGATATGGATATGAATCTGTTAAATACTAAAAAAAATTATTTGTACATTTGGACCTTGGATAACGGATTAACCCTCCCTCTTAGTTATTCCAAATATTCCAACAAGTATTTTTAGAGAACTTCAACTTACCATCAAATCTTTGGCAGGGGTCACATTTTCTGACTAATACATAGGCATCCTTGAATAAGCTTGGCCACCAAAAGACAACTCTAATCACTTAATGGGCTATAGTATTAACCATGTAATGACTCCACATACTCCTAAATGCATTTTAGTGAGTATTTTTGTTGATCCCTCGCAACTAATACACTTCAACAATACTCCAAAAATTCTCCACTAGAGGCTCTGACTAACTATGATATATTTGATTTCCTGTAGCTTCATATACCTTCTTTCATTATCAATCAACATGGGTGGAGCTTCCATATATTGAAAATAATAAATAACATTTCTATACCAATCACAATCATCCATATCACATATGTTTGACATGTGGTCCTCATATACATCATTTATCTGATTAGCATGTAAATTGGAATAAGCCATTAATTTTGCTAACTCCTGGCCTCTTACCAGTTTTTTATATCTAGATTTAAATGTTGAACTCCTAGATTCTGTTAATCTATCTACACCTCTTGCCAGAATCTTCTTGTTGGGAAAAGATATCATTTACAAACACACTAGGAAAAAATGTTATGCCAGTAGCACCTACCAAATAACACCTAAAAGATTTAATAGATTTCACAAGAGCATATGCTTGCTTCTCATTGATTTCATACTTGAGTTCTAGAGGATGGAGTGATTTACTAAAAAATGTAATTGGGTGTTCAAAACCCTCTTGATTCTTTTGAAGGAGGACTACTGCAACAATATGAAGAGATGCAAATGAAAATATGTTCATTGGTTTGGCATAATCATATGTCCTTAATAGTAGGGCATTTTTTATTCTATCTTTAATTTATTGAAAGGCTATTGATGGTTCACCTTCCTAGTTGATCACTACCCCTTTCTTAAGCATCTTAGAGATAGGTCTACTAATCTCATCAAAATTAGTTACAAATCTTCTCAAAAAGTTTATTTGGCTAAAGAATGATTAAATCCCTTTGACATTTTTTTGGCTTGGGAACTTTATCTATTGCTGCCACCCTCTCTGGATTAATCTTGACTCCATGTTTGGATACTACATGGCCCAAAAACTTCCCCTTTGTAATTCCAAAGGCACACTTCCTTGGGTTTAATGAAACTCCATATTCCAAAGCCTTTAGTAATATTTTTTATAGATGTCTGTAGTGGTCTTCATCTTTCTTAGAATAAGCTATCAAGTGATCTTGGTAGAAAATCATGAATTTATCTATATACTCTTTAAAAGAAACATCCATGGTTCTTTGGAATGTAGCCCCTGCATTAATTAAGCCAAAAGACATTCAAACACATACATATTTCCCCAAGGGGTAGTAGAGGCTATCTTGAACCATTCATTCTCATCAACCAACACCTGGTTGTACCCAAAAAAGCCATCTATCATGAACATCTAATCATAACCAGTGACCTATTGTAGGATAGCTTCCATGTTTGGCAGACCATAATTATCTTTCAAGGAAGCAATATCGAGATTTCTAAAGTCTACACACAACCTAATATCACCATTCTTCTTCCTAGTTGGCACTAAGCTTGATACCCATGAAGAATGTCTTATAAGCCTAATAATTCCCCCATCCCTAAGCTTCATAAGCTCTTCTTGCACCTTAGGGGCTAATGTGGGGTTAATAGGTCTCTGCTTTTGTCTAAATGGTTTGAAATTTTCCTTTAGTGGTATAACATGCTGAAACAAGTCTTCCCTATAAGCCTTAAGATCATCATAAGACCATACAAAATCATGACTAAATTTCCTTAATAGATCAACTAGGGACTTTCTTATTGTAGGGGAGAGAGTTTTACCTATATATACATTTTTGGGAGACTCACTAGTTCCTAGATTGATTTCTTCTAGTTCTTGTGGTTTCTTGTCTTTGACCTCTAAGTGAACTTTGTCTTGATTGTCAAAAAGACTCTCCAACACCACTAGCCCCTTAGGCACTTTGTTACTTTTTAGTTGTATGATTTCTTGGCCAAATATGGTGTCCTTCTCATCTATGTTCTTGACCAATATGCTGTAGTCCAATTTCTGACCATGGTATTTATCTTCATTTAAAAGAAAATTTAGAATATCTTTATCATCCTCAAATACCTGCCAGTTCTCTATATTTTTAGAAATAGATGTCTTTTTCTACACTTCAATCTTGGAAACCCCATCAAATGATATATCATCAGGATATTGACTACATTAGCTATCAAATCAACCATTTTATTATTACTTCTATCCATCCAAGAGATTCCAAAAGCATCAAATGCTTCAATATGATCCCATTCAACATTTTCATATTGTTTCAATCTTTTGTTCTTGTTCTCCTTAATCTAGGAAACAACCAACTCAAAATCACCAATAACATGCAGCTTTCTAATACCATGATTTGCAACTACTTTTAACCCAAGAAAAATTTCTTCATACTCTACTATGTTATTTGTACAAGTAAAATTCAGGGTATATGAATATCTAAATGTGTTCCTCCTTGGAGAGATGAAAATTGCTCGAGCCCTTGACCCTTCTTTGGAACTAGCCCCATCAAAATACATTGTCCAAAGATTCTATGAATATATGCATCTTGCTAATTCTTGTGAAATTAGTGGGACTTTCTTTTCAATTTCTTGAATGTAATCTCAACCCTGAAGGCATTTACCTATGTATCTAGAAAACATATGGAATCTGTATCAATGTTATCTTCAATCATGTGAATAACGCTTGGTTCTTTATCAGCCTTAATAGATTTTCCCCCTAGATGTGAATTGTGGCAAAAGACAAGTCACATTATAGGATACCTCCCATTGCAACACTCCACTTTCTTGAGAGTAGCATTCCATACTTGGTAGGAATATCAACTACTAAAATAGTCATAGTAAAATCAACATCAGAATATGAAACTAACCTAAAAGGAAATGCATTAATTATACCTATAATAGGGACTTCTCTGGCATCCATAACTCTACACCTACCCCTTTTTGTATCTACCTTTAGACTAAGGGCTTCCATGATATTAAAAGGCATAAAAATATTTGAAACTCCTAAGTCAATCACACAATTTTTCAAGGTCTTTCCATTTATAATCAAGCTAAGGAAAAAATGATCAATATTCTCAGATGAATTGTCCAAATACATTTGAGATATCTGGGACATGAACCCTTTGTCTTCCTTTTCCTTTACTACAAGTGGTACCTCTTGGTCTACTGATAATTCTCTTTCACTAACATTATTGTTCCCAATCCCCCCTAACCAAGAAAAGGTTTTCGTCTTATGTTCCTCTATCCTAAACATTTCAGATAAAGGAACCCTAACATTAATCTATGATAACATGGAAATAATGTCAACAGGATCATAAACAAGAGGTTTTTATATATTACCTTTAATTTATTGCATTTGAACAACATGATCCTCCACTTGTCTGAAAACATCAAGATTTGACTTTTTTTCTTCTATACTTATCTTTGTTGCTTCTACATACACCTTGAACTAGCACCTTCTTCTTAGGTTCCAACTTCTTGGCCTTACTGTCCTTGATCTTGACTACCACTTGATTCTCTTCTTTATGGCCTTTATTCATCTTATGGGTTATGTCCTTAATAACAATACTAGAAGACTTCCCAACAACATTGTTCACTATCTTATTCCTTAGATTGTATGTTTTATGAACTTGAGCCATTATCTCAACAATTATTCTGTTAATTTCTTCTTTGGATGGATTTCTCAAATTTATATGCTTAACATCTGATATCATGTTGCACATCTTATTTTAATCTTGACCTTCATTATCTGAAAAAACTTGTTGATGGTATAGTTCATACATGCTTTGCCAATTGCTAACATCAACTTTAGATTCTTCTTGCTTAGACTCTTCATAATTATCACATTAATTAACCATGTTGCTGTTGGTACCTCTAACCATTATTGTCTATTAGTGTCAATGACTTAGTCATTTACAAGGCAAAGTCAGATGGTCATCATTGCAATCAAGCTACTCTACATAGGCCGAGTCATGTACATAAAATAGTATGTACCAAGCAATTATATAGAATTTGAATAGGTATGGTCACAAAACAATTTTCTATATGGACTGAGCTCATTCATGGACTGAGAAAGTCATCAACGACCGAGTGAAATTCCAATTATGTAAGTATCGAGTGATATAGTATGTGTTGAGCACAGTATATGATGAGCATCAGGAAGTTAATAAAGGTCAAGCAACATCAATGCCAAGCACCAGTAATAGTAGAGGCCGAGCAATGAAGAGTTTACACAAAAGTCAGCAATAGAACAAAGTTTTAGGCATAATGATTATTAGGCCGACTTGGAAGGATTATTAAAGGTTTAAAGAGGTTAACATATAAGATTTAATCTTGTTGAGTTTGTTACAAAATATTTACATGGTATGGATCACATATCCCCATGTATATGTTCAACGATTAGGATGAATAGGTAAAACATTGAACCATCTAGAAGACTCTTCATGGAATCTTTATATAGCAATGCTCTTAAACCTAGATCATAAGGGATTGTGTGCATGCATCTGAATATCAGAGAGGAGAAGATTAGAAGTCATTCAAGGGTTCT
The DNA here is from genome assembly GCA_028749045.1 of Cupressus sempervirens. Taxonomy (NCBI): domain Eukaryota; kingdom Viridiplantae; phylum Streptophyta; class Pinopsida; order Cupressales; family Cupressaceae; genus Cupressus; species Cupressus sempervirens. The sequence continues at coordinate 770,523,562 of CM053792.1, read as the reverse complement.
GTTATCATATAATAGAACAAGTGACCTATTCATAAGCAATTAAAGTGGAAGGGAAAGAAAAGAGTATCAAACTAGAGGAGAGGATCAGTTAGAAAGGAGAAGCTTGAAAATTAGCTTGTAGCAAAAATTGAGAGTCAGGTATTGAGTCAATTTTAACAGACTTGAATTAGGGTAAATCTCTTAATAGATCTTTGTAAATCTCCTAATAGAGTCCTTAGTTGCAAGTGTCAAATCCTCTAAGAAGGTGAAACCTAACAATTTCTTAAGTCTTTAACAAGACAAACTCCTCACAAAGTAAATCATATGTTATGGTCAAACATTGTAACCTTTAATGGTTAACTTTAATACTGCAGTAGTGAAGATTTGTGGGTGTCATCTCCATCCTAGTTTTACCTTCACCTTAGAGGGTTTATGGGTAACAAATACTGTGTTATGTGTTATTGCTTTCATGCATATGATTGAATTGATTTACATGTTACAAAAAGTTTACATTTATTGTATAATATGGATAAGCTATCATTGGATGTGGATGAATCTGTGAAAAGGTATAAATTGTGATAGATTTTGATACACCCCCCTCTTAGTATCTAGTTTACTCCTCCATAAATCAAAAATTAGTATCAGATCTTTGCAGGTTCTCTGATGGAAGTTTAAAGGCTTGGAGACTAGATCTTGAAGGATGGAAGCTTTCAAACTGGACAAGACTATTGACAATTAGGTGATTAACATCCAACTCATACTACAAAAACTAGAGTACATAAGACACGATCTGAAGGATTCCCTAAAAAGGAGAAAGAAAATTGCCATCCATATAAAGCAATAATCTTATGAAGAAGTTGAAACTGAAGGAATATTTGAACCAATCAATCCCAATGATAAATCATCTACTAAACTATTTGAAAAGAAAAAACTCCTCATTGAAGAAATAAGGACACTAAAAGCAGAACATGAAATCCAATCAGTGAGACTATGTGAAGTAACTGAACAAAGAAAGAAAGATAAAGAAGACAAAACAATGGCAGAAGATGACAAGAGGGTAATGACTACCAGACTAGAAGAAAGGATATAAAATGTGCAAAACATCATGAATACACAAATGGATATGATGAATCAACTAATTACTGCAAATTAGGAACTGAATCACAAGGATATGGATATTGCAAATCTGAAATCACACAATGAGATACTAAAGAATGAACTAAAGAATGAGAAGGAATCTATGGAGAAATATATCAAACCAAAGGAAGCAATGAAGTAATTTGAAGAAATTATGAAGTCATCAAACCATTTTAATGGGTCAGGACAATTCCAGCACTAAGAAAGGAGACTCATCTAGAAACAGAGAAATGAGAAATGTAAACCCAAAGAAAAAACCCACATGCTATTACTATGGAAAAATTGGTCATACTACAGATATCTGTTGAAGCAAACATGGTATGAAAAAGTCTAAACCTAAGTTTATTGGTTTCTAGTTTTACTGCAAGAAACAAGGTCATCAAATACATGAGTGTATGTCAAAATCGAGAAATGCACCTACTACACCTAATTTGGAGGATATTGCTGCAAATGTTAGAAATATGGGCATAGAGAATTTGAATGTCAATCAGAGACAAAATCCTACTAGTCAAATTAGAGAAAGAAGAATTGTGCACCTAACAATGCATGTTCCAAATGTCACAAGTTTGGACATCAAAGCGAGAATTGCAGAACTCAAGTACATCCAAAAAATTAGACAAAGGACAAAGGAAAAAGGCAAAGTGGATTTTGAGAAAGTGAGGAATGAAATGAACTAGAAATGGAAAAAGAAAAAGAAAAGATAGAAATAATGGAGCTAATGGAGTTGAGGTCACCCAATCCAATGGAGAAGGTGATCATGTCATCTCTAACTAAGAAAAAGGGGTATGTATGGAACTAAATACCTAAATGATATGTCATACATTAGTTTCTTACATAAATCTGTGCCTAAAGTTCATATTTGCATATATAAGATGCATAAGAACAAGATCTTGTAAATGGTTTCTGAGCATCAATATATTGTCTGTGTTGACCGAGCATTGCAACATAGATTGAGCACTCCAATAGAGACCAGAGGTTATGGAAGAGACTGAGCTATTGTGCTAGTTGGCTTCCACTCAATGAAAGATACAACATTTATGATGAACTTAACCGATCAAGAGATGAGGTATATAACAAATTTTGAATACATTACTTCATACCTTGCATCTAGATTTTCAAAGAGCTCTGAGAGACTAAGCAATCAAGTGATTAATCAAATTCAAGCAACCAAAAAAGATTTCAAGGAGCGAATTGAAAAAGAAGGTTGAATGAAGAGTGTGATTGAGTGACAAGTATCCAGAGAAGGAAGAACATTAAACCCTAATTATGATCATGGAAGCTTCATCAACCACTAGAATAAGCCAAAAGGTTAGTAAAGTTTAATTGGTGATGAGTGACATCTGTCCTCCACCTAAATTTTGTGCTATTCCAAAAATTTCTATAAAAGGAGACTCAATGGGTGTGTTATCATCAATGCCACCTAAATTCATTATGATCTATGATGTTAGAAGTTGCTACATGTGAAAAATTGGAGAAGTAAGAGATTATGAAATCTAGAAGCTTATGAGAAGTTGTGTGATGATGGAACTTTGAAGGATGAGTTTTAGATTGTTGAAAGGAAAGGGTTAACTCAAGCCCTAGAATTTTTGAGAAACTTCAGAATGGAGTGGATCAATTTTTTTTAAAGCAGAGTTCATGACATGAAGTACTAGCTATAGGATGGACCAGTTGAAATCACTAAGAAAATGATACACAAGGTTATATGTTATCTAAACCTAGATAGGAAGAACACCACGTGATGCTTGAGTTGAGGAGAAATTGAGGTTAACACTGGAGCCGAGTGAAATGGACAAGGTATTTCCATTACAAACATTTCTAAACCACTTATAGAATTTTTAGTGAGAGTCATTTCTCTCAAATTCTATCAATCAAGCATATTGAATAGTGTGCCATGTATGGCTGTGGACCAAGCATGAAAGATTGTGATGAAAGATCATGAGCATGATCTTGCTGAGCTACAAATGCTACAACTAGAAGAAAGCCTATCATGAATAAGAAATACAAAGAATTCAATCTATAAGTTTGGTTCCCTAATTGTTTGTACATTCTTTTATATTTAGAAGTATTTTTCTGGCATTGGAAATATTGTATCAGAGTAAGACAAACCGATAACAAGGAAAATCAATGAATTTATTACTCAATTGGGAGACAAATTTGATAATGCAATGAATACATATTTTGATGAATTCAAGTCTAGAATTAAAAAAGAAGAATGAGAATTCTAGAGGAATTGGTCACAAAATACCACATTGACATGTTTTATTGTTGATACAAACAACATATTTGTGCAAGCTGTAAAACAAAGGAAGGTATTGCTACAACATTTTGGATATGAAATAAAGAGTGAGGATGTTAGTGCAAACAATGATGCATTATTAAAAGAAGAGATAGATGTCGAGGCAAAACCATTTGGGAGATATGAAGAAGAAAAGGAAATGATGACAATGAACATAAAGATAACTTCCAAAGAGAAGAAAAGAAAGAAGATGATCAAAGACCTAGAAGCTAAATTAGGCACCCTAGGCAAGGGTAAAGAACCATTTCAATTGGCTCAAGGTCTTTGTGAAGATGAAGAACAAGATAGCAGTGATGAGGAAGAAGAAGAAGAAGAAGAAGAAGCTGAAAAGGGTAAAGCCCTAGTTGTTGTCATGCCACATAGAAAGAATTCTCAAAGATCAATCAAGAAGAAGGAAGCAACACCTCCACCACCAAACAAACCAAGGACCAAGGAAACTACTATTGTTGAGAAGTATGTGAAGCAAACAGTAGTAGAGACTACCGAGTCAAGTGAACCTCAAAATAGGAGGAAATTGGTTAGAGGACCACCTATCAAGTAGATGAAGACTATTTAAGAGGTATGTGACAACCTAAGAAGATATGTAGGTTTGTCTAGTTTCAAACATGTGAGATATGATACACTAGATAATGATGATAGAAAATAAAGTAGACGAAGCTATGACAAAAATGATTGCAAATCAAAAACTTGCTCCTAGTACAATACAAAAGAAGATACCCAAGGATCTATATGATAGATTAGAGATAAGATGCCAACATAATGAAGTAACAAAAAATCATATAAGAATTGACACACAAGTCAAAGTTATGCTTGATTTGTCTCAAGAACAAAAGGACACATTTTTGAAACAACATATGAGAAGATTTGTTCCTATATAAATAAGTTTTTGATACTAAAAAATAAAGAGGAAGTTGTATGATAATAGAGTGAATTGTTGTGGAAATTCATTTTTGGGCTTACAACAAAGAAGGTGGAAATTATGAATATTGATGATGAACATAGTAGTGAAGAAGGATCAGGTGTGCCAAGTCTACAAGGAATCATGTCTCCTATACATGTTGACTCCCCTAACACTCCAGAAGCCAAGCAGTCAAGGCTTATCAATGATGAAGAAGATGGTAAAGATAAAGAAGCTAATAAAAATGATAATACTATTTCAACACCTCAAATTGAGGGAACCAAAGAATTAGATAAGGCTGAACCAAGTGCTACTATTGTTGTCTCGAGAAAAGATGCACAAGAAAGATCAAGTATTTAGCATCTATAAATCTTAGCACATCGAAATTTTTTGTGTACACCTATTATATCCTTTGTATAATATCCATCATTATCTATTTTTTATCATGTAATGGCACTTTCTCCTCAACTATAGTTATGAAGACTTTGTCCATAACCTTGGTCTCAACTCTTCTTGCTTACTAATGCATTAAATTGTCATTGGATTCAAAATTTTCTATACTAACTTGATCAATGATATGTACAAGTTGATCAATGATTGGTGTCTCGTCATCTACATTATGTATGTCAAAAGCATAAAAAAAATATGCTTTACATCTTGTAGTGTTTGTTGTTTTCTTAGCTCTCTCCTAAGCTCTTCTTGCCTCTTTTTTTCCTTCAGAATTTCTTGCAGCAAAAAGTTTTTCTGCAAGGTGAGATTTTCCAGATCAAATTGTGGCATCTCAATATTTTCATCCAAACTATGTTCACTATCTGGTGAAATGTCCTTTATTTCTTTTCTCTTCATTTTTGGTGAAGGGGTGATACTCCTCGATAATTCCTTAGGAGTGGGTGAGGGGGTGTCCCAAGATAGTTGCCTCCTTGCCATATATAGATAAGGGAACCTTGACCGGCTATAAAACCTACCCCATATATGGATAGGTGAGTATACAAAATGATAGGACCAACACATAAATTCCATTGGGTCGTTTTGTTGATTAGGTCCATCCATTCGTCCAGGGTCCATATCATAGCCATTGGGCCATTGATTAGGTACTTCAACCAACACCCTTATTAGGTAAGGGAAAAATGGGCTTCATTCATAGATCAGGTCCACTCCACTCTCTATATATGGACTCCATTATATATATATATATATATATATATATATATATATATATATATATATATATATATATATATATATATATATATATATATATATATATGGGCCCAGTGGCATGCTCGGTGCGGTCCCAATTGCCTTAGTATTGAATTGTGATTTTTGAATTAATGGTTGCGCTCAATCGAGAGAAATTAGTTCTCAGAGAAACCAACTATACTATATACATAGTCCCACCCAACTATCAACTATCTTGGCAATGTACCATATAGTGATTGGCTTTCATTCATCCCATCCATTGGTGCCTCTACAGTGATGTTCTATTTCATATTGTCTATATCTTTGTTGGATATAGCACCGTCAGTCTCTCAAGCATAGCATACATAGGCCATCAACCATTAGTGCTTGATCTGTGAATTATATATATATATATATATATATATATATATATATATATATAGTTGAGTGGCCAATGAGAGAGGCCCTAGATATACATAGGGGGGATGATAAATTAAGGGATTAGGAACATAGCTTCATTTACCTCGACCTCCTGGGTAGAGCTACAATTGCTATAACTGTTAATGTGGGGGACTTGACCAAGCTCCCGAGAGAAATAGCTATAGATGGTTGACATGAGGGCCCTAGGAAACTATGATTTTTTCCCACTCGGCAAGGCACAAATGTATAGAATATTTTGGGCAATCAACCCAACCCTAAACCCCATATATAGATTATGATCCACCCTAAAGATATATAAGGGTTTCTATGGTTGCATGATATTAGTTCATGTAGTTCATTCCCTCTAGTTGGGGCTTTCCCTAGATGGAGGAGGTGCATCCTTGATGTGTGCTAGTGCTACTCAACTAAATGACCTGCTCCTTAGTGAACGCCATTCCATATTATATACCCCCTACTATAGATAGGATTCCTATTCTGCCCTTCTAAATTATAGTTTTTGGGCTTGCATTTCATCTTGATCAAAATCAAATAATAGGAGGGTGACTTACAACAATCGAATAAAGGGCCCCTGACTATAGAATGAAAAGCTATATGCATGCATACTTTCTGGAAAATGATAACACAAGAGATTTAATGTGAAGGTATCAATGCATTACGGGATCTTGTTGATGAAGAAGCTATGAATGGGACCGGGGCTCCCCATTCCCTAACTGATGAAAGCATTCTATTTGTCCCCCCATTTAATATTTAAGTAGGGAAATTGAAAACTATCGACTTACTACCCAAAATCATGGGTGAGAAATCTAATACTTCCCTGGCTATATCTACTACTACATGGGGTGGGAAAGATTGATCTGGGAGGCTTGAAGTAGATGGGAACCACTAATTCCTAAGGCTCCCTAGCCATCAGTGCTATTGAATGATCCCCAAGGGAAACGTTGTTCAGTAGGGTGGCCCTATCTACCTATTTCTGGGTTTTGGTGCAGACAACACTAGATATTCTCAATTGTTTATCTTATCTTGATAAAACAAGATTCCCGCCCACCCCCCCAATAGAAGGGAGGCAATTTCCCAATCATTAGAGCGATCGATCATCCACCCGATGAGCTTGAAGACTTTCATTGGTGGTGGTTTTTTGCTAGATAGTTTGCTTGCCTAAATAGATACTTCATTAATGACTCTATATTCATGAACAATATAGAAAGGGTTTGATTCAAATTATTATGGAGGGAGGGTGGGGATACCTTTGGCCCTATTATTATATAATGGGGACCCCTACAATATTATACGAGGTATAGAATCTAGTGTGTGTACTGATCCACTCGCCCCTTACAATAATATGGAATGGGGCCCTGGCCCTTAAAATATAGCGGGGGTTGCTAGACCCCATATATTATTTCCCCCCTTCTATATGGCTTGTAGGGCCAACTAGATAAGATCCACCCAGAGATATTTGAAGGAGATGGAATCCAATGCCTTCCTAGGCTATAAAATGAAGGACTACTTTTAGAGATTAGAGCAGTTTGTTTGAACCTCATTGTTGATAATAAAGATAGCCTCAAATTGGAGTTTGAAGCCCCTACTTATATAGCTATTGAACTCCCTTCCACCCTACAATTCTATGGGAGGAGCCACCTGGTATCCTGTAGGGCACCTTTGGCCCTACTATTCTATAGGCAACTTGTTCCCCTATTCTTCTATAGGCTTGGATCAAGAGTTGATTAAACTGGCCAGGTAACCTTTAAACCATCCATGGCTTTCAACCATCCATGTGTTATTCTCCATGCATGCAAAAGAAGTCCTCACCCTTGTAGGTTGATGTAGACACATGGTGGGCCCTACCCCTACTATTATAAAGGGTAAAGGGATGATGGGACTATCCCTGACCCTCATCCAATTTTTTGAGAAGATTATTTCGTCTGTATGGTCTGGTAACAATAGTGTTTGGATGGCCCAATAATAGTAGAATTGTCCCTCGCTCAACAAGGAGTGATAGTGGGGTCCTACTGGATTGATCTTCCTATATCAATTCTAGCAGTGAGCCATAGGGAAAAGATTAGGCTATTAGTCAACTATAGAAATGCTAGGGCACCTGTGCATACAGGGGTGAAGGATAGCCAATTATCGCTAGCTATTAGATGAGATGACAAGATGAACAACCCTCCAAAAAAGACTATAAATATTAGCTTGAACTATTAGGCCCTACTATATGGCCAACAAGGGCCTGAATTTGCATGCACCATCACTTTCCACCCACACCCACTATTGGAGATTAGCGATAAAGAGGAGGGGTAGTGTGGCCTAAACTAGAAAGGAAGAATTTTTCCCTACCCTATAATTCTATGGGCTATAGGAAGCTAAGGAAACTAAGCCCTACTACTTGATATAGGAAACTCCTTATTGCCTATAGTAGGCACCCTCTGCAGGTAGGAAATTTCTATACCAAAAAAAATTAGACAGACAAAAAGAATTATACCAGCATCAAATGGATGGTCCTTCTATGTTACCATTAGTCATTGCCTATCAATTCTATGGACTTATGGTTAGTAGAGAGAAAGGAGAGGATAGCTAGCATAGTTAACTATCTTGTTCGACTCCCTATAGTAGGACAATGTTGATGCAAAGATGCAGTCCAAAAGAAGGAGATGGAATCGAAGGCCTATCCACACTCTCTCTTGTCTGGGGTAAAGGAAGGAGCAATGAAGGATGGATAACTACTCCCATCCTCACCCCCTATAGAAATAGGGAAGGGAAGATAGTTGACTATACAAGAGTAGGGACTTGATCGGGCTCACCACTTTGCCAGTCAAAATCTGGAAGAAGACAACCTGCTCTATTTGACATACATAACAATAATAGAATAATAATAATAACTCCAGACAATAAATAATAATAGTTCAGTAAGTAATAGTCTAGAAAATAGCCTAGCTAAACCTACTATAACTTGTTGACAATTGGCTAATAGAGATATGTAATTATTGTCATTTATGGAAACACATGATGTACATACTTACATGAAACCTCAGAAATAGAGATACTTAGTGATTGGTAATCAGAAAATTGTCTAAGTATAGAATTTGGTTTACAATAGTGTATTGTTTTTAACTTATTGCTAACATCATATTATGACTAGTGAGGTTAGATGAAGATAGTGTACATGTTGGTGATGACGTGTATAACCTCAGAAGGTAGTACAGACTATACAGAACATAGATACTCATGTTTGAAGCGAAACATTGCAACAAAATTAAAGGAAAGGATTATTTTGTTTACAAGATAATTACTTGTTCGATTAGGGCCGACATCCTAGATGTTTACTCTAAGTTGGGAAAGTGGATTTTTGTCTTAGCCGACCCAACAACAATTTGTGTAAAAGCATGGTATTTATGCAAAGGACATTTTGCAATGAAGCATGCAAGTTGTGCAAATATTGTGATGTGCAAACATATTGTAAAAGTGATATATGGGAAGTTTAGTATAAGCTATTTTGTGATCCGAGATCGAGCTAAAGATCAAAGAATAGTCAAAGAATAAGATATAATACCTATACTCCAGAAGTCTAATTACTTGTTTGGGCAGTGAGCTCTTCTTGTAATTAGAAGTGCATGTTTGGGCAGTGAGCTCATCTTGCATCTACTATACCACAACTCCTAACAGGGTTGGAATCTCCTAACAAGGATTCAAAGTCTCCTAACAAGGACTCCTTATACTGAATTTTCTCATTGACTCTTAACAGGGTCCATCCTCTAACAAGGAACTTATATATCTATATATTATCTAGTGGGTATCATCCTCATCAGGGTTTTCCCTTGGCTAGGGTTTCCCCAATTAACAAAATATGGTGTTATGAGTTATCTTTGTCCATTGTTACTTTCATTGTTGAACATTAATTTATTGTTTTTTTATGCATGGTTTAAAGTAAGAAATAATATCTAGTTGGTGACTAAAGTTTGTAGATTACCAATTCACCCCCCTCTTAGCAATCCCTATTTCTAGCATAACTAGACTAGTAGTCAATTATTTTAGAGTTTAGGATCAAATAAAGATGATGATTCTACACATAACATGCCTACTATCCCCTTAGAATAGTAGGGCTAACTACCATCCCTCCTGCACAATTGGGACCCTCTTTCGGCTTCTATCTTATGGAATAGTAGGGCTATCACATAATAAGGCTCTTGTTGGTGCAAGGGGTCAGGGTAAGGTATAAAATCTGGCAGTTAATACAAAATGAACCACCCTACTATTCTCCAAGTGAAATATCTATCCCCCTGGCATTTTTATGCATGCATAATTGCATTCAAGCCATATAAGCCGTAGGGACGTGTTTCAGAATGACAACACCATTTTGAATTTTTCTTTCCCACCATTAAGTCTACCGATAAGATAAGAATCAACAAGGGTGAATAATTGGGGCATAACTAAACTAGAAGTTGGGGCATTTGTAGGCCTACTCAACACTAAGAGCCCAACAATTCTATAAAGTGGTCAGGTAGAACTCAAAAAGTGAGCATTTGGAAGGGAAGGATATGCTCCATTCTGGGACAACACACAGTAAAACTAGACCTAGCCTAGAAAATAGTAGGGGTGGTGTAGTGGGAATCATAGTTCCACATGTAATGTAAACCTAGCAATTGAAATTGATGACGACATCAGATTACTATCTCTGGTGGTTCAGTCCTCTGAATAGTTTTTGTGGGCCACTATCCATCAATGCTATCTACAACCCTATTATTATATTCTTCAAACTCCCACTCACCCCTATGATAATATACCTTTGCACTTGAATCCCTCCTTTCAGATTATTTGGTTGGTAGGATGAGGGGGGCAGAGGGAGGGAATTTCTTGTGGTGGTTGGTTAAGAGGAGTTTATGGGAATGGGGGAATATATAATTTATGTGGGAATATCAATGATTGACAAGTGCTCACACTTCGATCAAGTGTTTGGTAGATTATCAAGGTTTTATGAGTTATAGAATGAGAAAAATTAGATGGCAATCAGTGCCCTACTTGTATATTGGCTTATCTGCTCAAGGATCTAAAGCCTCCATTTCTAGGTTTGAGGGAAGATCTACGTATGAAGTTTCAGTTGGCAAAGTGTAGGGCTGCTTTGTTTCCCAACTATAGATGAACCCCCCTACTATTCTATGGCCCCCCCTACAATTTTCTAGGGAAGACCTATAGAATTGAGCCTTGGCCCCCCTACACTGATGCAACCCCCCCTATAGAATTGAGGTATATTATTGTAGGGGCCTTGCTCTCTTAGGGCATGTTACATATATAATCGATTTGCTTCCTCAGGCTGCCGATGTATCTATCGATCATATATATATATAAAGAAGCACGATCTTTGTTGACCAAGTAGAACTGAATTCGGTGATTTTCTGGCTGAGAAAGCATTATTCTTCATTCATGTTGTCAAAGTTGATAGGTAGACAAAAACATTAACAACTTAATTTGCACCACTAAATCACCTACTTGATCTACTTCTTATAGCTATGCCACTTGCTCTATCTCTACCTCTCATGCCCAGGTGGATCAACTCCTTCCTCTTATTCCCTCCCATCCCTAGCTCCCACTTCAAGAAAAGACTGAATCGCAGTTATCTGTAACTTCTCATATTAGGTCTAGGTCTCGCTCTTGTGATTTAGAATATCTCGATGAATCAACAGGGTGAGGCTGCATTGGAAGGAAAATAGCTACCTAGGTTAGAAGTGAGGGGTGGGGTCCTATCTATTAAAGATAAGCTCAGCCTGGTCTTGTGTTAGATCAACGAAATACCATAAGGATCTCTATGGCTGATCTCTGGAAAACTTATGATAGATAGAAGGCCATAGGGGCCTGCATCTGCATGCATTCACATTGGCAACTTACCCATGCTCACGCCTCTATCTCTACTAATGCTTGTCATGTTACTACTCGCTAAGTAGGCAGGATACCAAGACCAAGAAATGCAAGAACCTGAGGGTAGTATGTGCAGTCCCCACACTAGGATATGTGCTTGGTCCCCGCATGTGTGATGGGTAGAGGGGGAGTGCATGCACACCGAGACATTGCATAGTGGCCACCTGGGACATTGGGAGTTGAAGCAACTAACCGTCTGAACATCCCAACCCTTTGCCATATTTATCTACCACACTACCATTTTATAGGCTACCTATAGAATGGTAGGGGTCTTCCCTTAACCTTAGAATAGTGAGGTGGCCCATGACCCATTTCCCCATTTAATATAGGGCTGGGTTAATAATAGTTGGGTCGCTTGCATGCACATAGGGTGGTGCAGATGAAAGCAAGGAAACTATAGTTCCAACCCCACAACATTAATTAACCTGCTAGCCCTACCATTCTATAGGCAGAATAATTGTATGTAGGGTGGCAGTGGTCCCTACCATTCTATAGGCTAGTTTCAAAGGGCTCATGTGGGGTGCCCGGTTGGTATCCATTAAAATAGTAGGGGGGAGGAACATGTATCAAGACTTGTCCGAACAGACAAGAGGGGCCCCTACCATTCTATAGGCTTCTTCGAATCTGATGACATTGGGGTGGGAGCCGGGAGGATAGTTGAACATTGCCTGTAACACCTTCGACTTCAACCTTCAATGTCAAGGTTGTAAAAATACAGGTAACTAAAAATACTATGAGCTTCACAATTGTTGATCAAATGAAAGAAAACTAAGCATAATTCAACATAATATAAAATGAATCTATGCCTTTTATATATCGGAAATTCGTTGGAGGTGCGCTTCGAAGATCTTAACATGGGCAGAATTATAGGTCCACATTTAGAAAATCATGATTTTCTAGACTAGGAAATAATGATACCAATATTAAACATTTGTGATTGATAGATTTAGAAATGATCCCTACCTTAATGGAAACCTAAATTATATGGTCTAATATCTATGTCTGTCAAACAATTATAATAATTTTTTTTTCATTCAAACTAATTGTTTAATATTGAAATATATTTTATTTCTAATATCCATACAATAAACTTTTGGATTTTTAAAAAAAAAAAACAAAACCTACCAGCTATATACATTGCACGTCTAGTAATAAACTTTATTAAAATAGTAATCAAAATCTAAATATAATATTTTCTTTTCAAACAGCCCAACGCTGCGATAATGTAATTTGACTTGGAATATTGATAATAAAAAGTTCAGACGATTAAGTCTAGAAATTTAATAATAACTTTACAAATGCTCAAGAATCAGCTTTATTCTCATTGTAACGTCAAACTTACGTTTTGAATTAATTGTTTTAACTATCTAACTTACTATCTAACGTTTGTTTGCTGGAATTAACCTGGAATAGAGAAACGGGAATAGGAAAATTGGAATAAATCTATTCCAATTTTGGCCCAAAATGAGAATAAATCGAATTCTAATTTTTTTTTGGAATTCGATTTATTCTCATTTTGGGCCAAAATTGGAATAGATTTATTCCAATTTTCCTATTCCCGTTTCCCTATTCGAGGTTAATTCCAGCAAACGAACGGGGCCTTAAGGTCCGTTTGGTTCCTGGAAGATGACATGAATTGGCTTTTTCAAAACTCGGATTTGAAAATTTGTGTGTTTGTTTCAAAATTTGCAAAATGGAATTAGCATACGGAACTTCCAATTTTGCCTCAAAACCAAGTTTTCCAACTTCCTAAAAAAAGTAGGAATTGAAAATCAAACCTTGCTTTTGTTTTTTAAGGAGTGTGAAAACAATAGATTGGACTACTTTTTGAAATTTGCCTTCAACTCCAAACTTACGCATAAAAATGTGTCTTCACACACATCTTCCGAGTGAAACAAATAGTTTCAATAAAATCCCAAAAATCATAATGAAGATATACAAAACCTTGATTTAGCTAAACCAAGATTTATAGAAATCTGGGTTTTTATAATTCCACAAACCAAACTGACTTTAGACTCTAAAGATGTCACTATCTCTATCTATCTTTTAACAATATGTACAATAATTAAGACTATCCATTGGAAGACATTTTTTGTTTTGCATAACTACATGGACACTGATTATAGTATAACATAGATGTATTTGCATTAGGCCTATTAGCCAAATTACATGCCCATTCCATGCCATGACATGGTCTAAAATGGTATGTACTTTGTCTTTAGTAGATGGATGACTTGTTTTATGGTCGGTAATATGCAAATACTTCTCACTTCAAAATTTACAATTAAAAGTGTTATGGTCATTCTATACTATTTTACATTAGTTTTAAATTTTTTTTCCCTTCATAAAACAATTTTGAGAGATTAGTCTATTTCATTTCAATTTTTTTCTACCAGTAAGTTTTATTTTCAATAAAATTGATTACTATATAATCTAATATAATATTTTTAAACAAATTTAAGTTTATATAATGAATATGTAAAATTTTAAATTTATTTTTATGTCACAATTTGTTAAATATACTATAAAAAAATATTGAGTTTTAATTTTGATATCATTTAAGATATCAATTTGCAAAGTAATTAAAAGAATTGGTTTTCTTATTTCAAATAAAGATCACAAGGACACCATATGATAGAGATAATATAAACTATTTAAAAAAATTTTAGAATTTTTTTTTTTTTCAAAATATACTTTTGAAAACCTATAATGTGTGAATAATAAAAATATTATTTTGATTTTTAAAAAAATGAATTTTTAAAAAAATGTAAAAGTGAAATATTTCTTTTCTATTATAATTTTTTAAAGAGATATATAAGAATAAATAAATTTTGAATTAAGAGTAATTTTATATGAATATTAATTAATTTATTAAACATATAATATATATTAATACTATAGTTAAAATAAATAATTAGTAGACAATGAGTAATAAATTTATTTTATTTGTTTTGAAAGGCTTTGTGAGGTAAAATAAGAGACCTCATTCTCATTAATTAAAATTAAAAATAAATTTGTAATTTCATTAAAATTATAAAAATTTAAACACATTCTAATTATATTGATGAATAAAAATAATTTTTATGTTATATATATGTGTGTGTGTGTGGAGGGTTCAAACTTGTGAGGTAGTCCAGGAAGGTACGAATCCTGCAAGTTACCAACCAGCGAGTGAAGGCCATTGCATAGACTTTTTAGAAACCGGATACGGGCCCACTCGTGCTTGAAACCTCTTCGGCTTATAACCAATGACCAATGGGCATCCATGCTATCAAAATCACCTAGGGCACGATCTCGACCTCATCCCTTATGATGTTGGAGCCTTGCACTCAGCAAGACTTGATCCCTGGTGGGAAATCTTTGTGAACCATTCACCTTCATTAGTAGACCAAAAGTCCATTGATACAATATTTATATTTAATAATAATAATAATATAAAACAATAAATTATTATGATAAAAATAAATCAATATGAAAAATATATCTATATTAATATTTCTTATAATATACATATACATATATATACATATATATATATATATACATATATATATATATATATATATATATATACATATATATATATATATATACATATATATATATATATACATATATATATATATATATATATATATATATATATATATATATATATATATATATGACTAGAAGATAAAGTATTTTAAAGCTATTTAAAATTATCTTTTACCCTAAAATTTACTAAAATAAAATATCAATGCAAAATTCATTTGTAAAACTAAATATAAGCCTTAACAAAGCAGGCGCTTGAGTAATGTCATCTTCAAGCAATGGCTGGAGTGTTTCTTTAACGATGGACTCCAATCAAGGCTCCCATGTTCATCCTTTGGCGACCATGGCCAAACCAACCGTCAGGACATCATGTGCAACATGAAACCCTAATATAAGTTTCTTATTTTTCATTTTCTCGAGTAGTGCGGACACGAGTGGAGGATTGAACAGAT
This sequence comes from Cupressus sempervirens, assembly GCA_028749045.1. NCBI lineage: Eukaryota > Viridiplantae > Streptophyta > Pinopsida > Cupressales > Cupressaceae > Cupressus > Cupressus sempervirens. The sequence continues at coordinate 770,507,742 of CM053792.1, read as the reverse complement.
GGATTTCCAAGCCGAGGCCTTCGTCTTGCACAGCTTTCTCGCTATGAGCATTGCAAATACGACGCCTAAAGAATGTTCAACGACCAAAGCTTTACATTGCTCGTACATTAGAATGTGGATCTAATGGCAGCATCAATCCTCTAGGTTTTGTGCAAGACATTGACTAAGAGAACGAGATCGAGTTTCAGTTTTGTGACGAAATCGCGGGCTTTACAATTGTAAGTTAGATTGTTTTATAAATTTTAAATGATTAATAAACTATGATATACAACTATTCTGTCGGCTGCATAGCCATTTCGGTCAGGGAGGATCCAGTTGTTGACGAGAATTTTTCAAAACCTACTGCTTTGATGAATATGTTCAACTACTTGTCATGTCCCTATTCTTTTGAACAACTTTGATTTGCATTATTTACTGAAGTGTTCAACAAATATGTCGACATGATAATACTGTTGGGATATGAAGTTCAATGGTCACATGCATTTTTGTTCTCTCTGTTCATTCTTTGTATTCATAGAGTTCTATATAATGCTTGTGTGCAGCCTATGTAATGCATTCTTTAGATATTGTTTAATATAAGAGGTTCTCTACTAAGTGCTCCACGAGTTGTGGTGAACCAAGATAAATATTGTGTTTTATATTTTATCTTCTTTTATTCCATTTCTTTGCTCATTTTTATAATTGGTATAAGAGCCATGGTGAGGCTAGAGCAAAGATGGAAGATAGTGAAGTTGATTTTATCATCAATGAATTTATTGAAAATTTGGGCTTGGTAGAGAATGAGGTTGTATCTGCTAAGAGAGGAAGAATCTTCCATGTGCATTGGTGGGATGGTTGGGAACATAAGCCTGAAGCTGAACTAGAAGATTTAAAAGCTCTTAAATGTGAGCTTAATGCAATTTTTGAGTGCATAGATGCCAAAAATAAGAAATTCGTCAAGGAAGAATTGCAAAAGTAGACAAGAGAAAATAAGACCGACAAGTCTATAAAATACTTGGTATTTTCATATTATAAAATAGATTCTTTAATTTCTCGTTCCAATCTCAATGATACAAATAAGTTTGCATCCAAAATTCATATGATGTTGTAGCTAGAGAACTTTGAAGAGCATGTGAAGTTTTGATAAAAGAAGATGAAAAGACAAATAAGAAATCTGTTGTGGAAGAAGATAATAAATGAACAAGCAATTCCATTTAAAAGAAGGTGAAAGGACAACTGAGAAAGGGACACATGTTATAACTTATATTGAGCTTAGTTTCAAGAAAGTGGAAACAAAAAATGGTTTGATATGCCCAAACATGTGCGGCTCAAAAGAAAGTCATGAGAGCATACAACCAATTAACTCCCTTGTTTATAATTTGGGGAATTCAATTATGACATATTTCAGTGATGGAAATCATCTAATTTTTAATGATTTGGGGCTTGGTCAAAACATACATGACCACCCCATGATGAACATATCCCATCGTGATGATAAATTGCAGCAATTTGAGATTTCTCAAGGTGGGTATGATAATGTTTATGGGGCCTATGCTTATGTTCTCCCTCCCCTGCATAGAGGTTACATTTGAGGGGCTACCAGTATTACAAAGCATTTGCCAAAAAGTCCCACGGTAGACAATGTGACACAAGACCCTCCACATGTTGTAGAAAGAAACATTGATAGCTCAAGGGGTCCTTTTGTTCATCACAACTTTAATGACAAGGAAATTACTTATGTGCATGAGAAGATTGAAGTCAGCCAAATGAAGGACCAAATGGATTTATTTAATGTAAAGTTAGAGGAAGAGGCTATTGAAGTTTCTACAAAGAGGATAGTTTTGAATCAATTTTTTCTATAACAATCTTTGAGTACTCAAGGCTAGCTCGATGATGCTTATGGAGCTTGCATTTTGGTCATCACACAACATCCTCCAAGAAGACCAAGGAAAAGTATGAGGAGTTGATGAAGAACATACAAGATCTATTATTTCTTGAAAGTACCAGTGGCATGATGACCATGTTTATTCCTAGGTATATGATGTCCCCAATAGAGAAAGAGAAGGTCCTTTGATAATCATCCTAGGGTCCCAATCTAGGCCCTTAAGGGTAAAGTGATGGTAATCAGGATGTCAAGCAGGCCACTATAGGCAAGCTTTCCTTGAGGTGGCCAACCTCCAATTCCGAATTCATATCCAATGCTTGATCCATTTGTTGGAGGCTATCACTTTGAACAATTCCAATTAAGGTGGCCACTTTCAAATTCAGCACGAGGGAATCTAATGAGTGCACCAATTGCATGGGGTGTCGATCAAGGAAACTTGAACAATCCAACTATAGTGGTTTCTCTCAATGTTGATTGGGAACGAGTAGATGAGATGACTCAACTAGGCCATATTGTCATCCAGAATGACTTGGAAGAGATATCAGTCAAAAGAATACAATGAATTTTAGAAAATCTAAAGATTTATACATGTCAAAATTATGTTCATATAGGCAAAGAGGTTTGGTGATTGTCTATTAACTGTTGTGCAGCCTGCACATTGTGAGGAGCTTCTAGATATAAAGGGAAGCATTAGAACTGAAGTTGTCTGGTTGTTATCTTATGTTTAGATTGGAAAAATTTGGAGAAGATTCATTCACACTATTCTTGATTAGAGAAATTTTGGTGAAGTTGAAATCTAATCAAGGTTTGGTTATCATGTAAATCAAATGAGAAGCAGGGGATATCACACTGCATAGTTGTGTCAGTTGGACTTCATGGGGGAGATTGTTGGGATATGAAGTCCAATGGTCACACCACTATTTATTCTCCCCTATTGACTCTTCTAGTTGTGTGCAACCCATGTAATGAAATCTTTAGATATTGTTTAATATAAAAGGTTACTTGCTATGTGTGGATGTAGCCATGAGTTGTGGTGAACCATGATAAATATTATGTTTAGTATTTTGCCTTCTCTGATTTCGTTTCCTTGCTCATTTTAATATCTAAAAATACTTGTAGAGAAGTACAAAAACACATTTGGATATTTTATTAATTGAAATATATAGGGTAAGAGATTTAGTAACTAATAGGGAGTCTAATAAGTGTGATAGTTTTGGTATAAATCTTCCTAAATACCACTTTTAAAAGAACTTTAGATAATGAAAACATGTGTACTAATAGTCAATCATACATGTGGTAATAGTTGATCATTTTTAACATTTTTTTATCTTTTCTGGTTGGTGATTGACCAATGTGTGCACCACTATTGGGACATTTCATAATGACTACTCAAGCATTTAGCCACAAGTACTGATGTTTTTTGAGTGAGTGACTATTGGTATATGAACACAGTGGGCTCTAGGTGAATGTTTTGAAATGCCATGTTTGCACCAATTTGTGCGCCATGATCCCTATAGAGAGATCCATGAATACCCAAAAGTTGAAACATTAGCTTTAAGCTCTTCACTCACCTATGGAAGTACATTAGAAAACTTGGCAAGATCTAACTTACAACTTAAGAGTTCTAGGTATGTGAAATTAGCCTAAATGCCTACTAGGACTTTTCCCTTGATCATTTATTTATAATAATATAATTAGTTAGTTTATGTTAAGTATTATATTTATTTACTTATTTTAGGGTAGTGGGGAAAGGGAAAAAAATTAATAGAGTTTTAGATCTTCTCTTTTCCAAAACATTGCCATTCAAAACTGTATGTGGGTACAAGAACAAACTTGTGTCACCCTTTGGAATATCTTGGAGGGTTATAGCCAAAAGGGTTTTGCTCGTAACCCTATTTGTCATACATGTGTTGCACTTTCCCGAGTCGATGTGGCCACTAGGGTTATGGCCAAAACCCTTTCAACCGAAAGGATACAAGGCAATATAAATAAGTCAAGATCTCTTTTGGAGGTTAATTTTGTTGTTACAATTTTCAGATTCTGAGGTGCGAGTTAGGGTGTTTTGGCCATAACTAGAAGGTGGTTTTTGTTTTTTGTTTTGTCAAGTTATTTTTAGTTATTACACATTAGTATTAGTTAGATTAATTATATTTTAAGTGTTTTAGTAGTTAGTTATTTAGATTAGTTATTTTTTATATATAGTTAAATCATATGTTAGATAGAGTACTATAGTATATTTTAATTAAATATCTACTTAATCATAGATGTAGCTTTTACATAAAACATAGAAAACTTAAGTTCAGACCTAGATAACTAAATTAATTACATTTTAGAAAATATTAACATAGTAAACCTATATAGATAACTAACATGTAGTGAAACAAATAAGCATTTGCACTCAGTCGAAAGGGAGCCAGTGGATTTGAACATTGAACATCCATGTCTTCCCATGAGTCTAGTTCAACTACTTTTTTACGGGTGTAACAAAACAATAAAGATCATGGGAGCTAGCAGAATTCCAAAAGCACTACACACCATAATATCACAAATCAAACATAGTAAATTCAAGTTTTCTTAAGCAATAGATGTGTGATCTAATCTCTACAAACCCTAATGGAGATGACAGGTGCAACCTGATTAAATATCAAAGAGCTATCCTTCGATGATAGCAAGATCGAGATCTTCGACATGCAAAGAGGCATTGGCTGCCCTGACTTGCTACTAAACAAGAGCTCCCTTCTGCACCATCAAACCACAACAGTCAATCTTCCCTCAGACAAGTGAGACTTTGCAAGGATTGACAGATTGTTGAATTTTTTAGAATTTGTGTTGGATGTCTCTTCTCTCTTCAAATCAGAAGCATATTTTCACATAATTATCTGGCTGTCAAATTCAAATAGGAAAGAAAGACCACATTCTTATTATTATCACACCTTAGGGTGGAAAAGCGATTGCTCTAAAAAATGGTGAGAATTACAGAAGTAGCAAATCAAAAGAATAAATCAATATTTCCTAGATTTGTAAATCATTCATTTTCCAGACAATATTGATATCAACAATCAGTGGCAAATAAATTTTTCCCTAATAAGGATTTTACTTTTTCCCAGTCAACATATAAGCAACAAGGAGATAGGCTGAAAGGAAAATAAGTGATCCCCTATATTTCTATCAGCAACAGATTTGAAGCTTTAAACAATGATCATTCAAAGTCAAACACATTTAGTGCCCTAGTTAAACAACATGAAGCTAGGGATAGGAAGATGATAAAGCTAAATAAAAATCAATGCAAAAATATCAATGGGTGGTAAGTTGTAATTTCAAATAGGAATCAAAGAAGAAATGCATCACAAAAAAAGAGGCCAATGATGGAAGAAAATAAATATCCTCAGAAATAGTCTACCCAAAATATCAAACTAGTAGAGGAAGAAAAGCGAATGGCAAAATCAATTACTTTCCTAGCAAAAGCGAAAAAAAATAGTAAGCTAGCAATATATAAACCTACCAAAACTTTTGAAGCTAATTATATTATGCTAGGGCAGAAACAACAACAAGTAGAATCAGAAAAAGTACTTAGGGTTTATGAGAAAAATCAAAAAATCTATATACCACTACATAAAAGGGAGAAGGGTATGTCAGATAATGCAAAGTTGCCAACACAAAAAGGCAGTATGACAACTCCACCACTAGATAAGGTAAAATAAACTAATTGCTACAATTGCTCTGATATATTAATCATTAATGATAGGTATATAGAAGAAAAATGGAAGGGATGTTCTTAGCTAGGAGTATATGTACTCTGGAGTGGACCAGACAAGCATTTGTCAAAATTAACAAAGAAATTAGAGAAGATCTGCAAACAATAGGTAAGTATTAGTACTTCCTCAAAATCATCAATTTATCCTAAGTACAAAAATAAAGAGATTAGAAATAATATAATTTCTATATCAAAATGCTATTATAAAGGGCATGTAGTTAAATTTCAAACTTGGATACCTAATTGGAATGATGAAAAATAGCATATGTTACCAACTTGGTAGGAATGCAGTAATCTTCTAGTAGAAATTAAACATTTATATACATTATTCAGAATAGGTAAATCAATTGGTAAACTTATAGGTATAGACTTAGGGTATGACAAAACCAATAATGTTAAATTTCTAATAGATGAGGAACCAAATCAAAAAATGATTAGGAGAAAAAAGATTATAACAAATAGATCCATTTATGAGATCGAATTTAAGAAATATGAAGGGGAAATTAAAGGCATTATTAAAAAAAATCTAGAAATTGGTCATGATATTTCAACCATAGAGGAATCCTTTAGAAATATTAGAATAAAGAAGAGGGAACAAAAGATTAAGAAAAATAATAAGGACAAATATAAGAAGATAGAAAAATCAGATGAAAGGAAAAATATTGAGAAAAACACACAAACAAAAAATACACCTACAGTAAAAAAGAGTAAAGAACAAAGTCATTTGGAATGTTTAGAAGTACTAGAATAGAGAACCAAAGGTATACACAAGGAAATGACAATAGTAGCAGTGTTGAAAGAATGCAAAATTTGTCACAAGGAGAATGACAATCTGAAAGAAATAGAAAGAAGCATTAAAGAATGGTATAAAATGACACATGAGATTAAACTATTATAGGCAGAAATTGAATATTAGACTATGCCAGGAGAACAATTTCATCAGAAACATGAGGTAAGACAACAACTTACAAACCAAAGAAAAGAGAAGGAGAATTATAATACGAAGACAAAAATTGGGATCAATAGGAACAATAGGATAGTAAACAGATCAGATATAAACTATTTTGAGGATGATACTAGTCAGATACATTGGCATGGTGAATATATCACGATTAATAAGGATATTAACCAAAAAATAGACTTGGCAAAGGAAACCACAAAACAAGAAAGTTTAAAGCCAATAGAGTATACAAAAGATCAGGAAGAAGAATATATAATTCCAACAACAGACTTAGAACAATGGAGTAATATAACAATTAGGAAAAAGTCAAAAAAGAAAAGTTATAAATTTTGGCAAACACCAACAGATGGGAAAGATATCTTTAGAATTAAATCTACAGAGGTGAAGGATAAAATAGAGGAATATAGTATCCCTCTAGAACTTGAAGCTTTCTTATAGGAGTCTGAAATGTATAATCAGGAAGATCCTATCACAGAGATCGAACTTATTGAAGTGCCACAGTACTAGGACGAATTTGGGGTACTAAAAGAGACTCCAAAAACATCGAAAAATGCAAACGTAAAAAAGGATACAGATACAGATGTAGAAGAAAATGAAATAACAGAGTAGATATTAGAATATTTAATAAATGAGGAAGAAGATAAAGAAGGAACTACAAAAGAAAATAATAACCATATAAGTACAGATAATTTGGGTATTTCAATAAACCAGGAAGGATTTAGAGCTCCAAAATGTGGTAAATCAAAACTGAAAAGAGGAAGAAAATCACTTAAGGAATTAAGTGAAGTAGATGGTCAAGCCAAGGAACAAAAAAAGATATTTGAGGTTCTTAACATTGGGAAGGGGAAGTGCCTTCCCGAAGAGCAATGAGGATCATAACATGGAACACTAGGGGCCTGAATGCTCTTAGTAAACAAAGAGTGTTAAAATGTAACCTAATAGTCTTTGAATAAGATATAATTATGATACAAGAAACTAAGCTTAACAAAGAAGAAGGAGAAAAACCAAGGAAAAGACTAGGTAGACGGAATGCAAAAATGAAGGAATTAGATGGAGCATCAGGTGGAATGGGAATCATTTGGAATACTAGGATAACAAACATTAAAAATATAATATCAAAAAGCAACTAGATGGGGAGTATGGTTTCAAGCATTAAGCATAATCTTGAATTCATTCTAATTAATGCTTATGGCCCAATACAAAATTTAGACAAACAGAAAGTTTGGGATGATATATTTGCCTTTGTGGAGTCATATCCCGTGAAAAACATGATCATAGGTGGTGACTTCAGTGTCATACTTGACCTCAAAGAAAAATTTGGAGGTTCTCAAATTTTAACAAGAAACATAGTAGAATTCAGAGAATGGGTCAGCGTTAATAAATTGATAGAAATACCAACCAGTAACGGAGTATTCACATGGAATAATAAAAGAAAATACTTCAGTTATATTGTAGAAAAATTGGACAATTCTTTTTCAAAGGAGAACTAGTAGAAGTGGATTTCACAATCACTGCCTCAATTCAACCTATTGTAGGATTAGATCATTATCCTGTTAAAATTGAATTAATAGAACCTATAAAACCTAATAGGAATCCTTTCAAATGTGAAAAAATATGGTTCTTAGATAAAACACTCATGGAGAATATTAAACAATGGTGGGATGTAGACAAGTTTATAGGATCAAAGATGTATTTTTTTGTATCAAAACTCAAAATGCTCAAAGAAAACATACAAAAATGGAATAAAACACATTTCAATAATATATTCCAAAACAAACTGAATAATGAAGAAGATCTTAAAAAAAAAAATAATGCAGTCATGAAAAATGGTATGGATAATAAAAAATACATTAAAGAAAAAGAACTATTAATCATACAAGAAGACATTTTAGCAAAAGAAGAAGTCTTTTGGAAACAAAAGTCAAAGGAAAAATGGTTAGCAGAAGGTGATAGAAACACAAAATTCTTCCACAATAGCACAATGTACAATAGAGCTTTTAAAACTATTACACAAATTAAAGATAATAATGGTAGTACTAGTAATAATCCAATAGAAATTGCTCAAACATTCATCACATATTATGAGAATCTATTAAACAATTATGACTCATCCAATTTAACCAAACAAAAAATTATGCTAAATAATATACCTAAAGTTATCATAGAATTTGACAACAAGGAGCTCAATAAACCTTTTACAAAAGAAGAAATCAAATTAGCTCTTTTTAAGCTTAGCTCAAATAAATCTCTAGGGCCTGGTGGTTTCCAAGCTTTTTTCTTCCATAAATGTTGGGAAATCTTAGGGGAAGAATTATGGAAAGCAATAGAGGCCTCCAGAAATAGGGGATGAATCTTAACTGAAATTAATCATACATTTTTAGCATTAATACCAAAAAAAGTTGCAGTAGAGTCACCATCAAATTTTTGCCCCACAACATTATGTAATACAATATATAAAATTTATTCTAAAGCAATAACAAATAGGATTAAAACTTTGCTTCCAAAAATTATCTTAGAAGAACAAACTGGGTTTGTACTTGGTAGATCAGTTCTCAATGGAATATTCATCATTAAGGAAACTATACATTCAACAATTAAAAACAAAGAAGCCTGTATGTTTATGAAGTTAGATATACAAAAAGCATATGATGCATTAGATTGGAATTTTTTATGTAAATGCCTAGAAAAGTTTGGATTTTCCAAACAATGGATAAAATATAATTTTTAACCGTATATCTACTCCATAAATCTCACTACTTATTATTGGTACTCCTGAAGGTTTCTTCAAGATTTCAAGGGATATCCAACAAGGAGACCCCATGTTACCTTTTCTTTTTATAATTATGGAAAAAGCATTTGGTAGAGCTATTCAAAAGGCACAAGGTATAGGATTAATTAAATGCATTACTGTCACTAAGAATGTTCCAAATATTACCCATTAGCAGTTTGCCGATGATACCATTCTTCCAGGAAGTAGTACGAAGGAAGAAATCAAAGCTTTTAAACAAATTATATTGAATTATTCAGCAGCATCGGGACAAAAGGTTAATGAAGAAAAATTTGTAATTTTCTTTTTAGACACACCAAGGAACATGGAGGAATATTTATGCAATTATATGGGATACAAAAAGAGTAACTTTCCATGTAAATATTTAGGGATATACCTAGAAAAAGGAGTGAGCAGTGAAAAAGGTTGGGACAATATATTAGAAAGAGTAGAAAAACAAACAGAATCATGGAAAGGAAAATTGCTAACTAAAGCTGGGAGAGTAACGAAAATTAAATTTGTTCTGTTAGCTATTCCTACTTATCCTCTATCTTGCCTTCTGCTATCGAATAATGTTAATAAAAAATTGGAAGGAAAACTTAGGAATTTTTTCTAGAGTGGAACATAAGAGAAAAAGAAACAAGCACTAATAAAATGGGATAAGATATGTAGGCCTAAGAGTAAAGGCGGATTGGGCATAAAAAATCTCAGTTGGCAGAATGAGGCATTAGGGGCAAAGCTAGTATGGCACTTATATAAGGAAAAAGATTTAAAAAATGGGTAAAAATAATTTATAATAAATATCTTAATCCGTTAGATCCTTCCTCTCTCTTTAGAATTAGAAATCCACCAAGAGGTTCAGAAAATTGGAATTTTATGATGAAATGTAGGCCTCTAGTTAGCAAATATCTTACTTAGGATTTAGGTAGAGGTGACGAGGCATTTATCTGGGATGATTCATGGATGGTCAACCCTCGATTATTAATTTTGGAATATCCAAAAACAACATCAATGTCATTATTGATATTTGGGGACCCAAGGTTTCTAATGTGACTCACAATAATTGAGCAGATAAACTCATCTATGGAGCATCTAATGATGGAATATACAAAGTTAAGCTAGGATATGATCTTATAATTAACTCACAAAGATGGGATAATATTATTATACCCTTGGATCTATGCCGGGATTCAACATGCCTACCTAAGGCTGGTATCTTTCTTTGGGCATCAATTCAAAATTAGATTCTTACAGCCGATAGATTCTCTAAAATGGGATTTGAAGGACCATCCAGATGTAGTCTATGCAAAAATGAATCTAAAAATATGGAGCATATTTTGTTTAAGTGACCTTTTGTGCAAGATTGTTGGTATTGTGTTAAGAATAAATTGAATTGGACTTCCCCTTTACCTTAGGATATCGAGGGATTTCTTAGGGGTTGGCCAATTAAGAATAGGATAAGCATCTATGAGAAATTATGGACTATTACACCTTCAATCATTATGTGGGAAATATGGAAGGAAAGAAATAGATGAATATTTCAAAATTTAGAACTTAGTAAGATAACTTTTTTTAATGTAGATACAGCTCTGATACCACTGACGAAGATACACACTGATACCACTGACGAAGGGCCACACCACCCTTACCAACTCACAACCAAGAATGCAACAATATGAAGACAACGAGATAAAATGCTTCCCAAGTAACCTCCTTGTTTCTAAACCGCAGTCACTAGCTCTTCTCCAACTTTATCCAAGATCCAAGTGTAAATTGCCTCACATTCAACGCTCTGTCTACACTCACAACTCCACCATAATCCTGCTGTAAACTGCCTCACATTCGGCGCTCTGTTCACAGACTCAGGAAAACTCACTCTTCACTTCCTCCTTCTCTTTCACACCTTGAAGCCTTCCAAGCTTTCCACGCTTCACCTTCCACAACTTCTACTTCTCAAGCTTCCACTTCTCACGCTTCTACTCCTCAAGCTTCATTAGAAATGCTCATATGCCTTTCTTAAATAGGCACTTACCACCCAATACATGACTTATCCACAACCTTCTAGAATTCCTCCACAACCTTCTACAACTTTCATAACCTTCTACAATATCCACAAATTTCTACAATATTCATAACTTTCTAGAATTCTACCCACACACCTCGATAAATGGAATGACAACCATTTTTATTTTTCATTTTTTCTATTATGCCACCTATGCACCTCAAAAATAGAAATCCCCTTTTCCTTTCTTTTCTCCTTTTTTCCCCTTTTTATTTTTTTAATAATTTCTCCTCTAATTTTCATCACTTTCTCTCTCCTCCACAATTTTTTTCCCTTTTTTTTTCCAATTTTTTTTTCAATTTTTTTTTTGTTTTTTCAATTTTTTTTCATGCAAGATGCTCTTGCATCAGAGTCCTCTGGTAGATAGAAAAGTGTGTCCCACACTTTGACACCAAAAAGAAAGATCTACAACCATCTTCATCTTCACCAAAGGTTTCCACCTCAACAGGGACAACAAAACCACCATGCAAATCTTCCACATCTGCATTACTCTATCAAACACTTGAATCTCAACCATCTAATCAGCATGCTCACCCTCAGAAACAAATTGAACATAATGCTTCATTACCAAACTCCCATTCACATCAACAACTAGTGAATCCATAAAAGCAATAACAAGCTTTGCATCAACATCAACATGTAGATCTCCATCAACACATTCCACACTCACAACATCAGCAACCTCATTGCTCACAACAAGATGCTTTGCAACATACAAGTCACCACCAACAACAACTAGATCATCCACAACCGAGTGGTCCACAATCTCCATGTCAGACTCAAGCAATTGGTCATGAAAACCAACCTCCATCCCAACATCAACAACATTAGGAATATCTTTAGCAACAACCTCTAGTTGCTCTGCAGGTTCTGCATCAGACTCCACAATTTGATCAACAAAACCATCCTCTTCCACCTTGACCTTCTTAGCTTGATCAGCCAATCTAGCATCCAACCGAGAAATCATCTTAGAAAAATTCCTCTCCACTATATCATGAATTTTGGCAATCATCTTAGGGTCCAATCCTCTTGGAGCCATCTTCCAAGATCTGCGTAAACCCTCTGCAACAAATCCTTCCCACGCTTCTTGTGATAACCAAATTGTTTGCAAGTCAGATCGCAACCTGCCACCTCGCATGAACAATCAGGAACCACATCACAAGTCTAGGACAACGGATTTGCAATCCACCAGCTCTGATAAACTTTTCCCAAGCAAGGCCCTGGTACAAACTGCCTCACTCTTCTGCAATTTGCTTGTACACTCAAGAAAACCTGCTCTGATACCACTAATGTAGATATGGCTCTGATACCATTAACGAAGATACACACTGATACCACTGACGAAGGGCCACACCACCCTTACCAAATCACAACCAAGAATGCAACAATATGAAGACAATGAGATAAAATGCTTCCCAAGTAACCTCCTTGTTTCTAAACTGTAGTCACTAGCTCTTCTCCAACTTTATCCAAGATCCAAGTGTAAACTGCCTCACATTCAACGCTCTGTCTACACTCACAACTCCACCATAATCCTGCTATAAACTGCCTCACATTCGGCGCTCTATTCACAGACTCAGGAAAACTCACTCTTCCCTTCCTCCTTCTCTTTCACACCTTGAAGCCTTCCAAGCTTCACCTTCCACAACTTCTACTTCTCAAGCTTCCACTTCTCACGCTTCTACTCCTCAAGCTTCATTAGAAATGCTCATATGCCTTGCTTAAATAGGCACTTACCACCCAATACATGACTTATCCACAACCTTCTAGAATTCCTCCACAACCTTCTACAACTTTCATAACCTTCTACAATATCCACAACTTTCTACAATATTCATAACTTTCTAGAATTCTACCCACACACCTCGATAAATGGAATGACAACCATTTTTATTTTTTATTTTTTCTATTATGCCACCTATGCACCTCAAAAATAGAAATCCCCTTTTCCTTTCTTTTCTCCTTTTTTCTCCTTTTTATTTTTAAAATTATTTCTCCTCTAATTTTCGTCACTTTCTCTCTCCTCCACACTTTTTTTCCCTTTTTTTTTTCCAAATTTTTTTTCAAATTTTTTTTTTCAATAATTTTTCCATGCAAGATGCGCCTGCATCATTTTTCAATAAAATTGAGGCAGCCATTATAGAAGTTATGAATTGCCATCTTAGGAACACACCCAAGGCAGAAGGTACATTCTTAGCATGGGATGAGAATATGAGGAAAAATTGGCTTCATTTGAATAATCCTCCCTTAGTTTATAATAAAAAGGATAATATAGCCTGGAAAGAATGGAAATGGGTTGCACCTTTGATAGGATGGAAGAAATTAAACTTTGATGGAGCTTCTAGAGGGAATCTTGGGAAAGTACGATTGGGTTGTATAGTTAGACCAGAAAATGGAGATTGGATATTAAAATGAGCTAAACCATTAGGTAATGTAACTAATAATATAGTTGAATTAGAAGCATTAAAAGAAGGATTAAAATTAGGTATTGTTGTGGTTACACAACGCATGCCCCATTTCCCAATAGAAATGGGGACCCCCTACTTTACTTTTGGTTTGTGGACTCCTAAATTCAAGATTCAAGTCATGTTGAGGTCCCCCATAAGCCCCTAGTTCATGTTCCAGGTCCTAGCGAATAAACCTTATTGATGAAGATCAGAGGAGATAAGTTTAAAACTTGGAAAATTTAAAAGGGCGCACCAGCGCACCTTAACTGGTACACTCGTGCACCAAATGTACTTAGAAATGACACTTACCCTTTGGTGATGCGCAGATGTGTAGCAGTGTAGCTGTGCACCTACGCACCACCAAAAGAGTAGTGAGACTATATATTTCCTCCCCCCTCCTCCATTCTCACCTTGTTTTCATTTGTTATCATTGAAGTCTCCTGTGTCACAGCTTCCGTACTCAAGGTCCACCAAGACTCCCTTTGCACAAACACCACATCTCCAAGGTGCACCTTCCAACGCTATTCCCACTCCTTGCTCTTTTTAACATCCTGTGTCACACACACAAAACATAAGTGATGGAGCGCATCGGCGCAGTCTCCTCAGGTGTGCTAATGTGCACCATCCCTCAAAACTTAAAACACAACAAATATTAAAATGAGGCTAACCCTGATGAGGGTGCGCAGTAGTGCACAATGAATACATAAGCATCCTTTTAAGGTGCAAACTTGCACACCTAGTTTGGTGCACTAGTTCCACACCTGAAGACATGTTTAGAAACACAAAAAACTTAAAAATTCTAAGTGATGTTGCACATAGTGCACCTGACTAGGTATGGTGATGCACACCGTACAATTGATATTTTTCTTTAAAATGCGTACTAGGTGCACCCATCAAGTGTGCCAATTTTTTGCATTTTATGGGTAAAACACAAGTTTTTCTTTAACATTTTCTAGCAATTTCACTTTGCAAATTTTGTTTGTGTTAACACTAGAGTTTGAATTTGCCATATTCTTTTCAATATCGGACTAATGAACATCTTTTGTGCAAATATAATGGCATCCTCATCAGCTTCTATGGGCGAGAAAATGGCACCAAAACCAATAGTCTTCAAATTCCAAGGCGTTCCATTAAAATCAAGGTTTCAAGATGACTACTCAGAAATCAAAGACACAAACTTGGGACATACTGATTTGGGGGAATTATTGAGGGTTTGTAAAAAACCTACTAAGAGGCTTGCTAAGGTCTTTGTGTTGATCCAATTAGGGCTGGTAAGTGCATCTTCTCACCCAATGTCAATACAATCTTTAGAACTCATAATGACACTTGTGGAACACTTTGTCCCCGAGGAGAGGGTTGTGAAACGTATAACTGGGGAAATTGTCCTTGATCTCCAACCTAATAACATTGAGAGGGTATTCCATCTTCCATGTGTAGATTAATTCATCAAGCTTACCTGGGTGATCCCACAATAATGGATTCCACTTTTTTGACCAATTTTGACACTGAATTCAATATTTTTGAAACAAACCTCACATTCGAGTGATTATATCTCTAAAACTATAAATAATTTCGGGATGACATAAACTAGTGATTTTTAGTACTCTGTTCCTACTTGGTAACCATATTTTTAAATCTATTTTTTATTTATTTATGTCAATTTTTTCTTCTCCTCCAAAAAGTGGTACATAATAAAATTCAATATTTTTAAAGAGTGATAGTCCGCTTGACACAAAACATTTTTTCTAGAAATGATAATGAATTAATTCTTTCAATGTTGGATTTGTAACATCAATATCTAGAGGATGCATTTGGTTTGATTCAATTTGGTTGAATATTGTATAGTTATGAAGTTTTGAAGTGACACCAATCGTAATTCAGGCATACATTCATTTTGACACATATAACTTGAAGTCAATTTATCATAAATCTATATATAGTTTTTGAATAGAAAGCTATCTCAATAAACTATTTCCTACATATTTTTCAAAATTTTTTTGACCTAATTTACTAATTTTCACAAAGTGTTGAAGTTAGTTGATGTTCAATCGTTAATGAACCTATGATGAGTTAAACTCATATTTGAAAGTCTTAATGATTAAAATATGCATTGCAATTATAGTCCTTGGAAAGCTTGCTTCGAGCAGCACATCTTGACATTTTTTATTTTACAGCAGGAGATCATTCTTTTGCAATTATGGGTGTCAAAAGAGCAAAAAAAAATTTAAGAAAAAAGGGGCAATTTGTTTTTAGTTTTGGATGTTCATAGTGAACATAGTGTTTGTAGCGAACATATTTTAGATGTCCTCTGTGAACACTTGTTCAATGCAAACATATGGGCCAAAAAAGATGGTGTTATTATGCCGAATTTCCATTTTAAATATGTTCACGTGAACATTCTTAATTAAGAATGTTCACGCAAATTTTCATTAAATATTTTTTGTACACTTGTTGTGAACACATTTTAAAATATGTTTGCTGCAAAGATATTTTAAATGTTTGCAAAGAACATATGAAAGTTACAATTTCTATTTTTTGCAATTTTTTTAGTTTTCCTTCATCCCACTAAAGTGGAACCCATTATTGTGGGTTCACCCACCTATGAACAAGCGAAAAGGTGGTACCGAGAACATATTGAGGAAGCCTGAAATATTATTCAGTCATCTTACCTTATAGAGAAGACTCCTGTGGGAAAGAAGGTTGGTAAAGTTGACATGACCAAAGGATATATGAAAGAAGACATTGGATATGGAATTATAATTTTGAGTAGGGTTATGGGTTTGCCATTAGTAGGACATTTGAACATATTTATGATACATTTTATCGGGACCATTAAGACTACAAAGATGCCACTTGATTGGGCCTCTACTTTGAGTGAAAATTTATGTGAATAGTTGGAGGTGGTAAAGAATAAAAGGGAGTTTTATATGACCTCATATCTAGTATACTTATTAGCCGCAAGGGAAACAGATTATCTAGGGTTGTACAAAAGAGGTAGCATGTAGGATCCAAACGCGTGGACATACATCATCTACCCTCAATTTTTGAAGAAGAAGCTCTTAGAGAAAAGCAAAGAGTACAAAATTGTGAATGATGCATTCATATTTGCCGTAATTAGATTCTTAGAAGGAGATTATGCAAAGAGATTATCTGGTGATGCAGTGGCACATATAATGGTACTTGGAGCATATTACATTCAATTCAAAACATTTACATATCTAAGGGTAGCTAGTACCATGGTCAACCCAAAGAAGCTTCCAAGGTACCCTTGTGATAGACTAGTCCTCTTGGAGATTGCTCGACAAATTGAGTCTGCATACGATAGAGTTAGAAAACAACATAAACATTTTTGGACATGGCATCTGACCATAGGACCTTTCCAAGTGAAACAAAAACAAGATATTCCTTCTTTTGAGTATGAATCACATTAGTATCCCTTGGAAGAGTACGATTCTCCATGGCCATGTTTTGATAATATCAGGAGAGTACAGTATCTAGCAGGTAAAACATTCACACATGAAGAAGCCATTAAGGATCATTGGATGAACACTACAAATGACTATGATGTTCATATAAGGGATTACTGTAGGATGAATTTGTAATTGGTAGAGAAGGCCCTAAAGATACAGATTTCATTGAAGATATTGCAACAAGACTTAGGGGAGTTGCTTGATTCTTTGTTCAAAATAGATAAATTGAAGAACGACCCATAGTGAATGTTGAGGTTGACAGGGAAGAGAATTTTGATATTGACCATAGGGTGAGGCATGCCATTAAAATGATATAGGATTGGATCAAGAAACCATTCAAACTTGATCCAATACCTAAAATAGTAATTTTCCATGTACAAGCCTGCCTAGCCAAAGGTAGAGGGAAGAAAGTCATTGTCCCTATCTTTGGAGCCCAGTCACCAATAAGACCCAAAATGGTATACCAACTTGACAGACTGGTTGGATACTATCACCCTTAGGAGAGAAAAGGAAAGGGAAAAAGAAAGAGGAATTCTCCCCAAAGAGTCAAGCCAGAGGAAGGTGAAATCACAACACCCCCACATGTAGAGGAAGTAAATGTACAAGAGTCTAAGGATACTGGGGCATCACAAGTTCAAGATGACCCATAATTTCCACCAGCTAATGCACCTAGCCAAATAGAGGCAGAAGTTGAGGCTCAAGAGGTCTCTCCACCATAGCAGATAGAACAAGCATCCACTTTTGTGCCCAAGAAAGGAAGAAAGATTAAGACATTGGTCAAGAAAAGGCAAAGGGTGATCAAGAGGATAGTTCCTTTCCCATCTGTTCTAGAACCTATTCCTGAAAGAGAGGAAGAAGAGGATGATGAACCTTTGAATAGGATAACCTAGGTAGCAAGAGCCATAGAACAAGAAAGGAGAAGAAGTTCTATTGCTACACTTCCACCAATCCCAGAAGAATCTCTACAGATAACCATCTCAGAGGATGAAATGTAGCAATGGATTGATGAGTAGGATGTAGAGGGATTTGATATATTTAAGATTTCATATTTTGATTTTATGCGCATAGGGATGAAGTTGGTAGGAGATAAGATCAAGGATATACTGACCAATGAGCTCCAATAGGAAGATTGGACTCAAATGCCCCTGGAGTCACAGGATCCTGAGATAACTCCTTCATCCCCATTGCAATTCATATTTGTGGATAAAGGCTCGCTACTCCTCTACCACCAAGTATAGAGGAAGAACAAGTTCAGAAGGGATAGGAGGAAGAGCCACAACAAGTATCAACTGATGAAGTGTTTGGAGAAAGACAAATGGTTGAATATCCTCAGCAAGCTTCCTAGGACATTGAGGTAAGAACTATGGGCTCCACTAAAATAAAGACTACAAAGGGAGAGCTTTTACAAAAGAAGAGAACCCCAAAAAGGAGCAATAAGGGAAAAGGGGTAGCAGAGCAAGCTCCATCATCCTCGAGAGGTAGGCCTTCAACAGAACGGGTTCCAAGGTGGTTGCAAAAAGAAATGATAAGAAATAGGAAGCAAAAATTTAATGCCAATGAAGAGGACATGATTGAGTTGATTGAGGTTCTAAGGAAGCCTCAATCCCCATCAAAAGAGGCCAAAGCATTGACATTCATCAACGGTGACCAAAACAAAGATTTATTTGCACAAGTGGCTATTCCTCCTCCTAATACAGATGTAGAGGATTTGACTCCACATGATTATCAAATTAGAGAGGTTATGCTTGGAAAGCCCACATTGGATACATCCAAGTTGATGGTTACAATGGGGATGAAGGAGGTATTTAGGAGTTTGGAATAGGAAGGGGCATAATTAATAACACTTTAAAGGCAAAATGAAATCCTAAAGGGATATTTAGCTGAAGTTTTTGGTCCCTTAGATCCTTAACACCCCGAGGAGACTTTGAATGCTATGTTGGAAGGAAGAGATAGGGGAGGAGTACAGTTGGATCCATTTTTGAATGCCTGTCAACAATGGCGGGAATTTTTTTAGTAAAAAGGTGTTCTAATCATCCAAGGAAAACTGAAGCTACTTCATGCTATGAAATAAAATGTGGACAAAATGGTAACAATTTTTAAAACAAGATTTCAATATTATGGATGAGGTATATGCACGAGTAAAAGATTTATAGGTACTACAAGCCATAAAGGGGTCGAGGTATAGAATGCTTGTAGATGTATATACAATAGAGGAGTTAGATTTAATTGATGATTGGATTGAAAAAATAGCAGATAGTAGTAAAGTAATGGAAATGTTACATGCGGAGATCCATCGGCTCAAGGACCAAGCCCGAGAGAAGATTTTGCAAGCAGAGAAACATTATAGTGATGCATGTCTCGACATTTTTGAAGATGATGCACAGGAGAAGCTAATACCGATTGAGGTAGTAGTACAGATATTTAGGAATATTTTTGATGAAATTTCTAGTGATGAAGATATCTAGCAAGCATTCAAGACAGAAGAAGCCTTGCTAGAGTTCAATATTAAACTCAAGGATTTTGCTGAGACCCGTATTGAAGTAGACAACTATAAGTAGAAGGTCAAGGATAAGTATGATGCCTTAGATTTATTAGATGTGGAAAAAATCACTAAGATTATTGAGAAATTCAAGGGCAACCATCCAGACATAGCTCTGGGATGAAGGGTGACACAACCCAGAAGCTGGAATTTCAATTTTGGCACTTAGTAAAATTTTGTACTTTTTGACCTTAGAGGTGCATTGGTGCACTTTTTGGAAATAAAGTGTTGCAGGAATTTTGAAGAAGTCAAAGGTGCGTAGATGCACTTTTTCCAAGGTGTGCTTTTCTAGAGGTGCATCAACTATTAACTGCTAGTTCCAAAATTAGAGCTTTTGATGCATTAGAAATGCATTTTGATAGCAGTTTAACTCTGATAGATGCCTAATGAAGGAGGAACTTTGATTTTTGACACTTCCAAACACTTCTAATTCGACTAATGGCTCTCTTCTTCTTAGTTTCTCATAATTTTTTTGTTTATGACATGTAAAGGCTCATGCATCCAATTAATGAATAAAAAAAAAAGGATGGAGTCCTACTAAGCACTAGTTAGATTGTTAGTTTGTATATAGTTAGTTTGTTTTATTAAATTAAAAACATATTATTGCATGAAGATATCTCTCAATCTCAACATAAATTAAGGAGATGATTTCTTATAAATGCAGGATTGTAATATGGAATCAAGGCCATGGCTATTTTGTAATAATATTATGCTTTTGGTGCTCGCATTTGGAGTGTAGGGATTCTTGCCTAAGTGTGTCATATTTTTGTGAATGTATGTTCATGGAATTGTGATTGAGCCAAAATTTTATTGTGTTATTTTTGGTTGTGCGATCTTTTAATTCTAGTGTTGGCTACAGTTTTATGAATTCTGTTGATGTATCTAACTCGAGAAGAAATCACCAAATTGTTCTTGCATAACTTTTTGTCTCGCATGAGCACACTTTTTGTGGCCTTGGATTTGATGAAGAGTGAAACATCATACATTTATTAAGTTTCCCATCGATGATTGCATCAGTGGAATCAAGGAAGCACTGCTCCTATTTTCATTGGTTATCTATCGATTTCTTCGAAAGCTTAACTCACAGACGTGTTGTTTTCCATAGTTTATGTCCATTAGGATTTTACTTTCACATTATTTTCTTTAAAGTTCTTATTATTTTCTTTACTAACCCCTTGTTAATTTAGCAATTGATATTAATTGCATTGTTAGATTGCATTCATTGGAAAACATAAAAAATACAAAAACATAGTTCATTTTTGTGTGTTTTATTTTGAAGTAGCGAATAGATTCTACATCTCATCCAAAATCATTCGAACCAGCAAAGGCCTCCTCATGAACAAAAACATTTATCTTCAATTAAGTGGATTCCAATAGGTTGCAAGATCTCCTGGAACCTTGGAGTTGATTCATGAGATTGACATTTCAAGAGAGGAGTTCAAAAGAATTCCTGCCATTTAGCATTGTGCATAACGACAACTCAACAAGTATAAAAAATATATTAAAAAGTTAATTGTTGAAGGAAATTTGAAAATTATCCTAAATGCAATTAGAAAGTGACAAACACCGAATTAGATTTAAAATGCTAAACTAGAAAGTGTACTTAATCTTATAGATCAATTTCAAGAGATTAGAATACAACATATTTATTGTGAAGGGAATTTAGAAGCTGATAAATTGGCAAATAAAGGAGTGTAGGGAGAAGACTTAATATATTTAGCAGAACAGAATTAAGTTAAGTAGAATACTAAGATTAGAGTGGAGAACAATTTAGTAGAAATATGACGCTCCTTTATTAGAAGTAATTATTAGATAGACATTCATAGTAAGAAAACCTACTTACATTTATAAGACACTTGAGAAACAATCATGAAACATTAAGTATAGTCTCTTTTAATGTATCTCAATAATTCCACACATATATGAGTAGACATCAATCAATGCTTAACAACTCGTGAGTTGCCATCTATTATTTAAGACTCAGAATATTAAATCTTTTTACAGCTCTTCTTTCTTATTAGACCCTGTTGTTTCTCTATGAGCATTGAGTATGCTATTGCCCTCTTTCACACTATGGAAGTGAGGACAATGGTGTTCAGAGGGGCTATCAAACAGGAGAGGTGGAATAGGGTCCTTAACCCGATAGATGATGTTTATAGGTTTGCAATCTCCCAGGAAATTAGGGAAAGGCTATTTAATTATTCTACTCTTAAACTCATAAGTATACAATAAGAATAAGAATAATCAATGAAAATCTAAAATTATTAAATTTAGCTAATATAATTTTGATTAATCTATTCATTCAAACTAGATAAGGATCTTGAATATCTAATCCACTCTAAGTATAAACTGTAAACTAATTAGGTAATGAGACGAGATTATAGACAAAGATTCACATAAAGCATATTATAAAATCTTTTGATTAACTCTATTGGTACAATTTAGGATTCTAATTGTATGAATAGTCTCTCAGTATGTTGATTGGTCTCTTTACTCCTCCCATTTTTATGATCACATTGAATTGGTACTAATCCCATATTGGAAGATAGTTGTATTTTGTCATGCAGATGGTAGATGAATTAATTCTTCATGGCAGGATCCTTGCTCAATCTTGTTCGAAACCTTGCCTCTCTCTAGTTTTATGTGCCCTTTACAAAGGATTTATATATGTTATTACTTGCTTCATCAAATTTTATATTAACTTGTATGAAGTTTCATATGAATTGGGGTATGCCCCTTTTAAACTGTATAATATAAGACTTCAGTCCTAGGCAAGACTCGAGGTTTTCTTGCTCCATTCTTTCCTACCAGTGCCCACTTGAACAAAGAATTATGTAAATTTAATTTAATTTATTCAATATAATACAAGGCTTCGGCCATTTACTAATCAAGCAAAAAAAAAAAAACTTACATGTAGTAAAACATTAGGTAGAACTAAACTATAATAACTTCTAGTTGTTCAAACTTGGAAACTTAAACTTTAACCAATTTCAAAAGATATATATGTATATATATATAAAATATATGTACATCTACATGAAACTTAGAAAAATTGTTCAAACCTATAGGTAAAAATAAGTTACATTTTAGAAAACATTAACATAGTAAACCTATGTACTTCAACATGTAGTCAAAAATTAGGTAGAAAGTTAACATAATTTCAAATTAGTTTTTTATCACACATACATGTGCATATTTTTTTGTTCACATACATATAAGCTATACATCAAGTTGATATATATTTTTAAACATATGTGTTAAATAAAATGGTCTATAGTTTTTGGTTGTTCAAATTTGTACACACACACACACACATACATGTTTTAAATTAAATTAAACTTTTAATTTTATACATACTTACATATCTTAGCTTTGCATTTATAGACATATCTTCTTTGCATATCATTGTTGGAATTACAAGTGGGAAAAACAAATTTCTGGGGGGGGGGGGGGGGGGGGGTGAATCAGGAGTTTAACCATTAACCCATAAAACTTTCACCATTCATACATCACATGCATTAACATACTAGAATAAAATGTAAAGTAAATACATCTAAAACATATAAGTAATCAAACACACACACTTGACACTGGATATGATTACCCAGAAACCCTCCAAAAGATAAGGTAAAACTGGGGTGGGGATGACACCCACAATTATTCACTATTATAGCAATAAAGTGTAGCCAATTAAGGTTATAATGGTTTGACCATGAATCATGATCTTCCCTATGAATGACATGCCTTGTTAAAGGCTTACAAAGACTATTAAGTCCCACCTTGTTAGGGGATTTCAAAACCTTGTTAGAAGTGTTCCTGGTTAAAGGAATTTTGGTCATTCACTTGGAATGCCACCATGTTAAAGGATTTAGTAAAGCTTGTTAAGACTACTCTGCCTAGGAGATGTAATTGAAATCACCTCCTAAAATGTCTCAACATAGATCTTGTAGTTAGCACTTACTTGCCTGATAACATATCAACTCTAAACAAAGTCCTTCTTAATCCTTTACGATCAAATGTATCAATGTTGTATCCTCTATCCTTTGTTCTTTTCAAACTGGTTCTGCAATTCACTCTCTATAACTTCTAAGTCTCCATGAATGCTTTGTTTGTTCATGCAAACTTCTCTATTCTCCTCCTTCAATCCCTTACACACTCATCATATGAATTTTAGGGTTTCATCATCCTTAAGAAGACTAGAATACTTAGGGTTAGGTATGAATCTATGGCTAAGATTTATCTGTTTCTTAAACAATCCAATTTTTTGATTGGCTGCATGTAATTGCATAGGGAATCTGGATGTAGATTCGTCCTTATCTTCAAAAGACCGTATTCTATCCTTAGTTCGGCTAAAAAATGGTTTACATAGTTGTTTGTGCCATAACAAACAAGTATGTCCAATCTATGTTACTTGGTATATGAAGTTATTGATGCTCATCATATACTGTAATTTTAGTTCTAACTTAACACCTAAATTGCTCAACATTTACTGTTCACTCGCACTTGAATCACTTAGCATGGTCTATCTGCTTGGCACTTGAGTGATTTGACACTCATTGAAACTTGACATGGTCTAATAAATTTACATGTTGTACTTAGCATGCATTACTAATTTGGCATAAACTAAGTAAATATCTTAAGTGTGTTGACACTCAATTGTCAAAACCAACCTGAGATCAACAATCTCCCCCTTTGACATGAGTGTCAAAAACACTTGAATATACATAATCAATCTAATATTCTCAAGTATAACACATTCATAACTCAACTCATATACAAAACTTCAAAATTTCAAAATTTTGCAATAACCTATGTACCTCAAAATTTTATAACTCCCCCTGATTTAATATATCTATTCTGTATCCAAAATATGTTCTCCATTCTAAGTAGATTTTTCTCTACTGACTGATACTCTTTAACTTCAATGCACTTATACTCTTTATGCTCTGCCTTTGCTGATATCTGCTTTGCTCTATTTCCATCTATGCATTGTATTTCTCAAAAATGTATATCACTAGGGTCAAAATTTGATAGCTCCCCCTTTTTCTTTATTCATATTTCCCTTACTTACTTACTTACTTACTCTCTCTTAACTCCTTGCATATTTACTCTCCCTTTTTGATACTTATGTCAAAGGGGCTATACACTTATAGTGTATTTGTCCAAAAATGATTTATGGACTTCCATGATAATTTTCAGAGTTGCATCCCAATTTTCACATGCAACATCGAATGACTTGAGTTGGATGGCTAGCTTTGCTACAAGGTGTACTAGGCCATCTAGTGTAGAAAGATTTGGATCTTTCTTTAACAAAGTTTCTACATAGCCTAATTCTCTATGGAGAATTTCCATGTGTGGGGTGAGAGAGGCCTGGATATTTATCAATTTGGCTCTTATATTAGCCTCTTCTACTATTAAGATAGCTAATTGACTCTATGATTGAATCAATGCATGAAAATGCTTCTCACTCTGAGCTAGGTTCTTAGGTAGTTGCATACCTAAAATGTTTAGGTTCCTTTCTAGGCTCAAAATTCTATGTTTGGTTTCTTGGGTGAAGAGTGTAGGATCACATAGTTTGGTGTACAATTAGAAGATATTCTCAAGTACCTTCTTCACATCCTCAACCTTGGTTTTCGATGCAACTTGAGTAAGTGCTATGTCACCAGATATCTTTTTATTTGCTTTTCTTTGAAACTTCCTTTCAGACCATTCTAAAAGTTTAGCATTTTTGTCTAGGTCTTCATTATTAACCTTTTCAACAATATCTACCAATTTTTCCATTAGAGGCTTTGACTCTTTAGGTGTAGGCAAGATGAATGCATCTAAGAAGATGTCTTTAATTTCTTGTAGAGGTTGCTTCTGCCTATTTTCTTTCCTAAGCATCTATTGATGCTTCTTCCTCTCTAAGGCTTGTTGTAAAATACCTATTTGATCTAGATTCATTATGTCATAATCAAACTTAGGTATTACTTTCTCTTTATCAAGAGTGATATCACCATAGTGAGTTACCTTTTTGACCTTAGAAGAGTTGGAGCTTGGCACTAAGATTTGTAGGGTTATAGCTTCCGTGCTCGGCTTTTGAAGAAGTTTTTTAGGTGAGGAGCCAAATGTTGGTAAAGTTATCGATGCTTGGATTGCCTCGTGCTCCTTTACCTTTAGTGTTTGTTCACCTTCTTTAGACTTATCCTGATCTATGATAATGACATGACTTACACCTTGTGTTTGTGCTTCAGGTACATATGTATCTATCTGCCCTATTTGCTCTATTGTTGTCTCATTTTCTTATATGGTAGCCTGCCTTTGCTCAATTGTGTCCTTTTTGACACTTGTGTCAACCTTGATAGATGTGTCTTTAGTTATTTGAATCATAGGTTGATCACAAGTAATTGAAGGGATGGCAGAAGGTGGTTCTTGTGTATTCATTTTATCCCTTGTAACTTCAGTTACTGTCTTTTGAAATTCTTCTACACTGATTAAAATAGGATTTGTACACAGTTGTGCTTGTAGTGTAGTTTGATCTAGAATCTTCTTCAAATCTTCTGTAGTCAATGGGTTGATTTTTTGAGTCGATACATCAGATACATCCTTGACAATTATAGTTTCTACAGTTGCACTAGTGTCATGAAGAGGATTGGCACTAGACATTTGTGTGTCTTGCACACTCTATTTTTCATGTTGTTGTTCAACTGTTGCCATGCCAGTATCCATCTTCTCAGTCTCCTCTGTATTTCTCTCTTCCTTGCTATCATCTTTTTCATCCTCTTATTTATCATCACTTTTACCCTCAAAGGGGTCCTTCTTTCCTTGTTTTACTGTAGTTAATTCATAGATTAATTTCCACATTTGAGTGGATTCCTTCTCAGCATCTTCAATGTCATTTTGGAGAATGCTGAAGGCTCTATATTTTGGTGTGAACCTTCCTCCATATTTCTTATTTGCTTTAGCAATTTTCCCTTTTGTTAGTTCTGGCATTACTTGGGCTAGAGTAGTTTCCCTTATTTGTTTCTCAAAATTTAAACAATAATGTCATTTTTGCTCAACTAAATCATATAATGGCTTGGGTACTGAGTTAGCAAATTCTAATGGTGTATTCTTAAATTTGGACATCATTGTGTATAGGGCTTCTTCTACTAACCTTTTCTCCTCTTTTCCCAAATTAGAAAAATTTACATTCTTAAGGCCAGATAGATCACATTATTCTTGATATTTTCACACAAATTTTCAAGATCAGAAAGTGGTGTATGACTTATCACTTTGAATTGACTTTGATCATCTGATTCGGTTCTCTCTTCATTTGAATCAGGTTGAGCAATGTATTTCCTTCTCTGTTTCTTTTGCTCTTGGCCTCCTTATTCTACCTGCTTGGTTTTCTCCATGGCCTTTTGTGTGGTAGCTCATGTGCTAGCTCTTGTGATAGGTGTTGTTGGCTTTGTTGGGCTTGGTTTAGCAACTTTCTTTGCTTTAGCTATAGGCTATGCCTTGGCCTTTCTTTTCTTTGGCTTGGCATGTGTTGGTGCTTCCTTGGTTTCTTCTTCCTTGACACTCTCTTCTTCTTTCCCCTCACCCATGCCTTCGGTAAATGCAAGAGGTTCTTTAGTTTGTTCTTGTTCTTCCTCTTTGTCCTCTTCATCTCCTTCCTCTTCTTCTTCTTTAGCACCTTCACCAAATTTAGCCTTGATCTTCTTTATCAGCTTGTCTTTCTTCTTTAGTGTAGAAGCAGTATTTAATTCCATTTCTACCTTTGACCTCATTACATCATAGTTTCCAAAGATTTTTTCCTTCTTGTCAACTTCCTCTACTAGGAGTGCAGTTATGGCTATTGAGGCTTCATCAACATTGATCTCATATCCTAAGGGTCTTAGCCATCTTACCCTAGGTGTGGCAACCTATACATATGTATAATAAATATCTATAAGAAAACATATGTCACTATAATATTGTTCAAACAAGGAGATAGGTATCCTCATCCTCTACTTCATAGACTTCTTAAAGTCTTCAAAATAGTTAGTCATTATAGTTTCAAAATTCTCTCCCATTTGTTCAATGTATTCATTTATTTGAACAACAACTGACTTGTTTGTCTTCCATCCTACATTGCCAAAAGATGGGAATGTATTATGTACACAAAAGAATATGAAAACTAGTATTGCACTAAACTTACATTGAGCACTCTTGGCCTTTTTGATGGCTCCAAGATTGTCCATTAGTTGTTGTAGTTGAAGTTCTGCCAGATCGTAAGTATGATCTTTCTTCACAATTTTATAGCCAAAATCTATAGCTATGTAGGGTTTATTATTCAATCTACTAGATTGATAGAATTTGTGTGAGATTACCCTAATAGCAAATTCAAGTAGAGGATCAGTGACGATATCAATTTCCATCCCTCTCTTGTTCCATTTAGCTCCTATGTTTTTCTCAATTACTTCTTTTGAGTCACTACTTAGAGTCTTGGGCTGGTCTAGGGTTGGGTATCCAGTTACCCTGTGGATTATCCTCTTTGATATCTTTATTGGTCCACCCTCTAGCCATAAGCATCCATCATGTATTCAGCTCAAAACTATTCTTATCCATTTTGTTTTGAAGACACTCAGAAATTCTAGGGCATGGGTCAAACCATTTCTTTCAACAATTTTGTATTCTTCTTTGAAGACACCATTTTCACAATATGCTTCTCTTATTTCCAAGTCTCCTATGCTACCAACCTTCCCATTGTAACATTTTCTAACATCTTGGACCATAATGACTTTGGGCAAAATCATGGACAACATGCCTGAAGGGTCTTGCTTGTAGGCGATGTCAGGAATTGCCTTAAATATGGGTTGTTTTACTTCATTACTAACCAACTAGACATCAACAACCTCTTTCCCTTCTACATTTTTAGAACTGGATGCAATTGTGAAAAATTAGGGTTTTTGCAAATGTAAACAACGTAGCTCGACTTATGTTAAATATCTTGATAAATTTGATGAACTGGTGCAAAATTGTTACTGAGATCTTTGCAAATACCTTGAACTAGTTTATGACTCCACTTTTACTTTTCTTGCACTTTCTTGAATTTGAAATGATAGAAAATGGGCAAAAATCAATCATATACCCTTTTGAAACCTAGCAATCAATGTTGAGTGCTTACACAGCTATAAACTTGACATCCACCATTTTCAAAGTTATTTGACATCTATAGATATTACCATCACTCGAAAGCTACTACAAGTTCAACATCAACTAGCTAGCCTAGTAGCTTGACACTAACTTGTATTCCACTCAGCATCCATTGAAACTTTTCAAGCTCATCAACAACATGAAAACTTAAAAGTTTAATCTTGAATTTTTAACAACATCTTGCATCTTCATTCATGATAATGTAGTCCTTTCAATACTAACTCCTTATGGAACTGATGTATGATATAATAGTTTGAATATCAGTGCCACATAACTCTTTTTTGCTTAGTTTTATGAGGTGTGATCAATTGACCCATTGGGTGAAGTGATCCCTTCTCCATTTGATGTACTACAATCTTCTCTCTTTTTCCATGTCTTATTCATCTCATTCTTGATGTGTTCAACATCTACCTTGCCTTTTCCTTTATCAAATTCACAACTTGGTGCCATTGACCTAGTTGGACAATGCTTACTAAGATGACTAGTCTTCAAATAACTAAAGCACGTGGTTTGACTCAACCACCTTTTGTAGTTACCACTGAAGTGAGTCCTAATACAATTCTAAAAAATATATCCATATTATTGACAATAGTGGCAACTATATCTTGTATTGTAATCCCAATTATAAGAGTTTCCATAGCTTCTTACCTTTACTGGCTTGTTTGATGACCACATGGACTTAGATTTGCATTCAAAGGCTTTATGTCCATACTTCTGACAGTTGTAGCAGTATCCTTCAAATCTTGGTGCATGCATGGTTCTGGTTCTGCATTCATGTGCATAATGACCTTGTTTATTGCACTTATGACAATGAATCATGTTCTTAGGCTTGGCATTCTAATTTGTATTCTTGCTCCTCTAGACATTAGCAGTATGTCCTTTCTTTCCACAACTATGACAAGTAGGTTTGGAATTATTACCTTTATTGTTCCTTTCTTCAACAACTTTGGATAATTCTCCTTCTTTAGTGCTTGTGTAGCCTAATCTTGCTGCATCATTGTTGGATCTAGGGAATTTCAGCAATTTTCAAAGTACTTGATGGCTTCATTTGGCTTGTTGAAACTTTCAGCAATTTCTCTTTCTCTCTTTAGATCACTCTGCAGTTGTTCATTCTACAACTTCAAAGTAGTAATCTCAATGTCCTTGACATTTAGTTCATGGGCATATGCACCGAGTTGTGGTGCCAAAAAGGTGACAACGATTTTTTTTTTCCTATTTTAAACAGTGCGTACGTGCTATAGCGCGCACGCACTATAGTGCACACGCGCTTTCTAAAAAATAAAAAAGTATGTATGATGGGCTGCAAACCTGCAGTCCATCATTTTCATTACCATTTTCTTTTAATCCTACAGCGAGCAGCACGTACGCGAGTTGAAGACTCAACATTTGCACCACCATTTGCCAAAATGCCTCCTCGTCGACGAAATCCAAGAACAAAAGTGCACCCATGACGATGCTGTAAGTGGTATAAACCTAACTTTGCATTGTTTGATATATTTTTCATATTGTTTTATAAGTTTTTTATATTCTTTTGTAGGGTTTTTACAAATTTCATTTAGATTTGTTTATTTATTTGAATTTCAATTGATTTTTTATCAGGTAATGTTCAAAATCAACCAGAAAATCCACAAGAACATTAAAACCCTCAAGAACCCCAAAACCAAAACCTTCCTCAAGAAGAAGAACAAATTCCACAACCCGAACCAATTGCAAGACCTCCACCAGGCACACAAGAAAATCTAAGAAATGAAATAGAGAGAGGCAAAACTGAATTAGAAGGAATCATTTCTCGGTTGAAAGAATTCGGACAAACCAATCCAATGAGGGCTCAATTGGCATCATCCCTCAAATCCATTAACACTCAGATAGCCTCAGTTAGTGGTCAGTTAGATATTTGGCGGGCTAAGAGGGATGAACAAAAAAGATTTTATGCAAATAAATTGTCATATGAAGATGTTAAAAAAAAAGGAAATACCAAAAGGTAGTATATGTGCATTATTTAGAAAACCTAGTGAGAAAAATACTGTTAGAGAGGGTACTAAACGATTCCCCATCCATTGGTGCATACATGATGCTATTAGAAATAATTTTTGGGATAGATGGTGGATGGTTTTTGAGGCCCCTCCTTGCAACAATCATGAGGTCCCCATGTATTTTTTGAAGAAATTATATTGTGAGTTTGTCCTTGGGGAGATCCCCAATTATTTTGATATGTTAGACTCCCAGAGTAGAGGTGGGGGGTCATCATTTGAGAGGCCCGGAGCACGTCGTGACCCTAATGTAGTTAGGGCACCCGTGGTCCATCCACAACGTGAGCATGTGATTATTCCTTCAGTTGTGAAGGAACATGTAGAGGCCAGCACTCTAGGGACCATTAATGCTTTGACACAGACCCTCATCCATTCCACGAGCCCATTAGTTGAGGGGGAGCCTTCTATACGTCGTGGTCACATGTGCACTTCATGTGGATCCCTATGCACATTTGGCACTCATGTCGGAGATGGTGCAGATGATGGGCTTGTCACCGATCAGTTCCTGAATGAGACATTTGGCATTGACACATAGGTAAATTACTAATTTGATCACATTTCATACGTATAGTGAATGATTAATTAATTAGGATTTATTGACATTGTTCAAAATTTAGGGTCAAAGTGTTCCTGGGCCTAGCAGTGATCCTCCAAGCCCATTTTTTGTCCCTTCGACGAGTCCTGAGGTATGTATCAATTTAATCATTTTAATTAATACATATATTTATTACGTAATCATATTAAGGATTGACCAAAAAAAAAATGCATGTGCATCAGTTCTCCACAGGACCCTCAACCTTTACCACAGACGCAGAGCAGAGACATCATACGAGCTTCACACAGGTACAGTTGTTTCATGTTAATTTAATTCATTTGATTATATTTATTCCATGTTTCATGTTAGATATAACATGTATTGTATGACGTGCAGCTCATGATGTCGGACACACCTCCTCATCTGTGACAGTCTATTGATAGTGGAGTGGCCGTAGCTGTGGCTAGCTCACAGCCACTGATGGAGGTATGAAAGAATTTTATTCATTTTAGTTGTTGTTTATAATAGTTAATCTCAAAATTTCTAATGTTATTTATAAGTGATTATATTTATTGAATTGTTGTAGGGTCTTGTCACGTCTGATCGTCCACGAGCATTTGAGGTGGACTTACAGAGTGACTATTTGTTGGCGGTAAGAAAATAATTGATTTTGTGAGTACATATATTTGATTTCAACGTATAATAAATATTGATTCATATCTACTTTCTTTGTATTAGTTGGACCTGGAGAAGAGCCTCAACAAGAGGTCAAGTGAGCGTGTCAGGAAGGCCTCGTCATCTCCACTATCTCCCTCCACACGACGATAGAGGACGTCGAGAGACTTGTTTCCTTCCCCTCGTGGGAAGGAAAAGATGTAGTTGAGATATTTGATACATATATATAGAGACTTGTTTCCTTCCCCATGTATATATATATATAGGCATCTGAGAGACATATTCGATACACATTTGATGTACATATGACATTCTATATTTGATGTATGACATATTTGATGGATGACATTATTGGTTAATATATGATATGTTTGTTCATATACGACATTATTGGTTATCATAATATATTATGTGTTTGTTAATGTATATGACATTATTGGTTATCATTTTATATTATATGTTTGTTCATGTATGACGTTAAATTAGATATGTTCGTGTATGACATTAAATTAGATATGTGCATGTATGAAATTAAATTCAATTGCTAGAGAGTTGCCATTATGTCTACCAACTAGTAGATGTTCTTTTTTGCTTTATTAGTATTTCTCAAAAACTGCAAAGAAGCTGTTTCTAGTAGCATCTACTATAGTCCTACTCAAATATGTTTTCAAAAATACTTAGTATGGCAAAGAAATGTCTATGGAAAGCTTGTCAAATAGGATATTAAAGAACTAAATGTGGATAGTCATTAGTACCCATCAATAAGAACACGGACATCTTTCTCAAGCAAGCCATATGACATTAGCAAGTAATTTATAAATTTCCTTTGCAAATAACTAGAAGATGCTATGAATCTTAATACAGAGTTAATCACAAACTCTTTATTCCATCCAAGAAGCATATATCACCCTAAGCCAATTAACCGATAGGATAAAAATTAATTCAATTTCAACAAAATTTTGAGTATAACAAGCATCTTAGGGATTCTTACAAGAATTAACACGATGTTCACAAGAGCATTACAAGTTCTTGTAATGCTATTTCACATATTGTAATCATATTCAGTTTTGAATGGCCATTTGTGTTACAAGCATAAATGTTCTTTAAGGTCTTTTAATTCTAGACATGAATTTTATTATGAAGCTTTTTTATGACAACCCACTCAATGCATATATTGTTGTTCCACATTATGCTAATTTGACTTTCATTGGTTGATTTGGGTCTAGACATGACGTTATTCACTACCTTTTTTATATATTATTTTTTTGTAGTGAGGTTCTGGCCTGAATGAATGTATTAATCATCGAAGTTGTGAACCTTGGTCGAGATCCTTACAAATATATTTTCAAATTGGACCTCAAATAGTTTTCTCAGTCACCCCCTGTACACAGATACTAAAATTGTAGTTAATTACAAAATTAATACTGAATTAACACAAGTTTAATTGAGAAGTATTATGTACCTCAATAGGCTAGATTATTATTGACCGGGAAGCTTTATCTTAGAGCAGTTGGTTTCCTAAATCTTTAGCGCAATGACAGTCTTATGGAATGTGGAATTAGGTCTGCTAGCTAAGGAACATTTTTTAAAAGGTAGAGGAAACTCAAGACTCACATGTTTCCAATCAATACAAATGTTTAAATCGCTTCTCTAATTTTTTCTATTTATGATCTTCTTCAAACTTAACTTTCTAAATGCATTGATGGGGAAATAAAGATCTTCTAGGAACTAAAGGCTAATTGTGTTTAGTACTTACAATTCTCTATTTTTATCTAATAATTTAAAAAAGATTGTGCAAGTGTTTTCAAAGAGCAACACTTGTCACTAACATCATAAGAAGGAATATCCAAGGAGTCTTACCACTGATCCCCCACCACCAAATTCAAGAGAAAACAAAATTCCACTACTAAAGAGATATTAACAATGATCATCCCTAGTCTCTCCCTTATCAAAAAATGATTACCATCAAAATTTGCATTTCCAATTGCGTCATGTGCGTTGAAGTGATAGTAACATTTTCACTCTCTTACCTAATGTCTCCCATTTCTGAAACTCCTGGGGAAGGGCAAGGCTATCTTCTCAGTACTTCAAAATACAACGAGTTCCATTTTTTCACATATTGATAATCGTTGACTTAAAGTATGGTCAAAGTATTGACAGCCCATAGATATGCCCCGTCAAAGATCACAACCCTGTGGCATTTAGTGACCCTTAGGGACATTCTGGTTCAGCGTGCCTGAGAACGTTCGAGCACTGAAGGGGACAAGAAGAGGTTGGGGATAGGGTTTACCTAGCCACCCAAAGCTAATGGAGCAGACAGTTTGATCCCATGACGAAAGATGAGAGAGATTTGGCAGTTGGCAACTTTGTACTAGCCAACACTACAAGTTTCAGCATCACTCGAGATGGCATTGTAGAATGAAAATGAAATGTGATCTCCAAAAAGTGAGAGAGGTTATTGTAGGTCTCTGCAACACAGTCCTGTAGGAATTGGAATCTCATCCATATCTTGCACGAGCTCCAAGATATGCCCCGTCAAAGATTGCAGCCCTGTGGCATTTAGTGACCCTTAGGGACATTCTGGTTCGGCGTGCCTGAGAACATTCAAGCATTGAAGGGGAAAAGACAAGGTTGGGTATAGGGCTTACCCGGCCACCCGGAGCTAATGGAGCAAACAGTTTGATCCTATGACGAAAGATGAGAGAGATTTGGCAGTTGGCAACTTTGTACTGGCCAACACTACAAGTTTCAGCATCACCCGAGATGGTGTTGTAAAATGAAAACAGAATGTGATCTCCAAAAAGTGAGAGAGGTTATTGTAGGTCTCCGCAACATGGTCCTGTAGGAACTAGAATCGCATCCATACCTCACACGAGCTCCGAGATATGTCCCGTCAAAGATCGCAGCCCTATGGCATTTAGTGACCCTTGGGGACATTTCGGATTGGCGTGCCTGAGAACGTTCGAGCACTAAAGGGGATAGGATGAAGTTGGGGATAGGGTTTACCCAGCCACTCAGAGCTAACAGAGCAGACAGTTCGATCCCATGACGAAAGGTGAGAGAGATTTGGCAGTTGGCAACTTTGTACTGGCCCACACTGCAAGTTTCAGCATCACCCGAGATGGCATTGTAAAACAAAAATGGAGTGTGATCTCCAAAAAGTGAGAGAGGTTATTGTAGGTCTCCGCAACACAGTCCTGTAGGAACTAGAATTACATCCATGCCTCGCACGAGCTTCGAGATATGCCCTGTCAAAGATCGCAGCCCTGTGGCATTTAGTGACCCTTAGGGACATTTCGGTTCGGTGTGCCTGAGAACATTCAAGCATTGAAGGAAAAGACAAGGTTGGGGATGGGTTTTACCCGACCACCCAGAGCTAATGGAGCAGACAGTTTGATCCCATGACGAAAGATGAGAGAGATTTGGCAGTTGGCAACTTTGTACTGGCCAACACTACAAGTTTCAGCATCACCCGAGATGGTGTTGTAAAATGAAAATAGAATGTGATCTCCAAAAAGCGAGAGAGGTTATTGTAGGTCTTCGCAACACAGTCCTGTAGGAACTAGAATCGCATCCATACCTTGCACGAGCTTCGAGATATACCCCGTCAAAGATTGCAGCCCTATGGCATTTAGTGACCCTTGGGGACATTCCGGATTGGCATGCCTGAGAACGTTCAAGCACTAAAGGGGATAGGACGAGGTCAACAATAGGGTTTACCTGGCCACTCAAAGCTAACGGAGCAGACAGTTCGATCCCACGATGAAAGGTGAAAGAGATTTGGCAGTTGGCAACTTTGTACTGGCCCACACTGCAAGTTTCAACATCACTCGAGATGGTGTTGTAAAACAAAAATGGAGTGTGATCTCCAAAAAGTGAGAGAGGTTATTGTAGGTCTCCGCAACACAGTCCTTTAGGAATTGGAATTGCATCCATACCTCGCACAAGCTTCGAGATATGCCCTGTCAAATATTGCAGCCCTGTGGCATTTAGTGACCCTTAGGGACATTCTGGTTCAGCGTGCCTGAGAACGTTCAAGCACTGAAGGGGACAGGAAGAGGTTGGGGATAAGGTTTACCCAGCCACCCAAAGCTAATGGAGGAGACAGTTTGATCCCACGATGAAAGATGAGTGAGATTTGGCAGTTGGCAACTTTGTACTGGCCAACACTACAAGTTTCAGCATCACCCGAGATGGCGTTGTAAAATGAAAACAAAATGTGATCTCCAAAAAGAGAGAGAGAGGTTATTGTAGGTCTCCGCAACATGGTCCTGTAGGAACTAGAATCCCATCCATACCTCGCACGAGCTCTGAGATATGCCCCGTCAAAGATCACAGCCCTATGGCATTTAGTGACCCTTGGGGACATTTCGGATTGGTGTGCCTGAGAACGTTCGAGCACTGAAGGGGATAGGATGAGGTTGGGGATAGGGTTTACCCGGCCACCCGGAGCTAACAGAGCAGACAGTTCGATCCCACGATGAAAGGTGAGAGAGATTTAGCAGTTGGCAACTTTGTACTGGCCCACACTGCAAGTTTCAGCATCACCCGAGATGGCGTTGTAAAACAAAATGGAGTGTGATCTCCAAAAAGTGAGAGAGGTTATTGTAGGTCTTTGCAACACGGTCCTGTAGGAACTAGAATTGCATCCATACCTCGCACGAGCTTCGAGATATGCCCCGTCAAAGATTGCAGCCCTATGGCATTTAGTGACCCTTGGGGACATTCTGGATTGGCGTTCCTGAGAACGTTCGAGCACTGAAGGGGATAGGACAAGGTTGGGGATAGGGTTTACCCGACCACACAGAGCTAACGGAGTAGACAGTTTGATCCCACAAGGAAAGGTGAGAGAGATTTGGCAGTTGGCAACTTTGTACTAGACGACATTGCAAGTTTCAGCATCACCCGAGATGGCGTCGTAAAATGAAAACGGAGTGTGATCTCCAAAAAGTGAGAGAGGTTATTGTAGGTCTCCAAAAAGAGTGTTTAAAAATGCAAAAATAGTGGGGGGTCCCTTGTATGGTTTGGGAGTTTGACCATTAAAACTAGAAATTGTCCTAGTAGTAAGTGCTGGTAATAGTTTTGAAATTTGATTGTTGAGTGTTGAGAAACCTCAAGTTTGGGATTTTTCTTTTTGGTTTGAGTCTATAATAACCATTTCCATCTAAAAAGTCAATTTTTGAAACCATTTAAGAAGTATTTGCATAGTTTTCCCTAAAATTTGAGTGCATAAAAAGGGGTATGTGATTGCTCCCAAGGTGGATTTAGTGTTTTCTCCAAACAAGAGTTGCATTTTATGTTTGAAGTCATCTAATATAACCAAAGTGAAGGTGGTTGAACCATTTTTGGGTTCTAGAGACTTTGCAAAGTAAGAGTTCTAGAAAGCCCTAGGGTAAAGGGGCTAGAAAGGAGGGTTTTGTAAAAACCATTGTAAAGTTGATCATGAGACCAAAAAAATAAAAGAATCCTTGCATTTGAGTCATGTCTTAAGACTTTTTTGGGTCATGGGAGTTCCAAAAGTCAAGGGATTGTGAGTTTCTTTGTAAATGGCCTCAAACTAGGCCTAGTTGGCAGACTGAAATAGCCAGTTTTGAGTGATATTTTACAAAACAAGTGTAGTTGGTTTTGGAGTATATTTTAGAGTGAGAAAAAGGTTATTTTAATCACCCAATAGTTTAGGACTGGCAAGGGCTAGTTGGAACAAGCCTAGAAGAGGCAAAATTGAGAAAGTGTAAGAGATGAGTTGCAAGAAACAACTACTGTAGATGATGCAAATATTGATGAGTTGTAAAGCGAGGGGGAGGAAATCACTATTGAATCCTTCCTAAAAATAAATGGCTTATTAGATGAACCAATTAACACTTTGTTGAGGAGTTATGGACAAAATATGAAGGGACTAGGTACAATTGCACCTAAAAATACCCAACCAAAAAACCTGAACCAGCCAGTGGACTATTATAGGAGATAAAACCTTGAGCATACAAAAAACATTGATATTAGATTAAGATTGCTAATGCAAGATTCACAACTAGATTGGTTGTAGGAGGTTGTCACAAACCTTGGGTAACCAAATACTTGTGGGGATGAAAATGTTTCCCTTTTAATTCCATCCCCACCACATGTTGACCCCAAGGACGTCATCTAATGCTTTGAAAATGGTGGCAACCATGATGAAATAAATAGTTAACAATTTTTTAATACCCAGGCCCAAAATGACTATGATGGAGATGATGATTTTATACATTACATGCCACTAGATAGAAAACAACATAGTGGTTTACCCAGTAGATTCCTATAGCTACCAAAGAAAAGGATACAAAATTCTAAGGAACAAGAGAGACTAAGAAGTTATTTGAGGCTAATGCACTTTACATGAAGGAGAAGATCAGGGATAGGAAAGATGGGAGAGAGGAAAAGATTGCAAGAAATGAGATCTTATATGCTATAGAGAGGGGAAAATGAGTTGCAGAGAAGGTTGCACTAAAGGAATAGAAGAGGAAAGAAAGAGAGGATAATCTAAATGTTTGAAAGAGATATAGACCAAATATTGGAGGTGCACTTTCAACAACTATAGAAATTATATTTACAACACTAGTGGAAGGAGATGTAATTGCACTAGCCCTAGAATCAATTAGTATGCCCAACATACCTCTTCTCCCATAGCATAAATCACATTCTGATATGTTCAATGCTCTAATCCCTAGATTAGGAAATATTCTTACTTAATAAGTGTAACCCCAAGCATTGTCACCATAGTTGGCAACAAATGGTGAGAGTCCCAATCAACTAGTGAAAAAAATGACTAAGTTGATGGAGTTGAATCCTACATTACACACATCTCCTAGTAGTGGACAGGAGGATGTTGGGATTGGGAGCATAGCACCTATTCCCTTTCCCAGTTTTATGGACAATTGATGGGAACTCAAGTAGATGGGAGAAATTCCAATCTTTTTGAAGCAATAAAGTTTTGTGATGTATTTAGAATATCTAAGATAGACTTATTTTTTATGTGAACTAAACCATTCTTACATTACTATTTAAATGTATTTATTTGTATTGTTATAATAGTTTGATTGTTGGTCATGGCGTACAATATGTAAAGTTTAGAAATATAAATAGTTCATCATAGAGATATTATAGAATTAATTTATTTTAAATAATAAAAATAATCATAACAAATAGATAGAAATAAAAAATAATAATTTTATACAAAAAGTTTTAATTTATTTTAAATAATTAAATAATAGAAACATCGTAGAATTAATAATTCAGTATAATCATAAAAAATAGACACTAAACAATCCCAAATTCAAACATACGAAGGTCCAACTATAATAATGACTTTAAATAACCAAATACCAAAGCCAAACAAAGGAAATAGGACTTTTACCTTAAATGAATAAATTACATGAAGAAGGGTGGCTGGCTGTTTGGAAATCTACTTATTTTTCTTCTCTCCCTCCTGTCATCCAAGAGAACATGCAATGAAAGAAAAATATCGTCACAATAAGAAAATATGAAAAATATTGTTCTAGCTTTAAAAAAATTGGAGACATCAAAACATAAAATCTAGATTCTAAACAAATCAAAACATAAAATCTATGATTTAAACTAAATCTCATCACTTATGCATCATAACAATACAGTCCACCTTATTCATGTGGATAGTCTTTGGGAAGAGGTTGCAACAATGTATTTGGATCCAGTTGATCACTCTTTCTCTCTCTCCCTCTCTTTGTATTCAATCTAATGAGCCAACTGGATCTGCTCGACATTTTAATGTCTCAAGTATTGCCTCGTGGTCTGACTCGCGAACTCTCCAAAGATTCTTATTATGTGGTTTTCCACCATATTTTATCAAGTGGACATTTGATGCGACAACAAGATTTGAATAATGAAGAATCTTCCTCTCTGTTTGCCAATCCTTGAATAACCACAAGTTAGGGGTCTTCATAGAATATCGTCTAAGCCATGTGCCGGTTACAACCACCGCACCGACATGGTACTCTAAACCTTCACCATCTATAACTGAGTGATCCAATTTTTTTTTGGCTTGAACACAACGACACAAATAATAATCTATCCCTTCTTCATTGTCTTCAGGTGCAATAACAACAAAAACATGGCCTGCAATGACAAATGTACAAAATGTGGTCATTAATTCAGAAAATACTTGCGTAAAAGTTATAAAGTTACATATTGAAATTACAAAGATATATAAATATATATATTACCAGGTTGCACTAGATCAGACAAGTGGTCAAAGTCAATAGTTGATTCCATCTGTACCATTTCCAGTGCTTGTGGGGGACGATAGGTGTCAATTGGGTCCAAAACCCGTATATCCCATTTGTCCACCCATTCAGTCGACTCACAGTCATCCCAATTTTCCTCTGCACATGATGGACAATAGCATGCCATTTTTCATGTGTGGATACTCCATGAACCTGCATCAGAGCTTCTAAAAGAGTGCAACTCACTGGATCCTATTAGTGTGCAACAATCCTGATATGGTGCAATGTTAGTATTATCTATCAACCAAAAAAATATATGAACCGTAGACTCACCTTCCTTACCTGGACCCATTGTAGCGTTACACCACTGGACGATGGATTTTGCATCTATCAATATTGCTCCATCTTTGTACTTTAGTTCTTCACGAGCTAAGGCTCTTTTGATGCATGCGCCTGCACCATTGTGCTCTCCCTTTCCATGACCAGCCTCTGTGAAATTCCACATGTATTGAATTCTACACAACTTGTGCATCCTGCTCAACCAATAGAACATCCGTGCATTCTTGAATTGAGATGCACAATTGTTTGACCAAATAATGTGCTGACGATATGTGATGCCTCTATTAGCCAAATCTCCATAAAATAGTTGAAAACAACCATGTACGAACTCCGTAGAATGTGATCGATCATCGCTAATGTAAAAGTGGTACTCCCTCAAAATCTTCCTGTCATCCTCTGTACTTGTAGGTGAATGCATGAATATTATGTGAACAAATATGGAAACCTATTGAGAAGTATAATACTTTGCTTGCACCTCATTTTGTGGTTGTAGTGTGTAGTTCTCTGCGAAATCTACAACCAAAACAATGGTATCCAGTGGAAATGTATCTTTGCACAACTTGAATTGCAAATCCAGCCATCGAGCTCTATGGGTATGCCTTGCATACTCGTAAATAATGTTTTCACGAAAAATCTTCATGAACTCATACACTGGAATCTTTTCAATGACTAAATCACATCTTTTACCATGTTTCCCATCTTTTAGAGCATATGTCACTGTCTTAAATTTTCCATAATCTACTATTTCATTTCCAATTGCATGTGTACTATCCATATGTTGACAAGTTGATAAAAGTTGCAAAGAACCACAAAATAAGCACATACCATCCAAGCATGATGTCTTGTAAAATTGTTGGCCGTCCCTTATTTCACAGAAAATGTTGGATATGAATTCCCTTGAAGATCTTGGTGGCTCATTTATGTCACAATCCTGCAAAACAAACTAAGAATGCAAAATTATGCATATATGCCTAAAAACATCAAAATGGTTAGAAAATTCAATATGTATCCTACAACAACAAGTTGTGCGTGTGTGATTTATCTTCACATAAAAAGGTTTACCCATCTCAAAAAATCTTTGACTTATTCGAATTTGAGGATACATACCAATAAATTTTGCAAAAAATTGTGTCTGAGTTGTGTCCAAAAAATGTTTTGCATGTGGCTCGCGATTTTGGCTACCAATCCTCCTTCTTACAACATCTCTTTGATTAGGGGAAACACGTGTGTTATTTTTCCAAAAATCTTTGATCAATGATTTCAAGGTTTCACTAATTTCTTTATCCTTTCGCAGTAGTCTACCGCTAAATGTCCATAACTCATTTTTTGTTGGATCTTCCAATCTCTCACGCCTTAGCATGGCTCTCCTTAGAGTACCTCTACCAATTTTTAATGTTTTGCTTGTCTTTCTCATGAGTCGAGCTTTCTTCATTTGGCTACTTACTATTGTCAATGTAAGTACTCGTCTTGTGATATTACTATCTTTGGTGTGTGATTTAGAACCCACTTTGTCATAAGCATTCATTAGATTCTTTACAATGTTTTTTCATTTGAATCATCCATCGTTCTTAGCCCAAGAATCTTCATGATAGGCCTAAATTTTAAATTCCTCATCATTTCAACAAATAATTGGCATTGACCTGTAATATTTAATTCATCAAAAAATAATCTCCACATACAATTAACTTTTCTTTGACAAGTACGCTTGCTAATCTTGTCAGGCATTGATTTCAAAATGTTACTATCAATATCAATCAAATATTTTGGTCTTCTAAAATGAATTCTAGAAGGTGTTATAATCTCTTCAATTCTCTCAAAATTTTGAATATCAATATAAGGTTGAGTGTATTGCGTACCTTGAACCGAAGATGATGTGCCTTGGCAATAAGATGCAAAAATGGAATATCACCTACTTGATGTGTTGATGTTGTGCTTTCAACATGACATGATGGAGTGTGTATATCGTCGGATCTACAAATCGGTGTCTCTTCAACATGAGAGGACGATATGACTTCAACATTGGAAGATGGTGTAGCGGATGATATGACTCCAACATTAGAAGATGGTGTAGCTTCACAATTCAATTGTCTTCTTGAGTGTAACAGTCTCATTCGTTCTCTTTGTCTTTCCAATTCTTCCTCTTTGTTTCTTGGTACCAGTGGTTCTTGATCCTCTTCGAAAGTCAATTCTTCATTATTGCTTTGCAATTTTCTTTGCTCACGTAGTAATTTCATTTTATCTCTTTTAATTGCCAAATCTCTCTCCCTATCTTCATTTGTTTGATTTTTTGGTTTCTTCCTTGGCATGATGATGATTTTTACATGTCAAATTATTCAAACATTTGAATTACTTAAAATGTGTAAATTACAAATTATTCAAATACATATAAAAATTATAATTATTTGAATGAATACACAATATATATATAAAACGACTTGTCAAATTTCTAACCATTTCGAAATAACATTTCATTGAAACATACAAATTTCAATGAATTCACTATATATTAAACAACATGTCAAATTATAATCAAATTTGTATCTATATATCAACAAATAATATTTAAAATAGATTGCACTAACCTTTTCTATACAAGGAATATTCAAAAAGTCTTCAAATCATGTATCCAATGATTGAATTTGGTGTTTGTTAGCTTCCAAAAGTGTTTGCCACCTTGAAATAGTGTTTGTTAGCTTGAAATAGTGTTTGCCACTTTGAAAGAATATTTTCTATGTTGAAACCCGCAATTTTTGTCGAGATAACAGAGTGCAGAACAGAACAAAAGAAGAGAATGAATGAAACAGGCCCTAAAGTTGCTTTTTGACTGTTTTTAGGTGATTTCACATAGTGCGTACGCACTATATTAGAACACATCACTCTCCACCCTCCCTACTCTCTCTCTCTCCCTACTCTCTATCTCTTCCTACTCTCTCTCCCCTCGCCCATCCCCTACACTCTCTCTCTCTCCCCTCTCCCATCCTTTACTCTTTAGATCTCTCACACACACTCCCATCCTCCCTCTCCCACTTCTTACTCTCTCTCTCTCTGCCACCTCCTACTCTCTCTCACATTCTCTCCCATCCCCTACTCTCTCTTACACACACTCCCATCCGCTACTCTCTCTCTCCCCTCTCCCATCCCCTAAACTCTCTCTTTTGCAGATACACACTCCCATCCCCCTCTCTCTCTCCCCTCTCCCATCCCCTACTCTCTAGATCGCTCACACACACTCCCATCCCTCTCTCTCCTCCTCTCCCACTCCCTCTCCCACCACCTACTATCTCTCTCTCTCCCTCTCTACTCTCTCTCTCTCCCATCCCCTACTCTTACTCTCTCTCTCTCTCTCTCCAATCCCCAACTCTCTCTCACACTCTCTCCCATCCCCTACTCTCTCTGACACTCTCTCTCATCCTTTCACTCTGTCTCTCTCATCTCGTACTCTCTCTCTCTCTCTCTGTCACCTCCTACTCTCTCTCACATTCTTTCCCATCCTTTCACTCTGTCTCTCCCATCTCGTACTCTCTCTTTGCCACCCCCTACTCTCTCTCACACTCTCACACTCTCTCCTATCCCCTACTCTCTCTCTTTCACAGA
This sequence comes from Cupressus sempervirens, assembly GCA_028749045.1. Taxonomy (NCBI): domain Eukaryota; kingdom Viridiplantae; phylum Streptophyta; class Pinopsida; order Cupressales; family Cupressaceae; genus Cupressus; species Cupressus sempervirens. The sequence continues at coordinate 770,463,312 of CM053792.1, read as the reverse complement.
CATAGACACACACTCACACTCCCATCCCCCCTCTATCTTTTCTCCCATCCCCTACTCTCTAGATTTGTCACACGCACTCCCATCCCTCTCTCTCCTCCTCTCCCACTCCCTCTCCCAGGTCACCTACTATTTCTCTCTCTCCCTCTCTACTCTCTCTCTCCCATCCCCTACTCTTACTCTCTCTCTCTCTCCCATTCCCAACTCTCTCTCACACTCTCTCCCATCCCCTACTCTCTCTCACACTCTCTCCCATCCTTTCACTCTGTCTCTCCCATCTCGTACTCTCTCTTTGCCACCCCCTACTCTCTCTCACACTCTCACACTCTCTCCTATCCCCTACTCTCTCTCTTTCACAGACACATAGACACACACACTCACACTCCCATCCCCCCTCTCTCTTCTCTTCCATCCCCTACTCTCTAGATTTGTCACACACACTCCCATCCCTCTCTCTTCTCCTCTCCCACTCCCTCTCCCAGGTCACCTACTATTTCTCTCTCTCCCTCTCTACTCTCTCTCTCCCATCCCCTACTCTTACTCTCTCTCTCTCCCATTCCCAACTCTCTCTCACACTCTCTCCCATCCCCTACTCTCTCTCACACTCTCTCCCATCCTTTCACTCTGTCTCTCCCATCCCGTACTCTCTCTCTCTCTGCCGCCCCCTACTCTCTCTCTCACTCTCTCCCATCCTTTCACTCTATCTGTCCCATCCTTTCACTCTATCTCTCCCATCTCGTACTCTCTCTCTACCACCCCCTATTCTCTCTCACACTCTCACACTCTCTCCCATCCCCTACTCTCTCTCTTTCACAGACACACACACTCTTATCCCCCCACTCTCTTCTCTCCCATCCCCTACTCTCTACATCTGTCACGCACACTCCCATCCCCCTATCTCTCTCCCTCTCCCTCTCCTACCGCCTACTAGATCTCTCTACCTCTCTACTCTCTCTCTCTCTCTCCCATCCCATCCCTTACTCTCTCTCTCTCTCTCTCCCATCCCCTACTCTCTCTCACACTCCCATCCCCTAATCTCACTCTCTCTCTCCCATCCCATACGAGCTCTCTCTGCCACCACCTACTCTCTCTCACACTCTCACACTCTCTCCCATCCCCTACTCTGTCTCTCTTACACACATTCCCATTCCCCCTCTCTCTCTCTCCCTCTCCCACTCCCTCTCCCCCATCCCCTACTCTCTCTCTCCCCTCTCCCATCCCCTACTCTCTCTCTTTCATAGACACGCACTCCCATCCCCCCCTCTCTCTCTCCTCTCCCATCCCCTACTCTCTAGATTTGTCACACACACTCCCATCCCCCCTCTCTCTCCCTTTCCCACTCTCTCTTGCACCACCTACTATCTCTCTCTCTCTCTCAAGTACTCTCTTTCCCTCTTTACTTTCTCTCCCATCCCCTACTCTCACTCTCTCTCTTCCATTCCCTACTCTCTCTCATACTCTCTCTCTCTCTCTCTCTCTCTCTCTCTCTCTCACCCCCATCTTGTACAAGCTCTCTCTACCACCCCCTACTCTCTCTCAAACTCTCACACTCTCTCCCATCCCCTACTCTATCTCTCTTATACACATTCCCATTCCCCCCCCTCTCTCTCTCACTCCCTCTCCCATTGCCTACTCTCTCCCATCCCCAACTCTATCTCTCTTACACACTTCCATTCCCCCTCTCCCTCTCCCTCCCACTCCCTCTCTCATCACCTACTACATCTCTCTCTCTCTCTCCCTCTCTCTCCCATCCCCTACTCTCACTCTCTCTCTTTGCCACCCCTACTCTCTCTCACACTCTCTCCCATCCCCTACTTTCTCTCTTACACACACTTCCATCCCCCCTCTCTCTCCCTCTCCCACTCCCTCTACCATTGCCTAATCTCTTTCTCTTCCATCCACCCTCTCTCTCCCTCTCCCACTCCCTCTGCCATTGCCTACTCTCTTTCTATCCCATCCCCTACTCTCTCTATCTCTCTCTCCCCTCTCTCATTCCCTACTCTCTCTCTTTCACACACACCCATCCTCCCTCTCTCCTCTCCCATCCTCTACTTTTTCTCTCACTCGCTCTCCCTCTCCCACTGCCTACTCTCAATCTCTCTCACTCTCTCTCTCTCTCACTCTCTCCCTCTCTACTCTCTCTCTGCTACCCCCTACACTCTCTCACATTTTCACACTCTCTCTCTTTCTCTCTTACACACATTTCCATCCCCCCTCTCTCTCTCCCTCTCCCACTCCCTCTCCCATCGCCTACTCTCTCTTCCATTCCCTACTCTCTCTTCCATCCCCTACTCTCTCTCAAGCTACTCTATCTTCCCCCTCTCCCATTCCCTACTCTCTCTCTTTCACACACATGCACTCCTATCCTCCTCTCTCTCGCTCTTCCTCTCCCACTCCGTCTCCCACCACCTACTCTCTCTCTCCCCCATCCCCTACTCTCAATCTCTCTCTCCCATCCCCTACTTTCAATCTCTCTCCCCCATCCCATACTCTCTCTTTGCCACCTCTACTCTCTCTCTCACACTTCCTCTCTCTTGCATCTTGTACTCTCTTTGCCACCCCTACTCTCTCACATTTCCTCTATCTCCTATCCTATACTCTCTTTGCCACCCCTACTCTTTCTCACTTCCTCTCTCCCCTGTCCCATCCCCTACTTTCTCTCTATCTCTCTCACACACAAAAATAGCCATTCCCTCGCCCCACCCCCCAGCTCTCTCTTGGTTTTGGTTTGCAATTTAGGTCTCAATAGTGCGTGCACACTACCTCAAATTCAATAGCGTTTTAATAGGGCGTGCGTGCTATAGGGTGCACGTGCTATTCAAAGCTTTGCATTAAAACCAAGCCTAAGGCTTGGTTTTGCCTTGGAGATCCAACCCAAAGGTTTGGAGTTTATAAACAGGTTTGAGACATGTTTTCCAGCAAACATACAAAAAATGATTGATTTTTCTTGTGTGCTCCCCTTCAAGATTCTTCGTGGTTGGGTATCGATAAGATCAGGTTACATAACATTATAGGTCTCTGTGTTAGCTATCTAACCATATAATTTATTTTTAATTTGAACTATTTAAGTCTTTCATCTATAATTTCTTTTGAATGTATGTTCATTTTTTGTCAAAAACCACCATGTACTAATTGGGCTGTAGATTTTAGCTCATTCATCGAATTTTGTAACAACTTAGTTTTTTAGAAACTAGACTCCATTCTACACACTTTGAAAAAAAAAAGTTTTGATTTTAGATTAGTTTTCAATCATTTCTAGGGGGATCACACAGATATTTCACATTTTTGGGATGGGTCTAATTTAAAAATTCATTAAAAAAAAAATACACATTATAAAATTACCCGAAAAATCTGGGATAAACTACATAGTGTTAGGTAACTTTTGACCAGAGCGGTTAAAGAATTTCAAAAAAAAAGTTAAAATTTTAGGGGGGCCACACTTTGTACTATGTTATGTTTTTTTGGAATAAACAGTACCACTTTCTGTGGCCCCCTTTTTTGAGGACCTAAAACTAAACCATTTTGAAAAAAAAATTAGTAGTTTAGAAACTAGATTCAAAGGACTACGACTTTTGTTTTTGTCATATCTTAAAATTTTGAGCGTAACTATCTTCAAATTCTTGTTGAAGTCTAGAATTTGCTGATTTCAAGAAAAAGGTGTCCACTTATACCCCCCTTTTGGCACCACAACTTTGTGCACTTACCCTCATGATGAGCATTCATCATTTGGCTTAAGGTATCCAATTGCATGTTTGAGATCTTGGTTAGCTATGTTGACTTCTCTTTCAGTCTATTGCTCAAGATTATTTTATCTTCTACAATCATAACCTTATCTTCTATGGCTTTCTTCTTTTGTTCTGTTACCTCGCATAGCATCATGGCTTGAGATTCTTGTTCTAGCTTGAGATTTCTGATTTCCTTAGCTTGTGCTTTATTCTTTTCCATTAGATCTGCAACTGCTGCATCAAATTCATTGGAGTTACCATCTAAAAATAGCTTTGTGGTCTCCATCTCTTTGTATTGTGTGCCATTTGATGCTATAACAGTCTCTTTCCTTCTCTTGAAGGAACTTTTCAAAGCATCTCTAGCTTCATTTAGTTGATGTAGTATGAGATGTATTTCAATCTCTTGGTTCTCAATAGTCTTTCCCAACTTGTAGAATTCCATTTCAAGATATTTCCTTTGAGATACAAAGCTTCTCCTTCTGAGAACTTATCTCTGATACCAATTCTTAGAATTACAAGTGGGAAAAGAAAACTTCTGAGGGGCGGCGGGGTGGTGAATCAAGAGTTTAACCATTAACACATAAAACTTTCACCATTCATACATCACATGCATTAACATACTAAAATAACATGTAAAGTAAATGCATCTAAACCATATAAGTAATCAAATACACACACTTGACACCAAATATGATTACCCAGAAACCCTCCAAAAGAGAAGGTAAAACTGGGATGGGGATGACACCCACAAATCTTCACTACTAGAGCAATAAAGTGTAGCCAATTAAGGTTACAATGGTTTAGCCATCAATCATGATCTTACCTATGAAAGGCCTACCTTATTAAAGGCTTACAAAGACTATTAAGTCCCACCTTGATAGAGGATTTCAATATCCTATTAGAAGTGTGCCTGGTTAAAGGACTTTGGTTCATTCAGTTCGAATGCCACCTTGTTAAAGGATTTAGTAAAGCCTATTAGGACTACTTTTCCTAGGAGATTCAATTGAAATCACCTACTAAAATGTCTCCGCATAGATCTTGTAATTGGCACTTTCTTGCCTGATAATAGATCAACTCTACACAAAGTCTTTAATCCTTTACAATCAGATGTATCAATGTTGTATTGTAATTGGCACTTTCTTGCCTGATAATAGATCAACTCTACACAAAGTCCTTTATCCTTTACAATTAGATGTATCAATGTTGTATCCTCTATCCTCTGTTCTTCTCAAACTAATTATGCAATTCACTCTCTATAACTTCTAAGTCTCCATGAATGCTTTGTTTGTGCATGCAAACTTCTCTATTCTCTTCCTTCAATCCCTTACATACTCATCATATGAATTTTAGGGTTTCGTACTCCTCAAGAAGACTAGAAGACTTAGAGTTAGGTATGAATCTATGGTTGAGATTCATCTACCACTTAAACCTTCCCATTTTCTGATTGGCTACATGTAATTGCATAGGGAATCTACATGTAGATTCGTCCTTATCTTCAAAAGATTGTATTCTATCCTTAGATCAGTTGAAGAACGATTTACATAGTTGTTTTTTCCATAGCAAAAAAGTATGTCCAATATGTGTTACTTAACATATGAAGTTACTAATGCTCAACATATACTGTAATTCTGCTTTTGACTCAACACCTAAACTGCTCGACATCTACTACTCACTCAGCACTTGAATCACTCAGCATGGTCTATCTGCTCAACACTTGAGTGACTCGACACTCATTGAAGCTCTACATGGTCTAATATTTACATGTTGTACTTGACATGCATTACTAGTTTAGCATGAATTAAGTAATATCTTAAGTGTGTTGACACTCAATTGTAAAAACTAATTTGAGATCAATAATCATACATTATGGCATCTGGTACTGGTGGTGCACCTACATCCTCAGGGGAGGCTAGCGTTCAGGGAGGAGGTCATAGTACTGAGTCTGGTACAACATGTAGACCGACATCATCTATTAAGGAAAGAGAGTATTTATTTAGAGATATAGTTGTTAGGCTATCTCATGCTATTGAGTTTCTAGATTCTACACTTTTGGCTTCTACCACCCTCCCTAATAGGGAGAATATTATTTCTATGAGAGATCAGTTGTGTCATATGATTCAAATGATTGAGTCATACAACTCATATGATGATATTAGTATTGATATTTTTTACTCTTCTCTTTCTCGCAGTATCACTGACACAAAGTATAGATAGATTCATATAAAGGTCTCCACCGCTATGCTGAAGAGAATGTTTCCCTTTTATAAAAACATGCCTAGGGTTAGAGGTTATTCATTTACAAAGTGTAAAGATCAGCTTGTTGCACCATTTATATATGTTCACTAGTTTGTTGCACATCATAGGTGGCCATAGAAGGATGAGTTTCCTCTCTACTTCTGCAAAACAATTGTTTGCAAAATTTTATTTACATCATGATGTAAATTATAAAAATTTCTAAGTCATGGTAGATAGGGCCTTAGTAGACTATCATAGAGATTTAGACATGTAGCCACCCCTACACCCATTAATAAATGAGCAATGGTGGGTCCAAACCTTTTGGTCATGTCGAGAGTTCCACATATGGCTGCTGTGGGTATGACTATTCCAGATGATGCAGTCAGGACTAAGATCTATTCTAGAATTTTCACAATTGCTACATAGTCATAGGATATGTTTTTAGATCGATGTGGTAGATATAAATTATGATCCTGTGGTACCGTTCTGATAGCTGCATCCTCTAGCATCAAAGTTGATGATGCATATGGGATAGAAGATATACCATCTGCATTAGAGGTTTCTGCTATATCAAATGTGGATGCATTGCATCATATGGCATCCTATTTAGCATCCGATCTTCTTGGTTCATATTAGGCATTATTGACAGTCACGAGGATTCCTCTTAGTGACATTGGTGGATAGATTAGTCATATTCTCTCATGGACAATAGGAACATAGGGATCACAACGTTCATAGAGATAGGAGGATATTACTGCACCTTCTACAACACCTATTCCTACACAGGGCCCTAACAACACCTGCCCTCCACCTACTTAGGATCATGTAGCACCTACGTGTACATAGGGCCTTACAACACCCCCCACCTACTCAAGATCTTGTAGCACCTCCTACAACACCCCCCCCCGCCCCATACTCCGCCCCCCATAGCACAAAAATGTCTATTTACCACTATGCTTTTAGACGAGACAGTCGACTTGGACTAGGTTGTTTTATCACTATATGATTCAAATGTTGGTCAGATTGGTAGAGCATTACATGATGCTATGGTAAATATATTTATATGTTTAAATTTATTTTTTACTATAATTTACACTTATAGATTTAACATACTTGAGCTTAAATACATGTACCAAGAGACAACCAAATATTCTTGATTGAATCTAACTTGTGTACATACATGTGTGTTCTATAGGGTCTTAGTGACAATATGTTGTGTTTTGGTGATCTTCAGACCCTAATAGATCCCACACAATATGAGCCACAAGTATGTTACAATTTATATATATTTGATATATACACGTGATATAATGTGTGTACATAATTTTATAACAAATTTCTTTCATTTGACACAGGGTTCGGACCCAGATCATAGAGCCTTTTGGGGTTGTGGATCAGGAGGGGAATGTGGTTGATCTTGTCTTATTTTAGATGTCTATTTCATTAATGCCAAGACATTATATATATATATATATATATATATATATATATATATATATATATATATATATATATATATATATATATATATATATATATATATATAATGTCGAGACATTAATGATATATATATATATATATACACACACACACACACACACACACACACACACACACACACACACACACACACACACACACACACACACATTTTTATTTGGATACATTTGATATGGAGACCTCGATGTTTTTTTAATGTTGTCTAGATACATTTCATATGGAGACCTTGATGTTGTTTATGTTATTTGGATACATTTGATGTGGTATTTTGGAGACATTTTATATGGTATTTTGGATACATTTTACATGGGTACATTATTTCACAGATGTGTTATTTTGTAGATGTACATGTTATGTTCATGTTTATGTTCACATGTTAAACATGTTCATGTTGAATATATGTATGTTTTCAATATTCATATTTTTACTTCATATAAAATGAATATATGTATATTTTCAATATTCATATTTTTATTTCATAGATGTGTTATTTTGTAGATGTACATGTTATGTTCATGTTTATGTTCACATGTGTTACAACATTTAATCACTAAATTTAATACATATAAGAACACAAAGAATACATTAAGGAATACATACGAACATAAAGAATGTAATACATGCTATAGAATAGATAAGAGCACATTTAATCAGTAAGAATACATGTGAACATAAATAATGTACACTAAAGAATAGACACAAACATTTAATCACTAAATGGTCCTAAGAGGTTGTCTTAAGGGGAGGTCCTAATGGGATGTTTTAAGTGGTTGTCTTAAGGGGAGGTCCTAAGGGGATGTCTTAAGTGGTTTTCTTAAGGAGAGGTCCTAATGGGATGTCTTAAGGGGTTATCTTAAGGGGAGGTCCTAATGGGATGTAAACTTCTAAGACCAGAAATTGTTTGGCAATTGTTAGGATTAGATCAATCTATTTCTGTTACAAATACAAAAAATAATTATCAAGTTTCAGAATAAATATATAATTAAAAAATTAAATTGTTTAAGAATATATATTAAATAAATATATAATATTTACCTTTCACTTCCCAAAAATAATGCTTATTGTATTTAGTATCTCGAGTAGCAAAATGATCTTTGCACCATTCAATAATTTCAGTCGCACTCTCTATCCTATGACATGAATGTGTAACATGCACATATGTAATTTAAGATACACTGAATCTATACACACACACACACACACACACACACACACACACACACACACACACACACACACACACACACACACACAGAGATATATATGTATACATATGTATATATATATGCATACACATATATATACATATATATACATATATGTATATATATGTGTATATATATATATATATATTTCTACATATGTATATATATGTGTGTATATATATATCTACATATATATAAATGTATGTGTGTGTGTGTGTATATCTACATACATATATACATATACATACATATACATACATACATACCTATACATGTATGTATGTACATATATACACACACACATATATATACATACATGTATGTATGTATACATAGATACATACATACATAGATACATACATACATACATACATACATACATATATATATACATACATACATACATATATATATATATATATATATATATATATATATATATAGAGAGAGAGAGAGAGAGAGAGAGAGAGAGAGAGAATCTATATATGTTATAAGTAGATCAAGAACACACTAAATTTAGATGTAGGTCTGGAAGTTCATGTTGTCGAAGTGTGAACTTTATACATGCTTCTGCTCCATTGCGCTCCCCTTTTCCACGCCCACTTTCAAAGAAGTTCCACAAAAACCTAACATTGCTTCTAGCATGTTGCATGGCTAATCGATTAAATGCTTTTGTAGATTTAAATTGCCCTATGAGTTCATGAAATGAGATAAAAAATAATTATATACATCAAATTGAATATGCACATACAAATCAATTTAAATTTTAAATAAAGTTAAATAAAAATGTACACATGTACACTAACTTGCACAACCATTGGACCAGATCCATTGCTCTAAAACATTTATTCCACAATTTTAAAGATCTTCAGAGAACATTGCAAAACAATGAGTGACATAACTCCTATCATGAACTCTATCATTACTAATATAAAAATGAATCTCCTTGATGATAACATGTTCATTTTTGTTTGAACTTTCTATCTCATCCATGCTAAATTGTGCATGTCTATAAGTCACTTGCACAAATATTACAACTTGTTCAGAATGAATTGCCCTTAAATCTTTATTTGAGGTGAAAATGTATAGTTCTTAGAGAAATCTACAACTGAAAGAAAACAATTAGGTGGACAACATTTTTTTGAATCATGAAATTGTCTAGCTTGCCATCATGCACCATGACAATGTTGGATATGTGAATATATCAATGGATGAAACTTGGTCATAAACTCATCATACCACAATTCACTCTCCTTCAATACATTTTTTTTGGATTCAACTCCTATCTTATTTTGGTATGTCTCATATTCATATCTCATCCATGAAATTGGTGTCAATTCATTAATACTCTCAATTTGTAGTGGAAATATACATAAATCCCCACAATCTGCAAATTATTTTTTAATGCATTGTACTTTGATCTCATCTGAATCTTCCAATTTATCACATAATATATACTTCACAAATTGTGTCGTATTGTTAAGGATAACCAAATTTGGATCAAGTACTACCATAACTTATTTTATATGATTGCAAGTGTAGACCAAATTCAACATGGTCTTGACAATAAGTTTCACATATCTTATTTATGCGTACAAAGGAAGGATGCGGGCTCTTAAACATTCTTTGACATATTTTCACATTTGAAAATTCGTGCTTGAACGTTTGAAATAATTCACTTTGTGTTATATCTATAAAATGTTTTGGATGTTCAAATATTTTCCCATGTCTCTTGATCTTTAATTTGTATAATAGCACCTCTATTGGAAGAAACACGAGAGGTAGTGGTCCAAAACTCAATAAACTATTTTTTTACATCTTCAAAAATTCTGTCTTTTCGAGGAACTCTACAAATACTCACCCAATTATTTTCAATGTTTTCATTTAGCATATTTCTCCTCCTAATGTATCTTTGAATAATTCTTCTAGATATATGTAGTAAATTAGAAATTGCATGTACTTGTTTTCTATTGTCTACTTTCTACTAGATATAGTAGTCATCAATGCTCTACGTGCAGTGCTCAAATTGTGTTGTCAATTTTGTTATAAGCAATTTGCAAATTTTCAACTATTGTTTTATTAACATTATGCACAAGGTTTTTCTTGTAATCAACACCCAAAAACTCCAAAATAGGCCTCATATATTTTCTCCTAAATAACTTGACAAATAATTGTGCCTTTCCAAATATACTTTTATTTTTGAAATATTCATCCCACATGTTTTGGAAATTCTTTTTAATAGAGTTCTCTTTTACCATATGTGTAGATGGAATTTGACTAAAAAGTAGGTCCTTATCCAAATCCATCAAATTTCCTACACCTAGTAATACATTTCTATCATTAGAACTACCAATTTGTTCATCTTCTTGAATCTCATCATCTTCATGAATCTTGTCTACTTCATGAATCTCATCTTCTTCATGAACTTTAGTAGGTTGGTTTTGATTATGTTTTGTGTGAGCTTTCATTTTGTCATGTCTTATTTTTTCATGTTGCCTTGATCTAGCCTTTTTATTGCCCATTGAATACTTTGATCTATAGGAAAATATTTTAATTTAGATTCCACTAGAAATATAATTCAATACTTCAATATAGAGTACATAAAAATAACTAGGTGAAAAAAATACCTTGTTGACAATCCTTTGTAATTGTTGTTAAACTCCACAAAACAATTGATAAATACGACTTCAAAAAATATTTATTTATGAAAATTCTCCTTTATATTTCACACTTTACTATACTTATTATAAATTGAAATAAAAAAAAAATTATTTTATATGAAACCACCAATGTGGCCACTAGCCAATTTTTTGGCCAACAGGTGTTATGGCCAAAACATTTACGACTGAAAGGGTTTCGACCATAACTGTCTATGTGTCATCCTAAGTGGTAGCCACACAAGCAAAAAAATATGATTTCTCCAAATGTTTCACTTTCAAGGCTGATTTCTCGATACAAAATGGAGTTTTTTCAAAAACTAAAAATACACTTTTGTAGATCTCAGAGTCAAAGATTATGGTCATATAAATTTTTTAGTATTTTGAGTATTCATAATATGTTATAATTTAAAAATAGTGCAAGTAGGTATTTTAAGATTCAAGAAGATGTTTGTTCAAGAAAAGAAAAAAATAGTAAATCATGTTCAAAAAATAAAAAAAAATGTTTACCTCTAGAGGCAAGAGTCATCTTCAAGAATATGTAATTTGCTTTAAAAATATTTAGATTTGATAGAAAATTCTTGGCAAGAAAAAGAAATTGTCAATTTCTTATAAGTTCGACTTTGTACACTTATAACTTGAAATATATAAGTCCAAAAATAAAAATAAAAAAATTGTCCATTAGGTATACATGTCAACTATAACATATTACAAAATCAGACCAAAATATGATCATTTGTATATATTTGTTTGGTGGGTACGAAACTCTATATTTTTAGCATTTAAAAAAAAAAAAGACTTCATCCAATTTTACACATTTCATTAGTTTACATCATCTTCAAATTCTAAACACAAATGTCCTTTTTGTGTCATTAAAGTTGAACAGTTTAAGTTCTGATATCCTTTTCCTTTATAAAAGGTGACACAGGTTTGTGCTTTTACCCATGTGAGAAAAAGAGGAGAATTTTCAAATATGATTCCTCTTATAACCCAAGTTAGATTAGCTAGAACCCAGAGGAAAAAGGATGCTAATACTAGCTTTGAATTATGAAGGAGAATGCAATACAAGAAAATACATGCTTTGGTCCTTATAGGATAATGTGTATGCCAAATCGAGCCAATTGCTTAGATAAAGTAGATCTAGATGCTATATGTATACAATCAGCCCAATTAAGATGTAGATCTAGAATATGGATATGAAAAGATATAAAATATAAAAGACTCACCTTGAAATTCACAAAGGATGATGTATTTCAGCTCTAAAAGTCACATATTCAAGCTTGTTTATGAATATTCAATTGGGGATTCACAAATGAAATGATGAAAGGAAAAAAAAATCTAGAAAATCATTTATCTAGAAAAGAAGAAAGGACTAGGTCAACCTAGAGAAGGACTAGGTTGATTTGGAAGGGTTGATTCCTACAAGTTGACGTAGTTCAACGACACTGTAACAAAATCAAACCAACTTCTCCAAAAAACTCTTCAGGAGTTCTTTTAGATCTGCATATAAAAATATACTATCCTACTCCTACAGAAAGGAAATGAAGAGGTTTTTATTGTTGGGTTGGATGAGGGGTTTCCTTGGTCAAGCCCTAGGTTAAGGAGTCAAGCATAAATTGAAATATAATTGATAAAGGAAATGCTTGCATGTAGTAGATATGAATAATATCAAATAAGAGCTACAATTACCTTCAAAGATGTAATTGCATTTGATACATGATCAAGTATGTAAGTGTAATAGTCTTGACTCAAAGAAATCATAAAGACATCAAAGAAGCCAAAACCTCATGTATGGAAATGTATGTGACATGCCATGGATGCTTAATAGAAGAACTTGAATAAATTGGAATGAAAAATGTTTTCCTTAGAGCTAAAATCCACTACCATCTTGAAGGAAGAAGCTTGATGTAAGAAAGAGATTCTTAGACTTGAATGCTTGAAGATGCTTGAAGAAAAATGCCTTGATTTATTACTTGTGAAGATTAGATAAGTTGAGAATATGAGATATGAAAATGAAGCCCCCAATCCTCCTTGTATACTATTTTTTGGGCGGGAAAACAATTTAGACCGACCAGGGGGTGAATTAAATTAATTGGCAAACTAGAGGACTTTTGGGCCTCGAACCCCACAACTGCTAGGGACTAGGTTGAAATGGGTTGACCAAGTCTTAGGGAAGGGGATAGTTAGGCCTCAGAAAGGCTTAGAAAGAGGTGCAGGTGAAATTGAGAGATAACAAGTTGGCCATGAGACATGGTCAAAAGGGTAGTAAAGCAACACCTAGAAGATCATGTTAGAAAGTGGGAGAAGATGAAGAAGCGGGAAATGGAAGGGGAGAGGGGAAAAAGAGGTCAAAACCACATTAAGGAGGGCTAAAAAGGTCTCAAAATGAAGTGTGTCCATTTTAAGATGATACAATATATTTGTTTTCAATTAAGATTTTATCCAATTTTTATTCAATTTTTTTATTAAAATGGATATGAACACAAGTTCAAGAAAATAAAATGAAACAACTATGTGTATTTAAGGACATAATTTAAAAAATTTGAAATCCATTAATTCTCTTTCAATATAAATCTTTAATGGACAACAAATATAAACATATTTAGACTTGGTGTATTAAATGAAGCAACAAATTTGCATGCATAATTTTAAGGTGCTTAACTGATTTCCTAATAGTCTTTTACATATATGTTTTGGGCTTCATCTATGAGGACACATCTACATATGACATCATAACACCCTTACAAGGTATTATTCAATATTATGGTTCTTCACACAAAACAAAAATCATAGAGTAGACATAATTGAACTATGCAAGCATTGAAACTTGTACCAAAACTTGATGCTTTGGAGAGCATAAATTCAACAATATATTTGAGACATTTTGGCAACAAAAGAGACCCAAATTAAAAAGGCAAAATTCATATTTATAAGATCTTAACTATTATTTAAATAACAAGCTAGACTCCATAAGGGGTCAAAAATGAATTAAAGAATGCTTCACTTGAATTACCTTTAATTAGTTTTTTTAATAATAAACTACTATTTTAAAATTGATCACAAAATTTTTGTGTGACATGATATAATCATGTCATTATGTACTATTAGGCTAGTTTAAAAAATGGCTAGAATTAGAATTTAATAGTAATACACATTCAATAGATATCAATAAGAATTCAAAATTGAAATACATACATACATACATACATACATATATATATGTATACATATGTATATAGATATGTATGTATGTATACATATATATGTATATGTATGTATATATGTATGTATATATATATATATATGTATATGTGTATATATGTATGTATATATGTATATGTGTGTATATATGTATATATATAGATATATAAATATATACATATACATATTAATTATGAGTAACTATTTTCCAATTATGAATATATATACACACACAAATATATATCTATATATACATATATGTATATATGTATATATATATACATACATACATATATATATATACATACATACATACATACATATATATATATACATATATATATATATATATACATACATACATACATACATACATACATACATATATATATATATATATATATATATATACGTACATACATACATAAATACATACATACATACATACATAAATATATACATATACATATTAATTATGAGTAACTATTTTCCAATTATGAATATATATACACACACAAATATATATCTATACATACATACATACATACATACATACATACATACATACATACATACATACATATATAAAATTAATATGCATTCATTTATTTTTAATGTAACTATGAATAGTTCATTTGTAACATTTTCAATAGTTTTGGAGTTACACCAATGCAATTTTTTCATTATATGTCAAGATATAGTTAGAAATATTTATTGTTATCCCAACCAAAAGTGATGTACCATTCATGCATTATCATTTTTATTCAGTTTGTTTGAGATCACCATATTTTTTCTTTTATTTATATGTATGTAGCTTTATAATTTTTCTAGTTGCATTCCAAGAAAAGAGGTGCGTGTGTGTGTGTGAGAGAGAGAGAGAGAGTGTGTGTGAGAGAGAGAGAGAGAGAGAGCTCTAAATCTAAAACTAAATAAATAACTCTTTGAAATTTTCTTTTTAAAGAACACATCAATGTGAATGAGATAATATTTTCAATTTCAAAGTTGCATATAAAGAGTTCCTATAATAAAGCATAATTAGTATAAATATATTTTCTTTTATTTATATGTATGTAGCTTTATAATTTTTCTAGTTGCTAAACATATGTAAAGGAAATATGTTATTAATATCAAATTTCCAAATCACATATGTATAAATAAGAAATACGTTCACTCTTCAAGGATTTTATTATTATTATAAGATCTACACCTCTCCAAATTGACAAATAGAGTTTGCTTATGGATTATGAACCTTTGCAAATG
Source organism: Cupressus sempervirens (assembly GCA_028749045.1). Classification (NCBI taxonomy): domain Eukaryota; kingdom Viridiplantae; phylum Streptophyta; class Pinopsida; order Cupressales; family Cupressaceae; genus Cupressus; species Cupressus sempervirens. Next base: position 770,447,532 of record CM053792.1, on the reverse strand, counting down.
AAAAGAACTAATGCTTTTAAAGACTTGTTTCTTGTGTTTGATTATCTAATTTTTAAGTTGTCCCACCTTAGTAGGCATATCATGTATGTAGGAGACAACTTTAGATCGTTCAAGATGTGGTATCTCTTAGTTATTAGAGCTCATACAAAGGCATTCACTTGATGTGGTGACAATAGCCATTTCTATTCAAAGATTCAATTTAAAATAGATTGTTTACTCATACTACCATCATTTTGAATCCATTAAAGAGAACAGTCATGAGATTAGGTATGATGATCATCATAGCTTGATCACATTATTTTATAGGTTCAATATGTTCGACTAGTTAGGTGATAGAAATGCCTTTTTTTTTCTCCACCTTCCTTGGTGTAGTGGCGATCTCATGTAGTTTTTGTTTCTACATTGTATGATATGAACGCTATCATAATGTCCTTAATATGCCTTTGTGTCATGGTTGTGTGGCATGGTTCTTGACATGACACTTGGTGTGTGCATTAAGTGTACAATGTGACATGCCAATGTCATGACTTAGTTGTAAGAATTTTTCAAATAGTATTTTTAAATGGTTATTCACTTGTCCAATGTCTTGAGTCTAAGGCTCCAAACATTACAACCACCATTTAACTCTCATTTTTATTTATTAAAGAGAACAAATTTCCACAATCCATTATATTGTACTGATGTGTTTCTGGATTCGATTGTGTTAAGATTTTTATTCTCATTGTAACGTCAAACTTACGTTTTGAATTAATTGTTTTAACTATCTAACTTACATAGAAAATCTGATGGTATGATATGTCTGGTGAGAAATACTTTCCTGGTGGACAGAGAGAGTAACCATTTAGCCATTACTATGACAGTGAGAGTAACCATTTAGCCATTACTATGACAGTGAGAGTAACCATTTAGCCATTACTATGACAGAGACAGTCGTGAAGTATCTGACACGGTCTTCGTGCTGTCAAGTCATGCTTTTGTTTTATAGATGATATTCTCGTGTTATTGAGTCAAACAAAATAGATGGAAAATAAAATAATAAAATAATAATAACAACGATAAGCTTTACAAGAAAATAACAACGATAAGCTCTATTTACCAATCTAACGAAAAAAGACTTTGACTATCATTTTCGCCATGGATGATATGTTTGATTAGGTTTTTGATAGGCGTCGGGAGGATCCAGTTGTTGATGAGCATGTTTCAAAAACTACGGCTCCGATGAATATGTTCAACTACTTGTCATTTCCCTATTCTTGTGAACGGCTTTGATTTGCATTACCTACTCAAGTGTCCAGCAAATACGTCGATATGACAATACTGTTGAGAAAACTCATATTTATAAGATCTTCATCATTATTTAAACAAGCAGCTAGACTCTACAAGGGGTTGAAAATGAATTAAAGAATGTTTCACTTGAATTATCTTTGATTAGTCTTTTTCTAATGATAAACCACTATTTTTAAATTGCTCACTAAAATTTTGTGTGGCATGATATAATTGTATCATTATGTACTACTAGGCTAGTTTAAAAAAAAGTCAGAATTAGAATTCAATTGTAATACACATTCAATAGATATCAATAAGAATTCAAAATTGGAATGCGAATATATATTATAATATCATGTTTATCATTTATGTGGACATTGAGTGCATATACAATTTATCTCTAAGGAAATATTTAAAAAAAATGATGTATATTATTAAAGATCTTAAACATTGTAATCCATTAATGTAAGTAAATATTAAATTTTGATGGGAAATTGTATGGAATGATTAACATATTTTGGAAAAATTGGAAAATAGTTGCTAATAATTAATATGCATTCATGTTTTTTAATGTAATTATGGAGATTTCATTTTTAATGCTTGCGATAATTTGGAATTACACCAATAATTTTTTTGAAAATTATATGTCAAAATATAAGTAGAAATATTTATTGTTTTCCCAACCAAAAGTGATGCATCATTTATGCATTATCATTTTTATTCAGCTTGTATGGGATTACCATTCTTTTTCTTTTATTCATATGTATGTAGGTTTAGAATTTTTCTACTTGCATTCCAAGAAAGGAGGGGTGTGTGTGTGTGTGTGTGTGTGTGTGTGTGTGTGTGTGTGTGTGAGAGAGAGAGAGAGAGAGAGAGAGATTTAAAATACCCTTTTTTAATCACACATCTATGTGAATGAGATAATATTTTCAATTTGAAAGTTGCAAATAAGGAGTTCCTCTAGTAAAGCATAATGAGGATAAGTTTATGTAGAAGAAAGTTGAGTGTGAACTTTATAATTGATAACTAAAAAGTAACTTTATTTTTTAAAATTTTAAAGTTATGTGAATAGATAGATGGACACGTTTGAAGAAATAAAATTTCAAATTAAAGCTTGTATTTAATCTACATAGGGTAAGCATATGTGAAGGAAATATGTTAATAATATCAAATTATCAAATCACATATTTATAAATAAGAAACGTGTTAACTCTTCAAGGAAAAAAATTATATTATAAGGTCTACACCTATCAAAATTGACATTTATAGAGTTGCCTTATGGATTATGAACCTTTGCGAATGAAAATAACTAATATTTTTAGAGCCTCGTTTCTTGTGTTTGATTATCTAATTTTTAAGTTATTCCGCCTTTGAAGGCATATCATGTATTTAGGAGACACCTATAGATCATTCAAGATGTGATATATCTTAGTTATTGGACCTCATAGATTAGCATTCACTTGATGTGGTGAGAATAGCCATTTGTATTAAAAGATTCATTTTAAAAATTATTATATACTCATATGACCATCATTTTGAATTCATTAAAGAGAATAATCATGAGATTAGATGTAATAATGATCATGCCTTGATAACATTATTTTATAGGCTAAATATGTTTGACTAGTTAGGTGATAGAAATGGCTTCTTTTAGCTCCACCTTCCTTGGTGCAGTGGTGATCTCGAGTAGTTTTTGTTTCTAGACATTGTATGATATGAACATGGCCATAATGTCCTTAATATGCCTTTGTGTCATGGTGCTTGACATATCACTTGATGTGTGCATTAAATGTACAATGTGACATGCCAATGTCATGTCATAGTTGTGAGAGTTTTTCAAATAGTATTTTTATAAGATTATTCACTTGTCCAATGTCTTTAGTCTAAGGCTCCAAACATTACAACCAACATTTAACTCTACTTTAGGCCATTAAATAGAAACACTTGTATTTACTCCTAACAAAACTTTTAAAAAATTACATATTATGTCTATGCTTAATTTCTTTAATGTTTATATGGTTTTTTATGGGTTAACCTAGGAAAACTTTCCATGTGACAAAAAAAACTCTTGTAGATTATTTTTATATATTCACATTCTCCAAGCTATTTGAAATTTGAATAATAGATTGATACCAATCCAATGAGTATTTGAGAACAATTTGAGAGAAAGGGACTAGATTGTAGTCAATAGTCCATTTGAAAATTACAAACCTATTTTCTAATAGAGCATCTATCAAGCAAGGAAAAAAAAAAAAAAAATACTAGACTTATATGTTTCATTTAAAATATTTATCAATTTATGTTATCTTTTAATTATGAGACTAGATCTTTCTAGATCTTCAATTTCTTTTTTCTAATAATTGTAAAAACATGTACATTTATTTAAATAAAATATAACAACTCATAGTAAGTAGATTGCATGAATTTTATGATTTAGTACATCTATCATATAAAATTGATTTAAATTAATCACAAAGATTCATTATTTTCCTTACGCTAATGTGCTACTAAAGGAAATGTCTATTTTAAAGATATAGAGATATAAAGTTTTCCCTATATTTTAAGTTTTCTAGAATATTTACTATAGGGAAATGAATATAAAGTCTCGAGAATTCTACCCAAGGGGACATGTATTTATATTTATCACGTAATTTGTAAATTTTTACTTTTGACTATTAATTATCAAATACCTATCCCATCATATAGAATTCATGGGTTGAATAGTTGTTTCCTTAGTTTATAAATTAAAAGAGGGAATTTTGAGACCTCCTCTTCCACCACTTGCTAAAATGATAATGATTCATTTCCTTTCACCTTTCCTTGAATGGAGAGGTAATGATCATTTATGCAAACAACTTAAACATCACATAAAAGATTGATTCCTCGACTAAGACTAATTTATAGTAGTCAAAGAAAGTCATGCGAAAAGTAGTCATTACCAGTGTATAAATTGTTAGCTAAGTGGTCAGCAAAAATAATGACTCTAATTCACTACTGTAGATTGTCAGATATTCAGTCGTGACATGACACTGAAAAAAATCTTAGTCAAGGTGGCATTTGCACAATTTCAATTCAACTTGGACATCTAGTAGAGAGCTATATAAGGATGCCAATCTCACCAATGAATAACATACTTGTCGATAGGGTGAAAAAAAAAATCAAGATGAAGATGAAGATGGTTTGTCTCCTACTCTTCCTTTTTTTCATGACCCACCTTGGGTGACTCTTGTGTGGTAGGAAGTTGTCAACAGTTTATGATTTTGTCAACTTGGTTGGAGGACATTTATTAGTGACTATAAGTGTTGAGCTTTCGTTTTGCATGATGCTTAATGACAAGAATCCTTTCAAACTCTCTCTTGAAAAGCTAATATGGGATCAACTCCAAGGTTTTTGGTGATCTTGCGACCTACTGGAATCCACTTAGTTGAAGATAAATGTTAATGTTCACAAGGAGGCCTTTGCTGGTTTTAAAATGATTCGGATAAGACGTAGAATCTGCTTGCTATCTTAAAAGAATAAACACACAAAAAGAAACATATTTTTTTGTTTTTATGATGAATGCAATCTAACAATGCAACTATATCAATTCCTAATTTAACAAAGAGGTTAGTAAAGAAAATAACGAAGATATGGCAACAATAAATTTAAGCAAATAACATTAACGAACATAAACTACAAAAATAATGCGTCTGTGAGTTAAGCTTTCAAAAAAATCAGTAAGTAACCAATGAAAATAAGAGTAGCACTTCCTTAATTCCACTGATGCAATCATTGATGAACATTCAATAACTATAAGATGCTTCACTTTTTATCAAATTGCAAGGCCATGAAAAGTGTGCTCATGCGAGACGAAAAACTATGTAGGAACAAAATGGTGATCTCTTCTCGAACTAAGTACGTCAGTAGAATTTATAGATATGTAGCAAACACTAGAATTAAAAGATCGCACAACCAAAAAAGTGCAATAAAACTATTGGCTCAATTACATTCCATGAACATACATTCACAAAATATAACACACTTAGGCAAGAATCACTACACTTCAAATGCAAGCACCAAATAGCATATATTACTGCATCAAAATAATGGTGGCCTAGAATACATATTACATTCCTAAATTTATAAGAAATCTTCTCCTAAATTTGCGTTGAGAGTAAGAGATCTCTTTATGCAAACATATGCTTCTAAACTAATAAAACAAATTTATTTATGTACAAACTAACTCTCTAACTGGTGCTTAGTAGGACTCCATACATATTTATAATATTAATTGGATGCATAAGCCTTTACATGTCTTAAAACAAAGAAAGCATGAAAAAATAAGAAAGAGAAAGCCATTAGTTTATGTGGGAGTGTTTGGAAGTGCCAAAAAATAGAAGCTCCATGTTCACTAGGCATGTGTGGGAGTTAAACTGCTATCAGAATGCTTTTTTGATGCATGGAAAGCTCTAATTTTAGAGCCAGCAATTAACTGTTGGTGCACCTCTGAATTCTCAAAACTTTTGGAAAACCTTTGAACAAGTGCACCTGCGCACCTAGTGCACCTGTGCACCTACACACCTCAGAAGTAGGTTCCAAAAAATGCAAATTTTTACTAAGTGTCAAAATTGAAATTCTGGCTTCTGGGTTTTGTTCGCCTTTATACCAAAGCTATGTCTGGCTATTTTCCCTTGAATTTCTTGATGATTTCAATGAATTGAGTCACATCTAGAAAATCTAAAGCTTCATATCTATCTTTCACTTTCTGGCTATTGTTGCCCACCTCGATACAAGTCTCTGCAAAATCTCTAAGTTTCACATCCAACTCTAATACAGCTTCTGTTACCTATTTTAACTCTCGCCAAAATTTGAATTCAAACACTTGAGCCCTCCCAACAGCCACTTACCAACTTTTATATTATTTAAATGCATGGAAATATCAAAAAATAAAATATTTAAAACTCTATGGTATTTCCTATTTCCCTAAGTTATTTTCGCTGGCCCACAACTTTTCGTGCCATCAGATCTTTCATGATCTACGGTGGGTGCTTTCCTGCATCCTCAAGATACATGACCTTTACATAATGTGGGGAAACCGCTTTGCGACACGTGGCACGTGGGTCCATCTTCTTCTTGTGGGCCACAGAGGGAATGAGCTACCAGTGAGTTGGCAGTTTGATTGGCACTCGCTTTCCTGCATTTTGTCTTTTGTCAGACTTTCTAACAATGCAAGCAAGCGCCTTGGTGACACATGTCCTAGTGACATCATAGAGAATATTCACACAGGTTTAGAGGGCACGTGCTAAAAACACCATCTGATGCAATGAGATCGAGGGCTGGCGCTTGCCCGCAATATGAAGATGCAGGGATATTAAGGAATGTGGGCAAGCACCTCGCTGTCGTGTGTCCTTGTGGGGTCGGGTTTGTTCCATATGGCGCAGGGTGATACCAAGGTGGTGCCAGGTTGTGCTGAGTGTTCGTGGGCCTGAAAATTTTAATAGGGCAAGCATAGTGTAATGAGGATCTTCACAATCATTGATCTTGTGGAGATCAATGATTGGCACTTTTCCACAATATGGAGATGCGAGGTAATTAAGCAATGTGTGGAAGCACCTGAAGGACACGTGTCCTTGTGAGCTCGGGGAGATACATTACGGCTAATGTAACATAGTTAAGGCTAGTAGTTATTGCTTATGACATAGCAATAAAGTTAGAAAACATCCTAATAAAAGGAGGTAAGCTAGCTCCAAGGCCTCCTATGCCTTTCTTCCTTGATGTTCCAAATCACCAACCAGCAATGGCTCCTCTTCCCACAACTTCCACATCACAATCCCTTGCTCTGGTCCCTCAACCTTCCACATCTTCAAATAGAATAGATGAAATCAAGGAAATGATGCAATCTATGATCTTGAACATAGATAAAAGATTGCAAGGCCAAGAGAAGAAGCTGGAGGATAGCTTCTCTGTGATGCAAAAAGTGAGCAACAAGGTGGTGACTTTAGAGAGACAACAAGCTCAAGGTAGTAAGGCTCATCAATCACAACATAAAACTCTAAACAGTGGTAGGCCTCAAAATCATAATCATGGGAATAATTCTTTTGATTAGAATAGACAGAATAGCCATGCTTCAACCTCAAATGTAAACCAAAGTAGAGCCATAGTTCCTCAAAACAACATGGCCCAAGATCAAGATTTTTGTCCCTCTTGTAACTACTACTATGCCCATTACATGTGTTAGAAGGTTGAATCTTATTTAGCTTTGACCATCCAAGAGTCTACAGCAGGACAATCATACAAGGAGGACCAATTTAAAGATGCCTTGTATATGCAAGGACAAGGTGATTGCTCCTTTATGAATCATCAAGTGGAGGAACATTGTAATGTAAACTAGGATTCCATTGCTCAAAACACTAGGAGCAAAAGAAGAGCTATTGAAGATGCTACTTCTCCTCCTAATCAGGCCTCAACTTCAAATGCAATACCTCATGAATGAGTAGTAAATGATTAATCAAATACCCTTTAGCAGAAAAGGAAAAATAATGGTGAAAAGGATGTAAGTGATCCTCAGGTTGTTCTACCTCAACCTCTTATAAATGCAGCTCCTAAGGTGTCTAAGAAAACACCTACCACACAATTTAGTGTGGTAGAACAAATGAAGAAGACAAATGTGAATATTTCCATGTGGGATGCTGTTGCTACTATACCCATGCAAAAAAGGTTGTTGCAACAAGAATTGGAAAGTATTGAACCAAAGGTTCAACCGCCCAACATGAAAAGTGCCACAAGCCTAGTACAACCATCAAGGGAGGAAGAAACAAGTAAAAAGGTTAGACCCCCTCCATTTTATTTTTCTCTAATTATAGGGGGTAAATTAGTCCACAATTGCATGATTGATTCAAGGGCTAGTAGTTTAGTGATGCCTAGGTGTGTCGCTGATGCTTTGGAAATGAAATATGAGCCCATTGTTAAGGATGTATTATAGTTGGATGGTAGTACTATCAAGACTGTAGGGATCCTTAGGAATGTGGAAATGGCCCTACATGCATGCCCTGGTTGTACTGTAACTCAAGATATATCTGTTGCTGAAGTTAAGCCACATTTTTCCATCTATCTGTCAAGAGACTTCACTACCCAAATAGGTGGTTACATATCTTCTAATTGGTCATTTATATATTTTAGAACAAGATATGGGACTAAAGCTTCAATCAGAGCAAGACCTCTAGCCCTCCATCATACTAAACCCTACACCCCTAATCTCATCAACATGAATTGCACTATCCTAGAAATGGATGAGAATGATATAATGAATGAGCCTACTACTTCCCTAGCAGAGATACCTAATTTTCTCTTAGATGAATGGGCTAATGCATATCAATTTGATCCTATGTCAGAAACCCTTGAGATGGGCCTTAGTACATATTGTATATTAGAGAAGGATGCTCTAGTTCTCAATCTTTTGGAGACTAAAGAAGATGTGAGTGGGATATGGAGCATGTACTTTGATGGATCAAGGAATAAGAATGGATCAAGGGCTGGTGTGATGTTGATTTCTTGACTTGCACAAGTAAGTTACTACTTCTCCTTTAGGCTCCAGTTCAGTTGCACTAATAATGTGGCTGAGTATGAATCCTTGATTCAGGGTCTCCTACTTGCTTAGAAAAGAGGAATTCAAGCCTCAAGCGTATATGGAAATAGTGAGTTGGTGGTTAATCAAGTGAGAAATCATAATATCACCAAGAACAATTTGCTCAAGTCTTATAAACATCTTGCAAATGCAAATGCTTAATTAGGAAAATCGAATATGAGGATCTATGATTGTGTCTCAAGATGAATTCTAGGTGGGATGTAGACTTGGCTTGTGAAATGTGTCATCTACAACATCATCTTGTTATGCCAAAAAACTTTCGTATTTGGTTGATGCCAGTGCTAGATGAAGCTATGTTACCTAGGCACATTACGGATGAGGTGTTAAACCAAATGTTTATAATACATTCTCACTCGGTCAAAACAACTATTCGACACATCATTGGTGAAGAGCTTCTCTGTCCTTCGACACTTGTTTTTCTTTATCCCTCCCAAGTCATCTCTATTTTCCTTTCCAATGCCATGGATCTTTTGCAATCTTTGGATATGCTTCAAGTTTTAGCCCACAAGGTAATTCTACCACATTTCCTTGTGGATAATAAATTGGATAGGACTATGAAGAAGTATGATCTATGGAATGGTATGGCCTTAGTAGGTGGCCTATTTTCACATTTTTAACTTCTAAAAAAACATGAATATTATGCTATTTTTGAGGCTATGAAGAAATCCATAGATACTTGCAATATCATTTATCTGAAACATACTCTGCCTCTTGATCCATGATTAATGGGTGTGTATATGGTGGATAGAATTATGTCAGTAGGCTTGGCCATGATTGAATTGCAAAAGAATCCTAATATTTCAAATTTTGTACAGTCAAATACACCACCAGTAAATCTACAACCAATTGAATAGAGTTTTTGGGATTCAATTGGGGTGGTCAATTCTAACCTAGATTGGCTTGTAGACAGTTCAATAGTGTGATCCTCTGTTCGTGCTCATATTTTTGTCTGAGCAGAATTGAAAGGCTATGTTCCCTATTTTTTTTGCAGCTCTATGTCTATGTACTTTATGCCAAAATTTTTGTATCTGTATTTTTCAGAAGTTTAGAGTGGGTTATCTTCAAATTTTGGCATTCTGATGGGTGATAACCTTATGTAATTATTTGCTCAAAATATACAATTTTATGTAATCATTAGGGATGATGCTAGGTTTTCTTCACTAATTCTTTCCCAGATGACCTTGTTGAATTAGATTAATAAATATTATAGTGGCTTGCCACTTTTGCCTAAAAAAGAAAAGAAAAAAAGTCTTATAAACATAGGGTATGGGATTTTCTTGAGGGTTTCAATGCATTTAATATTCAAAGTATCCCTAGAAAAGAAAATAGACATGCCGATAGACTTGTAGCAATAGGTGCATCTTATGATGTGCCAGGGAATCTTGAGGAGAGGAAGATGCAACAAATCAAAATGGTAGTAAGGCCTACCATCCCTAACAACAACATCCATTAACAAGTGTTTGAATCTGAAGAACAAATTGTAAGCTTCTTGCAGAATGAAACATAATTTTAAAATAGAAACCAGTCAAGATTGCAAGATCAGTATGGTGATCAAATCATTAATCTCAGTTCCAACAAATTGCCTAAGGGTCTCATTACCTTAGAGAGTGTTTTTAATCCTGATGACCAAGCAAGAGGCAAAGTCATGAAATTAGCTATTGATGAAGATGATCACATCCCAGTCATAGTTGCTAGTGGAAAATCCTTAAACATGGGGAAGGTATGTTCTGAGATTGAGCAAGAAAGTTTTATTCATCTATGTCAAGAATTTAATGATGTATTTTCCTAGATGTATGATGATTTAAAGGGTTTTTACCCAAGGTTGTTTCAACATACCATAGATTTAATTGATAATGTCAAACCAGTAAGACAAAAATAGAGGCCAGTGAATCCCAAGATTGAACCCTTAATGAGAAAAGAGCTATACAAATTGATTGAGGCCAATATAATTTTCCCCATCAAGCACTCGCCATGGATAGCAAACCTTGTCCCTGTTAGGAAGAAGAATGGAGAAATTAGATTGTGTGTGGACTTTAGGGACCTTAACCAAGCTTCCCTTAAAGATCACCATCCTCTCCCTTCCATGGAGCAGATTTTGTCCAAGGTCAGTGGTTCAAAGAGGTTTTCATTTCTTGATGGATTTTCTGGCTACAATCAAGTACTGGTCAAAGAGTTTGATAGGTATAAGACTACATTCACCACCAAATGGGGTATCTATGCTTATTGTAAGATGCCATTTGGGCTAACCAATGTAGGTGCTACATTTCAAAAGGCAATGGAGATGGCCTTAAAAAATGTGATTGAAAATTTTGTATTAGTTTACCTTGATGATATCACAGTATATTCAAAGAGTGTAGAAGATCATTTTGATCATTTGAGACAGGTGTTCTCAAGGTGTAGAGAGTTTGGGATATCTCTTAACCCAAGCAAGTGTGTCTTTGCTACCAATCAAGGAAAATTATTAGGACACATTGTATTTGAGGATGGTTTAACCATTGATCCAGAAAGAACAAAAGCAATATTTTCTCTTCCTCTTCCTAAACATAAGAAAGGGTTGCAAAGTTTCCTTGGTAGGATAAATTTTGTGAGAAGATTTATCCCTAATCTTGCTACCATGGTAAAACTCCTTACAACTATGCTCAAGAAAAGTATGGTCTTTGCATGGACCAAGGAAGGGAAGGGAAGTTTTGAAGAGATCAAGGTGACAATAGCCTTGGCCCCCACTCTCATTAAACCAAATTTTGAAAAGGATTTCATCCTTTATACCCTAGGTGGTGAGTCAAGTATTTCTGCTATCTTGACACAAACCAATGATAAAGATGAAGAGTAGCCCATAGCCTTCTTTAGTGAAGGGCTTAAAGAGTATGAAGACAAATACAACTATGTAGAGAAGCAAGCTCTTGTAGTCATCAAAGATTTAAAGAAATTTAGACACCTCCCATCTCATAATAAAATTCATTTTTTAGTACCCCATGCTAGTGTGAAGGATTTAATTTTGAGCAAAGATATTAGTGAGAAGAGAGATGGTTGGGTTACTAAAGTAATGGAATATGATTTTGACATCCAGATCACCAAGCTAGTAAGAGGGAAGGGGCTATGTAAACATATGATATCATCTCAGGAATTAGATGAGGAAGTCGCTATGATAATAACAGAGCAACAAGAGACAATAAATGATGACCCAAGGAATTGGATGGATAATATGAAGACTTTCTTATTAGGAAATGGATACCCTCAAGGATTAGATAGAACTAAAAGGAGATAGTATAGATTATAGTCATTTCCTTATGTTATAGTTGATGGTATCCTTTTCAGGAAAGAATTTAATGGAGCCCTATTAAGATGCATTGACATAGACCAAGTTGAAAGAATGATCAAAGAGCTTCATGATGGTCCTGATGGTGGTCACTTCTCAACAAGGACAATTGCAATGAAGGTCATGAGGGCTGGTTACTACTGGCCATCCCTATTCCATAATTGTCATAGGTATGTAAGGAAATGTGAAAGATGTGCCTTCTTCTCTGGTAAGCAAAAGCTTGTAGCTCTTCCTCTCCATCCCATTCAGGTGGACCAACCTTTTGCTCAATAGGGATTGGATTTCATAGGCCCTATCAATCCTTCTTCTAGTTCTGGTCACAAATGGATTTTAGCTCCTACAGATTACTTCACTAGATGGACAGAGGTAGTTGCATTGAAGGATGCCACATAATCTTCATTTGTTGAGTTCCTTGATGAAATTGTGACCAGGTTTGATGCTCCTTCAACCATTATTTCAAAATCTTTTGTAGGAGCTTAGATTTGTGCATGGGTAGTTGACCATAATATCTACTTAAGCACATACTCAAACTACTAGCCTCAAGGAAATGGCTTGGCTGAGTCATCCAACAAAAACCTGATTAGGATTTTGAAAAGAGCTATAGAGGATAACTTGAGGTGTTGGCATCAAAAGTTGAGGACTGCATTGTGGGCTGATAGAATAACACCTAAGAGGTCAATAGGAAATTCACCATTTATGTTGGTATATGGCAGAGAGGCAAGGCTTTCAATTTCATTAGAATTCCCGTCCCTAGAACTAGCTCATAGGTGGAGCTAATTGAAGATGATGCCATGATAGTGAGAATGACAGAGCTGATGGAGCTGGAAGAGAAAAGAAGTCAAGCCATGTAGACCCTAGTAACACATCAGTAGCAGGTGAAAAGGAGCTTTGACAAGAATGCTAGGGTCAGAACCTTCAGAGAGAGTGATTTAGTTTTTAAATGGGATGCAAACAAGGCAAAACTAGGGAGACACTCAAAATTTGATGCACTGTGAAGTGGTCCCTATCTGATTGTTAGTTGCAAGTAGGACAATGCTTTTTAATTAAGCAAGCCTGGTGGTGAAGTTTTGTGTATCCCAGTCAATGGGATCTATCTCAAACCATGTCTTTGACAGGGCTTGAGGTTTCACGCACATAAGTGGCCTAGTTTTCTTTCTGTTGATTTCCTACTTTCCAAGAAGTGCACGAGCACATGTGTTTTGTTGAGTTTGTAGAGTTGCAGAAGTAGGGTTTTTTCAGGGTTTTGTTCCCACAGAGGTAGGGTTAGGGTTTCACAATGCACTGATCCATAGTTTTTATGACTCTATAGCCCAACAGATGCATAAGGCCACTGGTCATACACATAGCTAGCTTACATCCCCTCTGAGTCACCAAAAATGTTACCTATTTTGCCTCCCACCAAAATTTGAATTCAAACACTTGAGACATAGCAATGGCCACTTACCACCTTTTATATTATTTAAATGCACGGAAATATCAAAAAATAAAACATTTAAAACTCTATGGTATTTCCTATTTCCCTAAGTTATTTTTGTTGGCCCACAAATTTTTGCAGCATCAGATCTTTCATGATCTGGACACTTTTTCGAATCCTCAAGATGCACAACCTTTACATAATGTGGGGAAGCCCCTTTGCGACGCGTGGCAAGTGGGTCCATCTTCTTCTTGTGGCCTGCATAGGGAATGAGCTACTAGTGAGCTGGCAATTTGATTGGCGCCCACTTTCCCACATTTTGTCTTTTGTCAGACTTTCTGACAATGTGGGCAAGTGCCCTGGTGACACATGTCCTAGTGATGTCACAAAGGATATTCACGCAGGTTCAGAGGGCACATTTTATAAACACCATCCGATGCAATGAGATCAAGGGCTGGCGCTTGCTCGCAATATGAAGATGCAGAGATGTTAAGGAATGCAAGCAAGCACCTCATTGCCACATGTCCTTGTGGGGTTAGGTTTTTTCCATATGCCACAGGGTGATACCAAGGTGGTGCTAGGTTGCTAAGTTGGATGCCAGGTGTGTTGAGTGTTCGTGGGCCCAAAATTTTTAGTAGGGTAGGTGCAGTGTAATGAGTATCTTCACAATCGTTGATCTTGCAGAGATCAATGATCGATACCTTTTCACAATATGGAGATGCAAGGTAATTAAGCAATATGTGGAAGTTCCTGAAGGAAATGTGTCCTTGCAGGCCTAGGGAGATACATTACAGCTAACACAACACAATTAAGGCTGGTAGTTAGAAGACCACCACGGTCAGGGTTTTGAAAAGTTGGCACAGTTAGTTGGTTTGGAGGTCAACCTCAGGAAGACCTTGTGAGGTGGTAGAAAAATAAAAGATTATTGGCTCATGTGGCATTTTTTTCTTGAAGGACTCATTTGACTTGCTGACTTTGCTGATTCATGAGCTAGAAATGGAGGGGATCGAGTTTTGTTGCGTGATTTGATCCTCATGATCAATTCCAATCACTCTCAAATGAATGTTGAACCTAGTAAATAGTAGGAAAACACTTCACCACCCCAGTTTATCTATCTACTTGGTCATAGTGGTTTAATGGTGTTGTTCTTGTCAGGGCCCTGTTTCAACAAATATCAAGTTTCATTGTATCTGAATCTATACCCAGATCAAATTTTCTCCAGATCCTTATCAAGACTTAATGGCAGTGGTTGTGGAGTAAATTTGGTTAGAAAATATCTCAGTTATGCCTTAACTATAAAGGAAATTTTTGTAGATTTTGTTCTGGTTGACTCTTCTCTGATATTGCTCTGCAATTTCATTGTAAATTCTCTATGCCTCTGAACTGTATGACATTCTTATCTCCTTCAGCCATTGATGTAAAGTGCAAGAACTATTTGCCTCTCATTGGTGTATTGTAGAGATCTACAATCTTGCATGACTATATCTCTTTTGGCCTATGAATGGTATATAAGCGAATCCTCTCTTTCCTTGTGTCATTCATTTGGGTTTTCTGATCTGCATGTGATTGTTAGATTAAAGCAAGTTTGGATGTGTATACCTTTTGGTGTCATGATGGTTTAATAGTGCATGTATGGGCAAAGATTGGTTTGAACACTCTATTTTGGTGCATCACCCCTTTAGGTTAGAGTAGGTAGATTTTCTTTTCATGCATTCCTTCTCCCTTTTCCTCTCCAAGAGTAGTTAGGTGCACCCTGATAGTAAAGGAAGCCAACCTTCTTCGGAGACTCAAAGTCACAGTTCAAGTCCCAAAGCTTGGAGGTTGTTCCATGTTTCACAAGGTTTTCCTTAGGTAAAAACTTTGGACAAGGGTGCAAACCTTTGTGACAACAACTTCTTCTATTCTAAATGCTTGCCTAATATCATCATCATTAGTAGCTTCCTCAAATTTTTTCTAAAATTGCTCAACTACTCCTCTACCTTTATTAATTTATCCCTTGTATCATCCTCAAAAATGTCTAAACACACATCACTATAATGTTTCTCTACCTCCAAAATTTTCTCTTGGGTTTGATCCTTGAGCTTGTGAACCTTCACATGTAATGTTTTCATTACTTTATTTCCATCCACAATTTTCTCTATCCAATCATCAATTTTATCTAACTCCTTAGCTATATACACCTCCATCAACATACAATACCTTTGAACTTTGATTGACTGTAATGCTTGCAAGTCTTTGCCCTAGGTATGTATTTCATCCATCAAACCAAAATCTTGATTCAAAATGGCCACTAACCTATCCACATTATCCTGCATAATGTGTAATAGCTTCAGGTTTCCTTGTATAATCTGTATGCATTTCTCTTCAAAACTTTCTCTCCATTGCTAACAAGCTCTCAAAAATGGATCTAACTATACTGATTCCTTATCCCTTTTCTCCAATGTTGCATTTAAAGTTTCCTTAGGATGCTTTAGATCTAAGGGACCAACAACTTCTCTTAGATATCCCTTTAGGATTGCATTCTGTCTCCAAAGTGTTATCAATTCTGCCCCATCCTATTCTAAGTGTTTAAACACCTCTCTCATTCCCGTTGTTTCCATAAAATTAGCTATATCCAATGTACGTTTCCTAAACATGACCTCCCTAATATAATAATCTCTTGGAGTCAATTCTTCAACATCTAAATTTGGAGGAGGGATAGCTATGTGAGAAAATAAGTCTTGGTTCTAATCACTCATGATGAAAGCTAATGCCCATGCATCCTTTGGTGGTGACTCAGGTTTCCTTAGAACTTCAATCAGTTACATCCAACCCTCTTCTTCTGTAGTGAATTGTTACCTCTTGTTTTTTATCACCTCTTTTCTTAGTCATCTTGGAACATGCTATATCAGGGATTTTCCTTTTGAAGATGAAGGATTTTGCTCAGCTATACTCTTCCCCTTATCACTTCTCTCTAGAGTCTCTTCTTTCTATGAGAGATCCATACTGGAAGTCTCTATATCCGTGGAGTCCAAGTTCTCACCTTTGTGTCTTGAGAATTTTTTTGAGGAATCTCCCTTATTTATCCTTCTTCCAATGCTTCATTAGTGTATACTTGTTGTGGCTCTTCCTGCTATTCTGTTTGAACTTGTTCTTCTTCATTGTTTAGAGGCAAAGGGGTAATAGAACCTTTATCCACACAAAATTTAACTTGCACTGGCAATGATGGAGCTACTTTGGGCCCTTGTGGCTCAGTTGGAAACTAACTTGAATCCTCCTATTGAGGTTGATTAGTTGGAGTATCTCTAATTTTGTCTCCCATAAATTTAGTACCAACTGACATGAAATCAAGATCTGACATCTTAAAGATATTAGTCCCTTCAACATCCTACTCATCTATCCATTGTTGCATTTCATCCTCAAAGGTTGTAGCCTAAACGGGTTGCTTAGGAATGGGTGGAGGTGTGATTGTGGAGCTTCTTCTTAGTTCTAATTTTGTGGCTCTAGCAAGATGGGTCCTCCAGTTCAAAGGAAGATTATCCTCTTCATTCTCATCATCCTCTTCTTCTTCTCCTTCTTGTAGGATAACTTGTGGGATTGATGGGAAGGGAATAACTCTCCTAATGAACTTTTGTCTCCTCTTGACTGGAGTCTTAATCTTTCTTCTCTTAGGAGTGGAAGGGGAGGCTTGTACCTCACACCTCTTATACTTCTATTTTTGCTTCTCCTTGTCCTTGTTCAGTTGGCAACACTTGGGGATTGTCTTGGGATGGTGTGGCTTCCACATTCTTGGAACCTTGTACATATTTTTTCCTCCTATCTGTGGAGGTGCTTGAGTTGCTTCCTCTTTTGGCTCAGCTTGTTGAGGAGAAGTCTTCTTCCTCTTTCTTTTACCTTTACTTTTTTGAGCCCTATAATAGCCAACTTGTCTGTCAAGTTGGTGCATTATCTCCAGCCTCATTGGGGACTAAGCTATGAATGTGGGTACTGTGACCTTAGCTCCTTGGCCTCTTGTTGGGAAAGCTTGAGTGTGAAAGACCATTGCCTGAGGAATTGGATCTAACTTGAAAGGTCTTTTAATCCAATCCTTTGTCAATTTGATGACATGCCCAACCCTGTGATTAATGTCCTTGTTTTCTTCCTTATCAACCTCAACATTCATGATAGGTCTATCACCAATCTTGTACCTATTAAATAATGGATCAAGGACATCTTCAGTATCTTGTTGCATGATCTTCAAAGGAACCTTTATCTTCAAGGATTTCTCTAACAAATAAAGAGTCATCCTACAATAATCCCTTATACAGATATGGTAGTCATCTACTGCATTCATCCAGTGAGCTTCAACTACATCTTCATGTTGAAATGTCTTACTGGCCAGATATTGCACCCTTCCAATATTATCAAAATAGGACCATGGACAATTATATTCATCCAAAGGATATTGATCCCACTTAGACTCAAAAGATGTTATATCCTATCTCTGATCCACACTATATGGTCCTATAAAAATAGGCCATATCCAAGTTACTTTGTGCTACCTTCGTAATCTGTTATATGTAGACAAGAGTTATCAAGAAATATCCAACAATATTAGTCTATCACTTGGGTATCTAGGGAGTTTCTTTGGATTGATCATTGTACCCACTACCCTAAAATATGTGAATGTTTGATACTAGATGTAATAGGCTCCAACCTCTGAAATCTTACCCACTTCCTCCTCTGACATCCTCTTCGTATAACCTCCTTTGATAAATCAGATTATTGTGAATATAAATGCACCATTTACAATTATGTATTCCTTTCTATGCTCTTGAAGCCTTTTCTTAACTAGTTGAGGATATACTATATATGGCCATACATTTGCATCCTGCATACTACCCCTTTTATAAAGCCCTAGATAATTCATCACCCTTGTAGCTAACAAGTATACCAAATATGATGTCATATAGAACTTTTAGTCATTCTTAATTGCCACCATCTAGTCACCCAAGTTTTCACTAAGAATAAAAGACCAATCAATTGGCATCTTTGCTGTTTTGATCATCTCAATAAAATGCACCATCCAAATGTTCAAATGTCCTGATGCTGGCAATCCCATGACTCTACTCAAGAGTATGATTGAATATCCAATATCTCTCTTCATATAGCCTCTTTTCATATCCACTTTACCTACTTTCCATCCTAAAGGAGTCTTCTCAATGAGGTATGAAGACTAGATGATCTCGGAAGCTTCATCTACATGTTCCTTGTACCATCTCTCCACTTGGTGATAGGTTAATCTAATGAATTGATCTGCCCTCGAGAGATGGAACACCTTCTCTATATTCTTGGGTGAAAGATCCAAGATGATCTCTCTAGTTATACTCTTCACTACCCTTTCTTTAGGAAAATAGTTTTCTGTGAGTGTCATAATAAGCTCTGAGGACTGCACTAATACTAGGTGTGATGCTACATTGAAAAATCTTGATCATATCAAAGAAGATATCATTGGAGACCTTTCTATTTGTTTGTTGCACAGTGTTAGGAATGAACCCAAATTTGTGAGACCTAGTTCGATGTTCCAGATCTCTAAATAATTATCTTGGAAATGTGACTTTGTCAGAACACCCTGAAACTTGAACACTACAAGATTTGGGACCATCTTCTTAGAAGGGAGGATGATGAAGAAGCCATTGAATATGTATAAAAATGATGTCCATTACTCCAAAGTCAAAGAAAAAAATGATTAAATCAAACCCTAAAACTGACACGAACAAAATGCAAAAAAAAAGCACACTTGGTGCACCTCGAAGGTGTTCTTGGTGCACATTATCCCTTGTTAATCTTTGATATATGGGGTGCACAGTAGTGCACCTCATGGGGTGCACTAATGCACGCCCTTATTTACATTTTTTGCACAAAGGATCTCTGAGGTCTTCTACTAAATGTGTGTAGCAGCGCACCTAATTAGGTGCACTAATGCACACCCTTAACAAGTGTTTTGTTAAGCCTTTTTTATGTATTTAGTGTTTTAAGGTTTTTACATGAAAAAAAAGGTGCACAATTGCACACCTTTCTTGGTGATTAACTTGTTCATGTTTGTGAGTGTAGATGGGAAGGAGAGGCAGGAATGAACACCTAGGGAAGTGTGATGCTGCAACACAATGAAGCTTGAAGATGTGAAAATTAACACAAGTGAGTAAGAAAACAAGTAGGAGAGGGGTGGGGGTCCCTAAGTTATATAAACCTGTCACCTAGTGCATCACTTGGTGCTGTGTAATTGCGCATCACCAAGTGATGATGCTTTTTCCATGTGTTTTGGCACACTAGTGCACCTAGGTAGGTGTGCTGGTGCAACTTTTTTTCTTTGCAAAATTGACTTAGTCTTCTTAGATGGTTTTCAAAATCTGATTTTCAAACCGGGACCTAGATTAGGTCATGAAACATTAGATAAAACCCTAAAAAGACTCGCACCCCAAACTAGGGATCCAGAAAGCTAAAAATAAAGTAGGGGGTCTCCATTTCTAGGCGAAATGGTGCATGCGTTGTGAAAACCACAACAATAAGTATTGCATGTCTTTAATTTCCTATTTTGGAAGTTTGGTCAAGATGTTGTTTGACTAAGACCATTGTCGAAGCATAGCTTGACTATTGGGTTATGTGTCTTTGGTTTTCATGAACTTCTTTAATAAGATCTTATTTTTTAGACTTGTTTGATGATATCATGATGTTAGATGTTTACATGATTGATTTTGTGACATTTTAAATTATGTTTAAATAATCATTATTGATGATCTCAGAATTAGGATGTAGAATTTACTATGCATCTTTACATGAAAGTTATGCATATGGAAGTAATATGATGAATGCTTAGAATTCATATTTGATGTTTTGAATTTCAATGACAGATAACATATTGCAAGTGTTATTTTTATTTTTTGCTATGTTGGCAATATTGATGGTTTGACCTGTGTGAGTTCGTGAGTGTGTAGGTACTGAAGGTAGAAGGGTGATTGAGGTAGAGGATTCTAGCTCCTCAGTAGGGTTGGCCCGAAAATTGTATGGTGTAGTCACACACACACACACACACACACACACACAGTTTAATTTGAATTCAAATCATTTGGTTTAAATTTTTAAACATCTAAATGGATCAAATGTTTTGTTATATGTATGTTATACATGTATGTGTAGCTTACATGTTTAAATAAGAAGATTTAATTTTTTTTTTTTTTGAAATGTTATAAATTTTAATCTTAAATAGTTAGTTGAGAAATGTATGTGGTAATAAATAGTTTGTTTTCAAATTTGAAAAGCTTGAAATAGTTATGAAGTAGATAACATTGAAATTAATTGAACTATAAAATTTTAAATTTCTATTTTTGCCAAGTGTAAGTCTAAAAGGATATTGTTGTGCAGTGGGAAATAAAGAAGGGAGATATCCATTATTAATTCTAGGTGTTAGTTGCTAATACCGAGGAGAGAAAAATTGTTCTAAGTAAAAGAGAGGGCAAAAATGTGAGATGTGTTGTTATAGAGGAGGGTAAAACGTTATTTTGGAGGGAGGATTTCGTAGTGGAAAAGAGAAGGTAGTGTTTTAGGGGGAGGAAAGGAATGTTTCAGCGGAGGGAGAGATATTAAAATTTGGGGAGAAAACATAAAAAGGGGATTCCTTCTAATAACCATAGGAAAATAGAGAAAATAAGTTAATGATTAATGGAGCAAGGGGAGACAAGCTGTAATCCCATGTCCCCATGCAACTACTTATGGACAATTTATGCTTAAAATTAAGCAACTGCGGTGTTCCCATGAAATTTTTAAGTTTACAGGAAAGGATAAATTAGAATAATTTCCTAAAATAATAGAGTAGCTATTGCTTAAAATCTTAAGATAAGCTTTGAAAAAAAGGTGGGGCTGGAAATAAGCAATCACTATTTATTGGAAAAATGCCAAATGTCTTCACCCCATTTATTCCTCTTCTTTTTTATTTGCCTAAAATTTCTCTTCTAATATTTATTCACAATAAATATCCTATAAAACTTCATTTAGCGATGATGCTTAAAAAATCAACAACAAATTTTGGTTCCATGGGGCCATTAGCTCCACAAATTAATGCTAAAAATATGGAGCAACAACTGGTAGCTAAAATAAGCCTAGCAGCTACATGGGGACTTTCCTTAAGGGGTAGTGATTTGATAGTAGGTGGGTAAAAAGTTTTACGTTTTATTTTCATTTTGAAGAGGTAGCAGTGGAGAAAGGAGGGAGAATTCAGCTTTGATTTTAGAAGGAATTAGTTTTGATTAAACGAAAATTTTTAGTGGAGGAAGCAATGACAGGTGGAGGAAGGGTATTGTTTGGAGGAAACAATAGAGAAAGAAAAGAAGGATGACTCTCAAACATTTACTAGGTTCCTTATTGCATCCTCTAAATTTCTCTAGGCAAATGGAAATTGTGTTTTCATGGATAAAATAACATTAACAAAATGAAACTACCACAAGAGTATTTAACTAGGGATGTCTTGAATGTTGTTAGTAAATTGAACATGGGTGTAAGGCATCTAAACTTAGCTGGATCCCCTCGAACACATTTTTCTTCCTTTCTTTTTTGCTTCCATTGAAAACTTTATTGTTTGATGTAGTAGTTCTTTCAGCCTACCTAACCTCAGAGTTGTCATGACACGTTTCTTCATAGTTCAATAGTAATAAATGTAAAATTTTGTAATTATTATAATAATATAGAAGTATAGAAAACAAACATCTACAAAAAACAGAGGAAGCTAAGCGAGGATATATTAGATTAAAACATTTAGTTAAGAGCATGGGGATGGGAGCATACCTCAGGGCTAATATTCTTAACAAGGTTGGTTACCTAAAGTCTATGAAATGGTTCATGTGTTGGTTGATGTGTGTAATGTATGTAATTAGGACTTTGGTTGTTTGCGGAGATCTTCTATTTTTTTTAGACTTTTCCTTCTTATGCTTATTTCCTTTAATACCTGGAGTATATCGTCCATTTTTAAAGATGGAAATAATTAGTGAAAGATGCATTATTATGGTTGTTGTGCCAATGTTTGTCATCTATAATTATCCAAAGTTGATTAGAAAACCAACAACAAATCAAATAGAATATTGGGAGAGTAGTTTTTCAAATTATTTATTTATTTATTTATATTTAACTTGTGTTTTGAATTCTTAATTTTAAAATATGAGAAGGATAGTTAACAAGTAGTTAGTAGAGCTATAATTTTCTTTCTAGTGTGATAAATAAAAATTCAGGAGATTAGATAAAAATAAGCTCTTTGAAAGATTCATGGTATGATCTTAAAACATTAAATTTCGATTCCTTGTAAATTGAAGATGGAGTAATAGAATTTCCATTGAGAATTAATTTGTTTGTCTTGAAGAAATGAAATTGCTAGGATTAATCTGTGAAATTGTAACTATCATATTTACCATGATTGAGTAATAAAGATGGTTGTTGAATGTGGATCCAAAGAGGAGGGTAGTTAAATGGATATCAAATGATGATTTTGGTTATTCTTTTCTTACTGCTTACCAGTCTTTTACACTAAATTGGTTCATGATGCTTGGCCAAGCTCAGTAAAACATTTATGCATATGATTGAAATGCATTGGTTATTTTACATTGTTTTTCCTCTTCCACATCCTTGTGTATGTTTCTACTAGACATATGTGTAAGTAGATTAGGCACTTGTCTGCACCTGATCCATCTGATCCAATTGTGCTAGGTTGCTAGCCTTTTTGTGTCATGGTTGGGTAGTTCTTCTTAATTAGAGAACCTTGAGGAGCTAATCACTTTGTGGTTGGGGAGTAAAAGCACCAGGACCACTCTTCTGTCTCATGATAGCAGATGGCCATCATTCTAATGACTTGGAGATAGGACTACATGTAGATGGGATCACAGGTCAGATGACATGTTCTTTTATGTGTTTTATGTTTATCTCAATTAATGTACTAATGCTATGCTTATGTTCGACATGCAGGTCAACATACTTATGATAGATGTTTGATGTGTAGACTTTATGAATTCTATTAGTTTATGATATCGACATGTGGTCTACTTTTTATATCATATGTATAGAAAGATTATGGTGTTTATATAATGATGATATGTGATATCAGTTTTCATTTCAACTAAATGTCGTTAATTAATTTCCAACTTTAAATATTAATTGGAACAAGAAATTATGTGTATGAAGTCAACAGTTGACTTTTTAACTTTTTATTTCTACATTTTATGGTTGTTTTGCGTACGTGAAAAATGTTAAAGAATTTAATTCTTACACTTTTATTGGTATTTCCCATCTCACATTCATTGCCTTCAAATGATTCTTACGAAGTAGCTCTCTTGCCATTCAAGAGTGGCATTAGCTAATGTCTAGACAAAATGCACCAAAGACAAAAAAAAAAAAAGTTCAAAGATGATTCTTTTTTAGATTCATGAAAACATAGCAAAATTTTCTCAAAAAAATTGTTGTTTTCGATGATAAAATATACAGATCATGAAGATCAAATGTTGAAAATTTCAAAAACATTCATTGTGTTTTCATTTTTTTAAAATTTAGTCCATGGTGCAATTTGTAGGGAGGATAGCCATGTCTAGAGTGGGTTCCCTCTCTCTCAACATCTACAATTCATTGTCCAATTGGTCTCCAAATCACTCCTTCTAAAACTAGACATGAGTTTCTTGTTCTTCTCGTCTTCAATGTGTGGTTTCCTTGAATGTCACAGGTATGTCTTTAGAGCTTCCCATCTCTCCTTTTCTTGGCAATCTCTCTTTTCTTAGGATACTTTACCTCAAGAACAATAGTTTTGAGGGTCATATTCCTCCTCAACTAGGGAGGCTTTTTCATCTTACAAAACGCAAATTTTCTAAAAATTAACTAAAAGGTTCCATTCCACCCACTTTAGGAGATTTTCTTTCTTTACAATTTCTCAACCTATCTTTTAATGTTGAGATAATGGGTGTTGCACACATTACATAGTTTTATTATTTTATTTTATTATGTAATGTTGTATCTAGGAGCACCTAGATGGAGGTGCAACATGTAAAGATTTCCATGGGATATACTTGATGAGTTGTATTGTAACATTTTGATAATATTTCATGGAATTATTTAATATTGGGGAAAAGAAATTGAATTTCCAATATTAAATGTGGGGTCAATGGGTTAAGTCATACATGGTTTATGTAATACCACTTGGTGGTTTTGTGCGACTTGCTACTATATAAGCAACCACAAGGGTAGTTGTAGAGAGAAGATAGAAGGTAAAAGGGGCAAGAGTCAAGTGGGACAAGGCTTGACAGGTTAGCCAAGGGAGCATTTGTGAAGGTTGGATGCATGGCATGGGATGTGTGGATTCATGATTGTTCACATGGATTTCTTGGCTTTGGCTATGGCTTTGAAGGCTTCCATGGTTGTATTGTAACAGTGTTTTTGCTGAATAATACATGGTGATGGATGCTTTAAGAGGCTAGGTTTTTCCCTCAGTGAGGATTTCCCAAGGTATATCTTGTGTCACATTTTTGTCGGTATGTTGTCTATTCTCTTGCATGTGGATTTTAAGTACATATTTATTTCAAATCTATTATGGGTTATGTGGAAACAATTATATTCTTTATTGCAAGTTTCCTTACAAGTAGTATCAGAGCTATGGTTTAATTATTGTAACCCTAGATTAAATATATGGGAATGCATGAGAGGATAAAAGAACACACAAGATATATGAGTTGTTTATTACAGATCTAAGGCTTTTGGATTTTCTTTTATGATGGGATGTTGGTAGATTTTGGGCATGTGAAATTGTTGGACAAAAGATTTTTTTCGAATGTTTAATTTAAATGAGGGTTTTAGGGGGAGCTTGTAGAAATGAACTCCTAGATAAAACAGACCTCACCATTGGATCCATGTTGATGTTTCCATAAATTTTGATATATAATATGCCCTAGTTTGGCCATGTTCAGAGGAAATGAAAGAGTTTTTTACTTTTAGCCCATGATGGCCGTCAAATTTAATCACGTTGGAATTTTCATCACAAAAAAAATTGCAGTAAAAATGGTAAAAAGGCTGTCTTGGTAAAATTACCATAACTTTCTCTCAGGATATCGAATTTTAGACTTCTTATAGGCATTGGAAAGCTAATTGAAAGCACTACAACTTGGTGTAGGTTTGGTTCTGTATTTGGACACATTTTTTCAAGTTTTAAGAGCCCAAAATTTAGATGTTGTTTATTTTGAGCATAGATTAGGGCATAACTTGGGCATATAGAGTTAGATTTTAGACTTCGAGTAGTCAATGGAAATCTCTACACATTGGTTTAGATTTGGTGTAGGTTTGGCATGGTTTATTTGGTGATATATTAATCTAAATAGTTTATGGTATATATTGACTATGGTAGCATTATGAGTTGATGACATCATATGTTTAGAGATTTAAGATTTGATATCATTATATACTTAGTTCATATTTCATATTAGTCTCATGATGATATGGTTATCAGTGTTTAGTTTGGATATGTATGATGACTTGTTGGGTCTACAAGTTGTGTAGTGTTGTAAGCGATCTATACTTACAGGTTGCATTTATAGCTTGGAATGGGTTATCTTTGCCCATTGATCTTTCATTATTGATGCATATTTAGATTGGTGGCATGGAATTGGGTTTTCTATGCCCTACGCCACATGATTTTCTGATTTTTCTTCATGTAGAAAGGATGAGATGTTGTTACCAGGTATAGTCATGGTGGAGGATTGTGGTTGACTATTTTATGCTAACAGGTTACACATACTGAGAGTCAAATGCTTGATTAATGGATGTGATCATGGTGCCATGGATTTTTGCATGACATGATTAGATATATTGGTACATCCTTGATGTTCATTGGCTTGGATTCCTGATTTGGTTATGGTGGTATATCTTCTTGGTTGAGGATCATGACCTTATTTGATTTCCTTTGAGAAGCTCATGATGTTCACTTTGAGTTCTTTAATTATTTGATGCCTTGGTTGATTCTAATGGTTCAAGGATGGTTTTTTCATCATGATGTCATGGATAGCTTGGATACACAGTTTAGTGGGAGCTTTTGACAAGGATGAGGTGACAATTCAGGATTAGTTCCTCATTTGGTTTGTATCTTCTTGGGTTTGGAGATCTTGGTTTCACTTGGCACTGACACTTTGTTTGTGTGAGTGTAGACCCATTGGATCTTCATGTAGGAGACAGATTTTATGATGTCATAGGTGACTTGGTACCATAGTTGAGTAGGAGTTATTTTTCTTGGCATTGATATATTTATTTAGTGTTTGCAAATGTTGGAGGTTTGTCTTAGATTCTGTTGCTACAGAAGCGTTTTTGACATTTGCATGGTGCACTTGTTATCTTCATGGTCTGTAAAGATGGTTCGATCTTGAGGACTGATGGGGTTCTTAGTTATCTTCATGGTGTGTGGAGATGGTTCTTCATGATATGTGGAGATGGTTTTTTTCTTCATGGTGTGTAGAGATGGTTTCATCTTGAGGACTAATGGGGTTCTTGGTAAAGGTGTGGTTTATGCTTTCATTTGACATGTTATCCTTGGAGTTAGGATGGTTTTATTTTTTTGTCATGGTATACTCTTGATATGCATTTAGAGTTGTGACATGTTATCATGTGCTCATATGGAGCATGCTATCTCTTTGGTTGAGATTGTTAAATCATGTTGTCATGTTTGTGTTTCTTAGGCCATGGTTGGAAATTTCACATTGATCTTGGTTTAGTTTCTTGGTATTGAGTACATTGATCATAAGCTGGATACTTCATGATATTGCTATGTTACATTGGATTTGGTATAGATTGATTGGTTACAGGTGCTCATGGATACTTAGAGATGGTGGTGATGTTGATTTCTCTTGGATTAGAGAAGTATTTGTTGGGACAATTGATGGTTTCAGTAGGAAGTTCAATGGGGCATTCACCTGATATGGACCTGAGAGGAGATTTTTCTTAGATGAGTCTTGGTTGGGGACTTGGATATCTGATGAGCATTCTCATTCCCCACTCTTGGTCTACTTGACAGTTTGCTACTTGAGAGATATAGACCATTGTTTCTCTCAAGTGCATTATATTTATGCTTATCTTTCATGGATGTGGATCTTGAGCTATGGTACATGAGTTAGTTTTGGAGGGTTCATTTGAGAGATGGTTTAGAATTGGTTATCTCCTTGTGCATATGTTGTTATGTTGGTTAAGTTTGGGAGATGGTTTTATATTGGGCATATTCCTTGGATTAGGAATGGTTTATGAGTTTGATATTCTTGTGAGAGGCTTACATCCATGATTAGTTATATGGTATAGTTTGGGTGTTTTTGTGGCTTTATGTTTGGGGCTTTATGGAGGAGATAATACTTGTACAATTTACATCTAGAGGTGTGTGTAGAAGGACATGATACAGGTTATGATTTACATGGATTCTCTTTGGTCTTGGTTATCTTCCTAGATGTTTGGTTCCACTTACATTGGATTTGAGCTTGGTTAGAGATTGTGATTGTTGGTTTGTTCTCGTGTATGTCATGTGAGAGATGACATGGATATTCCTTTATCTCTTTCCTCTATTGGTTGCAGAGAGCTTCAAAGAATGTTGGAGATTTCTATTGAGAGTTGTTCTTGTAGGTTATTGTTTTATGTGTTGTGGATGTCCTTGAGACTACATGGATTCACTTCTTTGAGATGTTGTGAGTGGATTGGCTATAGATTTGACATTGCCTTTTGCAATGGGAGCTTCTTCGTATATATGTGGCAGGTATTTCTCTTGAGGCTTGTGATTGTAGGTTATAGATTAGATATGTTGATGATGTGATTTTCCCTTGGTATACCTTTGGAGGTATGGATAGTTGGATGGGTTTGGCACTTGTTGTGGGTGCTATTTTCAGCTATGGATATTTTGACAACTACAGATGCATGTGATTACCTTTGGATTAGGTTTTTGTGCTTGGTATTTTTGTTGATGCAAGATTTTATGATCTTCTAATGTGACAGGTTAGGTGGCATTCTCTTTGGATGGCTTCTATGTATATTCGGTGGCAGTGAAATAATAGGAGGTGAGATCATTCATGTTTGAGATGTTGGATACTTTGATTTTTTTGTGGGTACCAAGATGAGCACTTGGTGTACTTTGATCCATGATGGTGGAGTGTTGGGAGGGATTTTTCTCTTGTTCATTTATGTGGCTACAGATTGACCTTATGCAATGTATACAACAAGTGGGAGATTGTTGAGCTAATAGGTGTTTCACACATAACATTATCTTATTATTTAATTTAATTATGTAATGTTGTATCTAGGAGCACCTAGATAGATGTGCAACATGTAAAGATTCTTATGGGTTATACTTGATGAGTCATATTGTAACATTTTGATAATATTTGATGTAATTATTTAATATTGGGGAAAAGAATTGAATTTCCAATATTAAATGTGGTGTCAATGGGTTAGGTAGTACATGGTTTACGTAATACCACTTGGTTGTTTTGTGGGACTTGCTACTATATAAGAAGCCATAAGGGTAGTTGTAGAGAGAAGACAAAAGGAAAAAAGGGAAAGAGTTGAGTGGGACAAGGCTTGATAGGTTAGGCAAGGCAACATTGTGAAGGTTGGAAGCATGGCATGGGATGTGTGGATTCGTGTTTGTTCACATGGATTGCTTAGTTGTGGCTATGGATTTGAAGGCTTCCATGGTCGTAATGCAATGGTATTTTTTCTGAATAATACATGGTGATGGATGCTTTTGGAGGCTGGGGTTTTCTCTTAATGATAGTTTCCCAGGGTATATCTTTTGTCACATTTTTATGGGTATGTTGTTTATTCTCTTGCATGTGGATTTTAAGTATATATTTATTTCAAATCTATTATGGGATATGTGGAAATGATTATATTCTTTATTGCAAGTTTCCTTACATTTAACAATTTGAGTGGCAACATTCCCTTTGAGATTGGGCTTCTTTCACATTTAGAGAAAATCTGGGTAGGTGTGAACCCACCAATAACCACAATTCCATCTTCTATAGGAAACTTGTCCTCTTTGATTAACTTGGATATGGCACAAGCTCAAATTTATGTTAATATTCTAGTTGAATTGGGTATGCTCACTCAATTAAGAAGTCTCTCTCTTCACACCAATAACTTGACATGGGGGATTCCCATATCTCTTTCTAATTGTACTCTTATTGAAGTAATAGGACTATATGATAATCCACTTAGTGGCCACATTCCTTAGCAACTTGGTGAGTTAGTAGAGTTGCAATTATTCCTTAAAAATACCAAGCTCCCTCTCTAATTGCACACAACATCAAGAGGTTGAATTAGCCAGTACTAAACTAAGTGGCATGGTGCCCTTGGACTTTGGAAAATTACTCTAGCTTGAGTGTCTTGATTTAGAAAGAAATAATCTTGTGAGTGATATTAGTGATCTATCTATTTATAAAGTATTGACTAATTATTCCAACTTAGAAAGCTTAGATTTGTCTACTAACAATCTCACTAGAATTTTACCTGCTTCTATTAGCCAACTATCAAGAAAAATCTCATACTTGGCATTAGACTCAAATAAAATTGAGGGATTCATACCAAGTTCTACTAGCAACCTAGCAATGTTGGCAGTGCTAAAATTAAGCAACAATTACTTTAGTGAGAATATTCCACCAATACTTAGTGAACTCTCAAATCTAGAAGCACTGTGCCTTGACGGGAACAATTTATATGGAAGAATTCCAAAGAGTTTGGGACATGCAAAATGACTTAGTTTTTTATCATTAAGTGGAAACATGATTTTAGGGAACATTCCAAGAAGTCTTGGTGATCTTCCACAGTTAAGAGATCTTGTTCTTCATCACAATTAGCTATCAAGGAAAGTACCTACTGGTCTAGTGAGATGCATCACTTTAGAAAAGTTGGACTTGGCTCATAATAATCTAGAAAGAAAAATACCTTCTGAATGGGCAAGTTTACAAAATATCCAATTTTACTTCAACATTTTAAACAATTTCTTACAAGGTTCTCTTCAAGCAGTGAGCAAAATGGTAATGGTTCAAGCTATAGCTATATCTCACAACAACTTCATAGGTGAAATTCTAGTTCAATTATCAAATTGTATAGAATTGCAATATTTGAATCTTTTGTGGAACTCATTTGATGGTGCAATTCTTGCATCACTCAAAAATCTAAAAAACCTTCGTGACATTGATCTCTCTAACAATAATTTGTTAGGTACAATCCCAATAGATTTACAAGAAATGAGAATTCTCTAGCATGTCAATCTCTCTTCAAATAAATTAATTGGAGAGGTTCCAAAAGGAGGAGCTTTTGAATGGTTGATTAATCAAATCTTTTAGGAAATGTTTCTCTTTGTGGTAAAAGTGGATTAAATTGCAATCATGTTCTAATTCCAAAAACAAACAAGGTTTAGTATCCAAAAAATGAATATTACCTATTATGATTGGCATTGAAATCTTCATTGTGTCTTCTATATTAGTAATTTTTTATATGAGACATGCTGAGAAAAGGACACATGAGCTCACTACTAGGCCTAGAATAATTTCCTTTGATGAGCTTGTGGATGTAACTAGTGACTTTAGTCAAGGAAATATTTCAGGGGTCTGGAGTTCTAGATTTGTCTACAAAAGGGACTCTCAATGATGACACATATATTGTTGTTAAAATTCTTAGTTTACAATATGAAAATGCTATTCAAAGTTTCAATAGTGAATGCAATGTATTAAAAAGAGTGAGACATTGTACTGTCAGCAAAATTATTTTAAAATGTTCTACTAATGATTTCAAAGCTTTGATTCTTCCATTCATGTCAATGGAAGTTTAGAGAGATTGTTATATTCCTAGGAAGAAGATGAATTTCAATTACATTTGAATGATCGATTAAGAGTAGCCATGACAGTTGCACAAGAAATGGAATATCTCCATCATCATTATTTTGTGTAGGTCATTCATTATGATCTAAAACCCAATAATGTGATATTAGGAGATGATATTACCCCATGTATAATAGACTTTGGCATTACAAAAATCCTATTTGGGAATTCATGAACTCATTGAGTCTTACAAATGCACTCAAGGGATCTATTACCTGCATTGCACCTGATATATATCTTACTAATTATTACTGTCATTTATTTTTAAAATATCTAAATTAAAAATAATACTTTTTATGTTGCATTTTAGAGTATGGAATGGGTGGAAATGTCTAATCAAAATGAGATGTATATATAGCTACGATATTCTACTTTTAGAGTTGTTGACAAGGAGGAGACCTACAAATGAAATCTTTGTAGAAGGTATCACTCTTTCAAAATTGGTGAGTACAAATTTTCTAAATAGTATAATAGAAGTGGTGGACAATAGTCTACTTATAAATGTTAAAGAAAATGATATATCAATGGTAATGGCATGCCTACCCAAATTATCCAAGATTGACTAATTTGCACAAGGGAGCTACCATAAAAATGCCCAAATATGATGGAGGTGGTTAAGAAAATAGAAAAAATAACAATTCATTTCTTGGAAATCCTAGGGATTTTCACTTTCCTATAGATATCTCTCCTTTCCTAGATAGTACAAGTGGTCCAAAACACACTTTAGAAGATTCATCATCTACATCTTAGCTCTATTTTTAATGTCTTGATTACATAATTGTAAATTATTTTAAACCTTTTTACTACTATTTGTCATAAAAGTGGGTTTGACTTATTCTAAGATTCTGTAAGGAGGCAATGCCTAATGTTAGAAATAGTTAGAGATATATAAAGATCTCAATCATTTTATTGATTGAAAAAGGGATAACACTAATCATCTTCTTTCTCTACAAAGGTCTAAATTTTACCATGCAAATTTTAGTTAAATTAAAAAAAGGGCTTAAGTTATTTCTTTCGAAGAGGGTTATATTATTTTGTTTAATAGAACTTTTATTTTCTTAAAGTTATCAAATGATCTATAGAAACTCACATGTTTTATTATGAATTATTGTAAATTATTAAATATATTTCAAAAATAATATTTATCATTAAAATAAATGACGATCTATAAGATTTCATCATCAATGAAGTTATTGCTAATGATTGCTTGTTTTCATAAACATTTTATGGAAAATCAATTGAAAACATATCTAAATGTTATAAATTGTGCAATACATAAATATGAAAGATAACCAAGTTTTCACTTTTTATTTTATGAATAAAATGTATACAATTGAATAGAACTATTCATTAAAAAATAAATAATACACTATGACATAGTTTTTGTCAAATACTTGTAGAAAAAAAATAGGCACAACATAGTTAATATGAAAATTAAACTGATTTATACCATCATTATTTCAAAAGAAATAAAATTGTACACTTAAATGCTATTAAAATAATTTGTTGATATTCCACGTAAGGCAAGGTTAGGTTGGTGAAGCGAAAATGTTCATCTTTAAATGAAAGTCATGCCAATAGGAATGATCAAAACATAACCCTCAAAGTTGTTAACATAGGTAAAATATTATGTTTGCATATCCACAAGACAAAAATTTGAGCTATAAATATGAATTAATGAATTCAATTAAATGTTGGTAAAATTTTTAAGGCCTTTATAAAACAATTGGAAAATAAATAATATAATACATTGATTGGTAAGGAATGACATTGAAACATTGAATAAAAATAAAATATATAATAGGAATAACCCTTGAGATTTTGTTGGAATATTTGTAGTGATGTATGTTAATTGTAAAAAGTATCATAGCATATTCAATTACAATATTAAGATATTATTATTTACAGAACATAATGATGACCATCTCATGTAAGAGATATATAAACAACTAAAATACAAGTGTATATATAGTAAATAATAGGGATTTTTGATTTGTCATGATAGATAGTTAACTAAAATATACCCTTGTAATGATGATAGTGATTCACAATGTTTCCAGTGCACACATGGCGTTCCCTACACTTCCGATTTTGTGAGTCCCTTGCCTTTTCTATATAAAAAATGGAATTAAATTATATGTATTATTTGAGTGTGAAAAGAATGAGAGAGAAATAAAGAAAAATGAAAAATGTATTAGTGCGCCTTGACCATGAGATGAAAAATATGACAAGTTTTCCATTTTACATTTGGTGGCATTGAACCCATAACTGTTGGTGGAGTTCTCCTTCTTCTCATCCATGAAATTTGAGGTGGCTATTGCATATAGGTCATCACTTTTGAAAGTAAATTATTAAAAAGAAATGAAACAATACAAGAGAGCTTGATATGAAAATAGTTACCATAAACTCAAAGCCAAAAAAAGATTTCCAAAGACCAACACAAGAGGAGATAAAGGATTTTTGAAGGGGAAAAAAAAAGAAAAAATCCCATGTGTATTATATGAATAAGGAAAATTATTTGAGAGAGAGAGAGAGAGAGAGAGGAAAAAATTGAGCCATAAGTTCATTACAAACACTGCATAGTGAGTGTGTGTTATAAGAATTAGAGAGGATCATCTCTTAAGTAGAGATAAGAAGATGAGTTATTTAGTAACTCTCATGTGGATGATTGCCACATTCATAAGTGTGTATTTACCAAGTGTCGTGATCCTCTTAAGGACGATTAAACTATTTATGTTAATAAAGGAATTACAAAAACTGACATGTCCTCACACATGTGCAAGAGGACAAACAAGTGACATGTCCTCACACTTGTACCAGAGGACAAAAATTACATAAGAGGACAAAAATTACATAAGGGATACCTTGGTTTATCCCAAATAATAAATCCAACCAAGGAAAGATAGCTAATTCTAACACCCCCTTTAATCTTTACGTGGGGATATTACAACAAGGGGTATCAAACCCAATTTTAAAAAAACAACAACTTGATCCTTGAAATGTCTTTAGTTGTACAAGAGGTCTCTTGTAAGCATGGGTACATCTTTGTAGAGGCAAGAGAAGTGGATAGGTCCTTTGAATGTTTTACATCTTCAAGTGGATCCATGGTGCACAAGATATGTACAACAAATAATGATGTCTAGTATGTGTGTTGATGGACTACCTAAAAATAGAAACAAGAAACAAGGAAACTATCTGCAAGGAGACTTCCATCTTATATTCAATTTAGCAAAAAAATTGAAATGATAAAATCAAAATAAATATCTCATAGAGATAGAGCAATAAAGATAAATGTATCTTGCCACCACATAGAAATGGAGTTAACTTGATATCAAGATAAATTGTATGCTCAAAATTTCAATTCTTTTATAGATATTTTTGGTTAATAGTTTGTGTTCCTTAATTCTTTGGTTTATACCTTGACTCTTAAAATGTCCAATAGATAGTGGAAAACAAAGAAGTTAACAACAGAATGGGTTAGTGTAGTAATCTATCAATGACCCCTAAATTGAAAGGTACAACTCCCTTTTACATGCAAGATTTGTAATAAATTTATTTTTAAGTGTTTGAGGGTGTAATCATAACCAGAGAGCAGAAGAGGCCATCAACCAAATTGTTCAACACTTCAAACAACCTAGGTGATTTTCAAAGTGGAGACTAACATCTTTTATGAAATCTACTCTAACTTGAATGTGAAGATGGAAACATGAAAAACTAGTTACAACGATATGAGATGAGAAGGGATATCTAGATAGGCAATTCCCATATTGTTGAATTAACTGAGATTTGGCAATACCTAGATTGTCACCTCTTTAGCTACTTCATCAATCAAAATCAAAATTCCTCATGCAATGAACTAAATACATATGAACTATGGTGCACAACACATGGACAAGATTGTTTCTTATGCTGAGGAAAGTAAAACTTACAATCAACTGAGATGAAGGAAATAAAACCAAGTTTACTTGGGATAATTCAATCTTCAATTACAACACATTCATTTCAAACATCATATAGTAACCAAATGAACAAAAAAATTAACATGTAGACTCAGAATCACACACAGTAGTCTGAGCTATAGGGGTTCACCCACAAATAATTTTGTTGATCTTATTAACTTCTCAAAAAGTTACATATATAGGCCTATGCAAAATGGCTAGTTACATTTGATGATTGGAGTGCTAAGCATCTTTGAATAGAATAAACTAAAAATAGGACTTGATTGAGTCATCATTTGTTACAAAGCCTTAGCTTACTGAGGAAATGCTAAAAGTGGTTACAAAAAGAGAGAAAAGAGAGGGAATGACATATTTCTAGAAGAACGTCAGAACATCATGCCTTCTTAGGAGTCATTGCCTTAGCCCTATAAGCCTTCATTGTATCTGTTACTTTAGCTAACACCTTGACACTTGGAATTATGATATTATTAGTTTGAATCATCCAATAGTTGTGCATCTCTATCTCCTCATCCACTTTGGCAACCTTTGATTGGAACTTCTTCAATGCTCCCCTTAAGATAGAGTCTATTGATGAAAGCTCTTGAAATTTTGACATCTAGAAGTTGAGTGGACCCGCAGACTCGATGAAAAATGCTAGGAACTTGGTTTTCATCCTCTCAATGTCAACTAATCGTCCATTTCCAGAAACATATGATTCTATGTGCAGCAATTTCAAGTATTCAAAGAGCTTCTCCATGCCCTTCTCCACTAGGTCATGTACATCTTTAAGCTCATTGCCATATCTAACAAATCTTTCCAGTATGAACTCCAAATATTTTTTCAAATGAAACAATGCCTCTTGGCCTATTTTGAGGATATCGTGGGAGATGGAAACATTTGTCTTTATATTGATCACCTCTTGTAACAATGCCAATTGCTCTATTAGTCAGTCTATTGCATTTTGCATGGTAGTTTGATGACTAGAAGTTGCCTCTCTCAACTTGTTAGTATCTAACAATAGATTTCCCAAATTCTCAATTAGTAGGGGACCTTGTGCTTTCATTTGATCAATCCATGATCAACCAATTTTCTCGAATTTCCTTTCTTGTTACAACTTCAAAAGCAGGTTCTTATTTTCTTTTACATTTGGATCAAACATGCTAGTTGAAGTGGTTCCATGTGTAGACCTGATATAGTCCATTAGTTCTTTGTTTGAGGCCTTGGGTACCTCTTTCTCTACCCTCAACTCTTCTAGCCTATCCTCAATATTCTCATTGATAGAATTCCATATAGTTACCATGGAATTATGAATAGGGATACCAATGTCCACCATTCTATCTGAAAGTTATTTGTAGTGAGCTCATGAAACTTGCCCTCCTTTTGAGGCTCTATTATCTCCATCAACATGTGGCTAATAGAGGGTCTAGTGACCAATGTTGCTACAAACTTTTGCTTCTTAATTTTCTTCAACTGTGGCTATGAAAAAGTTTCCTATGTGATAATTTCCTTTGATGGGGTGACTTCTTCATACCTCCACTTCTTCTGATCGATGCTCTACTTCAACCATGACTTTGTTGAGAGGACATTGATCATTGATTGTAAAGTAGTGGGATCAAAGAGTTTTCTTTCCATTGGGGGAGTCTACTTAGTTTGAGAAATAGTAGGGAAAGTAATGATTTTGGTTACTTAGAGGGCCAAAGTGTTCCCTTGCTATGATACATCCTATTCTTGTCCATCAATGGTGTAAGAAAACTTGCAATAAAAAATATAACCGTTTCCACATAACCCATAATATATTTGAAATAAATAAGCAATTATAATCCACATGCAAGAGAATAAACAACATACCTACAAAATTGTGACACAAGATATACCCTGTAAAACCCTCATTGATGGAAAAACCTAGCCTTCAAAAGCATCCATCACCATGTATTATTCAATAAAAACATCATTGCAATACAATCATGGAAGCCTTCAATGCCATAGCTAGAACCAAGCAATCCATGTGAACAAGCATGAATCCACACATCCCATGCCATGCTTCCAACCTTCATAAATGCTCCCTTTGGCTAACCTATCATGCTTTGTCCTGCTCAACTCTTGCCTTTTTTTTTTTTTTCTTGTCTCACACCAACAACTACCCTTGTGGTTGCTTAAGTAGAAAGTCCCACAAAACCACCAAGTGGTATTACATACACCATGTGCTACCTAACCCATTAACCCCACATTTAATATTGGAAATTTAATTCTTTTCCCCAATATAAAATAATTACATTAAATGTTATCACAATGTTACAATAAAACTCATCAAGTATATCCCATTGGAATTTCTACATGTTTCATGTCTATCTAGGTACAACATTACATAATAAAACAAAATAATACAATATAACAATATTATGCAATGTGTGCAACACCCATTATCTCAACAATCTACCACTTGTTGTATACATTGCATATGGTCAATTTGTAGCCACATAAATTAACAAGGAAAAAATTCCTCCTAGCACATTAACCAATGTGGATCAAAGTACACAAAGTGCTCCATCTTGGTACCCACAAAAAAATCAAAGTATCTAGCATCTCAAACATGAATGATCTCACCTCCTATTATGCCACTGCCACTGAACAACGTAGAAGCTATCCAAAGAGAAAGCCACCCAAATTGTCGCATTAGAAGATCATAAAATCTTGTACCAACTGAAATTCCAAGAAGAAAAAAATGATCCAAAGGTAATCACATGTATTCATAGTTGTCAAAATATCCATAGTTAAAATAATACGCACAACAAGTGTCAAACCCATTCGACTATCCATACCTCCAATGGCATACCAAGTTAATCTCACATCATCAACATATCCAATCTATAACTTGCAATCACAAGCGTCAAGAGAAATACTTGCCACATATATACCATTAAGCTCCCACTATAAAAAATAATGTCAAATCTATAACTAATCCACTCACAACATCTCAAAGAAGTGAATCCATGTAGTCTCAAGGACATCCACAACACATAAACCAATAACCTGCAAGAAAAATTCTCATACAAAATCTCCAACAATCTCCCAAGTTGTCCACAACCAACTGAGGAAAGAGATAAAAGAATAACCATGTCATCTCTCACATGACATACATGAGCACAAAATAGTGTTAACAATCTCTAACCAATCTAAAATCCATTGTAAGAAAAACCAAAATATCTAGGAAGATAAACAAGACCAAAGAGAAACCATGCAAATCATAACTTGTATCATGTCCTTCTACACACACCTCTATATGTAATCTATGAAAGTATTATCTCCTCCATAAAATCCCAACAAGAAGCCTCAATAACACCCAAACCATACCATATAACTAATCATGGACATAATCCTCTCACAATAAGATCAGACTCATAAACCATTCTTAATCCAAGGAATAGACCCAATATAAAAACATATCCAAAACTCAACTAGCATAACAACATATGCAAATGGAGATAACCAATGCTAAACAATCTCTCAAATGAACCCTCCAAAACTAACTCATGTATCATAGCTTCAAATCCATATCCATGAAAGACAAGCATAAACATAATGCACCTAAGAGAAACAATGGGTTATACCTCTCATGTAGAAAACTACTAAGTAGTCCAAGAGTGGGGAATGAGATTGCTTATCAAGATATCCAAGTCTCCAACCAAGAATCATCTAAGAACAATCTCTTATCAAGACCATATTAGGTGAATTCCCCTCAGACTTCCTGTTGAAACCAAATAATTATCCCAATAAATTATTCTCTAATCCAAAAGAAATCAGCATCACCACCATCTCTAAGTATCCATGAGCATCTGTAACCAATCAATACATGCCAAATCCAAATGAAACATAGAAATATATCATGAAGTTTCCAAAAAATGATCAATATACTCAAAACCAAGAAACTAAACCAAGATCAATGTCATAGTTCCAACCATGGCCTCAAGAACATAAACATGACAACATGATCTAACCATCTCAACCAAAGAGATAACATGCTCCATATTAACATACTATAACATGTCAAAACTCTAAATTTATATCAAGAGTATACCATGAAATAATAATGAAACCATCCTCACACCAAAGATAATATGTCAATGAAAGCATAAACCACACCTTTACCAAGAATCCCATTAGTCCTCAAGATGCAACCATCCCCACACATCATGAAGAAAAAAATATCCACATACCATGAAGAACCATCTCCATACACCATGAAGATAACCAAGAACCACATGAGTCCTCAAGATCTAACCATCTTCATACACCATGAAAATAACAAGTGCACCATGCAAATGTCAAAGACACTTATGTAGAAACAAGATCAAAGACAAACCTCTAACATCTATGTAAACACTCAATAGATAAAAATGCTAGAAAAATCCCACTCAATCAAGGTACCAAGTCACCTATGGAATCATAAAATCCATATTCTACATGAAGATCCTCTAGGTCTATACACACAACCAAAGTGTCAATACCAAGTGAAACCAAGATCTCCAAACCAAGAAGATATAAACAAAACTAGGAACTAATCTTGCACTATCACCTCATCACTATTAAAAGCTCCCATTAAATCGTGTGTCCAAGCTATCCATGACATCATGATGAAAAAACCATCCTCTAACCATGAGAATCAACCGAGGCATCAAACCATCAAAAGAGCTCAAAGTGCACATCATGAACTCCTCAAAAGAAACCAAATAACCATGATCCTCAACCAAGAAGATATACAATCATAACCAAATTAGGAATCCAAACCAATGAACATAAAGGATGTACCTATATATCCAATCATGTCATGCCAAAATCCATGACACCATGATAACATCTGTGAATCGAGCATCTAACTCTCAATGTGCCCAACTTGTCAGGATAAAATAGTCAACCACAATCCTCCACCATGACTATACTTGGTAACAACATCTCATCCCTTCCACATAAAGAAAAAATTAGAAAATTATGTGACTTAGGGCATAGAAAACCCAAATACAAGCCACCAATCTGAATATGCATCAATAATGAAAGATCAATGCGCAAAGACAACCCATATCCAAGCCATAAATGCAACTTGTATGTATAGACCGCTTAAAACACTGCAAAAATTTTATGTGAAGCCTCACCCTGACCCATCATAGCATAGATATTGTATTTCCATTTTGTTACTTAGAACTGGATATCTCCACATATATATTTTTATACTTGATGGACAGTAAATTTTGCCACTTATCCAATGATATTTATCTTGTGATCTTTCATTATGGTATGTATTAGGACTTATTTGGATTAGTCAATGAATTAATGCATATTTATTCAATATTTCACTATTATGATAAGAAATTGAATTATGATGTGATTCAAATGCTTAATTTGATCTTGTTAGGAAAGTTAGTAATATGTGGTTTGTTTTTGAGGGTTAATGATTAAATGCTTTACATGTAAACGATGGAGAATAGGAAGTTAATTATGGAATGTGTTAAATGTGCATGGTGGAATAAAAAAATTATTATGTACCTTTAATTTCATATGTATTTTATATGTGATTTTTCATTGGACTACTAATGCTCGAGTTTAGTGTGCAGGAAAGGAACCATGGAAACTTAACGGGGGAAACAAGGTATAAACACATGTTAATATGACACTACCAAGGTGAATGTTTAGAAGATTCATAAACCTTGTTGTGATGTGTTTATTTTGTAAATGTGAGACGTATGCTTGTAGTATGTATTTCATGAGAAAATTCAAAACATGTCATGTGTGGTGTATAGTGAATTTTGTGTGTGTCACTTGACACTTGTACTTGTTATGTGAAAGTGACATGTTCTCTAAAAATGGATCATGTAGCCACCTTATCTCAAGTTAAATTTCTTAATTAAGAATTAGAATTATTGCCTTGACTTAGTAAGGGAAAAAAAGATTACTCCATAGGAAATTTGAAATTGGACTTTACCTAGGATTGTGAGGGTCAAAAAGTAGCTCTAAGGTGAATTTGTGATGAAAATAAACCCTACCCATGATAATACTTTAAGTTAGGGGGCTAATAGTGACCACTAGGGTACCTAGAAGACCTAGGAGACCCCAAAAAGAATGCATTTTATATTGAATCCTAAAATGGGAGTCATATATAGTGGCACGACCAAACTAGAAACCCAGTTTACCACTCTCTAACTTTAGAGACATTTAGGGTTTGAAGGAAGAGGATAAGGAGCTCTACTACAACTTTCATTTTCCATTGCTTGGAGTAAGGTTGGTATCCATGATCTATGGTGTCACTTCTTTTCATCATATATTTTATATGGTGTTCTTCCATTCCATTGTAGATTTGTTATGGAGTAGATGTGTTATTGTGAAGAATCTTGTTGTATGTGTGTTGAATGTGAGAAGGTTATGGGATTTATTTCTTGAATCTTGTTTTTTTCTTTTGTTCATGTTGATTGTTTGTGTAAAATGGGTTTGAAGCATCACTCACCCTTGGGAGGGAAGAGATTCTTGGGTGAAGGGGTTAGTTGGGCTCACCCATGTAGTTGGGAAAACTCTCCCATTTGTGGAGATGATTTTTGATGTGTTTTAAATGGAATATGGTCTTCATGATTACTTGCATTCTTGGGAGGTATAAGGAGGTGTATGAATAAGGACTACATTGTTAAGCCTTGAAAGGGCATGTTACTTATTTAACCTTGAAAGGGCATATTACTTATGAGAAAATGTGAATATATGTGATGCATAGATTTTACATTCTCCTAATGGAGAGAGCCCACCTTCACGCTATATCTTGATTCTATGGTAGAATCTATGTGCAAGCATTGGGATGGGTTGTATTGTGATGTGTGGTTTGTGTTGTCATAGTGTGCATGGTATGTCAATGTGAAGGTGTGCAACCGTTTGTTCCTTGTTTCTCCAAGCTTGGTGGGTGGCCTCATTGAGGCCTAGGTTGGGAGGTGAGCGTCCATGGTTCCCCATTTTTAACTCTATTTTGCAGGTTTTACTTGATGATTTTGGAAACTTGGAGTTAACGTAGTCTATTCATTTCATAGGAGAAGAAGACTCTATTGCATTGGGATGAAAATGGAGAAACAAACTCCATCTTGTTACATGAATTAGTTTGTATTGTAAGAGTGTTGTTATTAGCCTCATTCATTTGTTATTAGAGAGATTGTGAGTCATCCATGTATTGGCAAAAAAAGGTTTCCTCCATTTCTATATCTTGGTATGGTATTTCACCACCTTAGGTGTATGCTTTATAAATGTGGAATGAAAGCTTGAGAGGAAAATGAAGGAGAATTTCATTGTGTTGAAGTGTTGTTTCATTACCTTGAATAGGAGATTATCTCTTTGTTATTCCATCTCTCACGAATGTCAATTAAACAAATGAATGCATTTTATTGATATTTTTTTTCAAGGCTTATTATTTTATTGAAAAAAAAAAAAATCTTACAATTATAAGTAGAAATAAATAATTTTACTACCATTCCCCATTAATAAGGTAGCAGCCTTGTGATATGATGTCATTAAATCATGATAGGACCTTCAATAAAAAAATAAGCCCAGTCACTCTATCCCCTAACTAGGGAGTACCTAAAAGGGGAAACTCCATAAATTACAATAGAGAAATTCTAAAAAAATGAAAAAAAAATTATACA
Source organism: Cupressus sempervirens (assembly GCA_028749045.1). Classification (NCBI taxonomy): domain Eukaryota; kingdom Viridiplantae; phylum Streptophyta; class Pinopsida; order Cupressales; family Cupressaceae; genus Cupressus; species Cupressus sempervirens. The sequence goes on along the minus strand of CM053792.1, from coordinate 770,404,431 downwards.
GACACCCCCACCCTAGGATTGGACCTGGCTTTAAATTTTGTTAGGCGAGTTTTAAAAAAATAATAATTTAATAATAGAAGTGGGGGGGTGGGGGGGAAGTCTACCCCACCCACTTGTCCTAGCAGCCTTTTATTAAGGGAGGCATTAATGCAAGGGAGGGGGACGACATGTTTCCCATGCCACCCTCCTCTCCTCTTTCCCACGTAGGAAGGGAGAGATAAAGGGTGGTGGGTAGTGGTTAGGATAGGGGATAGTTTAGGGAAAGCATTTAAGAGGGGGGGCATAGGGTTTAGGTCACCTAGGAGATAGTGAGGTAGATGGGGTAGGATAAATTGATTAGAGTTTTTTTCAAATATATATTAAAGGGATTTGTATATTTTGATTATAGGGATTTGTATATTTTGATTATAATATTCAATTATTATTATAATTATAATTTTAAAACCACCTATACCTTCTATTCTTAATATACATCTTTTATTTTAATTGTAAACATTATTATTACCATAGGGAGAGTAGACATAGAGATACTCACATGCAAGTCCTTTGTGGATTGTTTTAGAGACAGATATTTGTCAAAGCACTTTAGATAGAAGCAAGTTAAGGAGTTCCATGATCTTCAAAAAAGGGTCTCATGGTGGCTCAATATGAGAGTAGGTTCCTAGAGCTACTTCCTTATGTGGAGTACATGAGAGATGAAAAGCTACACATCCATTGGTTCATTAAGGGCCTTAACTTATCTCTCCAAAGATTAGTATAGTTGGCATTTCCTACCACCTTTAGAGAGGCAGTTGAGATGACATTGGTTGCCAAATACATTCATACTAGATAGGAATCTCAGGATAGGTCCCATAACTAGAACCCCTCCCAACAACCAACACATTGAAAAAACTCTTGGAAGGGTAATCAAAGTCATTGAGCAGGGTCCTCAAAGGCCCCACAAGCAAAGTAAAGAGGTCAACAAGACACTAGATAGAGGTCATCGTAGGGTTACTGGGGCTCTAAGCCCAAAAAATGGTAGTCACATGGCCCCAGATGTGATCAGAGGCCATAGATCCAGTATACATAGTCAGCTAGGACTCAACAGTCCTCTAGAGGAGGCTTTAGTAGATCTAGCAAGACTGGGGGTCAGCAATAGTCCAGACCATAGGGAGTGTAGATTCAAACCCATGAACCATGTTATGCTTGTGGTGGTATGGGTCATTTCATGAGGGAGTGCCCATAGGTTTCCATAGAAGGTAGTCAACAAGAAGCCACCTCTAAGCCTATAATAGGTGATATGGGAAAATCACATAGGGTGTTTGTAGTAGTTGTGTTAGTACACATATGGACCCAAATTTTAAACTTTTAGTTTTAGGTTTTGAACCTCTCTTAGATACTTCAAACTTGGTTCAAAGTGGTTCAAATTGGTTCAAAGTGATTCAAAATGCAGATTTGTTAGTTCAAAAAAGCTTAAAATTCTGTCTCAGTTCATAATTCAACTTCAGATTCTATTAGTTCAATATTTTCAAGAGAGTGCAAAAGTGCAGGTCCAGAATTCAGTAGTGTAAATTCAAAAGTAGAAATTCTCATGAATCCATGTATGGAAATTGGAATATGAGAAGTCGTGTTATGCATAAAGGAAAAATTGTGTTATTATAAACACTCATGTTACATGAAAGCTCATTGACATTAGCAACAGGTCAAGGTTTACATCAAATGAGTCATACCACCCCCCAATCCACAAGATTAGTAAATGACCCAAATAACATGGATAGCCTATGTACATGGCACTGATGGGAATAGTTTGACCAACATAGTAGGCACAAGATTTACCTCAGAGACATAGACAACATATATGAACTATTGGATAAAATGCCAATGAGAATATCTCCACAAAAATCCCATGTGAATATGCATTGATGGAGAAATCTTAAGATTTTTGAAGGGATAGAGAACCCAAAAAGCACCACTTTTGTTGAGCCCAACTTAGTATGATGATTGGTTGATCAAATTTCATCACAAAAAATTCTCGATCTCCATGCTCTTCCACACCTTCAAATAAGCATAATAATATTGAATCATGAAAGGTGACTCCTTCACCATGTCCCATGCCAAATCAAAGCCATTCATGCTTCTAGTTTAAGTTTTGCATTAGTCAAATAGGAAGATAGCAGTTCGGTGCAATGGGAATCAGTTAGCTCTCATTCCTCTATAAAAGCTTATTCTTCATGGCTTGAGCACATAGAAATTATGCAAGTGTTTTAATGAGCCAAGGTAGAAGCCCATCAAAGTTGATTTGGAGTATGCATGATTGTGAGCATGTTGTTTGACAGAATGCCCACAAGCAGAGGCCAATTGAGTAAAAAAGGTGTTCAAGTTATAATACAAAGGAATTGATTTGTTTGAATGCCTCAAACTATTATAGTGCCCTTTGTACACATCAATTCTTGGTTGTGAAGAATGTGACACATGAAGATGCCTGTGAAATATCTGTTTGAATGTTTGTAATGGTATAGAAGCTCGATAACGCACATATCTTAGTCTGAATGGATATCGAGAAATTACTTGCACAAGTTCCTAACCCATTAAATTCAAAAGGCAAGTTGAAAGTTAAGATTGAATCAACATAGACTTAGCCCTTTTGGAAGAAAAGATGGCCCGCAGATCATCGCACCCATGCACCAAAAGTTTAATTGTATGCCATCATATTCAAAGGATAACTTCTATCCATGGTGAATAACCATACCTTAGGAAAATAGAATGGACCTTGATGCTGAAATTGGTCATGAATAGAAACAATGGGAAGGAAGATGTGTTCCACATGTTTGACTAAACAAAGGCAATGTTCAAACACATATATCTTGCAAACTGAGTGACATCACCACCACCATAGCTATAGGGAAAAGGGTAATTAAAGATGCTCACAAGAATGTCTAAGGAAAGCTTTGTGTTAAGGTTTAATTTGCCTCAAAAATAACCTTTATATCAGAAGAGTTGTGCTTTGGTTGTGGTATCCATGTTAAGAAATGACCATTTGAAGTTATTCAAAGCTCATTGTGAGATTTCACCTACTCCATTAGACAATCATCTACCCCTTATATACCCAATTATAAGATTGCATGAAGGGAACATCATTTTGACATGAATCCATCACAATATTTGAGATACTAGTGTCCTTGTTATGGCACACCCGACCTAGGAAGAATTAAGGAATTATCTAATTGCTAATGGATAGAAGAATTTTGAGGTTTTTGTGTGCACAATGTCAAAGAAAGATTATGCTTTGGAGATGTGGAGGCTTCTTGATCTTGAGACAAGCTTAATCAGTCCTAAGGAGCTTCATGATAATGTTGTTTGTGTCAAGCCATGTTTAGGAAAGCATTTAGTAAATGTATATCATAAAGGGATTTGTCATCCCAAGACTGCAATGGTAATTGATGTTTGATTGAAATTTGGGAGGATGTAGATCAATCACATGTGCATGTTGTTCTAGCCTTTGCATTGTGCTATGTTCCATTATTTGAGATGACAAATGTTCCCCTTCCAATATTATGGGTTGAAAGAAATTTATCTTTCAATGCTAGAGGTGTTTTTAAAAAAAGATTTTGATGAGGGTCATATGAAAAAGGTGGATGAAGTATTTTATAAAAATGATGTGACAAAATTTTTAGTTACACTTGATGTTAGCAACTACTTGCACATAGAAGCCAAAGCAGTTGCAAACAACAATGTTGATTTAGCTTCTCTTAATGGCATATGATAAAACATTAGGAAGGTCATGCATCATAGAAGCACATGATAAATATCACATTAAATGATAATTCAGCAGTTGAAATCTGTCAATTAACTTTAATTTGCATGTAGCTAAAGTCCTTATGATAAAGAGGATATCAAGTCATAAAAGAAGAGAGTTGATCTAATGGCCTAGGAAGATAAAGATGGGCAAGAATCAGTTATGAAACTGAATAGAAACTCACCAAAAGAGGAAATAAATAGGCACTACAAAGAAAAATGGTGGGGGGGATTCCTTTCTCTTTTCTGGTGACTATAGACTATGTGCTACAATAGGGAGAGGAATTTTTTAGTTTTGTTCCATTATCTTGTGAGGTTGTGAGGGGGTAGAGCTGGTGTTTATTTTATTTCTAAACTATGTGTTAGAGATAGGATAGATTTTGATTTGTTTTATGTAATGCAAAGAGAAAGCTTTAGTTTTCCTTAGATAGTGATCTTGAATGTAAATGTGTAAGGGGATCTTTACTATCTTTTACATTTTGGAGAAGGGAGGTTGGGGGGTAATTGTATCAGAAATTTGATTATGATGTATTTTCCTTCCATTGATCACAATCTTTGTGTTGTTTTCATGATTCTCTAAAAATACATTTCATTGACACTATTTTTTGAATTATGCTATTACTTCAAGATATTTCCTAAAGCTTTGATTCCTCATTTTCTCAAGAGGATGGAAAATACTTCTTTGATCTCATTTACTTTGTAATGTAGCATGCAAATGGACTTTGTGTCATTTTTTGTTTATATTTTCATAGCCATTTAGCTTTTCACATCTACTTTGTGTTTATAGGTAGATATTTGTAATCCTTTCATGCTTTCTAGTTAAAAGCATTTATATTTAAATTTGTTATCATATATGGGGAGCTGTACCTAGATAAATTCAGAGGGCATTTACACTCTTTCAATAGTGAAGTGCCCCAACTGTTAGTGCTGATTAGTCTTCCTATTTGGGCATTTAGAGTTAATTTGTGTATTTTTCTTCAGAGGATAATCTATTCACTAATAGGTTCATAACCACTAGGTCGAGCACCAAGTGACAGTGATTGAGGCTATAGGTATGATTAGAGGATATGAGGTTACTATACTATTTGACTCCAGAGCTATAGACTCTTCGATATCCCCATTTTTAGTGGAGTGATGCAGGCTAGTGGCAGCTAGACAAGATGTTGACTGGGAGGTTGAATTAGCTTCAGCAGGTAGGGTGTCAATTGATTCATTGATCCATGAGTGTCTGATCTAGATTGGATACATGTTCACCACATTAGAGTTGCATATTACTCCATTGGGATCCTATGATTTAGTCCTTGGCATGGATTGGCCTAGCACCCACAATACCAAGATGGATTGAAAACAAAAGAAGATTGAGTGTGTAGATGATCATGGTACACCTAGGGTGATTTCAAGGGTTTAGAGGTCAATATCCCTTTGTATGATTTCTGCCATGCAGATTAAGCAGTGCACACAAAAGGGATGTCAATTATTTTCTATCATTGTCAGTGATAGAGAGGAGGATGTAGGGGAGGAACCTTCTCTCGATGACTACCTAATATTATAGGAGTTTGCATATTTGTTTCTATCAGAGCTTCCTAGTATACCACCTCTAAGGGAAGGAAATTTCCATATTGATCTCGTGCTAGGAGCCAAACCTGTATCTAGAACACCCTACATGATGACCACCCATGAGCTCAATGAGCTTAAGATTCAGTTAGAGGAACTTTTGGAGAAGGGACATATCCGACCTAGTGTGTCACCTTGGGGAGCATTGATGATCTTTGCTAAGAAGGATGGGTCACTTAGATTGTGCATTGATTACTAGCAGTTGAATAAGGTTACTTTTAGGAACCGATACTTGCTACCTAGGATCGACGACCTATTTGATCAATTAGAGGGTGCTTGAGTTTTTTGCAAAATAGATTTGATGTTAGGATACCATCAGTTGTGCATCATGGAAAGTGACATCCACAAGACTAAATTCTGTTCAATATATAATTACTATGAGTTCATGATGGTACCTTTTGGTCTCACAAATGCCCCAGCTGTATTTATGAGCCTCATGAATGGGGTATTTTGCACATTCCTGGACAAGTTTGTAGTAGTGTTCCTAGATGATATATTGGTCTATTCTCATGATGAGAAGGAACATGAAGACAACCTATGATAGGTATTGTAGTGGTTAAGGGAGAATTTTCTTTATGGTAGCTTGTTGAATTTTTCCTTTTTCAAACGAGAAGTGCATTACTTGGATCATGTGATATTAGGGGATGGGATCTCAGTGGACCCATCCAAGATCCAAGCTGTCATGGATTGGCCAGCACTTGCCAGTGTCACAGAGGTTAGAAGTTTTGTGGGATTAGCAGGATACTAAAGGCAGTTTGTGGCAGGTTTCTTTAGGGTAGCTCATGCTATTACCTCTCTTCAGAGAAAGGGAAAGAAGTTTGAGTGGACAAAAAAGTGTGAGGAGGCCTTTTAGAAGCTCAAGAGGGCACTCACTAGTGCACCCATTTTAGCAATACCCAACCCCTCATTGGACTTTGTAGTATGCACAAATGCCTCCTTGGATGGAATTGGAGCTATTCTTATGTAAGAGGGTCAAGCCATAGCTTACAAGTCTAGGAAACTCAAGGCTCATGAGCTCAATTACCCTACTCATGATCTCGAGCTCGCAGCAATGGTCCATACTTTGGTACTATGGCATCATTTCCTTTTAGGGTAGTGATTTGAACTTCATTTAGATCACCAAAGCTTGTAAAATATTTTCACACAACCAAATCTTAATGCTACGCAAAGGAGATGGATGGAGTTCCTATGTGAGTACAATTTTGAGGTACATTACATTAAGGGTAAAGAGAGTGTAGTGGTAAATGCCTTGAGTAGATGACATCATGAGCTTGCTTCCATGTTATAGGCACAAATTTGAAGGAGCGTATTATGCACCACCTACTAGGGGATGAATTCTATACCGAATTTTGCCAAATAGCCCACTCTTAGAGACCTCTTGAAGGTAAATTTTTTGATTCTTCATTGGATTATGAGGGATTATTATGACATAAAGGGTGCATCTATGGACCCTCCATAGGTGACTTGCGTGAGTTCATTATTCTGGAGGCTCATCAAGCACCTTATGCAGCACATCATAGAGTTAAGAAACTCCATGCCGACTTAAGATAGCTATATCATTGGTTGGTATGAGGATGCATATAGCTAATATTGTAGCTAGATGTCTTGAGTGTCAGAGGGTTAAGGTAGAACATGGACATCTAGGTGGACTCTTGTAGCCCCATGAGATACCGAAGTGGAAATGGAACACTATTTCCATGGATTTCATTGTTGGTCTTCTGATGTCTTCTCATTGCTACAATGTTGTCATGGTGTCGGTTGACACCTTGACCAAAGTTGCCCATTTTTCACTAGTTTAGACTAGCTTCACCACCCCTGCAGTTGCACAAGTGTTCTTACAAGATATTTTCAGACTTCATGGAATTCCTCATAAGATCATCTCAAATAGAGATTCCTTATTTACATCATCCTTTTGGAGGGAATTACAGGCAACATTGGGTGCTAGGCTCAATTTCAGCACCGCTTATCATCCTTAGATAGATGGGCAGACAGAGAGGGTTAATCAAATTTTAGAAGATATGTTGTGGATGTATGTGATGGATAACCAGGCTAAGTGGGAGGAATACTTGCATCTTGCTAAGTTTGCCTGCAATAATGGGCATCATTCCTCCATTGGTATACCACCCTAACAAGCCTTGTATGGTAGACCTTTTAGGACACCCTTGAGTTAGGATAGGATTGAGAATAGGGTGTCCATTAGACCATAGTTGGTCAAGGACATGGAACAATAGATGACATAGATTAGGCAACGACTCAGAGACACCCAAGATAGACAAAAGAAGTACGGAAATTCCAAGAGGATATATAGAGAGTACATGGTGGGTGATAGAGTATTCTTGAGGGTGTGACCTCATAAGAGTCCAATGTGTTATGGGAAGGGCTCTAAGCTAGCACCTCATTTTGTTGGGCCCTTCAAGATTTTGAAGTGGATAGGACCAATTGCCTACTGTCTAGCCCTGCCACCTAGCTTGTCTTATATCCATGATGTATTTCATGTTTCTATATTGTGGAAGCATATTTATGATGAGTCTCACCTCAGAGATTAGGATGCCTTGCAGGTGGAGTCAAATGGACAGATAGCCTTGGAGCCCATTCACATATTGGCTTGGTAGACCCTCTCACTTCAAGGCAAAGAGATAGACTAGGTTAGAGTCTAGTGGGACTATTATGATGAGGTCATGACATCATGGGAGGATGTAGCATAGATGAGAGCACAATACCCCTATCTTTTTTTTGAACTCCTGGAGGAAGTTCATCACTATGAGGGAGGATGTGAGGCCTCACCCCAACCCATCATAGCATAGATATAGTATTTCCATTTTGTTACTTAGGATTGGATATCTCTACATATATATTTTGATACTTGATGGACAATGAATTTTGCTACTTATTCGATGATATTTACCTTGTGATATTTCATTATGGTATGTATTAGGACTTATTTGGCTTAGTTGATGAATTAATAGATATTTACTTATTATTTCACTATTATGATAAGAAATGTAATTATGATGTGATTCAAATGCTTAATTTTCTCTTGTTAGCAAAGTTAGTAATATGTGATTTGTTTTTTAGGGTTAATGATTAAATGCTTCACATGTAAATGATGGAGAATAAGAAGTTAATTATGGAATGTGTTATATGTGCATGGTGGAATAACAAAATTATTATGTACCTTTACTTTCATATGTATTTTATATGTGATTTTTCATTGGACTATTGATGCTCAAGTTTAGTGTGTAGGAAAGGAACCATGGAAACTTAATGGGGGAAACAAGGTATAAACACATGTTAATATGACACTACCAAGGTGAATCTTTAGAAGATCTATAAACCTCATTGTGATGTGTTTATTTTGTAAACATGAGATGTATGCTTGTAGTATATATTTCATGAGTAGATTTAGAACATGTCATGTGTGATATATGGTGAATTTTGCGTATGTCACTTGACACTAGTACTCATTATTTGAAAGTGAAATGTTCTCTAAAAATGGATCATGGAGCCACCTTATCTCAAGTTAAATTCTTTAACTAAGAATTAGAATTATTGTCTTGACTTAGTAAGGGAAACAAAGGTTACCACCATAGGAAATTTGAAATTGGAATTTACCTGGCATTGTGAGGGTCAAAAGTAGCTCTAAGGTGAATTTGTGATGAAAATAAACCCTACCCATGATAATACTTTAAATGAGGGGGCTAATAGTGACTGCTAGGGTGCCTAGAAGACCTAGAAGACCCCAAAAATAATGCATTTTATATTGAATCTGAAAATGGGAATCATATATAGGGGCATGGCCAAACTAGAAACCCACTTGCCCACTCTCTAACTTTAGAGACATTTAGGGTTTGAAGGAAGAGGATAAGGAGCTCTACTACAACTTTCATTTTCCATTGCTTGGAGTAAGGCTGGTATCCATGATCCATTGTGTCTCTTCTTTTCATCATAGATTTAATATGGTGTTCTTCTATTGCATTGTGGATTTGTTATAGAGTAGATGTCTTATTGTGAAGAATCTTGTTGTATGTGTGTTGAATGTGAGAAGGTTATGAGATTTCTTTCTTGAATCTTGTTTTTTTTCTTTTTTTCATGTTGATTGTTTGTGGTAAAATGGGTGTGAAGCATCACTCACCCTTGGGAGGGAAGAGATGCTTGGGTGAAGGGATTAGTTGGGTTCATCCATGTAGTTGAGAAAACTCTCCCATGTGTGGAGATGATTTTTGATGTGTTTTAAATGGAATACGGTCTTCATGATTACTTGCATTCTTGGGAGGTATAAGGAGGTGTATGAAGAAGGAATACACTGTTAAGCCTTGAAAGGGCATGTTACTTATGAGAAAATGTGAATATATGTGATGCATGGATTTTACATTCTCCTAATGGAGAGCCCAACTTCATGCTATATCTTGATTCTATGGTAGAATCTATGTGCAAGCCTTGGGATGTGTTGTATTGTGATGTGTGATTTGTGTTGTCATAGTGTGCATGGTATGTGAATTTGAAGGTGTGCAATGATTTGTACCTTTTTCCCCAAGCTTAGTGCATGGCCTCATTGAGGCCTAGGTTAGGAGGTGAGCCTCCATGGTTCCCCATTTTTGTCTCTATTTTGCAAGTTTTACTTGATGATCTTGAAAACTTGGAGTTCATTTAGTCTATCCATTTCATAGAAGAAGAAGACTCTATTGCATTGTGATGAAAATGGAGGAGCAAACTCCATCTTGTTATGTGAATTAGTTTGTATTGTAAGATTGTCTTTATTTGCATGTATTGTAAAAAAAAGGGTTCCTCCATTTGTATATCTTGGTATTGTGATTTCACCACCTTATGTGTATGCTTGATAAATGTGTAATGAAAGCTTGAGAGGAACATGAAGGATAATTTCATTCTGTTGAAGTGTCATTTCATTACCTTGAATAGGAGATTATCTCTTTGTTATTCCATCTCTCACGAATCTCAATTAAACAAATGAATACATTTTTATGATCAATCTTGGAATATATAGGTGAATGTAGGATGTGAAAATTAGTGGCTAATGAATCTACCTTAGTTATAGTCATGAAGTGGATGTCAATAATGTAAATTGAATATTTGATGTTCATGATATTATAAGCAAAATATTTCATTTACGTTCTATATGAGTGTTAGATTTTCTTAATAGAATAGATATTATAATGCATGATGCAATGTTAAAATATCATCAACTCAAAACTAAACAATCTTAGAGAATACATGAAAAGAACTAGACAAATAAGTTAAACTCAAAAGAAGAGGCCTACAGATGCATATTCATTCTCTAGAAAATGTATGGGCAAAAATAAATAATTTCTCTTGCCAATACAGATCAATAAAATAATAAGCCCTGAATAAAATAATAATATCTTACAATTATAAGTAGAAATTAATAATTTTACTACCATTCCACATTAATAAGTTGATAGCCTTGTGATATGATGTCATTAGATCATGATATGACCTTCATTAAAAAAATAAGCCTAGTCACTCAATCCCCTAACTAGGAAGTACCTAAATGGGGAAACTCCATAAATTACAATAGAGAAATTCTAAATATCTGAAGAAAAAAAATATTAATTTTTTTTTATAGGGACACCCCCACCCTATTAAATTTTGTCAAGTGAGTTTTAAAATAAAAAAATTAATAATACAAGTGGGAGGTGGGGGGGGAGTGGAAGTCTACCCCACCCACTTGTCCTGGTGACCTTTTATCAAGGGAGGCATTAATGCAAGAGAGGGGGACACCATGTTTGCCACGCCACCATCCTCTCCTCTTTCCCATGTGGGAAGGGAGAGATAAAGGGTGGTGGGAAGTGGTTAAGATAGGGGGTAGTTTACAGAAAGCATTTAAGAGGGGGGGGGGGCATAGGGTTTAGGTCGCTTAGGAGATAGTGAGGTAGATGGGGTAGGATAAAATGATTAGAGTTTTTTCTAAAAATATATTCAAGGGATTTGTATATTTTGATTATAGTTATTTTCAATTATATTTTGATTATACTTTATTAGATAATTTAAAGGGTAATAGATATATATTATTTTTAGGATATTTTGATTATAGATATTTTGGGAGTGTAATATATATATATATATATAATTTTAAATTATTTGTTAAGGGTAGCATAGGTAGGATAGATAAATAGGAAATTTAACTTTTAATTTGGTATGATAGTTAAATATTTGCTTTGTTATTATTATAAGCCATGATAGATGAAGATATATGTTTGTAGTAAGGTAGTATAGGATTAGATGTTAGTTTTACCTAATAATTAATTGAACATTATTTGCAAATATAGTAATTTTAGTTTAGTATTAGATAATAATGATGTTAACAATTAAAATAAAAGATGTATATTAAGAATAGAAGGTATAGGTGGCTTAAAAATAATAATAATAATAGAATAATAATGATAATAAAAATATTAATATAAAGTTAAACTTAATATTAATAGAAATAAAATGATTAATTGATAAAACACCTTCTCGTTGCAATCCTTAGTACCTTTACCACTACATTAACACAAATTTGGATCTCACTTGCACATCAAAGTGTCTTATAACCATAACATTTTAACATAGTTTTTCCTTTAGTAACTAGCAACCAGGTGACCTCTTTATACAGAGTTTGAAATCCAGATCTTGAGTGGAGCAAACTTCATTTCATCTTTTAACTTCATCACCTCCAAGTTTAAGGATAGATTATGTTTCTTACCTTCAATTTCTACATTTCAAACAAATAAATAAATTAGTTGTGTTTTTGCCTTGTTGAATTTTGGGCATGAGATTGTAGACCCAACAAGTCATCATACATATCCAAACCAAACATTGATAACCATAAAATCATGAGACCAATCCGAACTATTAATTAAGTATAGAATGACATCAAATCTTAAATCTCCAAACATTCAATTTCACAAATTCACAATGCTACCATAATCAATATAAACCATAAACTATTCAAATCAATATATCACCAAAAAAATCATGCCAAACCTACACCAAATTTGAACTAATGTGTAGATCTCTCCAAGAGCTTTTTATTGACTACTCAAAGTCCATAATCTAACTCTGTATTCCCAAGTTATGCCCTAATATATGCTCAAAATAAACAACATCTTTGGGCTCTTAAAACTTGACAAAATGTCAAAATCACAGAACCAATCCTACACCAAGTTGTAGTGCTCTAAATTAGCTCTCCAATGCCTATAAGAAGTCTAAAATTTGATAGCTTGAGAGAAATTTATGGTCGTTTTACCAAGACAAACATTTTACCATTTTCACTATGAATATTTTTTTTTACAAAAATTTTGAGGGGAATAAATTTGATAGCCATCACGGGCTAAAACTAAAAAATTCTTTCATTTCCTCTAAACATGGCCAAACTAGGGCATATTATATATCAAAATTTATAGAAACACCAACCTGGATCTAATGGCGAGGTCTGTTTTTACCCAGGAGGTCATTTCTACAAGCCACCCCCCCACCCCCCCTAAAAAACTCATTTAAATGAAACATCCAAAAATACATTTGACCAATAATTTCACATGCCCAAAGTATGCCAACATCCCATCATAATAGAAAATCCAAAACCCTCAGATCTGCAATAAACAACTCATATATCTTTCCCTTTCTTTTATCCTCTCATGCATTTCCATGGATTCAATCTAGGGTTATGACAACACAACAATAGCTCTAATACCACTTGTAAGGAAACTCACAATAAAAAATATAACCATTTCCACATAACCCATAATAGATTTGAAACAAATAAGCAATTAAAATCCACATGCAAGAGAATAGACAACATACCCACAAAATTGTGACACAAGATATACCCTATGAAACCTTCATTGACAAAAAAACCTAGCCTCCAAAAACATCCATCATCATGTATAATTCAGTAAAAACATCAGTGCAATACAACCATGGAAGCCTTCAATTATATAGTCACAAGAAAGCAATCCATATGAACAAGCATGGATCCACACATCCCATGCCATGCTTCCAACCTTCGCAAATGCTCCTTTTGGCTAACCTATCAAGCCTTGCCCTGCTCAACTCTTGCCTTTATGCCTTTTGTCTTGTTTCACACCAAAAACTACCCTTGTGGCTTCTTATATAGTAGTAAGTCTCACAAAACCACCAAGTGGTCTTACATTAACCATGTTCTACCTAACACATTGACCCCACATTTAATATTGGAAATTTAATTCTTTTCCCCAATATTAAATAATTACATCAAATTATATCACAATGTTACAATACAACTCAAGTATATCCCATTGGAATCTCTACATGTAACATGTCCATCTAGGTGCAACATAGATAATAAAATAAAATAATACAATATAACAATATTATGCAATGTGTGGAATGCCCATTATCTCAACAAATGGGATTAGTGTCACCATCCAAATTGATGACTTGGACAAGGGAGGTAGGCTTAGCCACTAATTTTTCTTGCTCCTACTCATTTTCCTTCTTCTTATCCTTCTCCTTCTCTCTAAACTTTCTTGTATCTAAGATGGATCCTCCTCCATAAATAGGCATAATTGGAACATTCTTGTTTGGAGGTTGATCTCCACCTTGGCCAATGGACTGGGCTAGGCTCATAGATGTTGAAGTAGTAGTAGTGGTGGTGGTCTCTCTAGTTGAGTAGACAACTGTGGAAGTTACTCCACCAATGGAGCCTGTGCTTCCCATTCTCTTCTTTCTTGTTTAGATCTACTCTACTCAATTATCCTTACTCTTTATGATCCCGTGTATTAGGACCTCCATGGTATCAATAACAAGACCTGCAGGTGGGGTAGACACAATGGGAGTGCCTTTAATCTTCTTGTAAGATGAAGAATGCATATAGTAGCTATCATCTACAAGATCAAAAACATCAATAGAATCATTATATAATTTAATTTCATTAATTATCAACTAAGACCAAAACTTCTCCCAAGTTTGATATTCATTAAGACATCCAGCCCAAAAATATTCAATGTCTAGAACATGTCTGTAGGTGTATCCCAACTTTAAATGATCTCTCACAAAGTTTATTGGGTCATACTAAGGCCTAAGAACCTCATAATTGATCAACTTGACCTTATCTAAAAACTCTTGACTAGATTCCAAGCATCGGATCTAGAGGCATAGGAATAGGGTCCAACCACTATGGGGAAGGAAATCTTGACTATCTTCTTCACATTTAAACACAAGGTGTTCACTTCAAGTATTTTTTGATACAATTTGACAAGAACAACCTTGTCCTCTGGGTACCTAGGAAGTCTTTTGGTAAAACCATCAAAAGCACTGATTCATAGGTAGGAAAAGCTCAAGAATTGGATGAAAGAGCATCCAAACTGGCTAATAGTCAATATCACTTTTGGTGGATATATTTTCTTGGAGCAGCCTTGCAATTCTCAACCTAATCTCATAGTGAAGGCGTCATTCACTTTCATATACTCCTCAAAACTCCTTTGTAGCTAAAGGTGTGGGCAGAATTCATATACCTTTTTATTTTCATCATAGTATTCAATCCTTGGAAGACCTCACCATAGGTGATGCATAGCTAAGGCATAGATCAAATATGAAGACATATAAAATTTCTTGAATCCCTTAGCTAAATTAAATCATAAAGCAAGTTCATCACATATGACTATGACCCTGTCAATCTACAATCCTTTAGAACATATGGCTTGTACAAGGAAGAAGTTATGCTCAAAGAATTCTAGAATTTATTCTCTCCCTTTCAATCTCAGTAGCAATGCTAGGGTATCAATAATTTCTTTCTTCAAATTGGTCCCTATGAGCATATTTGGCATCTTGTTATTCTTTTAGTGAGGTGTTTGGTACCAAGTCTTCTGCATATCTTCTTTTCACAAAGTTTACTTTTTATTAAATATGGATGTAGAGGATCCAAAATTAATATCACAATATTCCTCCTTCAAAGGCATGCCAAATGCAAATTGCATCAAGGCTTTATTTATGGAGAGAAGGATAGCCTGATCAAGAATGCAAATTTGCTTAATCTCTAGATCATATCTTTTGATGCATTCTCTAACTAGCTCTGGAGCTTGCACAACCATAGGAAATTTGGTAGTTTCCACCAATCCACTCTCTTTCAATTTCTAGGTAATTGGGTGAATGGGTTGAGAAATTAAGCCTCCTATGAAGATCGCCTATCATAGAACTTTAAAAAAGTATTAGTAAGATCCTTTAATTCACTTTCTAGGCCTATAAGGTTATCATAACCTGTTGCTGTAATTGTCATTTACTATCATTTCATAAAGGATGAAATTCTTGATTAATAGTTGTTAAAACAATGAGGACACAATTTTGAGGCAATTTCAATGAAATAGATGCAAAAATCTGAACATTGGTAGAAAATGAATGAAATTAAGCACAACCAATGATGATAATGGTAGAATTTGTATTTAATTTTATAATCAATAACTATTTAAAACTTTTTGTTTCCATGCACATAAAGATTCATAAATCTGAAAACCATATTATATCACTTTAAGTGGAGTAGTATTGTGAAAAACCACTTACCAGAACAAGGGTTTTAATTGTAATAGAAAGTGTCTTGTTTACCTTAGGATCCAAAATAAGGACTCATACAATAACTCAATATGTGTGGAGGAGAGAGAGAAGACCCATCTTTTTGTAAGCATATCTTTCCTCAAATTTGGGATCATAGTGTGAGGAATGATCCTTCGGTACATTTTCTTATTCTCTAAATTGAGCATCCAACACTTGATTTCCTTTATGTCAAGGTTGCACCTCTATAATTGAATTTTTTGAAAGCATCTTATAGGCATCTCTAGAGAATATTTTCATATCAAAGTCACTTAACTTTTCATTTTTAAAGTCTTTAGAAAAGTGGCCTTTTATATTTCCTAAGGATGGAAAACCTCTCTGAAAGCAACATTTTCTAGAGAGAGGAAAATTTTACAACATTTTCCCTTTGATCTTGATCAGATAGCTTTGAGGTGAGATTTTGAGCATGGATCCTTCATTATAGAATCAAAATAATTCTTTTAGCATCATGCCTAGCTCATATTTATACATAAAGACTTAGAATTGGGCACAAGCCAAGTTGGCTTTAGAAATAGAACATAATACCTCTGTTTCCATCAGCAAGTAGCTGGAAACTCCCAGACCCTTCTTTATTCATAGTAATAGATTTTACCTTTGAAACTTGATTTGAGATCTTCTTGGCTTCGACTTGCATTTTTCTGGATCTTTCCATCATGATACAATCAAGTGTACAATTTTTTAATACCATCATGACTTTGTTCCTTGGGTACATTCTTGATGAACTTCACAAAGGGAGAAAACCAACTTGATTACTAAGAATCCAAAGGAGATGAGAATGTTGGTGCAAGATAAGAGTTACAAGAAATAAAGGGAACTTAATTCCCATCGGGAAAATACTTAAAACACATCCCAACTAAGCCTAAATCACCTAAACCTGGAATGCATTAAAATGACAAGAAACCCGCATAAAGGGATAAGGAAAGGAAAAGCAAAGGATACCCATAAAATATGCAAAGTAATAGCCTTGGGAATTTGATGAGAAGTAAGTCACCTAAAAGCTACTTTTACATGCAATCTTGAATAGAACCTCAATGCATACCAATAACTACAACTTATAGGGGAAAAATTGAAAGTTGGCAACAACTGGCTTTTGACTGGAGACTTAAGCATTGAAAATGTCTAACAAGGGGTGCAAAATCTCTAGTTTTGCATGGTTAGAATGATAAACTACGGCGAGAAAAAACTAAGCTAAGCACACAATAGAAAGGAAAGCTAGCCTAGGAAAGAAGGAAAATGAAGCGAGGAAAAAATGTAGAAACACAATCTTACCTAGACTAACACTAATTGCAAGTGCTACTTGCTTTCAATTGTGAACTTTGAAGAATGTTAGATCCTGACCATTGTAAGACAATGATAGAATCTCTCTAGTGGGATAGACCAGAATGGAAGAGTTATTCTAATTTACTTGCATAATTTTGAAAGGGCCTTTCCAAAGGGAATCAAACTTATGGTGCAAACCTTTAGGTTCATGCCTCTTATCTCATAACAAGACCAGATCACCTTCCATGAATTTCCTTGGCCTTTCTTGTAAAAGAAGGTCTTCGCACTCTTCTAATGCTCTGTAATGTGATTGGCTAGTTTCTCGTGTTCTTCTTCTAGCTTAGCGAGGTATATAATTCACTTCTTCAAACCATTGTGGAATACTAGGTCTTCAAGTACTTGTTGGAGCTTGTAGATGGATAATTTCAATGGAAGGGGAAGGCTAGGTTTGACTATGTATACCAAATCAAATGGAGAAATTTTGATGGCCTTCTTAGGTGTCACTCTATCCACTCAGAGAGCTTCATGTAGTCTTTTGTGTCAGTCCTTCTAATTCTCAGAGACCAACTTCTTCATGATGCTAATCAAGTTTTTATTGCTTGATTTTGCCTAACCATTCCCTTGAGGGAAGTAGTCTAATGAATGATTAGGGTAGATGTTTTTGTCATAACATAACTCTATAATCTTCAGAGAGGAAAAATAAGTAGCATTATCCATGACAAGCATTAGTGGCACCCCAATCTCATGAAAATGTTATGTTTGACAAACTCACAGACTATTTTAGAGTTAATTCTCTTGGTGATATTTTCTTCCACCCATTTGTTAAAATAGTCCATAATAGCTATAATATATAAGTGACCAAAAAAAGGAGGATTAATTGGTCCAATGAAGTCAATTTCCCAATGCTAAAAGGGGTCTTCTATTACTATTGGCTTCAGTGATAGGGCAACTAATTGAGGCTTGCTAGAAAACATCCTACATTTATCGCATTTGGCCACACACTTATAAGCATCCCTTAACCTACCCAACCAGTAGTAGCACTACCTCTGAATCTTGTAGGTTGTGATTGTAGAAGAGAAATTCTCACCATAGGCCTCTTTGTGGAATGTGTGAAGCAATCTCTCTTGTTGAGGTTTACCCACACATCTTAAGAAGGTTCCATCAATTGCTCTCTTGTACAATTGATCATTGTAGATGACATACTTACTTGATCTAGTTATGAGGTCTATTTTCTACTTGTATGTTAGTCCATCAGTGAAATCTCTGTAAGTGAGAAAATAGGAAATATTTGAAAACTAGGGGTCTTGGAGACTAACCATTAATGCTCTTGAGGATTCCTCTTCTTGGCTCGAATCCTTATTTTTTGCAATCACTTTGCATAGGCCATTTCCTTGTATGAATTTTGTTGGCTTCAACTCAATGTCATACTCATAAACTTTGGCTATCCATGGTCCTCTAGTATTATATCTTATTTCTTACTGGGTTCATATGCTCTTAATAGCTAAATCAGGTACATATACAACAAAATGTGAGTGTAAGACATAAAACCTAAAATTCTTGAGTGCTCTTGCAACTACATATGCATGAATTTCCATTTGAAAATACCTCAACTCATGCTTCTTGAGAGGAGTACTCATGAAATCGATTGGTGCTTGAATGCCTTCCTTATTATCTTGCATGAGTATTGCAGATAATGTGTGAGCTGATGCATAGCACTATAGTATGAATTCTTTGGTATAATCTAGGTGGACTAGTGTAGGAGCTTTAGCTATGGTGTCCTTGATCTGATCAAAATATCTTCTCCTAGAATCATTCAATTTGAATACTTGGCTACCCTTCATCATGTCAACTATGCACTTGGTTATTTCAGAGAAATTGAAGACAAAATGTTTTAGGAAATTCACCTATCCAAAGAAGGACTTGACTCCAAATTTTCTTGCCGATAAATTAAATTACTAGATGGCTCAAACATACTCAAGGTTGATCTTGATACCTTCTTGGGAAACTATGTGGCCAAGCAATCTTCCTTTGATAACATGAAAAATAGATTTTTTGGGATTGAGTGAAATCCCATGTTCCCTACATCTTCATAGTACTTTCTCTAGGTCCTTCAAGTTATTTTCTCTTTTCTTGGAGAAGACTAACAAATCATCTAAGTATATGACAATAATCTTATCCTTGAGATCAACATAGGATGAATTCCTGGCTCTTTGAAAGGTGGCTCCAACATTAATAAGCCCAAAGGTCATTTTATTAGAAGCAAACATTCCCCAAGGGGTGGTGAACACCATTTTAAATTGCTCTTCTAGGTCAACCTCTATTTGATTGAAACCCAAAAATCCATCTAACATGTACATCATCTCTAATCTGGCCACTGTTTGTAATAGGTGATCCATGTTGGGCAACATGCAATTGTTCTTCAAAAATCCTAATTCATATTTTTGATGTCCACACAAATTTTTATTTCTCCACTCTTTTTTTGGACAGGGACAATGTTGGTTGTCCAAGTTGAACATTGTATTGGGTAGATGATTCTTGCTTCTAACATCTTATGGACCTCTATAAAAATGGTCTCTGATATCATTGGGTTATAATTACATTTCTCTTGCCTAAAAGGACTTACTTCAGGCTTGAGGGGGATCTTATGCTTAAACTCACCATTTCTAAAAGTTTTTAGATCCTCAAAACCCCAAGAAAATAAATGTTGGTATTCAGAAAGCAATTCTTTGGCCTTAGTTCTTTCTTTATTTGAGTAACTTGTACCAATAATAATCATCATAGCTTTATATTTAGTATCAATATTCATCCCCTCGAATTCTCCAAAGTTTCAACCTTTCCTACCCCTTTCCCTTCTAATAAATTCATCACGCCTATCAAATAACTTTTCAAGAGAAATTAGTTGTCTAGGAATTTTATTACCTTTAAGTTCAACAAAAGGCTCTAAATCTTTCTTGCTATCAGGGGAAAACTCTTGGCATGCATTCTTGTTTCCTTCAAAGTATTGGTCACTAAAAGGTTCAGATCCCTCTAGGAAACATTGGATTTTTTTATCACTATTGAAGACTTGCCATGATTTGACATTATTAGGTACATTGGGTCTAAACAGAACTTCAACTTTGTATTGGTTTATCTTTGAACTCCAGATGTGGAAATAGAAGAGAAGAGGAGGCAACTAACATATATGCCCTTGCATTTTGTTCCCTAGGAACAACTTGTATTGAGAAGGCATCCATGTCCTCAATTTCATCCCAAGCCCTATTTTTGTAGTTTTGAAGCCTTGCATTCTTCATAGTATATTGTGCTTAGACTTGCTTCACTATAAGCTCTACATCTCCTTGGGCTCTTAGGATTTACACACCTCTTTTCTTCATAGCAATGATACCCAACAAAAACACTTTGTACTCTATTGTATTATTAGTGTTCTTGAATTATAGCTTGTATGCAAGTTCTGTTATATCTCCACAAGGTGAAACAAGCACCACACCTTCTCTAGATCTAGCTATAACATATCTACCATCAAATTCTAAGGTCCAAATTTTTTGATCACTAGGAGGATCTGGTTCTTCTGAACTGTTGAAGTTAGAAAAAAACATATCTAGATATCTCCACAAGGTGAAACAAGCACCACACCTTCTCTAGATCTAGCTATAACATATCTACCATCAAATTCTAAGGTCCAAATTTTTTGATCACTAGGAGGATCTGGTTCTTCTAAACTGTTGAAGTTAGAAAAAAACATATAGTTCCCAAATTCCATCTCTTGATATAAAATTTGAGCTTTAAGATCATTAGACTTCATGACAGTGAATTTGGCCTTCTCCTCAGTTTCAAGCTTAATCTTTTTATTGCTAATAGGAATTATGGAATGAGACAAATTCATCTTGAATTCCCCTCCCATATCTCTATAGAAGCTTCTACTCAATAGCATACCATAGCTAGCTAGAATATCAGCTACCAAGATGGTTAATTTCATTCACTTTGCAGGCTATGCGACTAAGGCTACTTGTGCATCTTTAACTTGACCTAAAAGGGGGACCTTTTTTGCATCCATGGAATAAAAATGTCCAAATGTCTTGGTTAGAGTTAAGATAGAACACGAGTGATAGAAGAAGGCATGACATTATTAGAGGCTCCAGAGTTAATTATACAATTACTCATTTCATGACCATTACATATAAGAACACATAAAATGGATTGGGTTTTTGACTATGAGATGTGGATAAAAATGAGGACTCTTCTTCTTTAAAAAGTGTAGGCAGGAAAAATTCTTCATCAGTGAGTGGACCATTATTCAGTTGGGGTTGGTCATTGCTAATAGTAGTGTTGACATTAGGGTGATTTTTACAATTAGCTTCACCTTTGTAGTTATCTATGAGTTTTTGCAATTCAACAGGGTGGGTTTTTAGGTAATCAAGGGGAGAAACTGAGATACGATCATCTTTACAATATTTAATAATATCAAATGAGGAATGAGGCTTATATTTGGTTCAAATATTGTTTTCTCTTTCCTCCAAGAAGAGGGAGTAGATGGGCTAGCTGTGGCTAACGATGGGCCGGGAGATGTGTTTCGGTAAAGAACAAAGTTCACCGAGTTCTTGTCTCTTTAACTTCTCATTGCTACTATCATTTGTATTCCATCCAAGGTGGCAAAGAAGTCACCTCCAACATTTGAATCTGATTCATACTCTAAGAAAAATGTTCTAGAGTCACCAAGGGGAGCATAATCATCTTCATTTTTAGAATATTCGAGTGTTAGCTCATTGCTAGTACTGAGCTATTTGTATCTATTCATCTCCAGAAAAGAGTTACCATCATGATCAACTCTAAGTGAAATATACATATATTTTTCTTTTTGGGAGTTACCTCAATGAAAAGCTTCTACTAAGTAGATGGTACTTGCAATGGTTTCCCTTCATGTTGCTTTCCAGGAATGTCCCGATAAGGTTGCTAGAAATAGGGAACTATTTTCCCATTTTCCTTTTCATGGAAATCATCTCATTTGATAGCTTTTGAAGCATGGCTTTTGTGTTATTGGTTGTGCCCACAACATAACTTGTGGAAGTTCCACTTTAAATCCCTCTCTTCCATTTTCCAAAAGCAATTAGACCATCCTCCAATTATATCGCCAAGGTTGAAGTGGACTGAAGATTAGCCACATGAGCTCTTCTAATTTGAAAACTAATATCTAGGGGGACCAAGCTAATGAAAAACATCTTTGCATTATCAGCAGTTGGCCTACTCACAAGAGGAAATTTGGTTGACTAGTTTGTTGAACCTTGCAATGAAATATCTCATAGGAATGCTAGGTTCCTTTTTAATTTGTGTGAGTTGGGACAACTGAGTATGCTTTTCCTCTATGCTCTTATAGGATGTCTCAAATTTATTCAACATGTCATTCCATCTAGTAATGTATCCTACTAGGAGATATTGAAACCAATCAGATATGTTCTCAACCAAGGTCTCTACAAACATCCTCATTGCTACATCTTCATGCTAAGGAAAAATAATATTGCGTGCAAATAATAAAGTGATGATGTTCACATCAATAGAGACTTTCTTTTCACCATTAAATTTGTGGAAGTTCTTTCAGGAAGCTCTTGGTAAGTCATTATTAGTAGCAAATTGAAGAGGGCCAATAGTATTACCCTAGAGCACATCTATTGAAGTAGGAAAAATTATTGCTATTGGTTGAGAAGTGAGGATAGTAGGGGCTACCACTTCATAAAGGGTGAGGCCGTTGAAGATAGGAGGTGAAGAAGAATGATTGTGTATCAGAGAGATAGGGCGTCGTGAAGAAAAAAGAGCTCCATGGATACCTTGAAACATTGGATCCCATGAGCAGGCTCTTCCTCTTCTTAAAAGATCTTCCAATATTAGGAAATCAACTTTCTTTAATTCTTCAAGCACTAGGTCAATTTTCCCTTTTCTATGAACACTTTTGGTATATTTATGATCTAGGATGGATTTCTTAATTCATAATGGGCATGCTTCTCCTAATCGTATTTCCTATAATACTCCTTCTCAATACTCAACACTAGTCTCTTCTCTTTCAACGGAAAAGTTGACTCTTCGACATTGGTCAAGGGATTTTCAAGTTTTCTAGGAAAAAGTATTTAGCTGGTTTATAATGTCATCTTTCTCATCTTAAAAGTTGAGGTTAGGTTTCACTATCGAGATTTGTCCTTCATGAGGCAACACCATTTCTCCTTATGAGCTAATATGCGTTACTCAACAAATTTAGTGCTATGGAATTAAATTTTAAATTAAAAGTTTTTTTGGCTGAGAGAGGGAATAAGTTGTTTGGAATCTAGATTTCTTAGAAGGTAAGATAGTGTGACTTGTAAAATGCTCAATAGCTAGTGGACAAAAAAGAAGTTAAAAACATAATGGGTCAGTGTAGTAATCCATCAAAGACTCCTAAATTGAAAGGTAAAACTCCCTTTTACATGCAAGATTTACAATTAATTTTTTTTTAAGTCTTTAGGGATGTGCTCTTAACTAGAGAGTAGAAGAGGCCAACAACCAAATTGTTCAACACTTCAAACAACCTAGGAAATTTTCAAAGTGGATACTAACACCTATTATGAAATCTACTCTAACTTGAATGCAAAGATGGAAATATGAAAAACTAGCTACAACGATATGAGATGAGAAGGGATGTCTAGATAGGCAATTCCTAGGTTGCTGAATTAACAAAGATTTGACAATACCTAGATTGTAACCTCTTTAACTACTTCATCAATCAAAGTCTAGACTCCTTGTGCAATGAACTAAATACATATGAACTATGGTGGACAACACAAGGAAAATAATGATGCTTATGCTAAGGAAATTTAAGCATACAATCCACTAAGATGAAGGAAATAAAATCAAGTTTACTTCTAATCATTCAATGTTTAGTTACAACACATTCATTGCAAACATCATAAAATAACTAAATAAACATCAAAATTAACATGTAGACTCAGAGTCACACATAGTAGTCCCTACAAGGGTTCACCCACAAACAAGTTTGTTGATCTTATCAACTTCTCAAAAAGTTTCATATATAAGCCTCATGAAAATGACCAGTTACATTTGATGATTGTAGTGTTGAGCATCTCTAAAAAGAATAAACTAAAAATAGGACGTGATTGAGTCATCATCCATTATAGAGCCTAAGCTTACTAAGGAAATGAAAAAGTGGCTACAAAAAGAGAGCAAAGAGATGTGATCACAAATGTTCAGAAGAATGTCAAAGCATCACACCTTCTTAGGAGTCATTGCATTATCTCTATAAGCCTTCATTGAATTTGTTACTTTATCTAGCTCCTAACAACTGGTATTATGATATTCTCAGCTTGAATCATCTAGTAGTCATGTATCTTGTTAGCCTTATATTGAGTCACCATTTTTTTGGGTTTTCTTTGTTTCCTTTTGAAATGCCCAAGTTAACTATTGAACCAGCTTTCCTTAGTTTTACATTTCTTGAATATCATCAAAACTTGCATATGGAGATTTACCTTGTGTTTTTTGTTGCATCTCTTATGACTTGAACCTCTTTCAACCTCTTCAAACCTCAGTTTGAAGTAGTTCAATGAAGTTCAACTTAAGGATTTGATATTGACCATTTTTCCTACAGGTAGGACGCGCTAAGAATTATGAGTATATTCGTTTGAAACCACATTGAACCCCTTTGAACCTTTGTTCAAAGTAGTTCAAAGTGGTTATACTACTAAAAATTTTTGGGCAAAAAGTGCTCGCGATTCCCTAAGGATTCACGGTTCCCAAGGCATTAATTGAGGTGTTAAGAAACAATGATTAGAGGTCATGTTTTAATTAATTTCATTTCAAACATGAGGATGGTTGTCATCATGATTTAGAAGGGGGAAATCTTTCACCTGAAATGTAGATTATTTGTTAGAAAAAGATAATCATTGCAAAGACATCTGCAAAGGGGAATTATTAAATAAAGAGGTCTTGTCATGGGTTTCAATCATGCAAATTAAGTTGCAACTAATTTGCCATGAATGCCTCATTACGAGGTCTTACTTATGCTTGTATGTCCTCCTTTCCCTTTAAAAGAATACAAGTTTCCCATTTCATTGTTTATCATGTGAAAGGATGAATTGAAGGAGAAGCGATAGAAAGTGAAGAAAAAAGGTCTAGTTTTTCTCAACAAACTATAGATGAGAATGCAAGAAACCCCTCTACCTTTGCTCTATCCTCTGCATTTCTAAGAAATAATCAGTGTTGGTCTTTTATTTTCTTGTTTAAAATGAAGTATGTTCTACATTTCTTCAAAAATATTTTCAGTTTAGACTGTAGGAAGCCTGTTATTACTGATACTAACATAGAAGGTGTCAAGGTTGAGAAATTACAAGTGAATTTCCTTGAACAAGTAGATGAAGTTAATGGTTGTATAGAAATTTTGACAAGTGGTCTGGTTGAAGCTACAGCTTTTCCCCCTACCCTTTTGAGTCTTGACTTATTTCAACTATGCATTGACCATTATGATGTAAGAACCAAAAGAATTTTGAACAAAGATGGGGAATCAGTGTTATCTATTTCCAGGGAAAACATTTCCTCAATTTTATGTTTGTATGAATGTACCTTTTCTGCCTTTAGCCCTACCTAGTTTTAAGTAGAGTATTAGGAAATCATAGACAAGTACCATAACACCATGGTTAGAAATTGGACATAGACAAATTATAGAGGTGGTTCAAGGTTTCCCAAAATAGTCACCAAAGACCATATGAAACCTCATGTTCACAACCTAATGGTCTTGTTACACTGGGTTAAAGGTTTAGTGAATGTTTTTCTTTTTGAAAACTAGATGTGTCACTATGTAGAAATCATTGTAAAAGGAGAAAAACTATTGGATTGGGTTGAGTTAATAGCCAGTTCATTGAGAAGCCAACTTAAGCATGCTAAGGAATTGAGGGAAAATTTTTATATGGCTTCTTATTTGACCTATTGCATTGTTTGCATTAATAATATTACCTCTCTTCCACATGAAATTTGGAGTGAGGATGTAACTTTCTACTAGTATTGCCCTCTCCTCCAAAGAGACAGGGTATTAGAAGATTTTAGAAAAGTGCATGATGTGATAATTGAGAGGTACATTTGAGCTTAAAAAAAAGTGCCAGTGCCAAGGTTATCATTAGAAGCCCAAAGGTTGATTCAAAATTATGGGAGCTATTTTATTTAGTTTTCTAAATTCACCTATTTGAGAGTAGGTGGATTTGAAGAAGAATTAGTCAAACTGTCTTGCTATGCACTAGATTGTTTTGTCTCAACTGAACTCTATAGGTAGTTATTTTTAGTGATTAAGGAAAACCTACCTCAAGAAAATTAGGATTAAATTTTTCCTATTAAGCTTGGCCATTTAACTTTTAGCAACATGATTAATGCCTCAGTCATTAGAAGCAATTTACTTAGTTTCAATTTTGGATCCTATCAGGGAAGGAGAGATTTTGACAGCAAAGGTTTCGTAGCCCAAGTTCTTGGTTTAAAGGGTCAATCACCTACATTTCTACATTTAGAAGATTTATGGTAGAATTGCAATGATGAAGAATAAGTGTTAAGAAGAGATCACTCAAGGTTAACACTTCCACAAATTGGTTCTCTCAAGCTAAAATTCCAACTAGAAGGGGTGGTTGAAGATGATTTAGACATTGTCGAACTAGGATGGGAAGAGACAAGTGAGTTGAAATAGTTGGAAGTAGATTGGATCCAAGGAGAAGAGGATGATATAAACTTGAGGACTAGATCTATCTTCACTCACATAGATAACTAGCTAAGGAGAAGAAACATGGGGATTATCAATGAAAAGCAAAATGGGAAATTTCTAAAAGATGGTTTCTTTCTTTGAACCAATAGCTTCTGACATTTTGGTTTCATCTCATGGTGTAGGTAGTTCATCAACTTCTAATATGTAAAAAATAATGTTATCTCCTGCACAAACCATAACCCCTAGAACTAGTTCCAAGACCAAGTCTGAGGTGCTCATGTAGCAAGAAATTCAAAAAGACAAGATGATGGCTCAAGAATAGGGTCTAGGCAAAGAACTCAATTTTTTGCATAATCTTGATGGTGATGTATAGCTAGTTGAAGCTCCTAAATTAGATCAACCCAAGTTCATGACTCCCACCAAGGAAGCTTAAGGAATTTCCACTACTCCTGCTATCCGGTCTTGGTTGTCTAATTTGGTCAATAAGAAGAGGAATTTGCAGCCTGTCTCTACACTTGTTAAGGATATCATTACCAAATATGTAGCTTGTGCCTCTAAGAGCAAGAAATTGAAAATTGATGCACATCTGATCAAAGATCTAGTAACGAGAAAGGTAATAGTGGAAGTGGCCACATACGAACAAAAGAATGAATCCAGAGAAATTGATACTAAATTCTTTAAGGTCACTACTGTGGAGTTATGAGCCATTAACAGAGACACAGGTGACCACTTTTTCAAATTTTCTATAGATCACATGCTGACCCAACTAGAGAAAGATAACAAAGAAAAGAAGGAGCTCAAGGTGCTAGTAATTACCATGGTCACCTATATAGATTTATTTATGAATTTAGTGTTAGTTTATGGTGATTGATCAGGAAAGTACTATACATACTTCATAAATTCTTTAGGGCTTGAGGCATCACCCCAAAAAAAAAAAAATTCGGACCCTATTTTATCAAGATTTTGGACCGACATGTAATTAGTAATTATAACCCTAAAGGGGTAAAAATACTTTTATAAAAGGGATTAGGATTAGGGATTTTTTTAGTGATGTGACACAAAAATTGGTTCTTATAGTGATATTGAGTTGTAAGAGATTATAGATTGTAATCATTGGATCATAATAATACTGGACTTGTTGTTGGGTGGACATAGGCTAGGGATTGGGTGAACCATGTTAAAACTTGGTATATTCTATTCTTTTCTATGTGATCTATTATTTTTTGATATTGTTTATATTTGCATGCAATTGTTATTTCTGTCTGTAGTTTAATCCTAACATTTAGGTGCTCTCACACTAGTTTAGACCCTAGAGTCTTTTGATCCCAACTCCTCAGATAGCTAGTAATTAGTCAAATGGATGCAAAAGAGAAAACTACTCTCAGATGTAGTACATGACTGGGTGGCCTCCATAATAAATGAAAGTAGTAAATTCATCGTAGATTTCACTACCCCATGTGCAGAGGGAGAGAAACTATCGGTGAGATTCAAACCCTCATGCTAGTATGGGAAGCTAATCAGAATTGATGCCATGCCATCATGTTTCAGGTTAATGAGGTTGAGAAATATGGAGTATTGAAATTTCTTAGTGAAAATCCCATGAAAACTATTGAATCATGCATGCTATCCAACTTGAAGAGCAATATGGGTTGGAAGGAGTCTATTTACAAAGAAGCCATTGAGGAAATGCAATCAGTGGAAACTAAGATTGCTAGGATGTACAAAGAGCTTCTAAAGGATATGCATGTTGTTAATCCCACAAGGATTCCACAATTCAAATATGAAAATATGGACTCTGAGGTCTTAACAAGAAGTTTCAATGAATCTGTAACAAAAATCAAAGATAATGATACACCTACTCCTAGTGACTTCACTACAGTGGCAAACATCGAATTGATGTTGTATCTGAATAAGAACCTCATGCCATGGCAAAGCTGAAGAATTAAAGAGCTCAAATGGTACAAGGATGCTTGCAAATCCAAATTTCTATGCCTAAAATACCCACACTTCCATGCAATGCAGGAATTCACAAATTCCTTCAGGAGCTAGAAGCTAGTAAAGCAAATTGTAGCTAACAAAGTGAAAACTAGTGAGTTAAAACAGTTACTTTCTATTTATTCTTTTTGCAACTATTTCAAAAACTATCTTTGCTTCTCATAAATATTTTTAACTGAAAGGTTGGGCTTTAATGGAGGCCTTTTTGGATATGTAAGGACTATAAATGTTGGAGCATTTAACTAGTTAGGGGTTAGATTATTAGACGGAAAAATTAAACTTTGATAAAGTTAGTACTATTTCAAGTTAATTAGATAGAAATAGCAATAGACAAATAGAATATATATATATATATATATATATACGTATGTATGTATGTATATATATGAATACTTTTCAAAAGACTTTTTGCTAAAGGAAGTTTTTGAATATATATATATCTATCACCTTTTGCTGTGCTTTAAAACTTGGTGTGTGAAGCAATTTGATCATGGTTACTTTGTGAGCTATGATGGTTAGTCATATGTAATATCTACTACTATTTCTTTGTGTTCCATTCTGATTTATTTTCTTGCATGATTAATTTGAATTGTGGCGGTGTTTAGATTTCAGTTAGATCATTGCTGGTGAAAGGACTATGAGCTTTTCATTTATTTTCTATAAATATGTATGTAAACTATTACCTCAGTACCTAAGAGTACATGAGTGATCCTTATGCACTTTCTAGTAAAAGTGCATATTTAGTTATTGTTGGTTTCTTTTGAGCTTATTGATAAATCTTTGTAAAGGGAGTTGTACCTATAAATGTAGAGGGAAACAAATAAGTATTATATTTTCCCAACTTTTTTGAATATTATTGAATTTTCCAAGTTGTGGGCATAGAGTAGGTTATTGTTTAACTGGAAAAGACAATTTGTTCACTAAAATTTTTTTGGCGCCTCTACTTGGGAGAGTCCCTAGAGAAAAAGGACTAAACCCTTTGAAGTAGTAATGAATTATAATGGTCCTTTTGAGTGATAACACATTTCCTATTTTGTAGCCTAATCTTAGATTTGAAGACACACAGGAAGACATAATCTCTGATTTAACATCTATTACTTGGGCATTATGCCTGAATAATCAACAATTTGAACAAGCATTGAATGTTCTTAAAAGAGGGGAAGAGCGTGCTAAAATTTTGAGAGGTGTGTGAAGTTCAAGAAGAAGTAATAGTAAATAGACTCACTTAACCCCCTATAAGACCTTGAACAAGAAGTAGACCTGGCTGAAAGGAGGTACATGAGAGGAGAAAGAGAAAGGGGCATTTTAGACGAAAATTTTGAACCTTTTAAAGATCTTGAGTTTTCTGCTTGATTTTAATGACCCAAAGAAGAAGAAAACTAAATCCTATAGCAGACCTAGTTCTCCCCCCAAAAATCCCCCTCTCTCACCTTTGATACAATCTTTGCTTCCATCGAAAGCTCTAGTCCCTTCTCATCTGAGCATCCGACCTTCACAATTTGTACTACCAAACATGGTTGTCAACCAACCATGGGGGAAAAATATAGGCCCATTTAATCTTGGGGTCAATCCTACCACGTTAGTCAAAGGTGCAACTAAGATTTTTCCCAAGTTCAGTGGGGATGGAAAAATTTCTACAGATGATCACTTGAGTACCTTTTACATGGCCTGTGGAGTTATAAGTGTTCCTACCCAAGAAATTTTTGTTAAGTTGTTCGTTTGAATGTTAACTAATTCTATCACTGATTGGTTCAATCATCTACCCCATCATTCCATAACTAGTTGGGATGACATGAAAAAAAATTCAAAACTAGATTGAAAACCCCTGACAATGAATGTTCCTTGTTACTTCAGCTAATTCAATTAAAGAAAGAAATGCACGAACCCATGAGGGAATTTGTAGAAAAATTCAATAGGTTGATTGAGAGAATCCCAACTACCATTAGACCTAATGGAGAAAATAAAAAAATATTCTTTGTTAATGCAGTTCCCCCAGACATAAGTTTTCACCTCATTAAAGATGCAATTGCTGACTTAGCAACCACTCAAAGCCTGGCTATCCAATTAGAAGATGCATTCATTACTACTAGCAAATAGAGATGGGATGTTCAAACCTCAAGACCTACTTCTACCTCTAACCCTATAGACCCTTTCATGCAGAGGTCAATAAATGACATAGCTATGTTGAAAAGATAGCAGAATAGACCTCATGGCCCTTATCGATCCCACTGTCAAGATGTTAATAGATGTCAAAAACACCAAGGTTATGGAAAAGCCCCATCCTTGGAAGCTCCTCAGCCAAGGTTTCAAATTGAAGTAGTACCTAAGGAGACTATGTGTTCCTTCCATTTGACTATGAATCATGATGGGCAAACTTGCACAGATTGGTTGAGATGTGTTTAGTTGGAAAAAGATGCTATTGTCACTGAATCACCAGTTGTAAGTGAAAAGATTGAAAGTGAGGATGCAAACACTTATTTTATTGAATATGTTTCTAACTCAGATAGAGGAGGAGATGTCTTTGTGATGCTCCAAGATCTTGCTTGCACTTTCATGACTAGGAATCAAAGAAATTAGAAATCTTATTTTGAAACTAACACAACTGCTTCAGGTTCTAAAGGAAAGGAACACATGCACAGTGATGAAGTGGGAGAGGGAGAGAGGGGGTGGATGGGAGTGTGTGTAAGAAAGAGATTAGGGGATGGGAGAGAGAGAGTGAGAGAGGGAGAGAGTGAGAGAGAGAGAGACAGTAGATAGTGGGAGAGGGAGTGGGAGGGAGAGAGAAGGGGAATGAGAGTGTGTGTAAGAGAGATAGAGTAGGGGATGGGAGAGAGTTGGAAATGGGAGAGGGAGTGAGAGAGAGAGGGGGGGGAATGGGAATGCGTATAAGAGAGATAGAGTAGGGGATGGGAGAGAGTGTGAGAGTGTGAGAGAGAGTAGGGGGTGGCAGAGAGAGCTCATACGAGATGGGAGAGAGAGAGTGAGAGTAGGGGATGGGAGAGAGTGTGAGAGAGAGTAGGGGATGGAAGAGAGAGAGTGAGAGTAGGGGATGAGAGAGAGAAAGTATAGAGGGAGAGAGAGTACTTGAGAGAGAGATAGTAGGGGGAATGTGAATGTATGTAAGAGAGAGAGAGAGTAGGAGATGGAAGAGAGTGTGAGAGTAGGGGATGGGAGAGAGAGAGTAGAGAGGGAGAGAGAGAACTTGAGAGAGATATAGTAGGCAATGGGAGAGGGAGTGGGAGAGGGAGAGAGATAGGGGGGTTGGGAGTGTGTGTGATAGATCTAGAGAATAGGGGATGGGAGAGAAGAGAGAGGGGGGATAAGAGTGTGTGTGTCTATGAAAGAGAGAGAGTAAGGGGTGGAAGGGAGTGTGTGAGAGAGTAGGGGTTCGTAGAGAGAGAGAGAGTATAGGATGGGAGAGATAGATTGAAAGGATGAGAGAGAGTGTGAGAGAGAGTAGGGAATGGGAGAGAGTGTGAGAAAGAGTTGGGGATGGGAGAGAGAGAGTAAGAATAGGGGATGGGAGAGAGAGAGTAGAGAGGGAGAGAGAGAACGAGAGAGAGAGATAGTAGGTAGTGGGAGAGGGAGTGAGAGAGGGGGAGAGAGAGGGGGGATGGGAGTGTGTGTGAGAGATCTAGAGAGTATGGGATGGGAGAGGAGAGAGGGTGAGAGAGTAGGTGGTGGGAGAGGGAGAGAGAGAGAGAGTAGGTGGTGGGAGAGGGAGAGTAAGAGAGAGTAGGGGATGGGAGAGAGAGAGAGAGAGAGAGAGAGTAGGTGATGGGAGAGAGTAGCTCGAGAGAGAGGGGGGATGGGAGTGTGTGAGACAGAGAGAGTAGGGGATGGGAGAGGAGAGAGAGAGTAGGGGATGGGAGAGGATAGAGAGTGAGAGAGTAGGAGATGGGAGAGAGAGTAGGCGATGGGAGAGGGAGTAGGAGAGGGAGAGTGAGAGAGAAAGTAGGGGATGGGAGAGGAGAGAAAGATTGAGAGAGAGTAGGGGATGGGAGAGGAGAGGGAGAGTAGGGAGAGAGAGAGTAAGGGATGGGGGATGGTGGGATAAGGAGAGATGTGTTTTGACATAGTGCGTATGCACTTTATAGGGCATACACACTATGTCAAATCACCTAAAAATTGTAAAAAAAGCAAGTTTGGGTCCTAGTTCATCCAATCTCTACTTTTCATCTCTTTTGCATTCTATTGTTCCTATAGAAAACACGGGTCTCAACATAGCAAACATTATTTGAAGACTTTTTGAAGCTAGAAAACACCAAATTCAATCATTAGATATGCGTTTTGAAGACTTTTTGAATATTCTTTATATAGAAAAGGATAGTGCAATCCTTTTTAAATATTGTTTGTTGATATATAGATACAAATTTGATTATAATTTGATATGCCATTTAATATATAATGAATTCATTGAAATTTGTATGTTTAAATGAAATGTTATTTCGAAATGGTTAGAAATTTGACAAGTTGTTTGATATACATTGTGTATTCATTCAAATAACTGTAATTTTTATATATATTTGAATGATTTGTAATTTACACATTGTAAGTAATTCAGATGTTTGAATAAATTGACATGAAGAAATCATCATCATGCCAAGGAAGAAACCAAAAACTCAAAAAAATGAAGATAGGGAGAGAGATTTGGCAATTAAAAGAGATAAAATGAAATTACTACATTAACAAAGAAAATTGAAAAGCAATAATGAAGAATTGACTTTCAAAGAGGATCAAGAACCACTGATACAAAGAAACAAAGAGGAAGAACTGGAAAGACAAAGAGAACAAATGAGATTAATATGCTCAAGAAGACAATTGAATTGTGAAGATACACCATCTTTCAATTTTGGAGTCATATCATCCTCTCATGTTGAAGAGACAATAATTTGTAGATCCGACGATGTACACACTCCATCATGTCATGTTGAAGACACAACATCAACACATCAAGTAGGTGATATTCCATCTTTTGCATCCTATTGTCAAGGCACATCATCTTCGGTTTAAGGTACGCAATACACTCAACCTTATGTTGATGTCCAAAATGTTGAGGGAATGGAAGAGATTATAACACCTTCTAGAATTTGTTTGAGAAGACCAAAATATTTGATTGATATTGATACTAACATTTTGACATCAATGCCTGACTAGATTAGCAAGCATACTTGTCAAAGAAAAGTTAATCATATGTGGAGATTATTTTTTGAAGAATTAAATATTACAGGTCAATATCAATTATTTATTGAAATGATGAGAAATTTGAAATTTAGGCCTATCATGAAGATTCTTGGGCTAAGAATGATGGATGATTCAAATCAAAAAAGCATTGTAAAGAATCTAATGAGTGCTTTTGACAAAGTGGGTTCTCAATCATGCACCAAAGATAGTAATATTGCAAGATAAGTACTTACATTGACAATAGTAAGTAGCCAAATGAAGAAAGCTTGACTCATGAGAAAGACAAGAAAAATATTGAAAATTGGTAGAGGTACTCTAAGGAGAGCCATGCTAAGACATGAGAGATTGGAAGATCCAACAAAAAATGAGTTATGGACATTTAGTGGTAGACTACCACAAAATGATAAAGAAATTAGTGAAGCTTTGAAATCATTGATTGAAAGATTTTTGGAAAAATAACACACATGTTTGTCCTAATCAAAGAGATGTTGGAAGAAGAAGGATTGGTAGCCAAAATCACGACCCACATGCGAAACATTTTTTGGACTCAACTCAGACACAATTTTTTGTAAAATTTATTGGTATGTATCCTCAAATTTGTATAAGTCAAAGATTTTTTGAGATGGGTAAATCTTTATATGTGAAGATAAATCACAAATGCACAACTTTTTTTTGTAGGATACATATTGAATTTTCTAACCATTTGATGTTTATAGGCATATATGTGTGTTTTTGCATTCTAAGTTTGTTTTGCAAGATTGTGACATGAATGAGCTACCAAGATCTTCAAGGGAATTCATATCCAACATTTTATGTGAAATAGGGGATGACCAACAATTTTACAAGATATCATGCTTGGATGGTATATGCTTATTTTGTGGTTCTTTGCAACTTTTATCAACTGGTGAACATATGGATAGTACACATGCAATTGAAAATGAAATAGTATATTACAAAAAATTTAAGATAGTGACATATGCTCTAAAAGATGGGAAATAGGGTAAAAGATGTGATTTAGTCATTGAAAAGATTCCTGTGTATGAGTTCATGAAGATTTTTTGTGAAAAGATTATTTATGAGTATGCAAGGCATACACATCAAGGTCAATGGCTAGATTTGCAATTCAAGTTGTGCAAGGATACATTTCCACTGGATACCATTGTTTCAATTGTAGACTTTGCAGAGAACTACACACTACAACCACAAAATTAGGTGCAAGCAAAGTATTATACTTTTCAATAGATTTCCATATTTGTTCGCATAACATTCATGTATTCACCTACAAGTATAGAGGATGAGAGGAAGATTTTGAGGGAGTACCATTTTTACATCAATGATGATCGATCACATTCTATGAAGTTTGTATAGGGTTGTTTTCAACTATTTTATGGAGATTTGGCTAACAGGGGCATAACATATTGTCAGCACATTATTTGGTTAGACAATTGCGCATCTCAATTCAAGAATGCACTAATTTTCTATTGGTTGAGTAGGATGCACAATTTGTGTAGAATTCAATGTATGTAGAATTTCATAGAGGCTAGTCATAGAAAGGGAAAGTATGATGGTGTAGGCACATGCATCAAAAGAGCCTTAGCTCACGAAGAACTAAAGTACAAAGATGGAGCAATATTGATAGATGAAAAATCCATCGTCAGTGGTGTAACACTACAATGGGTCCAGGTAAGGAAGGTGACTCTATAGTTCATATATTTTTTTGGTTGATAGATAATACTAACATTGCACCATATGAGGATTGTTACACACTAACAAGATCTAGTGAGTTGCACTCTTTTCGAAGCTCTGATGCTAGTTCATGGAGTATACACACATGAAACATTTTATGCTATTGTCCATCATGTGCAGAAGAAAATTTGGATGAGTGTGAGTCGACTAAATGGGTGGACAAATGGGATATACTGGTTTTGAACCCAATTGACACCTATCATCCCCCATAAGCACTAGAAATGGTAGAGACAGATTCGTCTATTGAATTTGACCACTTGTCTAATCTAGTGAAATCTAGTAATATATATATATATATATATATATATATATCTTTGTAATTTCAATATGTAAATTTATAACTTTTACCTAAGTATTTTCTGAATTAATGACCACATTTTGTATATTTGTCACTGTAGGCCATGTTTTTGCTATTATTGCACCTAAAGACAATGAAGAAGGGATAGATTATTATTTGTGTCATTGTGTCCAAGCCAAAAAAATATTGAATCACTTAGTTATAGATGGTGAAGGTTTAGAGTATCATGTTGGTGTGGTCATTGTAGTCAGCACATGGCTTAGATGATATTCTATGAAGAACCCTAACTTGTGGTTATTCGAGGATTGGCAAACAAAGAGGAAGATTCTTCATTATTCGAACTTTGTTGTTGCATCAAATGTCCACTTGACAAAATATGGTGGAAAACCACATAATAAGATTCTTTGGATAGTTGGCGAGTTAGACCATGAGGCAATACTTGAGACATTAAAATGTAGAGTAGATCTAGTTGGCTCATTAGATTGAATAGAGAGAGAGAGAGAGAGAGAGAGAGAGAGAGAGAGAGAGAGAGAGAGAGAGAGAGTAATCCATTGGATCCAAATACAAT
Source organism: Cupressus sempervirens (assembly GCA_028749045.1). Classification (NCBI taxonomy): domain Eukaryota; kingdom Viridiplantae; phylum Streptophyta; class Pinopsida; order Cupressales; family Cupressaceae; genus Cupressus; species Cupressus sempervirens. The sequence goes on along the minus strand of CM053792.1, from coordinate 770,367,681 downwards.
GTTGCAACCTCTCCCCCAAGACTATCCACATGACAAGGTGGGCCATATTGTTATGATGTGTAAGTGGTGGGATAAGTTTAAATCATAGATTTTATGTTTTGGTTTGTTTAGAATCTAGATACATTATTTGAATTTATATTAGATTCTTTAATAGGACCCATTTTTAGATTAGTCATTTGAATAAGTGAAGGTTTAGAATTTGTTGTTTAGATCAAAAAGTAATGAAAGATAATGAGAATTGTTAGAATGTGAATGCTTTGTGATGTAAAGTCATGATTGTGTGCACGTAACCAGAAACTTGAAACTGGCAAAAGCAAGGATACAATGGGAGAAGTTTCCAAGACTCATCAAGCCATTCAATAAGCCACTTGATCATTGCTAGAAGCTCAAACAAATAATTCTTTGCACTTGGAACATTGTTACCAATAATGATATTATGACTAACATCTTTTATCTTTTAATAAAAATCAGGAGAAATCTAGTGGTTCAAATGTTGAAAGTGAGTCTTCTAATAGAGGGACATTTAGGGGTAGAAGATCCAATGGCAGAGAAAGGTCTAGTGGAAGAGGGCCTAGTGTGTCACTAGTAAGTGCTTTTCTTGTAACCAAGTAGGACATCAGTCCTTTAGATGCCCTAAAGAGAACAAACAAGGATATTACATTTATTTGGTTCTATTCCTTCTACCAAATTTTATTGCCTTATGTGTTTTGGGTTCAAATTTGAAAACAAGACACTCTCATGTGTCCTTTCTTAAATTATTGATGCAGTGTCATAGAAATAATTCTTTTCCAATCAGTTTCTTTCTAGAGTTGATTGATATGAAATATAGTTAGTATATTCTAAAACAACTAAGAGAACCTAGAAATGATTTATCCATGATCATCACGAGATGACCATCTCAAAAGTGTTTATTGAGCTCATTTTCCTAGCTACAAGACTAATACTTCCTTATCCTTATAAATATTGGATTTGAGTGTAGTTTCAATATTTGGTAGCCCATTACCAAGGTATTAGAATAAGGGTTGAATATAAAATCAAGTCCATTTTTTCATTTATAAAATTCAAATATTAAAAAACAAATGGCTATGATTACCTTTTTTGATTAAAATTCAAATATTTAAATGTAGTTTTTCTTCATTTTGATTACTTCTTGGGGGATCTTTTCAAATATTCTAAGTTGGGAAGCATTTCAAATGTATTGAGTAAGATCTATCAGAAATTTCCAAATCCTTTTGAATGTTTTTAAACTTAATCAAAGTCATTGTTTTGCACATCCACATAATAGTCACAGTTTTCAATACTTTCACCTAATAGTTATATTGATCTCTTTAATGTAGAGGATCCATTTCATGGGATCAAGGGCCCTGAGACCATGAAATGGAAATGATTAACCTTGTATTATATAAATCTAACATTTTATATGCAGACAAATGGATGGGAATGTGATCATAGTCTGAAATAGTGAAGAAATCAACATGGAAATGGTGGTTAGGTACAACAGTGGGAGTTCTAGCCATGTGAAAGGAGTATTTTGTGATTTGGATCATCTTATATGACCAATGTAAAGGTGCATGATCAACTAATTTGATCTAGAAGTTTGTGGAAGGGTGATATTGGTGATACCCTAGATTTGAGGGTTTGAAAGAAGGTAATTTGGGATTTTGGTGTTCCAGTAGGTCTAGGACAAATTGCTTATGGAATTGGGGGTTTTATGCAATGAATGGTGACTGTTGAAAGTTAAAAGGTCTGGAAGTCTATTATATTGGGAGTTTCTTTGTTAAATTAGCCATTTTCATGGTAAAAAATAGGGCATTAGTCAGAAACAAGGGTGTTGGTCCAAAATTGATGCAAAGTGCAACAGTGGAAGGATTAGTCTAAGGAGAATGCTCTCAAATCACCAAGTATAAAAATATGACTCCAAAGTGTTTCAAAAACCCTTTACTAACTAAAAAACACCTATATCAACCTCAAGAACAACAATCCAATCCCTAAAAACACTTTTCCAACTTTCATGCAAGTTCTAGCAACACATTCACAAATAGGGCTATAAGGGCTAAAGGTGAGAAATTGCTGCATTTGACATAAGCACACATACAATACCTACTCTAAGGGTTGAAATAAGAAGTTTTTGAAAAAACAAACAATATCCCAAAAGATCAAATTCCAATCTATTCCAACACTTCACTAATCTGCCTAAGTACATAGACCTAAATGGGCCCCTTTAGGCTTGGTTTTCATAGGAAGACTAATGAAATGGGTACATAGACAAGAGTTGGGTCTTTATAACTCCAAGGGGTAATTAGGAAACTACCAATCCACCTTTTATTTGGTTAATTTCCTTCACATATAACTCCAACAATCAAATTCCTTCAATTTTAGACCAAATACATACAAATATTTGGCCTAGGGCTTGCAAGAAAAATTTACTCCATTTGGTTTTTCAACTCCTAATTTTTGGATATGAATGTACACTCCTGGGACTTCCATTTTCATTGGGTTTTGTGCCATTTGAACTATATAATCATGATCTATATGTCCATTTGCACAAAACCCTACTGAACCTAGGGTTTCTGGGCAATTTTGAAAAAAAAATGTTGTAACTTTTGATAGAGATTACCAATCAAGTTCAAACCAAGTGAATTGGATAGGAAAATCAACCAAGTTACTTCTTAGACCATTGAACCACCCTTCCCAATCCATACAACATGTAGGAAAATGAAAATGCAATAGTTTTGAGCCAAAAGACTAGTAAATTTTATTGAAATCAGCAAAAATCCATACATCAATCAACCTGTTCTATTGGGAAGTTTGGATCATACATTTATAAGAATGTTTAATTGATAAACAACCTAGGGAGTAATTATAATCAGTTCAAACTCCTTCATTAGCAATATGCAACTTTTAAGCAAAAATTGCTTAGCAACTTTTGAAAGTTGCATTTGCAATTTTTATTGAAATTGACTACCTAGGACCCCTAAACTATTCTAGGACCCTTATTAACCTCATCTAAGGTGTTTCCACCTATTACCTAATTACTTAATGCCCTATAGGCCTTGGGGACTCATGGTTTATAGAATTACCAAATGAGCCTCAAGCCTTTACAAATGGGCTTATAACACCATGAAATTATTCCTAACATCCTAAAACCTTATTGTCTTCCTCATGAATCCTTTAGGAAGGTGGTGTCGTGCAAGATCCTTGTGGAATGCCCCATAATGACCTTGAGTGCCCTACACCAAAAATTACCATATGAAATATTTTGATATGTTTTAGTACTTTGAAAAGGGTTTCTAGAAATGGAATTATCCTATCAAGTTCTTTGGGTAAAGTTTAAGTTATTTAGACTTTTGTGTTGTTGGGGGGCTACTAATTTGTCAATTAGGTCTCTTAAGACACCTTGGAAGAATTAGTCATTGGGAGTTGGGTCTAGCCAAGTGGATGGTTAAATCCAATTGAATACACATTATATAACTCATTCAAGTATTATTTTACCCTTGGTTAAGGCCTTTGCATATTTGGAGTCATATGGAGTTTGTAGGTGTTTTTGGCAACTTGGATAACTTGCTTGCTTGAAGAAGTTTGGAAGTGGAGTTAGTTTTGTGGATCCAAAGGTGTGGAGTTCAATGGGTTAAGCCTTTTGAATAATTATCCTCTCATAAAAGATTGAGTGGGTTTGGTCATTGTTTTAGTTACACTTGAGGAAGATATAAGGGTATTGTTTCAAAGAAAAGGGATAGTTAGTTGTTTCTACATCAAATCATTGGTTGACCACTGACCTCTACATCACATAAGGTTCCTTCTCTACTTATAGTTGAACAAACTATATCATTCACTCTCTACATAAACTATGCTAATTCTTCATTTTTAGGTCACCAAAGAAGAGGGCTAATAAAGTCAAAGCACTAATTATAAAGGTTGAGACACCAAAATCATTTGCGCAATGGTATTATCAATTCACATCCTCAATGTTTATTAGTGCTTTCTATTCAAGTACCATTGTGTGTTAATCATCTAATCCCTAGGATTGTAGAGGATCACAATCATCAAAAGGTAAGAAGAAAAATATGTCTTGGTCTAATGTTAACAACTTTTACTATATTTCTTGATTTTGTTCCAACATTTAATGTGATTCTAATATTGGTTTGTAACTGAAGGAGGACAAAGAAAAAAGAGTAAAAATTTTGCATCTATGAACACACCTACAAATGGAAGTGGAAGAAAATCAAAGGGATCTAAGGAAGTGAAAACTATAATAGATCAGGGCCAAATAGGGATATCATCAGATACAGGTGCAAGGAGTTCAAATGGTGAACCTTTGGTATGTAAACTCTAAAATACCATTTTTGCTTTTAAACTAAACTTGAGTATGCATTTGACTTATTTGACTATGAAAAGATTTGGAGCTTGGGAGTTTGAATGGTTAGCACTTCCATTGTAAATGCATGAGAATTAGGCCTTAAAAATATGAGAAACAATGAAAATATTCATATACCTTCCAAAGCAACTTACCCAATTCCTTTTGGTATGTTAAGGTACTACATAAAGGGTACTCAAATATATAATTTATTTGCCTAGTATTTTGGAAAAAGTTGAAGAAAAATTCTTGTGAGTGTTACTATAGGGCTGCAAGGCATGCTATTAGGCCTAGTTTGAGGAATATTGAAGTTTTGGTGTCTACACCATTAAAGAAAGTCTGAAACCTATTCAAGTACCTTGGATTGCATATTTTAGGGCTATTGGATCACATCATAAGACTTGTTGGTGAATAATTTACCATTCCACTTATTGTAGGCACTTTTGGTCACTAGATTCAATTGTGCTCAAGGCTTATAATTGTACCATGGGGTGTTGTTTCCATTACAAGGTGGATGGGTCATAGGAAGATCCTTATAACATCATGAAAAGAAAGAGGGTTAGTGATGCAGAGCTTGTAGCCAAAAGCACCAAATGCACTTCCCATTTCCAAACAACACCTTAACTTTCCTTAAAGGTTGCAGAATGATCCAAAGGGCTTCTAACAAAGGTATACTCTACCTTGTAAATGGAATCCACTCTACATGCCCAACCCTCAAACCTAGGGTTCTCAACTGACTTAGATCAATCACAACTTCTTAGGGGATCCCCTTCTGTAATAGGCCTAAAAAGGAAAACTCTCCCTAGATGGGTTTAGAACTCAAATTTCCTAATATAAAAGGTTTCTATAGACCTAATCTCTCAAAAACACCCAACTTTAAAGTTCTCAAACCCCCAACAACTGATTTGCATAATTGTTACCAGCATTTCTAATACAACTAATCCTAGCTTTCTCGGTCAAACTCCCAAAATTTTCAAAGGGCCACACTATATTTTAACCTCTTTAGACACCCTTTAACCACCTTTTAGAGATTAAAAAAGATCAAACTCTAACTCTATTCTAGCACCAACTAACACCCACTTTGAGTCACAGACCTAATTCGCCAAATTAGGCTGGGTTACAATGGAAGTATGAGTAAATGGGTTCATAGACCTAACTCCACCCCTTGGAACTCTTCTTCACATCCAATAAATCCTCCTACACCCTTTAGTTGGGTGAAATCAATCAGTTTGGAATCTTGAACCTTCTTTCTTCTTCAAATCTATACTAGACATATATCAATGTTTAGTCTAGGGCTTGCTGGTAAAAATAGGTAACCTACACCTATAGTCTTGAATATTTTCCATCTTGAAGTAACATCTCCTAACTTGAATTCCCCAAAGTGGCATTGAAATCCCATAGTGGAATTGCAAGTTAAGAGGCCATCTTGAAGAAACCCTTAGATTTAGGGTAAATTTGACCAACCTCTACAAAAACTGATGTAACTTTTGTTGTAGATAAGATAAAAAATTCAAACCAAATGAAATGGAGCATTAACTCAATCCTATATCCAAAAATACCAAATTTTCACTCCTAGCAATCCATATAGGCTTCACAGAATTGAAACAATAGAGAAAAAGGTAGAAATTTTGAGTTTTATTCAATGTTTGTTGTTCACTCGTTCGTACAATGGGTTTCTCCTCTTGTGTAAACCTTAAATAGATATCCTCCAATTGTCACAAAATTTTTTTGAATGGTTGGGAGGACCATAAAACTCCCTTACAATTTGACAACTTATTTTGCAAAAATTGTTGTTTAGCAACTTTTCTTGTATTTTTGCAATTTTTTACTCTTTTGACAATTTTTGTCCCAATTGCCCACCTATGCTTCTAAATCATGCCAAATGACTACTAAGGTGACTAAAAACTCCTAAGAAACTAAAAATTCCTTATTCCCTCTTGAAACAACCTAGATTGACCAAAAAAATGACCTTTGGTTCAAATGACATCCTAGCTTATAATGGCACCAAGGATTCATTTGACCTTACATGTGGTCTTGAATCTTCAAGATTACATCATCTAATCTATTTGTATGCAACTTTGGCTTAGTGGCCTACACCAGTTAGGTGCTTTGCACCATGGTGAAGAGTTGGATCATGGTAGATAGGCACACATGCATGGAGATCACGTGCATGCACTAATTAGTCAAAATGGACAAAATGAGGATTTTGCTATTCTAGGCTTTTCCACCACTAGAAAGGGCTTGGGAAAACTTAGTCTCAACACAAATAAAGTAAATCAATCCTTGGTTGTACTCCCAACAACTCACAACTCAACTTGCAATTTTAGACCTAGTAGCCTAGGAGGTCTACTAAAACTATTTTTTGCCAATAACTCTAAAAATCATCAAAGGAACTAGGGAATAAAATACTAATTCAAGTACCCTTTTCCAAGCTCTGAAAAACTCCAAAGTTTTAGAGACCAACTCCACTCCAGTATATACCAACTAGCACCAATTACTCAAGCCTAATTAGCCATGTTAGGCTTGGTTTTAAAGGAAAATGGTCAAGAATGGGTGCATGAAATCAAATCTCCACTTTTAGGTTGTTCTTTATGCTCAAACAAGGGCACTTTGTTTTGACATCAAGTCCTCAAACTCTTTCCATCATTCTATCCACTCTAATCTCTCCAAAACAAGGTCAAATACATGCAGATATTGTTGGATACAATTGTTCAATTGTGTGTTGTCTTTGATGTCACACAAATTTCATATCAGCTTAGTTATCGATTCGTGACACGAATTTGATTTGGGCACGTGAATCGGATCCATGGATTCAAGATTTTTTTTTTCCCAATTATGATTCGTGGAGGATTCGTGCACACACACACACACACACACACACACACACACACACACACACACACACACACACACACACACACACACACACACACACACACACACACACACACACACACACACAAATAAGAGAAATATACATAATTCTAAAACTAAATCATTTCATAGTATGAATCTATGAATCTAGTATGCATCTATGAATCTAGTATACTTGATCAATGACATTGATAATTAATCTATTTTCATGATTATAAAGAAAATCAACACATTCACATTGAATTACTGAAAGTGAAAGTTTGTAACATTCAAAATATAGATCATTAAACTTAAAGTTTACAACATTATTGACTCATAAAAGAGTCAAGAGTCAGCACTAAAGTTTTTATTTAATCATCAAATGTATTTTCAAGAAAATTCGCATCAGAGGGGTACTAGTGAGCTGCAAGTGCTGCATCTGTATCAGTAGAGGAACCCAAACCACTAGTAGTAGAGGGGATTGTTAACTCATAATCCTCCTCCTTATCATCCACATCAATCAAAGTGGATCTAGCAAGATCTTAGATGGTCATATCTAAATCAGGAGTCTCGGGTGCTACATCCCAAAGCTTTTCGGGCCCCTTCTTGTACTTAGGATCCTTCTGTGACAACAAGCGCAAATTGTTGTGAATGAACACAAGGTCTTCTAATTTTTTTGGAGCCAACCAATTGTGTTTGATTGAGTGGATAAAGGAGCAAGTACTCCAATTCCGCTCAGCTGTAGAAGAGCTAGCAACCTAAAGAGAAATTAAAAATTATCAATACAACAATCAAGATAAATAAATTAAATAATAAATTCAAAGAATTGAGAATGTTAACCTTAAGCTTAATTTTACAAACTTACTTGGGATAGGACCTTTATGGCAAGAGGTTGGAGGTACATGAAGGCTTGCCCATGAAGGTACCACCATTTGATGGCACCCATCCTACTTTGGTTTGCTATGGCAATAGGGTGTAAATCCTCACCTGAGTTGAAAGTAGCAAATTCACTCCTCACAATTGCCCCAATCTCTGGATCTTGGAATATCTTAGCTAGTGCCTTGTTATACCCATCTGCAACCTCTGCATCTCTAAATGGTGGCACTCTACCTAGAAGGTGAAGTACATCTGCACTATAGTACCTAGGGATAACAAAAGACAATTGAACACTATCAAATATCAATAGCACAAACATTTGATAAGAACTATAGTACCTCGAGGATAGGGCATATGCAAGGAGGTGCAAAGGCGTGGTCATCTTGTTCCATCGATGATGAACAATTTTTTCCACCTTCTTGTAAAGGGTGTCCTCAGGATCATTCTCCCTCCTATGTATGACCTAAGATATGAAATATGAATAATAATTATAATTAGTGAATATGTCAATTTAAACTTTAGAATCTAGATATCTCTCAAATAAAAAATTGTTGTAAAAGAGCATAAAACTTACCATTTTAATTTTTTCTAGCATACTATCCATGGAATCATAAATATCCCCAAGGCATAGCTCATCACTATTTGTGAAGCGAAGCATTGCCATTACTGGTCAGTGATTTCCAACACATAACTCACAAGACCCCACCAATCCTCATCAAGTATCATTCTTCTCACATTTAAAGCCCTTGTTGTATTGGAATTCTTCCAAACGCCCCATAAGGGGCTAATGACCATATTCTTCAATGCTTCTTTTACCTTCACAAGTCATCTCAAGATGATTGTGTGAGAGGCAAAGCGGGTTTCAGCAACCTAAGAGCATGTTAAACTCAAGTTAGTAAAACATTTAAAAATTAAAACATGTTAATGTAAACAACAACAAAAATTAATAATTGTGGAATCCAATAATATTCAATTATATATCAAATATAAAAATTTACCTTCAATAACTCCAAGTCCAAGAAACTCCTAAAAATTTCTTGTGACATGTGGTGATTTGTCACAAACATTTGAATCTCTTCAACTTCATCATATATCCTTTTCACCCAATCTATTTCGGTGCCAATTGCTTTCATCACTAAATTGAGAGAGTGGACGGTGCATGGTGTCCAAAAGATATGATCATATCTAGAATCTATAATTATCCCTGCAGCCCTGCAAACTTTGCATTGTCCGTGACCACTTGGACAACATTATCAGGACCCACTGACTTTATGGCATCAATGAGAATGCGTGAAACAAATTTTGCATCTTTCACTTGCCCTTCAAAATCAAATGCCTTCAAGAACATTGCCCCCTTAGGGCATACAACAATAAAATTGATAAATGGATGGTTTCTACAATATTTCCACCCATCCGAAATAATAGACACACCTGATTGAACCCAAAAATCTCTTATTTTTTGAAGTTAAGCCTCTACATTGTTCCTCTCATCATGTAATATGGTAGTACACAACTTCTCATTACCAAGTGGTTTGTAACCATGGGGTGCATCGTTTATTGCTTCCACCATCTCCCTAAAATAAGGTGATCTAGCAAAATTAAATGAAACACCATTTGCAATTAAACAACATCCAACTTTGTGATCAGCAATGTCTCTCTTTTCAATTTGGAATGCCCTATCTAGTGGGCCTCTCTTGCAGGTAAGTGGAGATGGGTCTTCATCTTCATCATTTATAGTTGGCATAGGAAAAAAAGGACGTGTTCTTGTGTTTGTTTGATTGGATGATGGTGTTGGTATATTTGTTTTTTTTAAAGCACCACGTTTTGCTTTTGCAACTGCTCTATCAGCTTCCTCTTTCTCTTTTGCTAACACTACTATTTGTGCAGCTGGTAATCCCTTCTTATCACTACCTTGACACATGTGAATTCCTTCACCCGCAGGGCCCAAAAAATGTATTTTCACTCAGGAATAGGAGAGTCTATGTTGTATGTTGCAAAAATTACATTTCCATATGTATGCCCCAACCCCAGGAAATTGTGCAACTCTTGTTGTGTGTCTCCATAAAGGAGACCTGTTATCAATTTTGAAGCTTGGTGATGTAGCCCCACCTCCACCCACTGAGCCTTGACCACTCATTGTTCTATTCTTGCAATCTAGAAAAAAAAAAGTGAAAGAAAACCATGCTTCACACTTTCACAAAAACTTGAAAATTTGGAAAACTAAAAATAAATCAATAATCTATGAAACAACTCAAGAATATGGTTGAAATGCATACCTTGAACACTTCTTGCAAGGTATTTGAAGCTTCACAATCGATCTCCTTTGAATCCAAGCACTTTACTTCAAACTAGCAAGTATGAGAGAGTAAAATAGAGAGAAAATGAACTTGTATTGTGATTTAGAGGGTCATTTTTAGGGTTTAGGGCCTTTAGGAAGAAAAAACATAAAAAAAAGAAAATTGGGCCCACATTTTTGCTTCCTTATTTTGTTATTGTTGTGGATTCATGTCGATCTGCACGTGGATCCTCAAGGATCTAGGTAGGATTTGTAATCCTGCCTGTGGATTCGTAAGGATCCACAGCTCACAGATCCTTACAGATCCACATGCAGGATTACAAATCCTACTCAGATTCGAATCAGACTCGAGTCCAAATCTGGCCATTTCCAGGAAAATTTGATAACTAAGCATATTAGTCATCAAATAGAGTCTACCAAGCTCAGAAGGTCAGTGAGGCAAAGGATAGAGTCTACCAAGCTCATAAGGTCAGCAAGGCAAAGGATAGAGTCTACCAAGCTTAGAAGGTCAACAAGAAAAAGGAAAAAGTCTACCGAGCTCAGATGGTCAGCGAGGCAAAAGACCAAAATCTATTGAGCCCAGGAGGTTAGTAAAGAAAACTTGCAGTATCTACCAAGTAAACAGTTCTTACTGAGCTAACTCAGTCATCAAAGGAACTGTGGCAGAAACAATTCTTATCGAGCTCACTCTGTCATCAAAGGAAATGTGGCATAAGCAGTTCTTACCGAGTTCTCATGAAGGAATTTAGTTCTTACTAAATAAACTTAGTAGCCAAAGGATTTTAGGAATATTGCAATGTTAACCAATTCAAGAAGGTTAACTTAGGAAATTCCTAGAAGCAGTATTTACCGAGCAGGATCATCCAGTAAGGGATTTCATTGTTTTATGAAATAATGTTTATTTGTTTAAAGTAATATTTGAAGCCGACTGATGTATGGTTTATTGGTAAATATAGCATGTGAATGAGCTGACTTGACAATCTGAATGATATAATTAAGAGGTCAATTTGTGAATTCTAAGTGTGAAATGGAAGTGTGGAATTAATGAGATATGAGGACTGATTATTGTGGAAGAAAATTTGAAGGATGACCAGAGATCATTGAGGATAAGCAAAGCTATACTTGATCAAGGAGGATCTAATGATGCTGAACAGAGACCTGTAGTCAACAAATTTAGTTGCATCATGTTCAGGTCAATTCATTGTTGTTTTCTAACCATTGTAGCAGTTATTTCAAATCTCTTAACAGAGTTGGTTTAATAGCCATTTTATAAATCCTTTTACAAGGTGATAGTTTAGTTGAATTGTTCTGAAAACCACTAGCAAGGCCACTCCTAACAGGGTGATTAGATCCTCTAATAGGGTCACACCTAACAGTGTGTATTATAACCTTTAATAGGTTGGCTCCAAATAGGATTCACTTCAGAAAAGTGAAAAATTGGTGACTAGTTAGTTGGTGGTTTTTCCCATATTGGGTTTCCACGTTAAATCTGGTGTCTCTTGTGTTCATTTTGTTTTCAATTGCATATATGTTTGCTTGAAGATAAGTGACAATTTAAATTATCGAGTTACAACATTTTTGTTATGTTTATCGAGTATTAGCAGTAACTGGATCTTTAAGACATCTAAGGGATCTGTGGATTAGTATTTGTAAGTAACTGATTCACCCCCCCTTCCCCCACCTCTTAGTTACTCTACTTTTAATTCCAACAATTGGTATTAGAGCTTTTGGTGCTTACAGGAAAAGATTTCAAGGATCTAAGCTAAAGATCAGGATGTCTTACAAAAGGAAAATTCCAAGACTTAATAGGGAAAACTTCTCAGCATGGCAAAGATTGATAAGGCTTCATCTGGCTTCTATTGGTGATACAGGGCTAAAGTACCTCGATGAAAAATATGAAGAACCTTCTGGTACATTATCTATCAATGATATTTCTGAAGAGAAGACTCACAACAACATGATGATAGATATAGCATCTACTCTGAGTTATGAAGAATATGATGACATCAAGGATTGCAAAACTACCTTTGAAATGTGGAACAAGTTGAAAGAGATCTATGGAGGAGATGATAATGTGAGAAGAGTCAAAGTAGAAAGTTTGAGAGCACAATTTGATCAAATGAGGATGAGAGACAATGAAAGCATTGCAAAGTATGTTGAAAGAGTTAAAGCATGTGTTAGTGCAATCAAAGCATTTGGAGGAGATATCAATGATGAGACAGTTATAAGTACAGTTCTTAGAACTCTACTTCCCATTTATGCAATTAGAGTCTCTGCAATTCAAGAAAGAAGATGTGAGGCAAATCATAAAATAAATTTAGAGGCCATAGTTGGAAGATTGACTACATTTGAGCTAGACAACTATGACAATTATGTTCCAGCTATTAAGAACATTGAATCAGCATTTGAAGCCAAGCTTTCACTCAAAAAAAATGGGAAAAAGATGAAGGATCTACAATCAAATAGTGATGAAGAATTAGAACAAAGTTTAGACAGTGATCTTGAGGTGGTTGAAGCTCTACTAGCAAGAAAATATTCAAGAGGCAAATGGAAATACAAAGGTAAGGTTCCTCTAATCTACTTTTCTTGTGAAGAAATTGGACATATTGCAACTAGGTGCCCAAATAAGCAGAACAAAGATGAGAAGAAAAGTCACAACTACAATGGCAAGAAAGACTTCAAATCATTCAAGGATAAAGGTAAGAAAACATGTTTCATGGCTAAAGATTCTAATGATTCTGATGATGAAGAAGAAGATGAAATTGTCTACATTGCTATGAAAGATGAATTTGATAATGATGAAGAAATGACACTAATTTCTCATATGAGCAGAAATGATACATGGATCATAAATAGTGGTTGTTCTCATCACATGACTAGTGATAAAACTAAGTTTGAATACTTTGAAGACTATGATGGTGGCAGTGTAAGATTTGGTAACAATGAACCTTGTTGTATAAGAGGAAAAGGAAGAATCTCACTAACCAAGGAACTTGTATGTGATAATGCATATTGGGTAGAAGGACTAAAGCATAATTTTTTGAGTGTGGCATAGCTACTCAATAATGGATTCAAAGTAGAATTTATGCATGAAAAAACAAGATTGTTGGATGGTAAAGGAAAGCTGATTGGATCAGGCACTCAAACAAAAGGTAACTTATTTTATCTTGAACTTGGTGAATGTTCATGTTTCATTGCTCAAATTGAAGAAAGTTGGTTATGGAATAAGAGGTTATGTCATGTAAAATTTGACAACTTGATAAAGATCAATAAATTTAGTAAATTAAGAAGTATTCCTAACATAAAAAAACCTGAGGTTGGTCTATGCAAGAATTGTCAAATTGGTAAAATTGGAAAGACTAGTTTTAAAAGTAAGAACTATTAGACTAAAGAAGCTCTAAAAATTGTGCATACTGATTTGTGTGGACCTATTAGCATTGAAAGTTATACTGGTGAAAAATTCTTCATTTTGTTTGTTGATGATTATTCAAGAATGATGAGTGTCATGTTCCTAAGAGAGAAATTAGAAGCATTTGAAAAGTTCAAATGGTATTTGGCTAGAGTAGAAAAGAAAACAAGAAAAAGACTGAAATGCTTAAGGTTTGACAGAGGTGGTGAATTCATTTCACATTAGTTCAATAACTTTTGCATTGAAAGAGGAATCAAAAGATAGGTTTCAACACCTAGAACTCCTGAACAAAATGGAATAGCAGAAAGAAAGAATAGATCTATCATGGATTGTGCAAGAACCTTAATAATTGAGAAAGGCATTGCTATCAAATACTAGAAAGAAGCTATCGACACTGCAATTCATACCTTGAATCGAGTATAGCTGAAAAAGGACTCACTCAAAACACCCTTTGAGTTGTGGTATGGCTACAAATCCAATGTAAGTTATCTAAAAGTATTTGGAAGCAAATGTTACATTTTGAAAGAATCTAGAAAAGGTAAATTTGATGTAAAAAGTGATGAAGGAATATTTTTGGGATACTCTTGCAAAAGCAAAGCATATAGATGTTTGAACTTATCTACTCACAAAGTCATAGAAAGTGCACATGTGAAAGTTGATTAGTTTGCAAAAAGAACAAAAGAAAAAAGCAAAAAGGAACATGAAGACTATAGAAAATTTGTTTACATGGAACCTGATACAATGCCAAGTATACCTATTAATTAGGAAACCTCAACTCTAGAGTATTTATTAACCGAGTCGCAAGAAGCTCAAACCGAGTCAACACCTACCGAGCTGCAAGAACTCAAGTTGCAAATAGAAGCTATTGAGATAGCATCTACCGAGCCTAAGCAAAAAGAATCAGAACCAAAAGTTGAGACATAGAAGGATAAAAATGAAAGTCATTCAGAAGGCAAGGAGCTCGTGTTAGTAAAGTATGTCAGAAAGCATCATGCACTAGATCAGATCATTAGAGATAAATCAGAAGGAACAATGACAAGAAGTAAGTTGAAAGGCACTTGTTTACTTTTTGATTTTGAACCTAGAAATGTCAAAGATGTACTAGAAAATGGAAGTTGGATTGAAGCTATGAATAAAGAAATAGAATAGATAGAGAAAAAAAAAACATGGACTCTTGTACCTAGACCCAAAGACAAAAGTGTGATTGGAACAAAGTGGATATTCAGAAACAAACTAAATGAAGATGGTAAGGTATCAAGGAAAAAAACTAGACTGGTATGCAAAGGATACTCTTAAGAAGAAGGTGTAGACTATGGAGAAACTTTGTCTCTTGTTGCAAGATTGGAAGGTGTCAAAACCTTAATTGCATATGCTGCATTCAAAGGATTCAAAGTTTATCAGATGGATGTCAAGTCAACATTTCTCAATGGCATATTGGATGAAGAGGTTTACATTGAACAACCTGAAAGTTTTGTTGATCCAGACAAGAAGGACATGGTCTGCAAATTGCATAAAGCATTATATGGTCTGAAGCAAGCCCCTAGAGCATGGTATGAAAGATTGCATGACTATCTTAGTCAAATTGATTTTCAAAGAACTAATGACAACAATAGTTTGTACATAAAGAAGGACTAGATATAAGATTGTTTTGGCAGAAATATTTGTAGATGATACTTTGTTCATAGGAAATGATGATCTTTGCAAAGAATTTTTAGAACAAATGAATAAGGAATTTGAAATTTCAATGTTTGGTGAAATCAAAATCTTAGTTGGTCTTCAAATTCAATAGAATAAGAATGGCATCTACATCACTCAATCTAAATACATCAAGGAGATACTGAAATTTTTTGGTATGGAAGATTGCAAACTAGTTGGGACTCCTATATTTACTGGATTAAAACTTACCAATGATGATGAATCAAAGGAAGTGGATCAGATATTGTATAGATCTATGATTGGAAAGTTGCAATATGTAGTGCACACAAGACCAGACATTGCCCTTGCAGTAGGAATTGTAGCAAGATTCTCAACAAAACTAAAAAAAAATCACATGATGGCAATCAAAAGGATCATGAGATACTTAAAAGGAACTAAAGAATATGGATTATGGTATAAACTTGGAGAAAATTTGGATTTAAAGGTGTTCACTGATGCAGATTGGGCAGGAAATATTGATGACAGAAAGAGCGGAAGTGGAGGAGCTTTCTTTCTTGGAAAAATGTTGGTTTCTTGGACAAGCAAAAAGCAAAATTATACATCTCAATCCATAGAAGAGGCTGAATATGTTGCAGTAGCAGTAAATTGCTCAAACATTATGTGGTTCAAACAATTTTTGAAAGGTATGAAGCAAGAAATCAAAGAATCTGTTGTTATGTTTTGTGATAACACAAGTGCAATTAACATCTCCAAAAATCTAGTGATGCATTCAAAAACCAAGCATATTGCCATAAAGTATCACTTTGTTAGAGAATTGGTGTAAGAAAAGAAAATAAGATTAGAATATGTACATACAAAAGAAAAAATTGTTGACATATTCACAAAGCCTTTACCTAAGGATGCATTCTTGTATCTAAGAGGTAAGTTAGGGGTCATTCCCCTATTTGAAGCTCACTAAAATACAGTTCTAGTGATGCATCAACAAAAATAGAATTGAAGATCTATCAGTTGATGCAACAAACCAATGAAGACATTGCATATGAATTAGTACATCAGGTACAATGCTATTCAGGTATTTTGAGTTGTCTTTGGCATGTGTTGTCAAAGAGGGAGAGTACACTGTCATATTTTTATGAAATTTGCAAAATAATAAGAGTTTGTGTAAGAGGGAGAAATTATTATGAAAGAGGGAGTTTGTTGTATTTGAAAAAGAAAGTGAAGTATTCTATTAGTAAAAGACTTGTTTCCAAATTGTATTCTACTATGACATGCTGTGTTGCCATCAATGCCAAAGAGGGAGATTGTTGGATACAATTGTTCAATTGTGTGTTGTCTTTGATGTCACACAAATGTCATATCAATCATTAGATAGAGTCTATTGAGCTCAAAAGGTCAACAAGGCAATGGATAGAGTCTACCATGCTTAGAAAGTCAGAAAGGCAAAGGACAGAGTCTATCGAGCTTAGAAGGTCAGCAAGGCAAAGGATAGAGTCTATTAAGCTCAAATGGTTAGCCAGGCAAAAGAAAAAAATCTACCAAGCCTAGGAGGTTAGTAAAGAAAACTTACAGTATCTACCAAGTAAACAATTCTTACCGAGCTAACTCGATCATCAAAGGAAATGTGGTAGAAATAGTTCTTACCAAGCTCACTTGGTCATCAAAGGAAATGTGGCAGAAGTAGTTCTTACCAAGCTCTCAAGAAGGAATTCAGTTCTTACCGAGTAAACTCAGCAGCCAAAGGATTTTATGAATATTGCAATGTTAATTGAGTCAAGAAGGTTAACTTAGGAAATTCTTGGAAGCAGTATTTACTGAGCAGGATCATCCAGTAAAGGATTTCATTATTTTATGAAATAATGTTTATTTGTTTAAAGTAATATTTGAAGTTGACTAATGCATGGTTTATTGGTAAATGTAACATGTGAATGAGCCGACTTGACAATCTGAATGATATAATGAAGAGGTCAAGTTGCGAATTCTAAGTGTGAAATGAAAGTGTGGAATTAATGAGATATGAGGATTGATTATTGTGGAAGCAAATTTAAAGGATGATCAGAGATCATTGAGGAACATCAAAGCTATACTTGAGCAAGGAGGATCTAATGATGTTGAACAGAGACCTATAGTCAGCAAATTCAATTGCATCAGGTTTAGGCCAATTCATTGTTGCTTTCTAACCATTATATCAATGATTTCAAATCTCTTAACAGAGTTGGTTTAACAGCCATTTTTTAAATCCTCTAACAAGGTGACAGTTCAGTTGAATTGTTCTAAAAACCTCTAGCAAGGCCACTCCTAATAGGGTGATTAAATCCTCTAACAGGGTCACACCTAATAGTGTGTATTGTAACCTTTAACAGGGTTGGCTCCTAATAGGGCTCACTTCAGAAGAGTGAAAAATTGGTGACTATTTACTTGGTGGTTTTTCCAATATTGGGTTTTCACGTTAAATCTGGTGTCTCTTGTGTTCATTTTGTTTTCAATTGCATGCATGTTTTCTTAAAGATAAGTAATAGTTTAAATTATCAAGCTACAACATTTTTGTTATGTTTACCGAGTATCAACAATAATTGGATCTTTAAGACATCTAAGGGATCTGTGGATTATTTTTTGTAAGTAACTAATTCACTGCACCCCCCCCTCAGTTACTCTACCTTTAATTTCAATAGATGTTTGATCTAGGGCTTCCTTTCGAAACTCACCAACTTGTCCTCTTGCTCCAAAACTACAAAAATTAGATAACTTGCTCCATACTAGAGAAGAGAGAAATCCACTAGTGGAATCTCAAGTTAGGGGCATTTTATTGTCCAAGCCCTCAAAATAGGGGTTTCACAGACCAACAAGGAACAAAATTTGATAACTTTTGCGAAACAAATGATAAATTCTTCAAATCAAAGCCAAAACCTTCTAAATAGGTAACTCCAACTTTTCAGTGCAGAAGACTCATCCCCCAATCAGTGGATTTCGTACAACACATGAAAAATTAGAGAAAAGTGCTAGAATAATAGGAATTTTATTGATTCTTGAAAGCAAATACAACTGAAACCTCTATATATCTCCCTCTTTGAATGCTCAGAGCCTATATAGGCTATTTACAACTAATTTAACCAACCCTTGGTCAGTTTTAGCCATTGGAAGTTGTATTTTGAAAAGTTGTCAAGAAAATTGCAAAAGTTGGTAAGCAACTTTTTTGCAATTTTGCAATTTTTGCGCTAAGACAACTTTTATTGCAAATGGACTCAAATCAATACTAATCAACAAGAACACTAAAATATTGAACTCAATTATAACAAAAGATAGATTATTATACTCAAACTCTTGAAAAAAACTAACTCAAATTGGTCAAGTTGATCACATATAAGTACAAATATCTAGTATGGTTGGATAGCTTTGTGAATCTTCTTTCTGTTGCACTTGGAATGAGGTTCTAGTTCACTCTACAACTCAAGATATTCCCATTTTACTAACTATTGTCCCCATTTTGTGCCATTACCTAGGGTTTCATCTATTTTCCCTCATATCTTGAGATTCCACCATGGGAAATTAATGACCCTTGGTGGAATTTGAGTTAAGACAATGTGTTTTATGTTCCTTTTAGTTTTAGTTAAAAAGAATGAGGCTAGAGAGAATATCTTGATGCCCTAGGCATGCAAGATCCATGTGCATGCTAGAAATTCGTAGCAACATCTTCCATAACTCGCTACAGAGAAGGTTTTGAAGCTTGAAAATTAGTATGTGATCATCTTACATGATCCCCCTCATGTTCCAATTTTTGGATTGAAGTTTTTTTCAAGGGGTAGGGTACTTCCTTTATTAATGGATATCTAAATGCCTACATTCCTAAGTAAGCCTTAAAAAACTCAGTTGCTGCATACTTCTCTCGAGATCCCAAGGCTTTAGTATATTGTATAAAACCCAAAAGGGTATCCAAATTAGTGATTCTTTTCTTTGGGTTGTGAGGAGATGTTTGTGATTTTCCATGCTCAAGGCTATAAGCCTAGTCTTGAGTTTGTAAAGCAACTAGCTAATGAAAGTTGCATAGTTTGAATCTAATGTTGGATTCATATTAGTTTGGACCTAAATAGACCCTTTCTATGCTTGGAAATCACCCCTGGTTCTTATTTGTATTTGTGGGGTTTTGTGTCAAATAAGCCTTGTGATGCCCTTAAGAGCAACTAGTGATTAGTTGTCTTTATAATAGATTTTCCTTGTGATTGGGGATTCCTAGGAGTGGTTGAGTTGTGATAACCATACCATCTTATCAAGCACTTGTGATAGGTGTTTTGAGGCTGATTGGATTAACAACGACACTCATTGTTCCTTAACCTTCAGTGAAGAGGATTTTAGGAACCTCGTCCATTTCCAATACCCATTCCATTGCATCCAAGTGGTATTAGAGCCATGTCTCTTACTAAAGAGGAAGAAATACCTTTAAGGAGGAGCAATCTAAGGTTTTAGACCTTGATCCATTTGTGATGATGTAAAAAGAGAAAAAATGCATAAAATGTTGTCCTCTTGCATTTTTCTCCACATTTTTTCAGAACATTAAGAAAATAAATTAAAGATTAGGATACCCATTTGACTCCTCTATAACATATCAAAAGATGAGGTATGGTTTTTTTGGACTAAGTCTTTGCTTTTACACTATGGACCACTTTTTAGGCATAAAAATGAGAAATATAGGTGATTTTTTAAATAATTTTTTAAAAAAAATGTTTCTTAGAAGGCTATAAAGGTCCTTAGGGTCATTAGGTTAAGTTTTAAGTGTCTAGGAGTTAAGATGTCAAAAATTGCAAAAAATTGCAAAAGTTGTCAAAGCAAAATTGCAAAAATGCTGACAACTTTGCAGGAGTTTGGAAATTGGTGAAGGGCTAAGCATTTGGAAATAAGTTATTTTATTATTTCCAAACCTTTTCCAAGCCATAGAATTGGAATCAAGTGAAGACTGTAAAAATTGCACTTTTTGTGCAAAGTTGCATTGTTGAAAGTTGTAAAAGTTGCTCAAATTTGCAACTTAGTGGAAAAAGGGTCGTGGGATTAGACTGTCTATTTCATTAGCTTTGGGTGGCTAGGTAAACCCCATCTCCAACCTCATCCCATCCCATTTAGTGCTTGAACATTCTCGAGCACGTCGAACCAGAATGTCCCTAAGGGTCATTAAATACCATAGGGTTGCGATCTTTGACGGAGCATATCTCAGAGCTCATGTGAGGTATAGATGCAATTCCAATTCCTATAGGAACATGTTGCGAAGACTAAAATAAACTCTCTCACTTTTTGTAGATCATACTCCATTTTTTTTTTGCAATGCCATCTTGGGTGATGCTAAAACTTGTAGTGTTGGCCAGTACAAAGTTGTCAACTGTCAAATCTCTCTCACTTTTTGTCATGGGATTGAACTATCTATTCCATTAGCTCTAAGTGGCTAGGTAAAACTTACCTTCAACCTTGCCCCATCTCGTTCAGCACTCAAACGTTCTCAGGGACATCGAACCAAAACACCCCTAAGGGTAACTGAATGCCATAGGGCTATGATCTTTGATAGGGCATATCTCAAAGCTCATGTAGGGTATGGATGCGATTCTAGTTTATATAGGACCATTTTGCAAAGACCTAAAATAACCTCTCTTTATTTTTAGAGATCATACTCTATTTTTATTTTGTGATGCCATCTTGAGTGATACTAAAAGTTGTAGTGTCGACCAGTACAAAGTTTCCAACTGCCAAATCTCTCTCATTTTTCATCATGGGATTGAATTGTCTACTATGTTAGCTCTAGGTGGCCAAATAAACCCTATTCCAATCTCACCCCATCCCTTTCACTGCTCAAACATTCTCGAGCACGCCAAACCAAAACATCCCTAAGGGTCACTAAATGCCATAGGGCTGTGATCTTTGACACGACATATCTCAGAGCTCAAGTGAGGTATGGATGTGATTCTAGTTCTTATAGGACCATGTTGCAGAGACCTACAATAATCTCTCTCACTTTTTAAAGATCATACTTTGTTTTAATTTTTTGATGCCATCTCGAGTGATGCTAAAACTTGTAGTGTTGGCCAGTACAAAGTTGCCAACTGCCAAATCTCTCTCACCTTTCATCGTGGGATTGAACTATCTACTCTATTAGCTCTAGGTGGATAGGTAAACCCTATCCCCAACCTTGTTCCATCATGTTCAGTGCTTGAATGTCCTCGGGCATGCCAAACCAAAATACCCCTAAAGGTCACTAAATGCCATAGGGTTATGATCTTTGACAGGGCATATCTCAGAGCTCGTGAAAAGTATGGATGCAATTTTAGTTCCTATAGGACCATGTTGTAGAGACCTAAAATAACCTCTCTCACTTTTTAGAGATCATACTCCATTTTGATTTTGTGACACCATCTTGGGTGATGTTGAAACTTGTAGTGTTGGTCAGTACAAAGTTGGCAACTACCAAATCTCTCTCACCTTTTGTCATGGGATTGAACTATCTGCTCCATTAGCTTTAGGTGGTTGGGTAAATCCTATCCCCAACATCACCCAGTCCCGTTCAATGCTCAACCATTCTCAGGCACGTCGAACTAAAATGTCCCTAAGGGTCACTAAATGCCATAGAGTTGTGATCTTTGACGGGCCATATCTCAGAGCTCGTGCAAGGTATGGATGTGATTCTAGTTCCTATAGGACCATGTTGTAGAGACCTACAATAACCTCTCTCAAATTTTGGAGATCATAATCCATTTTAATTTTGTGATTCCATCTCGGGTGATGTTGAAACTTGTAGTGTTGGCCAGTACAAAGTTTCCAACTGCCAAATCTCTCTCACCTTTCATCGTGGGATCAAACTATCTACTCCATTAGCTTTGGATGGCTGGGTAAACCCTATCACCAACCTTATCCCATCCTGTTCAGTGCTTGAACATTCTCGGACATGTTGAACTAAAATATCCCTAAGGGTCACTAAATGCCATAGGGTAGTGATCTTTGATGGAGCATATTTCAGAGCTCGTGCAAGGTATGGATGTGATTCTAGTTTTTATAGGATTGCATTGTAGAGACCTATAATATCCTCTCTCACTTTTTGGAGATCTTACTCTGTTTTGATTTTGCAATGCCATCTCAGGTGATGTTGAAACTTGTAGTGTTGGCCAGTACAAAGTTGCCAACTACCAAATCTCTCTCACCTTTCCCCTTGGGATCAAACTATTTGTTCTGTTAGCTCTAGGTGGCTAGGTAAACACTAGCCCCAACCTCTTCTTGTCTTGTTGAGCACTCAAACATTCTCAGGCATGCCAAACTGAAATATCCCTAACAAAGATAATGACACATTAAGGGGCTTAAAAGAGTTCATAAGTTTCTATTTATATCCCCCACATTGAAAATATCATGGAGAAAACATGGTGTGATGTGTGGAAGGATAAGATTATAAAGGCCTTATAACTTTTCCTCCTTGTCATAACTCACAATCTTAAGGGTTTATTAGAGGTAGGCTTAATATGGCACATATTCTAATGTGTCATAGGTTTATAAGATTGTGTCAAAACTATCAAAGGAATGATAGAGATCACTATTTTACATCATTATGAGGGTTTATGAAGGAATAATCAATGCATCACTATTTTACATCATTATGGAGACAACGTTAATGATAATCAATGCATAAGGTAAGGGCATTACGAAGGAATGAGATCAAAGGAAAATATTCAAGAAACAATAGTGAGTGTGATGAACAACTTTTTAAACCTTTGTAGTAGTTAGATCTTTGCTTCATTAATGTTTCATCAAATCTTGATAATCCTATTATGTACACCCTATTTTTCAAAGTGCTAGGATCAACATAAGTGTATCATTAAAAATATTCATCCAATTTTGGGGTGGAAGTTGGGGAATTTTGTGGGAGAATGTTTGTCCAATTCTCCTAAAAAAATGTGATGTTATCTTTTCCACTCACATTAGGGCTAAAGGTGGGTTGTATTTAGCATAGGTGAAATGCCAAGATAGTCTAGATTCAAAGAACTAGGAACTAGTTGCATCATAATTGTCTCAACATGATGCCATAAAAGTATTTCTCTTCAAAATTCTCCTCCTCCTTAATTGCAACAAGTCTGAGTCCACAAGTTACTATGGGATGGATCATATTGTTGTTTCTGGGATAATATTTTGATATGCCCAAACATAATGAATGAATGATAATAGCTCTTTGCATTTAGATAGGAATTAGAAGTTAAATTTCTTTGTCTTGCCTTTAAGTAGTTCAAAATTGATTTCATTTGTTTCTATTGATTTTGTAGCACATTTGAATTGTGGTTAAATTTTTCAAAGGTAATTCTTACCATTTGGCAACACATATAAATACTTTACAATTCTTTAAAAAATGATGAAAGATTATTGATGACTAAACCTACCATATAAATTTTATATATTAGTTTGTTAACAAGAAGGAATTATTTTCTTTAACGTTTCATCCTAAGAAGTTGTTTTAGAAATCACATATTGTTGAATTGATTGGTTTATTATTATTTTTCACTAGCAATAATGTACAAAAAGTTAGTATCAATGCTAAATAGAATAAAAATAAAACAAATACTTGTGTGTAATTTTAATCATTTTATAATCATAAAAAAGTGTTACTTATATATATTTAGTTGGTCAATTTCATTTGGATTGGTTAATGGATTCATGTCGAGCTTCCAATTATTGACTAATAGCCATTAAATGAGACCAAGATAGTTAAAAGTTTGTTGGGAATACTTTTGGAGGGCTTTATGACATTATTGACACTCTCATCCCCAACTCATAAATAAAGAAAAATATGGAAAAGATGACATGATCTTGGGTTGAAGTAAAATCTCAAGAAGTGATGCACTTAATGAGTCATAAGAAACCTACGTGTACATTCCCCAACTTATAATGAATGGTTGGATATAAAGGCTCCATACGCTGGCCCAAAAATGGAAGCCAAGGATGTAACCGTGCATTTATTGGCACAGTCTCCCTGCGAGGATCCCAAGTATCTACTGTTGTTATTAATTTGGGCATCACTATATGATCCAGAATGTTATGAAGTACTGAAGCATGTAGTAACTTCTCCTATGTCTCTAGAAAATGTAGCATAGGTTCAGGGTCCCTTGGCTCCTAGGAATTTTTAGCAGCTATTCTTAGTTTTATAAGATGAACTTCAATGAAGAGTTGAGTGTAAGGAGTTGAAGAAACAAGTTTTGCTTCTGTGTAAATGCCAAAATAATGAGGCTTGTTCCCTTGCATAAGCCTTTGCCACAATGACATTACCTTTAAACCATGCAAAGGATGTTGAAGTGGTTCCCAACCTTGAAACACTCTTATAAACAATGTTAGAGCTAAACATTATGCATAATAGAGAACATCTTATCTAGTGTAGTACAAGATTGAGTAATTCTACCTATAAAATTCTATCTTCTATAAGTTACAATATTGACCAATTATGCATATAAGGAAATATATGCATTGGAATACATGTGAGTGCCCATTACAATTGGTATTCTATGATGGAAGATCTAACATATGGAATTAATGAAACCTTGAGAATCCTATTAGGCTCTACATCATAACTAAACCTTGGAATCAATGCAATGTATTGTTTTCAGTTTCAGATTTGTTATATGTTTGTAATAATAATTTATGATAAATGTTTAGATGCATAACATAGAAGGCAAGCTTTAAACATGAACAAGAAGATCATAAATCAATATGACAATGACATAAATTGCAAATGATAAATTTTTGGCTTTAACACTGGTAAAGTTTATTACTAATCAATATTGTATCAAAAATTCAAATTGATTAGGTATTGAATTAAGCTTGATAAACAAATGATAGAGAAGGAAAACTTTAAACATGAGCAAGATCATAAATCATATGATGATAACATATTGGAAACAATAAACTTAATCTTAAATAGTGATAAATTTTATTGTTAATCAATATTCTATCAAAGTTTTGAATTGATTAGGTATTGAATTTAATGTCATACATGAACAAACATATAATATAAAATGATAACCAATAATGCCATGTACATTAACAAATGCATAATATATTATGATAACCAATAATGTCGTACATGAACAAACATATCATATATTAACCAATAATGTCATGCATCAAATAAATGTCATACATCAAATATAAAATGTCATATATACATCAAATGTATATCAAATATGTCCACTAACATAAAATCCATCATATATGTCCATTGATGCCCATACATGTACATGTCTATCAACTACATCTTCTCCTTCCCACGAGGGGAAGGAAACAAATCTCTAGAGGCCTTCGATCATCATGTGGAGGGAGACAATGGTGATGATGGAGTCTTCCTCACACGCTCACTTTTCCTCTTATTGAGGCTCTTCTCTAACTCAAACTGATACAAAAAAAGTAGATATGAATCAATAATTATTATACATTGAAATCAAATATATGTACACACAAAATTAATTATTTTCTTACCACCATCATATAGTTGCTCTACAATTCCACCTTGAAGGCTCGTGGACAATCAAGAGTGACAAGACCATACAACAATGGAATCAATATAATGACTTATAAATAACATTAGAAATTTTGATAATAACTATTATAAACATTTAAAACCAAGAAAATTCTTTGATACCTCAGCAAATGGTTGTGAATTAGCCATAGCTGCAGCCACTCCATGATCGATGAACTGTCAGAGATGAGGAGGAGTCTCTGATGTCAAGAGTTGCATGTCATATAATAAACATTAAATATAAAATGAAACATGAAACAAATATAATCAAATGAATTAAATTAACATGAAACAAATGTACCTCTACGAGGCTCATGTCGCATCTAGGCTTGGAGTCTGTAGTGAATTTTGATGGTCCTATAGAGAACTAATCCACATGCATAAATTTTTTTTTCAATCCTTCTTATGATTACTTAATAAATATATGTATTCATTTAAATGCTTAAATCGATACATACCTCTAGAATTGTTGAGGGGACAAAAAATGGGGCTAAGGGATCACTACTAGGCTTGCCAACACTCATACCCTGAATTTTGAGCAATGTCAATACATGCTAATTAATTAGTCATTCACTATACATATGAAATGTGATCAAATTAGTTGATTATAATTGTAATTTACCTGTGTGTCAATGCCAAATGTCTCATTCAGGAACTAATCAGTCACTAGACCATCATCCACACCATCTTCAACATGACAACCAAATGTGCATAAGGATTCACATGATGTGCACATGTGACTACAGAAGGCTCCTCTTCAACTAATGGACACATGCAATGAATGAGGGTCTGTGTCAAAGCTCTAATAGTCCCTAGAGCACTAGCCTCTACATGTTCCTTCACAATTGAAGGAATAGTCACATGCTTACCCTCTGGCTTGACCATAGGTACCCTAACTACATTAGAGTCACGACGTGCCCCTGACCTCTCAAATGAGGACCCCCACCTCTACCCTGAGATTCTAATATATCAAAATAATTGGGGATCTCCCCAAGGACAAACTCACAATACAATTTCTTTAAGAAATACATGGGGACCTCATGATTATTGCAAGGAGGGGCATCAAAAACCATCCACCATTTATCCTGAAAATTATTTCTAATAGCATTGTGTATGCACCAATGGATGGGGAACCCTTTAGTACCCTCTCTAATAGTATTTTGTTCACTAGGCTTTCTAAATAATGCATATGTTCTACCTTTTGGTATATCTTTTTTTTTAACATTCTGATATGATAATTTATTTGCATAATATCTTTTTTGTTCTTCCCTCTTAACCCACCAAACATCTAACTGACCACTAACATAAGCTATGTGGGTCTTAATGGATTCAAGGGACAATGCCAATCGAGCTCTCATTGGATTGGTTTGTCCACATTGTTTCAACCGACCAATGAGTCCTTCTAATTCAGTTTTTCCTCTTTCTATTTCATTTATTATATTTTCTTGTATGCCAAGAGGAGGTCTTGCAATTGGTTTAGGCTGCAGAATTTGTTGTTCTTCTTGTGGAGGGTTTTGGTTTTGATTTTCTTGAGGGTTTTCGTTTTGATCTTATTGAGGGTTTTGACCTTCTTGGGGATTTTCTGGTTCATTATTGACATTTCTTGATAAGAAATCAATTGAAATCAAAATAAATAAACAAATTTTTTAAAAAAATGTAAAAAACCTACAAAACAATATTAAAAACATATCAAACAATGTAAAAAGAAATTTAGATAACAGACGATGTGCTCGTGATCTCGAAATTCAATGGTGAGGAGGCATATTAGGAAGGCGGGTGGTGAAAAACTTATTTTGTTGCAATCCACATATGCCCTGCAATGAGGAGAAGTAGGAAAAATAAGTGAAAATGAATAGGTTGTAGGTATGCAACCCATTTATAATATTTTTTTCTTTTTACAAAGCCCATAGTTGCTATGTGGCTCAGATTACCCAAGCTGTAGTGCGTCCATGCTATAGTGCGTATGCGCTATTGAAAATTGAAAAAAAAAACAATGTGTCACCTTTTTGGCACCACAACTTGGTGCACTTACCTAGGAGTGGATAAAACCTTTTTGAGATGTGTAGACAGTGAGCAACAAAAAAAATTGTTGAAATTATATCATTCAGATGTTTGTTGGGGACACTTTTCATCTATAGTAACTACTTTCAAAATCCTTAGAAACTACTTCTACTAGTCAGATACGTTTAAGGATGTGTATTCTTTTGTAAAAAATTGTGAAAAATGCCAACTTTTTACTGGTTGCCCTCAATTAGCAACTTTACCCCTAAGGCCAGTAGTAATTGATGAACCTTTCCAACAAAGGGGTATAGACTTCGTAGGGCCATTAAATCCTCCATCTAGTGTTGGCCATGTATACATATTGATAGCTTCAGATTACTTCACCAAATGGGTGGAGGTCATACCAACTAAGAGGGCCAACTTGCAAGTGGTGTGTGAATTCTTTGTTGAATACATATTTGTCAGGTTTGGGGTTCCTCAAAATATAGTGGCTAATAATGCAACCTATTTTTTATCTAAAGAGATCTCCTTTTTCTATTACAAACATGGCATATCATTAGCTCACTCCTTAGATTATTTTCCTTAGGGAAATGGGTAGACAAAATCTAGTAACAAGGTCTTGATTTCCATAATGAAGAAATTGGTAGCTGATAATGCCCGCAATTGGTACAAAATTTTGTATGAAGCATTATGGGCTAATCAAATCACTCCTAAAAGAGCCATTGGCATGGCCCCATTTGAATTGGTGTACAGAGTAGATGGCCAAGTGTCCTTGCCTTTGGAATTATTTGCCACAAAATTACAGTCTATAATTGAGGATGGCTTCTTCCAAGACTCTTTAGAGAAAAGGATGATGTATTTGAACAAGTTGGAAGAAGAAAGAAATAAACTTGTTGATCATATTATTGAGCATCAAATGAAGGTGAAACAAGTTTTTGACATGAGAGCCAAACCTTGAAATTTCCTGAAAAGGGATGAATTTCTTTTATGGGACAAAAAGAGAGAGCCTAAAGGAATACATGGCAAATTTGATTCTTTGTGGAAGGGACCATTTATCATTACATAAGCTATTGGTCCAAATGATTTCCACTTGAGTTATCTAGATGGCATAGGTTTACCCTTTACCTACAATGGAGAGGACCTAAAATTATTGAAATTATGATTCATCAAAGGAGCCTTGATCATTTACATTCCCCATTTTTGGTTCTCTATCTTGTTTTCCTTGTTTCTCCTATTTTTTTTATTTACGTGTTCCCTTGTGCTAGTTTTGTTTCCAGTATTTTGAGTTCTCTATGTACTCCACATACCCAGTCCCTAGTTAGAACCCCTATTAGCCTTATTTTGAGTCACCATTTTTTTGGTTTTTCTTTGTTTCCTTTTAAAATGCCCAAGTTAACTATTGAACCAACCTTCCTCGATTTCACATTTCTTGAATATCATCAAACTTTGCATATGGAGATTTACCTTGTGTTGTCTGTTATGTCTCTTATGCCTTGAACCTCTTTGAACCTTGGTTTGAAGTAGTTCAAAGAAGTTCAACTGAAGGATTTGATATTAATTATTTTTCTTGCAGGTGGGACTTGCTAAGTGTTATAAGGATATTTTTTTGAACTGCTTCAAACCCGTTTGAACGTTAGTTTGAAGTAGTTCAAAGTGGTTCTACAACTGAAAGTTTTTGGGTGAAAAGTGCTCATGATTCCCTAAGGATTCCTAGTTCCTGAGGCATTAATTAAGGTGTGAGGAAGCAACGATTAGAGTTTGTGTTCTAATTAATTTCATTTCAAAAATGAGGATGGTTGTCATCATGACTCGAAAGGGGGAAATCTTTCACATGAAAGATAGATTATTTGTCAAAAAAATATAATCATTGCAAAGATAGCCGCAAAGGGGAATTATTAAATAAAGAGGTATTGTCATGGGTTTCAATCATGTGAATCGTGCCATAACTAATTTTCCATGAATGCCTCATTATGAAGTCACACTTCTACTTGTATGTCCTCCTTTCTCTTTAAAATAATACAAGTTTCCCATTTCATTGTTTATCATGTGAAAGGATGAATTAAAGGAGAAGCGGTAGAAAGTGAAGGAAAAAGGTCTAGTTTTTCTTAGCAAGCTACAAGTGAGAATACAAGAAACCCCTCCCCCTTTGCTCTATCGTCTACATTTTGAAGAAAGAATCAGTGTTGGGATTTTATTTCCTTGTTTAAAATGAACTTTGTTCTACATTTCTTTGGAAATATTTCCAGTTTGGAGTGTAGGAAGCCTTTTATTAATGATACTAACATAGAAGGTGTCAAGGTTGAGAAATTACAAACGAATTTCCTCAAATAAGAAGATGAATTTAATGATTGTATGAAAATTTTGACAAGTGGTCAAGTTGAAGCTACAACATTTCCCTTGCCCTTTTGAGTCCTTAGCTATGCATTGACCGCTATGATGTAAGAACCAAAAGAATTTTGAACAAAGATGGGGAATATATGTTATCTATTTCTAGAGAAACAATTTCCTTAGTTTTACGTCTATCTGAATGTACCTTTGTTGCCTTTAGCCCTACCTAGTCTTTAGTGGAGTATCAAGAAAGTCCAGACAAGTACTGTAACACAATGGCTAGAAAGTGGACAGAGACAAACTATAGAGGTGGTTCAAGGTTGCCCAAAATAGTCACCAAAGACCATATGAAACCTCATGTTCACGACCTCATGGTCTTGTTACACTATGTTAAAGGTTTAGTAGATGCTTTTCTTTTTGAAGATTGGATGTATCACTATGTAGAAATCATTCTAAAAGGAGAACAATTGTTGGATTGGGCTGAGTTAATTGCCATTTCATTGAGAAGCCAACTTAAGCATGCTAAGGAATCAAGGGAAGAATTTTATATCGCTTCCTATTGTACCTATTGTATTGCCTGCCTCAGTAATATTACCTCTCTTCCACATGAAATTTGGAGTGAGGATGTAATTGTCTACCAATACTACCCCCTACTCTAAAGAGATAGGGTATTAGAATATTTTAGAAAAGTGCATGATGTTCTAATTGAGAGTGTACATTTGAGCTTTAAAAAGGTGCTAATGCCAAGGTTATCCTTAAAAGCCCAAAGGTTGATTTAAAATTATGGGAGCTATTTTATTTAGTTTCCTAAATTCACCTATTTGAGAGTAGGCAAATTTGAAGAAGAACCAATGAAACTACCTCACTATGCACTAGATTTTTTTATCTTAGTTGAACTCTGTAGATAGTTATTTTTAGTGATTAAGGACAACCTACCTAGAGAAAGCTGGGAGTTAGTTTTTCCTATTAAGCTTGTTCATTTAACTTGCAACAACATGATTAATGCCTCGATCATCAGAAGCAATTTACTTAGTTTCAATTTTGGATCCTATTAGGGAAGGAGAGATTTTGACAACAAAGGTTTTGCAGCCCAAGTACTGGGTTTAAAAGGTCAATTACCTACAGTTCCACATTTAGAAGATTTATCATAGTATTGCAATGAAGAAGAAGTTTTAAGAAGAGATCACTCAAGGTTAACACTTCCACAAATCAGTTCTCTCAAGCTAAAATTGTAACTAGAAGGGGTGGTCGAAGATGGTTTAGAAATTGTCGAACTAGAATGGGAAAAGGCAAGTGAGTTGAAACAATTGCAAGTAGATTGGAGCCAAGGAGAAGAGGATGATATAAACTTGAGGACCAGATCTATCCTCACTCACATAGATAACTAGCTAAGGAGAACAAACTGTAAGGAAACTTGGCAACAAAGAATATAACCACCGTTTCCACATAACCCATAATAGATCATGCAAGAGAATAGAAAACATACCCACAAAATTGTGACACAAGATATACCCTGGGAAACCATCATTGAGGGAAAAACCCAGCCTCCAAAAGCATCCATCATCATGTATTATTCAGCAAAAATACCATTTCCATACAACCATGGAAGCCTTCATGGCCATAGCCACAATCGAGCAAACTATGTGAACAAGCATGAATCCACACATCCCATGCCATGCTTCCAACTTCACAAATGCTCCCTTGGCTAACCTGTCAAGCCTTGTCCCGCTCAACTCTTGCCTTTTGTCTTCTCCTTGTCACTCTTTTTCTCCTCTACAAAAACTACCCTTGTGGCTGCTTATATAGTAGCAAGTCCCACAAAACCACCAAGTGGTATTACATAAACCATGTGCTAATACCATGTGCTACCTAACCCACTGATCCCACATTTAATATTGGGCATTTAATTCTTTTCCCCCAATATTAAACAATTACATAAAATATTATCACAATGTTACAATACAACTCATCAAGAATATTCCATGGAAATCTTTACATGTTGCACGTCCATCTAGGCACAACATTACATAATAAAATAAAATAATAAAATAACAATATTAGGCAATGTGTGCAACACTCATTATCTCAACAATCTCCCACTTGTTGTATACATTGCATAGGGTCAATCCGTAGCCACATAAATGAACAAGGGAACAATCCCTCCCAGCACATCCACCATCATGGATCAAAATATACCAAGTGCTCCATCCTGGTACCCGCAACAAAATCAAAGTATCCAGCATCTCAAACATGAATGATCTCACCTCCTATTATGCCACTCCCACTGGACATATATAGAAGCCATCCAAAGAGAAAGCCACCCAACCTGTCGCATTAGAAGATCATAAAATCTTGTACCAACTGAAATTCCAAGCACAAAAAACCTGATCCAAAGGTAATCACATGTATCCGTAGTTGTCAAAATATCCATAGCTGAAATAGCACCCACAGCAAAGTGCCAAACCCATCCAACTATCCATACCTCAAAGGTATAACAAGTGAATCTCATATCACCGACATATCCAATCTATAACCTGCAATCACAAGCCTCAAGAGCAATACCTGCCACATATATATCAAGAAGCTCCCACTGCAAAAGATAATGTCAAATCTATAACCAATCCACTCAACACATCTCAAAGAAGTGAATCCATGTAGTATCAAGGACATCCACAACATGTAAACTGAGCAAGTATGATATCCTCCATAAAACCCCAACAAGAAGCCTCAACAACACCCAAACCATACCATATAACTAATCATGGATGTAAGCCTCTCACAAGAAGATCAAACTCAATAAAACCATTCCTAAACCAAGGAATAACCATTCCTAATCCAAAGAAAATGCCCAATATAAAACCATCTCCCAAACTCAACCAGCATAACAACATATGCACATGGAGATAACCAATGCTAAACCATCTCTCAAATGAACCCTCCAGAACTAACTCATGTACCATAGCTCAAGATCCATATCCATGAAAGACAAGCATAAATATAATGCAACTGAGAGAAAAATAATGGGCTATACCTCTCAAGTAGCAAACCGCCGAGTAGACCAAGAGTGGGGAATGAGAATGCTCATCAAGATACCCAAGTCTCCAACCAAGACTCATCTAAGAACAATCTCCTCTCAAGTCCATATCAGGTGATTGCCCCTCGGACTTCCTGCTGAAACCATCAACCGTCTCAACAAATACTTCTCTAATCCAAGAGAAATCAGCGTCACCACTGTCTCTAAGTATCCACGAGCACCTGTAACCAATCAATCCATGCCAACTCCAAATGCAACATAGCAATATCATGAAGTATCCAGCTTATGATCACTGTACTCAATACCAAGAAACTAAATCAAGATCAATGTCAAAGTTCCAACCATGGCCTCAGGAACATAAACATGACAACATGATCTTACAATCTCAACCAAAGAGATAACATGCTCCATATGAACATACCATAACATGTCACAACTCTAAACGCGTATCAAGAGTATACCATGACATAATAATGAAACCATCCTCATACCAAGGATAACATGCCAAATAAAAGCATAAACCACACCTTTGCCAAGAACCCTGTGAGTCCTCAAGATGCAACCATCTCCACATACCAGGAAGAACCATCTCCACATACCATGAAGATAACCAAGAACTCCATGAGTCCTCAAGATCTAACCATCTTCACACACCATGAAGATAACAAGTGCACCATGCAAATGTCAAAGATGCTTCTGCAGCAACAGGATCTAAGACAAACCTCCAACATCTACAAACACTCAATAAATATATCAATGCCAACAAAACTCCCACTCTACCGTGGTACCAAGTCACCTATGGCATCATAAAATCCATCCTCTCCAAACCAAGAAGATATAAACCAAACCAGGAACTAATCCTGCACTGTCACCCCATCACTGTCACAAGCTCCCACTAAACCATGTATCCAAGCTATCCATGACATCATGATGAAAAACCATCCTCTAACCATGAGAATCAACCAAGGCATCAAACCATCAAAGAACTCAAAGTGCACATCATGAGCTCCTCAAAAGAAACCAAATAACCATGATCCTCAACCTAGAAGATATATCACCATAACTAAATCAGAAATCCAAGCTAATGAACATCAAGGATGTACCTGTATAACCAATCATGCCATGCCAAAAACCATGACACCATGATCATATCCATGAACTGAGCATCTGGCTCTCAATATGTCCAACCTGTCAGCATAGTCAACCACAATCCTCTGCCATGACTATACTTGGTAACAACATCTCATCCCTTCTACATGAAGAATAAAATCATGTGACTTAGGGCATAGACAACCCAAATCCAAGCCACCAATCTGAATATGCATCAATAATGAAAGATCAATGGGCAAAGACAACCCATAACCAAGCTATAAATGCAACCTGTAAGTATAGACCGCTTACAACACTGCACAACTTGTAGATCCAACAAGCCATCATACATATCCAAACCAAACACTGATAACCATATCATTATGAGACCAATCTTGAGTATACAATGACATCAAAACTTAAATCTCCAATGCCATAAACTCACAATGTTACCATAGTCAAAATATACCTATAAACTATTCAGATCAATATATCAACAAATAAATCATGCCAAACCTGCACCAAATCTGAACCAATGTGTAGAGCTCTCCAAGAGCTTTCCGTTGACTACTCGAAGTCCAAAATCTGACTCCGTATGCCCAAGTTATGCCCTAATTCGTGCTCAAAATAAACAACATCTGACTTTAGGGCTCTTAAAACCTGACAAAATTTTAAAATCAGAGAACCAAACTTACACCATCTTGTAGTGCTCTGAATTAGCTTTCCAACACCTGTAAGAACTCTGAAATCCGATATTCTGAGAGAAAGTTATGGCCATTTTATTAAGACAGTCTTTTTACCATTTTCAGTACGATTTTTTCATTTTTTATTTTTTCAGTGACGAAAATTCCGACGGGATTAAATTTGACGGCCATCACGGGTTGAAACTAAAAAACTCTTTCATTTCCTCTGAACATCGCCAAACTAGGGCATATTATATATCAAAATTTATAGAAATGTCGACCCGGATCCAATGGTGAGGTCTGTTTTTACCCAGGAGGTCATTTCTGCAAGCTACCCCCCAAAAACCCTCATTTAAATGAAACATCCGAAAAAATCTTTTTATCCAACAATTTCCCATGCCCAAATATTTTAACATCCCATCATAACAGCAAATCCAAAACCCTCAGATCTGCAATCATTCATATATCTTGCCCTTTCTTTTATCCTCTCATGCATTCCCATGGATTCAATCTAGGGTTACAATAATAAAACCATAGCTCTGATACCACTTGTAAGGAAACTTGGCAACAAAGAATATAACCACCGTTTCCACATAACCCATAATAGATCATGCAAGAGAATAGAAAACATACCCACAAAATTGTGACACAAGATATACCCTGGGAAACCTTCATTGAGGGAAAAACCCAGCCTCCAAAAGCATCCATCATCATGTATTATTCAGCAAAAATACCATTTCCATACAACCATGGAAGCCTTCATGGCCATAGCCACAATCGAGCAAACTATGTGAACAAGCATGAATCCACACATCCCATGCCATGCTTCCAACTTCACAAATGCTCCCTTGGCTAACCTATCAAGCCTTGTCCCGCTCGACTCTTGCCTTTTGTCTTCTCCTTGTCACTCTTTTTCTCCTCTACAAAAACTACCCTTGTGGCTGCTTATATAGTAGCAAGTCCCACAAAACCACCAAGTGGTATTACATAAACCATGTGCTAATACCATGTGCTACCTAACCCACTGACCCCACATTTAATATTGGGCATTTAATTCTTTTCCCCCAATATTAAACAATTACATAAAATATTATCACAATGTTACAATACAACTCATCAAGAATATTCCATGGAAATCTTTACATGTTGCACGTCCATCTAGGCACAACATTACATAATAAAATAAAATAATAAAATAACAATATTAGGCAATGTGTGCAACACTCATTATCTCAACACAAACATGAGGATTGTCAATGAAAAGTAAAATGGAAAATCCGAAAAGATGGTTTCATTCTTTGAACCACTAGCTTTTGACATTTTGTTTTCATCTCATGTTACAGGTAGTTCACCAAATTCTAATAAGAAGAAAAGAATGCTATCTCCTGCACAAACCACTGCCCCTAGAACTAGGTCCAAGACCAAGTTTGAGGCACTCATGCAACAAGAAATTCAAAAAGAGAAGATGATGACTCAAGAAAAAGGTCTAGTTGAAGAACTCATTTTTAAGGATAATCCTAATGGTGATGTACAACTAATTGAAGATCCTAAATTAGATTAACCCAAGTTGATGACTCCCACCAAGGAAGCTCAAGGAATTTCCACTACTCTTACTATCTCATCTTGGTTGTCTAATTTCATCAGCAAGAAGAGGAATCTGCAGCTTGTATCTACATCTGTTAAGGATATCATTACCAAATATATAGCTCGTGGCTCTAGGAGAAATAAATAAAAAAGTGATGCACATTTGATCAAAGATCTAGTAATAGGAAAGGTAACGACAGAAGTGACCACATATGAACAGAAGCATGAATCTGGAGAAATGGATATTGAAGGCTTTAAGGTCACTCCTATGGAGTTAGGAGCCATTAATAGATATATAGATCACATGCTAACCCAATCAAAGAAAGATAGTAAAGAAAAAAAGGAGCTCAAGGCACTAGTAATAACCATGGCCACCTAAATTGATTCATTGATAAATTTAGTGTTACTTTATGGTGAATGATCAAGAAAGTACTGTACATACTTCATAAATTGTTTGGGGCTCAGGGCATCACCATGGAAAAAAAATTGGGCCTTATTTTATCGAGATTTTGGGCCAATATGTAATCATTAATAATAACCCTAAAGCAGTAAAAATACTTGTATAAAAGGGCTTAGGGTTAGGGATTGTTTTAGTGTTGTGATGCAAAAATTGGTTCTTGTGGTGGTATTAAGCTGTAAGGGATTACAAATTATAATCACTAGATCATAATAATATTGGACTTGTTGTTTGGTGGAGGCAGCCTAGGGATTGGGTGAACCATGTTAAATCTTGGTGTCTTGTGTTCTTTTTTGTGTGATCTATTATTTTTTGATATCATTTATATTTGCATGTAATTGTTATTTCTATCTGTGGTTTAATCCTAACATTTAGGTGCTCTCCCATTGGTTCATACCCC
This sequence comes from Cupressus sempervirens, assembly GCA_028749045.1. Taxonomy (NCBI): domain Eukaryota; kingdom Viridiplantae; phylum Streptophyta; class Pinopsida; order Cupressales; family Cupressaceae; genus Cupressus; species Cupressus sempervirens. Next base: position 770,330,145 of record CM053792.1, on the reverse strand, counting down.
AAAGTCTTTTGATCCCAACTCATCAAATAGCTAGTAGTTTGTCAAACAGATGCAAAAGGGAAAACTACTATTGAATGCAGTACAAGACTGGGTGGCCTTCTTAATAAATAAAGGTAGTAAATTCATCCTAGATTTCACTACCACATGTGTAGAGGGAGAGACACTATTGGGTGAGATTCAAACCTTCGTGCTAGGGTTAAAAATACAGAGTATTGAAATTTCTTGGTGAAAATCCCATGAAAACTGTGGACTCGTGCATGCTACTCATCTTGAAGAGAAATATGGGTTGGAAAGAGTCTATTTATAGAGAATCCATTGAGGAAATGTGATCAATGGAAATTGAGATTGCTAGGATGCATAAAGAGCTTCTAAAGGATATGCATGTTTTCAATCCCATAGGGATTCCACAATTCAAAGATGGAAATATGGACTTTGATGTCTTAACAAGAAGTTTCAATGACTCTGTAGAAAAAATCAAAGACAATGATACACCTACTCCTAGTGACTTCACTACACTGAAAAACATCAAATTGATGTTGTATCGAAATAAGAACCTCATGCCACGGAAAAGATGAAGAATTAAAGAGCTCAAATGGCTAAAGGATGCTTGCAGGTCCAAATTGTTGAGCCTAAAAAAACCCACAGTCCCATGCAATGTAGTAATTCATAAGTGCCTTCAAGAGCTGGAAGCTAGTAAAGCAAACCATAGTTGATAGAGAGAAAACTAGAGACAAATTTTAGTTAAAGTAGTTATTTTCTATTTTTCTTTTTGCAATTGTTTCAAAAACTGTCTTTGCTGCTCATAACTATTTTTAACCAAAAGGTTGGGATTTAATGGATGCCTTTTTGGATATGTAAGGACTATAAATGCTAGAGCATCTAACTAGTTAGGGGTTAGATTATTAGAAGGCAAAAAATACACTTTGATAAAGTTAGTACTGTTTCAAGTTGATTAGGTAGAAATAGTGATAGACAAATAGAATATATATATGAATACTTTTCAAATGACTTTGTGATGAAGGAAGTTTGTGAATATATATATCTATCACCTTTTACTATGCTTTAAAACTTGGTGTTTGAAGCAATTTGGTCACACTTACTTTGTGAGTTATGATGGTGAGTCATATGTAATATCTACTACTATTTCTTTGTGGTCCATTCTCATTTATTTTCTTTTATGATTAATTCAAACTGTGGTGGTGTTTAGATTCTAGTTAGATCATTGGTGGTGAAAGGACTATGATCTTTTCATTTATTTTCTATAAACCAATATGTAAAATGTTACCTCAATACCTAAGAGTACGTGAGTGATCCTTATGCACTTTCTGGTAAAAGTGCATATTTAGTTATTGTTGGTTTCTTTTAAGCTTGTTGATAAATCTTTGTAAAGGGAGTTATACCTCTAAATGCAATGAGAAACAAATAAGTATTATGTTTTTCTAACTTTTGTGAATATTATTGGATTTTCCACATTTTGGGCATAGAGTAGGTTACCATTTAAGTGGAAAAGACAATCTGCTCACTAACACATGTCTATCAACTCATCCACTCTGGCATGTGCTGACGAAAGCTCCTAGGTCTTTGACATCTGGAAGTTGAGAGGATCAACAAACTCATTAAAAAATTCTAGGAACTTGGTCTTCATCCTCTCAATGTCTACTAATTGATCATTGCTAGATACATATGACTCTGCGTGAAACACTTTCAAGTATTCAAAGAACTTCTCTATGATCTTTTGCACTAGGCCATGTACATCTTTAAGCTTGTTTGTAGATCTAATAGAGCTTTCCACTATGAACTCTAAAGATTGTTTCCAATGAAACAATGGATCTTGGCCTATTTTTGAGGATATTGTAGGAGATGACAATGTTGGTCTTCATATCGATCACCTCTTGTAATAGTGACAATTGCTCTGTCAGTTAGTCTACTGCCTTTTGCATGGTAGCTCGATGACTAGAAGTTGCCTCTCTCAACTTTTTGGGGTCTAACAATATATTTCCCAAATTCTCAATTAGTAGGGGACCTTGTTCTTTCATCTAATCAATCCATGATCATTCAATTTGCCTAAATTGCCTTTCTTCCTGCAACTTCAAAAGCAAGTTCTTATTTTCTTCTGCATTTGGATCAAATGTGCTAGTTGAAGTGCTTATAAGTGCATACCTAATATAGTCCATTATTTCTTTTTTTGAGGCCTTGAGCACCTCTTTCTCTACCCTCAACTCTTCTTTCCTATCCTTAATCTTCTCAGTAAAAAAATTCCATATATTTACCATGGAATCATGAGTAGGGATACCAATATCCACCATTTTGATCTGAAAGTCATTTGTAGTGAGTTCATGAAACTTACCCTCCTTCTAAGGCTCTACTATCTCCATCAACATATGGCTAGTAGAGGGATTAGTGGGAAATACTACTATAAACTTTTGTTACTTTGTCCTCTTTGACTGTGGCTATGAAGAAATTGCTTGCATGATAAGGTCCTTTGATGGAGAAACTTCTTCATAGCTCCACTTTTTCCTATCAATGGTCTCCTCCAGCAATAACTCTATTGAGAGGACATTGATCTCTAATTGCAAAGTAGTGGGATCAAAGAGTTTCTTGCCATTGGGGGAGTCTTCTTAATTTGAGAAACATTAGGGAAAGCAATGATTTTTCTTATTGAGAGGGATAAAGTGTCACCTTGTTGTGACATCCTATTCTTGTCCATCCATGGGATTAGTGTCACCATCCAAATTGATGACTTGGATAGGGTAGGCATGCTTAGCCACTAATTTTTCTTGCTCCTAGTCTTTTTCCTTCTTCTTGTCCTTCTCCTTCCTATATCTAGGAGGGATCCTCATCCACAAGTAGGGGTAATTGGAACATTCTTATCTAGAGGTTGATCTCCACCTTGGTCGATGGGCTAGGCTAGGACTATATGTTGGGTGATGCGACGCGCTCCCCTGCCCACAGGTGGTTAATTATGTGGTGTTCCATGTTCACTAACAGTCATGGCTTTTGGTGCAACGGCAAATGGGCCCAACAATTGGTATCAGAGCCTGGTTTTGGCCTGGTCATGGGTTCAAATCTCCCCGGTGCCTTCCCGACCCGCATAAGCACCTGGTATGCGCGTCGAGGGGGAGATTGTTGGGTGATGCGACGCGCTCCCCTGCCCACAGGTGGTTAATTATGTGGTGTTCCATGTTCACTAACAGTCATGGCTTTTGGTGCAACGGCAAATGGGCCCAACACTATAGATATTGAAGTAGCAGCAATAGTGGTGATCATTGCACTTGACTAGGCAGCTCTAGAATTTACTCCACTAGTAAAGCTTGTGCTTCCCATTCTCTTCTTTCTTCCTCAGGTCCACTCTACCCATTTTTCCATCCTCTTTATGATCCCGTGCATTAGGACCTCCATGGTATTGATGAAAAGACCTACAGGTAGGGTAGACATAATGGGAGTGCTTTTATTTTGCTCATAAGATGAAGGATGCATATAGGAGTAATCATCTACAAGATCAAAAACATCAATATAGTCATTATATAATTTAATTTCATCAATTGTAAACCAAGACCAAAACTTCTCTCAGTCTTCATATTCATTATGACATCCAATCCAAAAATATTCAATGTTTGTAACATGTTTTTAGGAATATCCCAACTTCAAATGATCTCTCATGAAGTTTACTAGGTCATACTTAGGCCTGAGAACCTCATAAATGATCAACTTGATCTTACTCTCAAAACTCTTGACTAGATTCTGAGCATCGGATCTATAGGCCCGGGAATAGGGTCCAACCTCTATGGGGAAGGAAACCTTTGCTATCTTCTTCACATTTGAACACAAGCTGTTCACTTCAAGTATTTGCTGACACAATTCAACAAGAACAACCTTTTCCTCTAGGTACCTAGGAAGTTTTTTAGGAAAATCATCAAAAACACCAATCCATAGGTAGGATAAGCTTAGGAATTGGATGAAAGAGCATCCAATTGGAAAATACCCAAAATTGTTTTTGGTGAAAATCTTTACTCAGGGAAGCTATGTAATTCCCAACAAAATCTCATAGTGAAGCTTTGTTCACTTTCACATACTCCTCAAAGCTCCTTTGTAGCTAAAGGTGTGGGTAGAATTCATACAACTTTATATTTTCATTGTGGTCTTCAGTCATGGGAAGACTCTACCATAAGTGATGCATAGCTAAGGTGTAGATCAAATTTGAATACATGTAAAATTTCTTGAATCCCTTAGCTAAATTCAACCATGAGGTGAGCTCATCACATATGATTCTGGCCAAGTTGATTTGTAATCCTTCGACACATATGGCTTATACGAAGAAGAAGTGATGCTCAATGAATTCTATAATTTCTTCTCTTCCTTTCAATATCTATAGCAATGTTAGGATATCAACAAATTTCTTTCTTCAAATTTTCCCAAAAGAGCATTTTTGGCATCTTGCTCTTCTTTGAGTGATGTGTTTGGAACCAGGTTCTACACATATCTTCTCTTCTCAAAGTTTTATTTTTATTCAAAATGGATGTAGAGGATCCAAAATCAATATCACAATAGTCCTCCTTTGTAGGCATGCCAAATGTAGATTGCATAAAGGCATTGTTTATGGAGAGTAGGATAGATTGATTAGGAAGCAAAATTTTCTTCGTCTCCGGATCATATCTTTCGATGCATTCTCTGACTAGCTCTAGAGCTTGTACATCCATAGGAAATTTGGAAGCTTCAACCAATCCACTCTCTTTCAATTTTTGGGTGATCGAGTGAATGGGTTGAGAATTAAGCCTTCTATGAAGATCTCCAAAGTCATAGAACTTAATGAAGTATCAGTAAGATCCTTTAACTCACTTTCTAGGCCTATAAGTTTATCATAACCTACTTCTTTGATTGTCATTTACTATAATTTCTCAGAAGATGAAATTCTTGATAAATAGCTGTTAAAACAACAAGGACACAATTATGAGGCAATTTTGATGAAATAGATACAAAAATTGAAATGTTCGTGCCACGCGAATGAAATTAATCACAACCAATGATCATAATGGTAGGATTTACATTAAATTTGATAATCAATGGGTATTTAAAAGTTTCTATTTTCATGCACATAAGGATTCATAAATCCAAAAGCCATATTATATCACTTGAAGTAGAGTAGTATCATGAAAAGCCACTTACCAAAACATGGGCTTTTAGTTTAATGGAAAGTGCCTTGTTTACCTAATTATCGAGAAGAAGGACTCATATGATAACTCAATGTGTGTGGAGGAGAGAGAGAAGACCTGTCTTTCCATAAGAACATATTTTGTCAAATTTGGGATCGCAATGTGAGGAATGATCCTTCAGTACCTTGAGCACCTCATTTTCTTATTCTCTGCATTGTGCATCCAACATTTCATTTCCTTTATGTCTCGGTTGCACCTCTAAAATTGAATTTTCTAAAAGCATCTTTTAGGCACCTCCATAGAATATTTTCATATCAAAGTCCTTAGCTTTTCATTTTTAAAGTCTTCAGAAAAGTAGTCTTTTATATTTCCTAAGGATGGAAAACCCCTCTAAAAGAAGCATTTACTAGAGAGAGGAAACCTTTACAACATTTTCCCTTTGATCTCGATCAGATAGCTTTGAGGTGAGACTTTGAGCATGGACCTTTCATTATGAGCTTAGAATAATTCTTTTAGCATCATGCTTGGGTCTTGTTTATACATAAAGGCTTAGAATTAGACACAAGATAAGTTGGCTTTAGAAATAGAACATAATACCTTTGTTTCCATTAGTGAGCAATTGGAAACCCATAGACCCATCTTTCTTCATAGAAATAGATTTTACCTCTGAAACTTGATTCAAGACCTCCTTGGCTTTGACTTGCACTTTCCTAGATCTTTCCATTACGAGATAGTTAAGTGTACAACTTATTAATACCATCGTGACTTTTTTCCTTAGGTACATGCTCGTTGAACTTTGTTAAGGGGGAAAACTAGCCTGATTGCTCAAAATCTAAAGGAGATGAGAATGTTGGTGCAAGATAGGAGTTAGGAAAATAAGGAGAACTTGATTCTCATTGGGAAGACACTTAAAAAACATCCCAACCAAACCTAAATCAGCTAAACCCCTAATGCATTAAAATGACAAGAACCCCACATGAAGAGATAAGGAAAAGCAAAACAAAGGATACCCAGAAAAGGTGCAAAGTGAGAGCCTTGGGAATTTGGTGAGAAGTAAGTCAGCTAAAGGCTACTTTGACATGAAATCTTGAACAAAACCTCAATACATACCAACAACTACAACTCACAGGGGAAACACTGATAGTTGGCAATAGATATAAAAAGTGTTTATCAATGCTCACATGCAAGTATTACACTAATAGACAAATGACCATAGGCAAGGCCAAATAGTGCCACCAGCATCAACATTGTGTCAATAAGATGGGGGTAAAAGCACAAACTTTTGTCACGCTTTTGTAAGGTAAAAGGCTAACAAAAGTATACCTGTTCACCTTCAATGACATAAAATTGGTATTATTATTTAGAATTTGATAATGAATTAAACTAATGAAATGTGTAGAAATGGATGAAGTTTATGATTATGATTTTTAGTAATTATTTGGAAAAAGAATTGATATATTTTCCTAATTTTTATAGATGATTTTTTTAGTTGCTAAAAAATGTTGAAAATTAGGGGTTTAGTTCCCACCACAAAACTGTATGGAAATAAAATTATTTCCATTTGAACTCAGACTAAATTATATATAACATATATAGCTAGAACAATCAAATATAAAAATTGACTTTTGACCTATATTTTCTTTTTTATAATGATTCAAATTTCAACTCACCTAACATCAATAGTTTTCATCTCCCATGACATTTTTGAAAAAAAAAAAATTCTAACCAAAAGAAAAATTATACATTTTTGAAGAGGACTCTCTCCTCTAGAATGTCATATAATTTTTAAATTTTAATATGATTTAATATTTTTTTCTTTCTCAAAATTGATATCTTTTTGAGTGTTTAAATGAGCTTGTAGAATTTGTTAATTACAATATGCTATATCTAATTAAAACATATAAACTCTATATGAGAATATTCTTGACTTTGAGCTCTATAAAATGATGTTTGTATGTTACTAAAAAAAATTCATAAAAAATAGTAAGAGTTATTGAAAATTTAGTTTTCTGAAATAATTTTATTTCTTTAGTAAATTGGATACAAACTAGTATAAAACATGCATTTAATAAAAATTTCTAATTGGAAAATTGTGATACCATATATAAATTATTTAGAATGAATTTATCTAGATCATATGTTTGAACAAAATTAATTTTTGTATAGAAATGCTCAAATTGAATCATTTTGATAAGTCAGCCTGAAAGGTGACACAACTTTGTACTTTTACCCATGGATATAGACTATCCACTAATGAATCATCCCACTACAAGTGAATGGGTGTACTATCCACCACTTACATGGCTCATGATCTAAGAAATGAAGTATGTAGAACACCATCCATTTAATATAGTTATGAAAGAAGTATAATGAGAGGTATATTATCGTAAGGGGCCTTAGGAGAATAATTTAATAGTAGGGCCACCCAAGATAGTTTCCTCCTTAGCATATATAGATAAGGAGACCTCGACTAGTTGCACACCCCACCCCATATATGGATAGGTGAGTCAGCATAATGATGGGACTAGTACATAAATATCATTGGGTCATTTCATTGATTAGGTCCGTCCATTCACCCAAGTTCCATATCATAGCGATTGGGCCATTGATTAGGTCATTCACCCAATGCCCTTATTAGATGAGGGCAAAATGGGCTTCATTCTTAGATTAGGCCCACTCCACTATATATATGGACTCCACTATATATATATATATATATATATATATATATATATATATATATATATATATATATATATATATATATATATATATATATATATGTATATATATATATGTATATGTATATGTATATATATATATATGTATATGTATATGTATATGTATATGTATATATATATATATATGTATATGTATATGTGTATATATATATATATATGTATATATATATATATATATATATCTGTGTGTGTGTGTGTGTGTGTGTGTGTGGGCCCAATGGCATGCTTGGTGCGATGTTGGATGCCTTAGTATTGAATTGTGAATTGATGGTTGCACTTGACTGAGAGAGATTAGTTCTCAGAGTGACCAACTACACTATATAAATCTATCAACTATCCAAGCAATGTACCATACAATGATTGGCTTTCATTCATCCCATCCATTGGTGCCTCTGTAGTGATGTTCTATTTCATATTGTTGATATCTATATCTGATCACTTGATCAATCTTTGCAATGGAAGCGTGGTGTGTTTGATTATATATTTACTAGATATAGCACCCTCAGTCTCCTGAGAATAGCATATGCAGGCCATCAACCATCAGCGCTTGTTCAATGAATATTATATATATATATATATGGTCGAGTGGCAAGTGGGAGAGGCCCCAGATATAGATATGGGGACGGTAAATCAAGGGATAAGGTCCATAGCTTCATTTCCCTCAACCTCCTAGCCATAGCTATAATTTCTATTACTATCAACGTAGGGGGCCTAACCAAGCTCCCAAGAGAAAGAACTATAGATGGTCGATGTGAGGGCCTTGGGGAACTATGATTCCTACCCACTTGGCTGGGAGTAGATGTATAAAATAGTTTGGGTAGTTACCCAACACTAACCCCCATATATAGATTATGACCTACCCTAAAGATATATAAGGATTTTTGTGGTTGCATGATATTATTTTATGTAGTTCCTTCCCTCTAATTGGGGCTTTCCCTAGGTGAAGGGGCTGAATCCCTAATGTATGCTAGTCCTACTCAATTAAATGAGCTATTCCTTAATGAATGACATCTAATATTATATACCCCCTACTATAGATAGGCTTCCTATTCTGCCCTTCAAAAATATAGTTGTTGGGCTCATGTTGCATCTTGATCAGAATGGAATAATAGGAGTGTGACTTACGACAATAGAATAGAGGGCCCCCAACTATAGAATTGAAAGCTATGCACATGCATGCTTTTGGCTAATGATAAAGCAAGGGATTTAATGTGGAGGTATCGATGCACTATGGGATCACACTAATGAAGAAGCTACAAATCAAAATAGGGCACCCAATTTCCTAACTAAAGAAAGCATTCTATCTATCCCTCATTTAAGATTTAAGTAGGGCAATTGAAAACTATCGACATCATGGATCTAGAATCTAATACTTCCTCTACTATATCTACTACTGCACGGGGTGGGAAAGATTAATTTGGGGGCCCTAAAGTAGATAAGAACCATTGATTCCTAAGGCTGCCTATCCATCATTACTACTAAATCATTCCCAAGGGAAAGATTTCTCAGTGGGATGGCCCTATCTACCTATCTCTAGGTTTTAATGCAAACTTTATGAACTGAATCCATACATCTGCACCTCTAGAACCTATTCTCAACTGTTGATCCAATCTCGATCAAATAAGATTCCCTCCTCCCAATAGAAAGGAAGTGGTTACCCAATCATTGGAGTGGTTGATCAGCCACCCAATGAGTCTAAACGTTTCCCTTCCATTGCTAGTAGTTTTCCACTGGATAGTCTGCCTGCCTAAGCAAATACTTCATTAATGACTCTATATGCACTGACAACTATTGAAAGGGTTTGATTCAACTTCTAATTGAGAAAGGGTGGGGATACCTTTGGCCCAATTATTCTACAGTGGGGACCCCTACAATTTTATATGACGTATATAATCTAGTGCATGCACTGATTCCCTCATCCCTTACAATTATATGGAAGGGGGCCCTAGCCCTTAAAATATTGGGGGACCTGCCATACCCCATATATTATTGACCCCCTTCTATATGGCTTGTAGGGCCAACTAGATAAAATCCACCCAGAGATAGTTGAAGGAGATGGAATCCAATGCCTTTCTGGGCTATAAAATGAAGGTCTACCACTAGAAAAAGGACTGCCTTTAGAGATAAGAGAAGGTTTTTGGAACCTCATTGTTGCTTATAAAGATAGCCTCAAACTAGAGTTGGAACCCCCTACCTATTTAGCTTTTCAACTCCCTTCTGCCCTAATATTCTACGTGATAAGACACATAGTAGCCTATAGGGCACCTCCAAAGCTATTATTCTATAGGAAAATTGTTCCCCTACTCTTCTATAAGCTCGGTTGAGGAGCTAATTGAACTGATAGGGTAACCTTTAAATCATCCATGGGTTGTTCTCCATTCATGCAGAAGAAGTCCTCATGCCTATAGGTTGATGTAGACACACAGTGGCCCCTACCCCTACTATTATAAAGGGTAAAGGATTTGTTGGACCATCCCTGACCCTGGTCCAATTCTCCAAGAAGATTATTTCATCTGGATGGTCTAATAACAATAGTGTTTGGATGGTATGGTAATAGTAGAACTATCCTTTGCTTAATGAGGAGTGACAGTGGGATCTTACTAGATCGATACTCCTACATCAATTCTAGTAGTGAGCTATATTGAAAATATTAGGCTATTAGTCAACTATAGAAATGCCAAGGAACCCATGCATGGAGGGGTGAAGGATGGCTAGTTATCGCTAGCTATTAGTTAAGATGAACTACCTTCCAAAAAAAGCTATAACTCTCAGCCTGAACTGTGAGGCCTTACCATTTAGCCAACAGGGGCTTGACTTTGCATGCACCATCACTTTCCACTCACACCCATGGTTGGAGATTGGTTATAAAGAAGGAGGGATGGTGTGGTCTAAACTAGAAAGGAGGAATTTTTCCCTACCCTATAATTATATGGGCTATAGGTAGCTAATGAAGCTAAGCCCTACTATTTGATGTAGACAACCCCCCTTGCCTATAGTAGGCACCCATCCTCTATAGGTGGGCAATTTTTGAAGCAAAAACAAGTTGGAAAGATAAAAAGAATTAATCCATCATTGGATAGATGGTCTAGCTATGTTACCATCAGTTGTTTCCTATCAATTCTATGGGCTTTTGATTATTACAAAGAAAGGAGAGGAGAGCTAGTAGAGTTAATTGTCTTGTTTGACTCCCTACAATGGGACAATGCTGATGCAAAGATGCAATCCAAAAGAAGGAGATGGAATTGAAGGCCTACCCACACTCCCTCTTGTTTGGGGTAATGGAACAAGCAAAAAAGGATGGACAACTACTCCCATCCTCACCCCCTATAGAAAAATGGAGGGTATGATAGTTTCCCATAGAAGAGAAGGGGCTTGAGTAGGCTCGCCACTTTGCCAACTGAAATCTGATAGAAGATAGCCTGCCCTATTTTATATACATAACAATAATAGAATAATAATAATAAGTCAAGGTGGCAAATAATAATAGTTCAATAAGTATTAGTTTAGAAAATAGCCTTGCTAACCCTACTATAACTAGACTAGCAATCAATTATTTTGGAGTTTGAAATCAAATAAAGATGGAAATTCTATACGTAACATGCCCACTATTCCCTTAGTATAGTAGGGTTGATTACCATCCCTCCTGCTCACCTAGGCCCCTCTTTCAGCTTCTACCTTGTAGAATAGTAGGGCTATCCCATAATAAGGCTCTTTTTGGTGCAAGGGACTAGGGTAGGGTATAGAATCTAGTGGTTAATATAGAACTAGCCACCCTAGGGTAAGTGTACCAAGTTGTGGTGCTAAAAGGGGGGTATAAGTGGATCCCTTTTTTCTGAAATCAGCAATTTCTGAACTTCAACAAGAATTTGAAGATAGTTACACTCAAAATTTTAAGATATGACAAAAACAAAAGTAGTAGTCCTTTGAATCTAGTTTCTAAACTACTAATTTTTTTCAAAATGGTTTATTTTTAGGTCCTCAAAAAGGAGGCCATAAAAAAGTGGTATTTTTTATTCCAAAAAAATATAACACAGTACAAAGTGTGCCCTCCCTAAAATTTTAAATTTTTTTTTGAAATTCTTTAATTGCTCTGGTAAAAAGTTACCTAACACTGTAGTTTATCCCAGATTTTTGGAGTAATTTTATAATGTGTATTTTTTGATAAATTTTTTAATTAGACACATCCCAAAAATGTGAAATATCTATGTGCTCCCCCTAGAAATAATTGAAAACTTATCTAAAATCAAAACATGTTTTTTTCAAAGTGTGTAGAATGGAGTCTAGTTTCTTAAAAACTAAGTGTTGTGAAATTCAATGAATGAGCTAAAATCTAGAGCCCAATTAGTACATGTTATTTTTTGACAAAAAATGGACATACATTCAAAATAAATTATAGTAGAAAGGCTTGAAATAGTTCAAATAAAAAATAAATTATATGGTTATATAGCTAATACAAAGACCTACAATGTCATGTAACTTAATTTTATTGATGCTCAACCATGAGGAAACTTGAAAGAGAGCACACAAGAAAAATCAATCATTTTTTGTAAGTTTTTAGTAAAACACATCTCAGACCACTTTACAGACTCCAAACCTTTGGGTTGGATCCCCAAGGCAAAACCAAGCCTTAGGCTTGGTAGAATGCAAAACTTTAAATAGCACATGTGTGCTATAGCATGCACATGCTATTTAAAGCTTTTTAAAATTTGAGTCTTAAAAGCATGTGTATGCTTTAGTGCACATACACTATTAAGACCTAAATAGTGTGTAGAAGAGGCAGAGTGAGAGCAAGAGAGAGAGAGGAGAGGGGGGATGGGTGTGTGTGTGTGTGTGTGTGTGTGTGTGTGTGTGTGAGAGAGAGAGAGAGAGAGAGAGAGAGAGAGAGAGAGAGAGAGAGAGAGAGAGAGTAGGTGGTAGGAGAGGGAGTGGGTGAGGGAGGGGGAGAGAGAGAGAGAGAGAGAGAGAGAGAGAGGAGGAGGAGGAGGAGGAGGAGGAGGAGGATGGGAGTGTGTGTGTGTGTGAAAGAGAGAGTAGGGGATGGGAGAGAGGGAGAGAGGGGGGATGGAAGTGTGTGTGTGTGTGTGTGTGAAAGAGAGAGTAGGGGACTGGAGAGGGGAGAGAGAGAGAGTAGAGGATGGGAGAGAGAGAGTAGGCGGTGGGAGAGAGAGTGGGAGAGGGAGAGAGAGAGTAGGGGATGAGAGAGAGTGAGAGAGAGTGTACATAGTGGGAGAGGGAGTAGGAGAGGGAGAGTGAGAGAGAGAGAGTAGGGGATGGGAGAGGAGAGAGAGAGAGAGTAGGGGATGGGAGAGGAGAGAGAGAATGAGAGAGGAGAGAGAGAGAGAGCGAGAGAGAGTAGAGAGAGAGAGAGTAGGGGATGGGGGATGCTAGGATAGGGAGAGATTATTTTTCACATGGTGCATACAAACTATGGTGTGTACACGTTTTATAGTGCATACACACTATATGAAAACACCAAAGAATGGTCATACTATAATTTTGGGTCCCTGTTGATCCATATTCTACTTTTTGTTTGTTCTGTATTCTGTTGTTCCAATAGAAAACATGGGTTTCAAGCTAGTGGAAGTTAGCAAACACTATTTGAAGGCTTTTTGAACATTCTTTCATTCTATTTGAAGCTGAAAAACACCAAATTCAATCATTAGATATGCTATTTGAAGGCTTTTTGAATATTCTTTCTATAGAAAAGGTTAGTGTAATCCTTTTGAAATATTCTTTGTTGTTATATAGAGACAAATTTGATTATAATTTGACATGTTGTTTAATATATAGTCAATTCATTGAAATTTGTATGTTTGAATGAGTTGTCATTTGGAAATAGTTAGAAATTTGGCAAGTTCTTTAATATATATTGTTGTATTCATTGAAATAATTGTAATTTTTATATGTATTTCAATAATTTGTAATTTACAAATTCTAAGTAATTCAAATGTTTGAATAGAATGACATATAGAAATCATCATCATGCCAAGGAAGAAACCAAAAACTCAAACAATGGAAGAGAGGGAGAGAGATTTGGCAATTAAAAGAGATAAAATGAAACTACTACGTGAACAAAGAAAATTGCAAAGCAATAATGAAGAATTCAGTTTCGAATTAGAGGAACAAGAACCACTTATACAAAGAAAACAAAGAGGAAGAATTGGAAACAGAAAGAGAACGAATGAGACTATTATGCTCAAGAAGACAATTGAATTATGAAGTTACACCATCTTCCAATTTTGGAGTCATATCATCATCTCATATTAAAGAGATGCTAATTTGTAGATCCGACAATGTACACACTCCATCATGTCAAGTTGAAGGCACAACATCAACATATCAAGTAGGTGATATTCCATCTATTGCATCTATTGCCAAGGCACATCATCTTCAGTTCAAGGTATGCAAAGAACTCAACCTTATTTGATGTTCAAAATATTGAGGGAATGGAAGAGATTATAACACCTTTTAGAATTTTTTTTAGAAGACCAAAATATATGATTGTTATTAATATTAACATTTTGAAATCAATGCCTGACAAGATTAGCAAGCATACTTGTCAAAGAAAAGTTAATCATATGTGGAGATTATTCTTTGAAGAATTAAATATTATAGGTTAATGCTAATTATTTTTTTGAAATGATGAGGAATTTGAAATTTAGGCCTATCATGAAGATTTTTGGGCTAAGAAAAATGGACAATTCAAAGACGAGTACTTAAATCAATAATAGTAAGTATCCAAATGAAGAAAGCTCAACTCATGAGAAAGACAAACAAAAAAATGAAAATTAGTAGAGTACTCTAAGGAGAGCCATGCTAAGGCGTGAGAGATTGGAAGATCCAACAAAAAATGAGTTATGGACATTTAGTAGTAGACTACCGTGAAAGGATAAAGAAATTAGTGAAGCTTTGAAATTATTGATAGAAGATTTTTTGAAAAATAACACACGTCTCCCCTAATCAAAGAGATGTTGTAAGGAGGAGGATTGGTAGCCAAAATTGCGACCAACATGCAAAATATATTTTGGACTCAACTTAGACACAATTTTTTGCAAAATTTATTGGTATGTATCCTTAAATTTGAATAAGTCAAATATTTTTTGAGATGGGTAAACCTTTTTATGTGAAGATAAATTACACATGCACAACTTCTTGTTGTAGGATACATATTGAATTTTCTAACCATTTTGATGTTTTTAGGCATATATGTGTGTTTTTGCATTCTAAGTTTGTTTTGCAAGATTGTGACATGAATGAGCCACCTAGATCTTCAAGGGAATTCATATCCAACATTTTATGTGAAATAGGGGATGACTAACAATTTTACAAGAAATCATGCTTGGATGGTACATGCTTATTTTGTGGTTCTTTGCAACTTTTATCAAATTGTGAACATATGGATAGTATACATGCAATTGGAAATGAAATAGTAGATTATAGAAAATATAAGATAGGGTATGCTCTAAAAGATGGGAAATAGGGTAAAAGATGTGATTTAGTCATTGAAAAGATTCCAGTGTATGAGTTCATGAAGATTTTTTCATGAAAATATTATTTACGAGTATGCAAAGCATACACATAGAGCTCAATGACTGAATTTGCAATTCAACTTGTGCAAGGATACATTTCCACTGGATACCATTGTTTCGGTTGTAGACTTTGAAGAGAACTACACACTACAACCACAAAATGAAGTGCAAGAAAATTATTATACTTCTCAACAAGTTTCCATATTTGTTCACATAACATTCATGCATTCACCTACAAGTATAGAGGATGACAGGAAGATTTTGAGGGAGTACCATTTTTACATCAGCGATGATCGATCACTTTCTACGGAGTTTGTACATGGTTGTTTTCAACTATTTTATGGAAATTTGGCTAACAAGCACATACCATATCATCAACACATTATTTGGTCAGACAATTGCACATCTTAATTCAAGAATGCACGGATGTTCTATTGGTTGAGCAGGATGCACAAGTTGTCTAGAATTCAATATATGGGGAATTTCACAGAGGCTGGTCATGGAAAGGGAGAGCACGATGGTGCAAGTGCATGCATTAAAAGAGCCTTAGCTCATGAAAAACTAAAGTACAAATATGGAGCAATATTGATAGATGCAAAATCCATTGTCCAGTGGTGTAACGATACAATGGGTCCAGGTAAGGAAGGTGAGTCCATGGTTCATAGATTTTTTTGGCTAATAGATAATGCTAGCATTGCACCATATGATTATTGTTGGACACTAAAAAGATCAAGTGAGTTCCACTCTTTTAGAAGCTTTGATGGAGGTTTATGGAGTATCCACACACGAAAAATGGCATGCTATTGTCCATCATGTGCAGAGGAAAATTGGAATGACTAAGTGGACTGAATGGGTGGACAAATAGGATATACAGGTTTTGGATCCAATTGACACCTATCATCCCCCACAAGCACTGGAAATGGTAGAGATGGATTTGTCCATTGACTTTGACCACTTGTTTGATATAGTGCAACCTGGTAAGATATATATATTTATATATCTTCATAATTTCCATATGTAACTTTTATAACTATTACCTAAGTATTTTCTAAATTTATCACTACAAGCCATGTTTTTACTGTTATTGCACCTAAAGATAATGAAGAAGTGACATATTATTATTTGTGTCATTGTGACCAAGCTAAACAAAAATTGGATCACTTGGTTATAGATGGTGAAGGTTTAGACTACCATATCAGTGCAGTGGTTGTAATCGACACATGGCTTAGACAATATTCTATGAAGAACCCTAACTTGTGGTTATTCAAGGATTGGAAAACTGAGAAGAAGATTCTTCATTATTCAAACCTTGTTGTTACATCAAATGTCCACCTGATAAAATATGGTGGAAAACCACATAATAAGACTCTTTGGAAAGTTTGCGAGTCGGACCACAAGGCAATATTTGAGACATTAAAATGTAGAGCAGATCTAGTTGGTTCATTAGATTGAATAGGGAGAGAGGTAGAGAGAGAGAGAGTGGTGTAGGGGCACCTTGAAGCATAGGGCCCTTACCTTTTCATTTTTTGTTGTGTTATGCTCCAAGTGAGCCTTGTAAGTAAAATAAGGGTCATTGGACCTAGGTGTGGTAGTTAGGGTATTGGATGTCATTTAATGTCCTTAGAAGAGTCACTATTTTGGCCTAAAAATAAAGGCATACATTTCCATAGGGCAATGAGTAACCTAAGGGATGAGTCATTAGCTTAGGTAAGGGTCCCTAGCATGGAATTGATAATGGATAGCCTATATAACAAGTTAAAAGTGTTAAGAAGAGCAAGCAAGAGAAATCCAAAAGTGGCTATATTGCAATTTTGCAATTTTAGCAAAATGTTGATTTTGCAAGAAATTGTGGATTTGCCTTTTAAAACTTGAAGGAGGCCAATGCAAACCATAAGGATGAAGGGAAAAGAACTAGGAGGAGATATAAAGACTTTCCAAACCCTAAAATGAGAGAATTTAATATTATTGTGTACAATTAGCATGATATTTGAAGGCAAAACTATTGAGTTTCTGAGTTTTAAGGCACTTTTGACATTTTTTTTTTAAGACTATACTAGTTTCCATGGTAGATTGGGTTGTTTAGAACAATTTTGTTTTAGGAAATTTGGTTTGATTGTCTTTCTTTTCATAGTTGCTCAAAAAGTTGTTTGATAACTTCTTAAAAAGTTGTTAAACTTTCAAAAACTATTCCACAAAGGGCTAGTTGGTTAAAACCAACCTTATAACTATTGGTGACAACCTATATCAGCCCTTAGAGGCAGGTGATAGGTATGATGTACTTATTTTGGCAAGAAATCAATAAAATAACCTATTTTTCTTGTAAAATTATGTGTTTAAGAGCATTGTACAAATTGGTATGGATGTTCTAACATGCATCAATTATCCCAATAGTTAGAGGGGTGAGTTGCCTTTCATTTGTATTTGGTTTCATGTTTTGATCCTTTGTAGTTTGCAAGTTATTCAAGTTTTACTGAAGGTGCCTAGAAATCAGCATTAAACCAAAGATTTTACCTAGGGCCTTGTTGTTTGTGGCACTTTCCTCCATGGGAATTTGATTCCCCTTAGTAGAATGCAAGCCCTATCAGTTTACTTAATGATTTTGTAGGTTTTATAGATGGCCAAGCAAGGAATGAATTTTTCCACCATACCATAGGTGTGTGGCTCCATACATGCACCATTCAACACTTCACCGCAATCACTATAAAGATTTCTCCAAAGTGATCCAAGTTCTATAACTTTGGATTTGGACTTGTTTCACATGCCCCTAGATGTTCCAATGATTTTTTTGCATATTGGCATGTGTGAAAGGGTACCTATAGCGTAACTGTAGCCTAATTAGGCCTATCAACACTTTCCAAATGTTGTTACAATAGTGGCTTCTAGTCTCTTCTAGTTTGAGGTTTACATATATTTTATATGTCCTAAAAGGGTGTTTGAATTTCACTTTAAATCATGTCTTCATGTTGGATTTTTCCATATTATGTTCAATTTAAAATTTGAAGGGCTACTAGCCTTTTCAATGGAAAACTATTGTAGTTGTATATCAGTGCTATTTGGACACAACAAAATCACTTTATCTAATGTATACATACCTTAATAGGTCTAAGGTGTATTTGTATTCCATTCCATGGTCCTTGTTCTCTTTTCATTCATGTTTGGGGGTATGTTCCTGGTGCAGAACACCAAGGAAGTGGTTTATATTTTAGTTTTCATGGTTTTTTTTTACCTACTTAGGCTAGAATAAACAAACCTTGGATGAGAAGTCCATGGTTATCAAAGAAAGACACCATTTTGTATGCTTAAGGCACTTTATGCAATTTATAAGCAAAAGTTGCTCATTAGGAAAATTTGGAATTTTTAATGTTTTTGGTCAAGAAATCCTAGGATTAGTTGCTTTTAGTCAGTTTTAGGTATGTTGGAACCTTTTCCAAGTCCTAGAAGTGGAATCAGGTGAAAAATGTAAAAATTGCACTTTTTCTGCAAAGTTGCATTCTTGAAAGTTGTAAAAGTTGCTCAAGTTTACAACTTAGTGGGAGAAGGGTTATAAATATTAAAATATGGGTTGTAACCATTAAAATATACATAGGAGATATGTATGCCTCATTTGTGAGGTCTAGAGGGCATTAATGTACAGATTGGAAGAAGTTGCAAAGAAAGAAATTCAGTTTTGGAGTCATTTTACTGTTGTTTGTATGCTACACAAACTATATGGACTTTTAGACCAGATGTGATGGATTTTTGAATAGATATTTGAATCAGATTTCTTTTTCTTTTGGTCTCATCATTCTACGTATTTTCTAACTCAAGTTATTGCATTTTTAGTGAAACTAGGTTTTTAGGACAACATTTTGGTGCACACAGCAAAAATGGGCCTCTAACTGCAATTTCCTTGGTTGAAATTTCATGGAAACTTGGAAAATGGTAGTTAGTAGGTTTCTTTTTAGGATTCTAGGGTTTCAAGACTAGAGGATTTGTTTTGTGATTTTTCCAATCAAGCCCTAGGTCAAGTACCATGAAGGATTTGACCTCTTGTAGCGTGTTGATTTGTGAATGGCAAGAGTTTGAGAATTGGTGAAGGATTGAACATTTATAAATAAGTTATTTTAGTTTTTTCAAACCTTCTTAAGCATTGAGTTCATTTCCACAACCCCATTTCCTACTAGTTGCTTTGTAAACCAAGCCTAACTTGATCACTTAGGTTTGTGTTGCTTTGTGAAGGAAAGGAAATGTTGGAGTGGAGCTAGAACTTGATGCTTTGGGGTTTGAATTAACTTTGAAAAGGGTATTCAAAAACCTATTTTTTTTGGGTCTTGTTTGAAACTTTGTGAATTTAGATCCAAAAAACCATTTCAGGAGGGCTAAAAGGGGCTCACAGGGCTACTAGGCCAAATTGGGGTTTGAGGCTTTGTGCAAGTGTATGATTCAAACACGTGGTGTAGTATATGATAAATAGGTTCCCTAAGATCATTTAACCTCTTAGAACCCTTGGGACAAGCTTCTAGGGTGTTTTCCTAATATTGACCTAGTTGTGGGAGATAGTGCAAAACTCATAAAGTGGGCAAGTTTGGTTCTTTGTCCTTGGATTCTTGGTGAATTTGGAGAGTGTATTTCTTTGATCCATTGGAGGATTGGAGTGTGTTGAAAACTTGTAATAAGGTTAAAGATTTGATAGCCAGTTGGTTGATTTCAAGAGTGGGAAGTCCATTTGAAGCTTCTTAGTTGTGCTCTTTGCATCAATTCCCTTATTAGGCTTTTGGAGAATCTTTAAACTTAGGAAAAGCTAGTGATTAGGTTCCCTGCCTTGTTTGGGTTGTGATAACCTATGATAAGTTCATTATTGATACTTGTGATAAGTGTCCCAACACTAAACCCTCTTTTTGGGAAATTTGAAGGATTCCAACCTTGTCTAATTGCCTAGTGGCTTGCCTTTTAGAAGCTTCCACCATGCACTTTTGCATCACAACCTATCCTAAGTGAACTATCTAGGATCCTTAGGTGCCTTCTTTGATGAGTCTAGAATGGGTGCTCTTGTACCAGTCATCTACTTGACTAGGACATGTTTGGGAACTGAAAATCTCTAGTTAAACTCAAAGCTCCATTTAAAGGTAGCAATGAGATTTTTGTTGTTCTATTAAGATCATTAATATATTTCAATGAGAACTTTGAGGGATCATGCCCAACTTGAGTATCCTAGCTTCCCAAGTCCTGTAAATGAAAGACCATTGATGAATAGGTATTTCTAATTGAAACATCTATGGTGTTGGAATGAAGTGTGTGACTAGATTCTTTACCTACAAATAAGCCAATTTAAGGCTTCACTTCACATTGCTTCTTGGGCAATTATATAGCACTTGTTACTTCTCTATCTAAAATTTTTGTGTCTGTGTACATGAGCACCCTTTCCTAGTGGTTGTAGGTTTTGTCTCTTCATCCTAAGTAATTGGCATACCCTGGATGGCACTTAGACAACCATTTTCTTCTAAAATTTCCTTTTCTCTCAGATTAATCTCTCTATTAAGAAGGTTTTATATATCTTCCTTTGTATATTTAATAGATGTAGCTACAATTCCTCTATATATTAAGCTTTCCTCCGTAGGAATGAGAAGGCATTGGGGAGTGAGGCCAACTATTGGTCACTCTATTAAAAAGGTAGTTCTTGGCCATTCCACTAATGGGAATTAGTTCAATCTTCTTTTTTAGAATTAGTACCTCATTTTTCTTGAAAGAATAATATATATTGTTTTCAATGCCTTTGAAATATCTGTAGCTGGTAGTCAATTTCTTATTCATTGACTTTCAATATTCATGGGATACTAAGGTATTTGGTTAACTAATAGGTACTAGGAATCTTAACTAGGGTCCTAGAATAGTCCTAGATGGACCCATTTAAAGAGCAAAAATTGCAAATGGAAGTTTGGGAAGTTATTGTAGAACCAGAATCAGTATGCAAAGAACATTAACAAATAAAGTAAACATTCACAAACCAAAAACTAAATTCACATATATGCTTAGACAAAGAAAGAAAACAAGAATTGCAAACCTCACAAGAGAAAACACTCCATGCTTTCTTGATTCTGTAGATGTGTCCTTTTGCTGTGGATGTATGCTCAAGATGCTCAAAAGTTGCTTCAATGGAGATGGGTAATGGCAAATTGGTAGCTTTGTGAGCTCTCAATTTGGCATTATAAGGGTATGGTTGATGGCTTTGGTTCTCAAAATAGCATGGTAACTTTAGCTCAAAGATTGTTGATGAAATGGCTTGGGATGGGATTCAATTTATAGGGTAAGGGGTAGAGGGATGGAGGGCTTAGATGCAAGGATGGATGAAGGCTTAAGGAGGGCTAGGATGCACTCAAAGGAGAGCACATGGATTGTTCTTGTTTAGCACCAATGAGAAGGTGACACTTGTCACAAGGAGGATGAGTGTGAGAGGGTAGGGTAAAGGGTTGGTTAAAGTCATGATGAGTGGGGTTGAGTATGTAAGAGGGATGTAAGAGGAATGAGTGTGGAATATGGGTGTAAGAGTCATGAGTGGGCTTGTAAGAGTCTTTATGTTTTGTAAGAGCACTCATGACTTGGTGGTTGGGATTTTTGAGGGGAGACTTTGGTTTGGATTAGGAAAGTCTTAAACTTGTTTAAGGAATGTGACAACATTAGGGGGTGGATTAGGCTTGGGTTTAGGATTAGATTAGGGATGTTAGAGATGTACAAGTGGATGACATTAATGAGGGTGGGTGAGTTAGTGGCTAAGCTTGGTTAGTATGGGTGGATGGGGTGGATTAGGCTAAATGGAGGATTAGAGATAGGTTAGGCGTTTTTGAATTTGAGGATTTCATTTATCAAATAGATTTATTTAATAAATGGAGATTTTTGAAATTAGATAGGAGAAAAGGATTTAATTGATAAATAATAGATTATTTGATTTATCAATTAGGACTATAGATGATTAATTAAATTAATCAACTAGGGGATGACAAAGGATTAATTAAATAGAAATTTAATTAATAATGCCTTTTTAGATAACTAAATAGGATTACTAAAATAGTGTAATCAAATTTAGGTGTCTACAGTTATAACTATTCATGCTTGGGTATATGATCATGGGAAACATTTTTTTGAATGTTAGAAGGTTTCCAGTCAAATTTGCATTTTTAAGCAACTTTTACAACTTTTGCAATTTTGCACAAAAAGTGTAACTTTTGTAAAGTTCACTAGATTTCACTTCTAGGACTTGGAAAAGGTTCCAAACTATTAAAAACAAGTAAAAACACCTAATCCTAGGATATCTTGACCAAAAACTCAAAAAGACCCAATTTTTCCTAATAAGCAACTTTTACTCATATCTTGCACAAAGTGGCCTAGGCATACATATCTATCTCATATCTCTCAAATCGTTGTCATGGGATCAAATTGTCTATTCTGTTAGTTTTGAGTGGTCGAGAAAACCTTAGCCCCAAGATCATCCCATCCCATTGAGCACTTGAATTTTCTCAGACACGCCAAATCGAAACGTCCCTAAGAATCACTAAATGTCATAGGGCAGGAATCTTTGATGAGGCATATCTCAGAGCTTGTGCAAGGTATGAATGTGATTCTAGGTGCTATAGGACTATGTTTTAGAGACCTATAATAACCTCTCTTGCTTTGTGGAGATCTTACTCCATTTTGATTTTTCGATGCCATCTTGGGTGATGCTGAAACTTGTAGCGTTGGCCTGTACAAAGTTGACAACTGCCAAATCTCCCTCACCATTTGTCATGGGATTGAACTATCTATTTTGTTAGCTTAGAGTGGTTAGGTAAACCCTAGCCCCAAGCTTATACTATCCCTTTGAGTGCTTGAACATTCTCGGGCATGCCAAACCAAAATGTCCCTAAGAGTCACTAAATTCCATATGGCCGCAATCTTTGATGGGGCATATCTCAGATCTCATGCAAGGTATGGATGTGATTCTAGGTGCTATAGGACCATGTTATGGGGACCTATAATAACCTCTCTCACTTTTTGGAGATCTTATTCTATTTTTATTTTGCGACGCCATCTCAGGTGATGCTGAAACTTGTAGTGTTGGCTAGTACAAAGTTGCCAACTACCAAATCTCTCTCACCATTTGTCATGGGATCAAACTATCTATTCCATTAGCTTTGAGTGGCTAGGTAAACCCTAGCCCCAAGCTTGTCCTACCCATTGAGCACTCAAATGTTCTTGGGCACGCTAAACCAAAATGTCCCTAAGAGTCACTAAATGCCATAGGGCAGCGATATTTGATTGGGTATATCATGGATCTCATGTGAGGTATGGATGAGATTCTAGGTTCTATAGGACTGTATTGTGGAGACCTAAAATAACCTCTCTCTCTTTTTGGAGATCCTATTCCATTTTGATTTTGTGATGCCATCTCGAGTGACATTAAAACTTGTAGTGTTAGCTAGTACAAAGTTTCCAACTATTGAATCTCCCTCACCATTTTTTGTGGGATCAAACTATCTATTTTGTTAGCTTTGGGTGGCTAGGTAAACCCTAACCCCAAGCTCATCCCATCTTGTTGAGTGCTCAAACGTTCTTGGGCATGCTGAATTGAAACATCCCTAAGAGTCACTAAACACCATAGCGTAGTGATCTTTGACGGGGTATATCTCAGAGCTCATGTGACATATGGATGCAATTTTGGGTGCTATACGACTAGGTTGTGGAGACTTACAATAACCTCTCTCACTTTTTGGAGATCTTATTCCATTTTGATTTTGTCATGTCATCTCGGGTGATGTTGAAACTTGTAGTGTTGGCCAGTACAAAGTTGCCAACTGCCAGATCTCCCTCACCATTTGTCATGGGATTGAACTGTTTATTCTATTAGCTTTGAGTGGTTGGGTAAACCCTAGCCCCAAGATCATCCCATCCTATTGAGCACTCAAACATTCTTAGGCATGCCAAACCAAAACGTCCCTAAGAGTCACTAAATGCTATAGGGCAGCAATCTTTGATAGGGTATATCTTGGACCTCGTGTGAGGTATGGATATAATTCTAGGTGCTATAGGACCATGTTGCAAAGACCTACAATAATTTCTCTTTCTTTTTGGAGATCTTATTTTGTTTTGATTTTACGATGTCATCTTTGGTGATGCTAAAACTTGTAGTGTTGGCTAGTTCAAAGTTGCCAACTGTCGAATCTCCCTCACCATTCATCGTGGGATCAAACTGTCTATTCCATTAACTCTGGGCGGCCAGGTAAAACCTATCTCTAAGCTCATCTCATCCCTATGAGCAATCGATCTTTCTTGGGCATGCTGAACAGAAACGTCCCTAAGAGTCATTAAATGCCATAGGGCAATGATCTTTGATAGGGCATATCTCAGAGCTTGTGTGAGGTATTGATACGATTCTAGGTGCTATAGGACCATGTTGTGGAGACCTACAATAAACTCTCTCACTTTTTTGAGATCTTATTCTATTTTGATTTTGCAACACCATCTCGAGTGATGTTGAAACTTGTAGTGTTGGCCAATACGAAGTTGCCAACTGCCAAATCTCCCTCACTATTTTTCGTGGGATCAAACTATCTATTTTGTTAGCTTTGGGTGGTCATGTAAACCTTAGCCCCAATCTCATCTCATCCTGTTGAGTGCTCAAACATTCTCAAGCATGTTGAACTGAATCATTCCTAAGAGTCACTAAATGCCATAGGGCAGCAATCTTTGGCGAGACATATATCAGAGCTCGTGTGAGGTATGGATGTGATTCTAGGTGCAATAGGACTATATTGTGGAGACCTACAATAACCTCTCTCAATTTTTAGAGATATTATGTTTTCTTGATTTTGAGATGCCATCTCCAGTGATGCTAAAACTTGTAGTGTTGGCCAGTAGAAAGTTGCCAACTGCCAAATCTCCCTCACTGTTCGTCATGGGATCAAATTGTATGTTCTATTAGCTCTGAGTGGTCAAGTAAACCCTAGCCCCAAGCTCATCCCATCCCATTGAGTGGTTGAACATTCTTAGGCATGCCGAACAGATATGTCACTAAGAGTCACTAAATGCCATAGGGAAGCAATCTTTGACAGGGCATATCTCAGAGCTCGTGCAAGGTATGGATGCAATATTGGGTGCTATAGGACTGTGTTGTGGAGACCTACAATAACCTCTCTCACTTTTTGGAGATCTTATTCCATTTTGATTTTGCGATGCCATCTCGGGTGATGCTAAAACTTGTGGTGTTGGCCAGTACAAAGTTGTCAACTGCCAAATCTCTCTCACCTTTCATCATAGGATCAAATTGTCTATTTTGTTAGCTCTAGGTTGTTGGGTAAACACTAGCCCCAAGCTTCTCCCATCCGGTTGAGTGCTCAAACATTCTTGGGCACACTGAACTAAAAGATCTCTAAAAGTCACTAAATGCCATAGGGCAACAATCTTTGACTATGGCAACTAGATATGACATCTCATCCAATGATGGAGACTCATGATAGAAGGTAAAGGGGTGATCATTAACCTCATTTTGAACATCTTATTTCTTGATGGTAATAAGATAATCCTTGTTTTTAAGGTCAAGGAACTTGAGGTCACTTATAAACCCAAGTAGCCTTAGTCTTAACGATTTTTATTTTTATTTTTATTTTTTCAATAAGTTGACTCAATAAATGTTTTGAGAGTAATTACACCTTATATAGGTCATATGTGCTACCAAAAACCAATTGGTTAAGCTCTAAAAAGAGTTAGTGAAAATATTGCATTTTGCAATAAAAGTTGCTGACAACTTTTTAGCATTTTTTTGGAAAACCTTGAAATTAACCTTGTAACCAATCAAACTAATTGATAATCAATTGGAATGGATGTAAAATGATGAAAATACCCTCTATGAATTTAGAGGAGGCATAAGGTGTTGGCAATTATTAAGTTTTTTTTATATGTCGAGGAATCACTGTTGATGTTAAACTTGTATATAGGATCATTGAGTTATTGTCAAATATCATTACTTCCTGTTTGCAACAGAAAACTCATACTTTGTTAGAATAAAAAATCACTTTAGATACATTTTATCATTGAATGGAGTTAGTGGAAGACATTAAGGATCTTTTTGGTTGTCTTAACAACCATTTCATGGGTTTGAAACATAATCACTTCCCTTTGTGAAGAGTTGTCCAAAAATTAGTAAATTACATGTTGTTGCAAAGAAAATACAATCATAGGATGTTGAAGAATCTCTTGGAAGCATGGAATAGATGATAGACTGAAGTTTTTGAGATAGTTATTAGGTGTTTCTTGAAGTGTCTAAGATGTTAGTTTGAAGCAAGAAGTTGATTATGATCCATTTCTCAAATTTGCTCATTTTCTCATTATTTCTTCCCAAGTCTTGAATAGGGAAAGTGATCAAGTAGTTTTGTGAAGTTGGGTAGAAGTTTGTTTAGTGTTGTAACCAACATGGAAATATTTTTTGAAGACACTTACGAGGGTAGGAAAGGTAGTTTGCCTTAACAGTGTTCTTTCATTTTGGATGCAATTTACATTAAAATGAAATACATGAAATGTACTTAAAATGCAAACAAGAAAAACAAGATATATATTATGATAACCAATAATTTCATACATGAACAAACATATAATATATTATGATAACCAATAATATCATACATGAACGAACATATAATGTATTATGATAACCAATAATGTCATACATGAACAAACATATAATATATTATGACAACCAATAATGTTACACATTAACAAACATATAATATATTATGATAACCAATAATGTCATACATGAACAAACATATCATATATTAACCAATAATTTCATAAGTCTAATGATGTCATGCATCAAATATATGTCATACATCAAATATAAAATGTCACATATACATCAAATGTATATCAAATATGTCCACTAATGCCTATACATGTGTGTCTATCAACTATATCTTCTCCTTCCCACAAGGGGAAGGAAACAAATCCCTAGAGGTCTTTAGTCGTCGTGTGGAGGGAGATAATGGGGATGGTGGGGTCTTCTTCACATGCTCGCTCATCTTCTTTTTTAGACTCTTCTCTAACTCGAGCTGATGCAAATAAAGTAGATATGAATAAATAATTACTATACATTGAAATCAAATATATGTACACACAAAATTAATTATTTTCTTACCGCCATCAAATAGTCACTCTATAGGTCCCCCTCAAAGGCTCGTGGATGATCGAGTGTAATAAGGCCCTACAACAATTCAATCAATATAATCACTTATAAATAACATTAGAAATTTTGATACTAACTATTATAAAAAAAAAAACTAAAACCAAGAAAATTCTTTCATACCTCGGTCAATCACTCTAAACTAACCATTGCTGTAGCAACTCCACGATTGATGGACTGGTGAAGATGAGGAGGAGTCTCAGACATCAATAACTGCATTTCATATAATATAATTTACATGAAATATGAAACATGAAACAAATATAATCAAATGAATTAAATTAACATGAAACACATGTACCTCTACGAAGCTTGCATCACACCTAGGCTCGGAGTCCCTTGTGAATGTCAATGGTCTAGTAGAGAACTAATGCACATGCATAATTTTTTTTTTGTCAATCCTTCATATGATTACTTAATAAATATATGTATTAATTTAAATGATTAAATCGATACATACCTCTCGACTCATTGATGGGACAAAATATGGGGCCAGGGAATCTGTACTAGGGCTGCCAACACTCTTACCCTGAATTTTAAACAATGTCAATACATGTTAATTAATTAGTCATTCACTATACATATGAAATGAAATCAAATTAGTTTATTATAATTGTAATTTACCTATGTGTCAATGACAAATGTCTCACTAAGGAACTCACCATTGACTAACCCATCATCCATACTATCTCTAACATGACTACCAAATGTGCATAAGGATCCACATGATGTGCACATGTGACTGTGACACATAGAAGGCTCCTCCTCAACTAATGAACTCGTGCAATGAATGAGGGTCTGCGTCAAAGCATTAGTAGTCCCTAGAGTGCTAGTCTCTACATGTTCCTTCACAACTGACGAAATAACCACATGCTTACCATGTGGCTTGACAACAGGTGCCCTAACTATATTAGAATCATGATGTGCCCCTGACCTCTCAGATGATGACCCCCCACCTATACCCTGAGAATCTAATATATCAAAATAATTTGGGATCTCCCCAAGGACAAATTCACAATACAATTTCTTTAGAAATACATTAGAACCTTGTGATTATTGCAGGGAGGGGCATCAAAGACCATCCACCATCTATCCCAAAAGTTATTTCCAATACCATCATATATGTACCAATCGATGGGGAATCTTTTAGTTGTAGTTTCAACAGTATCTTGTTCTCTAGGCTTTTTAAATAATGCACAAATGCTACCTTTTGCTTTTATTTTATTTTCCATCTTGATATGATAAATTTTTTTCATAATATCTTCTTTGTTCATCCCTCTTAACACACCAAATATCCAACTGAGCACTAATAGAAGCTACATGGGTCATAATGGACTCGAGGGAGGATGCAAATTGTACTCTCATCGGATTGGTTTCTCAACAAGTTTTCAACCTATGAATGAGTGCTTCTAATTCATTTTTCCCTCTTTCTATTTCATTCATTATGTTGCCTTGGGTGCTAGGAGGAGGTCTTCCAATTGGTGCAAGTTGCAGAATTTCTTGCTCTTGTTATGGAGCGTTTTGATTTTCATCTTATGGAGGGTTTTGATTACGATCTTGTGGAGGGTTTTCTTTTTGATTTTTCTGATCCAACTAGGGATTTGGTAGTTGATTATTCACATTTCCTAATAAGAAACCAATTGAATCTAAATAAATAAACAAATTTAAAGCAAAATTGAAAAAACCTACAAAACAATGTAAAAACTTACAAAATAATGCAAAAACATGTAAAACAATGTAAAAACAAGAGTAGAAAACATACTATGCAATCTCAATCTTGAACTTCGGCGACAAGGAGGCATTTTGAGGAGGTGGATGACAAAATTCTTCAACTTCTTCAATCCATGTGCATGTTGTTGAGGAGAAATGTAAAAGCCAAATAGAATGATAAAATTGGCCGTAGGTTTGTAGCCCATTTATAAAGAAATTAATTTTACAAAGCGCGTACATGCTATGGCACGCACGCACTTTGCAAAAAAAAAAAAAAAAAAACTTTAGGTGTCATGTTTTTGGCACCACAACTTGGTGCACATACTCCCTACTATTCTCCAGGAGGAATTTCTATCCCTCTAGCATTTTTATGCATGAATTATTTCATTCAAGCCATATAAGCTGTAGGGCTATGTTTCAGAAGGGCAACACCATTTCGATCTTTTCTTTCCCACCATTAAGTTTGCCAATAAGATAAGAATCAACAAGGGTGAATAATTGTAGCATAACTAAACTAGTAGTTGGGGCATTTGTAGGCCTATTCAACACTAGGAGCCCTGCAATTCTATGGGGCAATTAGACAGAACTCAAAAAGTGAGTATTTGGAAGGGAAGGATTTGCTCCATTTCGAGACAACACACATTAAAAGTAGACCTAGCTTGGTGAATAGTAAGGGTGGTGTAGAGGGAATCATAGTTCTGCATGTTACATAAATGTAGTGATTAGAACTAGTGATGACATCAAATTGCTATCTCTTGTTAGTTCATTCCTCTGAATAGTTTTTGTGAGCCACTATCCATCAATGTCATCTATGACCTTATTATTATATTATTCAAACTCCCACCTACCCCTACAATAATATACCTCTGCACTTGAAGCCCTCCTTTTAGATTATTTGGTTGGTAGGGTGGGGGTGGATTTCTTGTGGTGGTTGGTTAAGAGGACTTTATGGGAATAGGGGAATAGATGGTCTAAGTGGGAATATCAATGACTAACAAGTTCCCACCCTTTGATCAAGTGGCTAGGAGATTATTGAGGTTTTATGAGTCACACAATAAGAAAACTTGGATGCAAATGATGCCCTACCTCTATATTGGTTTATCTTCCCAAGGATTTAAAGCCTTCATTTCTATATTCAAGGATAGATCTATGTATGAAGTTTCGATTGGCGAAGAGTAGGATTGCTTTGTTTCCCAACAACTATAGATGAACCCCCCTACTATTCTATGGTCCCCCCCTACAATTTTTGAGGGTAGATGTATAGATTTGAGGTACATTACATATATATGTATATATATCTATATATATATATATATATATATATATATATATATATATATATATATATATATCTATATATATATATATCTATATATATATATATATATCTATATATATATATATATATATATATATATATATATATATATATATATATATATATATATATATATGTATATGCTGACTGAGTAGAATTGAAGTCACTGATTTGCTAGATGAGAAAGCAACATTCTTCATTCATTGTCATAGTTGATAGGTTGACAAAAACATTAATAACTTAATATGCACCATTGAATCACCTACTAGATCTACTTCTTATACCTAGGCCATTGGCTCTATCTCCGCCTCTCATGCCCCTGGACCAGCTCATTCTTCTTATTCCTTCCCATGCCTAGCTCCCACTTTAGGGAAAGACTAAATCATGCTTATTTGTAACTTCTTGCATTAGGTCTAGGTCTTTCTCTCGTGATTTAGAATATCTTGATGAACCAGTAGGGTAAGGCTACATCGGAAGGAAAAGACCTACCTAGATCAGAAGTGAGGGGTGGGGCCCTATCTATTAAAGACAAGGTCAGTCTGGTCTAGTGCTAGATCAATGAAATACTATAAGGATCCCTACAAAAGATCTTCCAAAAACTTATGATAGATAGAAGGCCATAGGGGCCTGCATCTACTTGCATTCATGCTGGCAACCCGTATGTGCTCACACCTCTATCTGTACTCATTCTCACCATGTTGTTGCTCACTAAGCAGATAGGATAGTAGGACCAAGCAATGCAAGAATTTGAGGGTAGTATGTGTAATCCCCACACTAGGATATGTGCTTGGTCCCCCCAGGTGTGATAGGTAAAGGGGGAGTGCATGCACGCTAGCTGAGACATTGTATAAAATCCACATGGAACATCAGGCATAGAAGCAAATAAATATCTAAACATCTTGCCCCCTTTTCCATATTTATCTTTTGTCATACCATTTTATAGGCTACCTATAGAATGGTAGGGGCCTACCCTTAGCCTTAGAATAGTGGGGCTGACCATTCCCCATTCCCCATTTAATATAGGGTTGGGTTAATAATAGTTGGGCCGCTTGCATGCACATGGGGTGGTGCAGATGAAAGCAAGGAAACTATAGTTCCAACCCCATAGAATTTATCAACCTACTAGCCCTACCATTCTATAGGAAAATAGTTTTTGTATGCAGGGTGGGGGTGGCCCCTACCATTCTATAGGCTAGATTCAAAGGGCCTGTGTGCGACGCCCAGTTGGTGCCCATTAAAATAGTAGGGCTGAGAAACATGTATCAAGGCTCGCCTAAACAGACAAGAGAGCCCCTACCATTCTATAGGCTAGTTCAAATGTGGTGACATTGGGGTCGAGAGGGTATATGAACATTGACTATAACACATTTGGCTTTAGCCTTCAATGTCAAGGCTATAAAAAAAAGAAAACTAAAAATACTACGAGCTTCACCACTGTCAATCAAATGAAAGAAAACTAAGTATAATTCAACATAATAACAAATGAACCTATGCCTTTTATACATCAAAAATTTGGAAGATCTTAGCATGGACAAAATTACAAGTCCACGTTTAGAAAATTACAATTTTCTAGACTGGAAATAATGATACCAACAATAAATATTTATGATTGATAGAATAAAAAATGATCCATACTTTAATGAAAATCTAAATTATATGATCTAATATCTCTCTCTGTCAAACACTTATATTATATTTTTATTCATTTTAACTAATTGTTTAATGTTAAAATATTTTTATTTCTAATATCTATACATTAAACTTTTAGATTTTAAATAAATAATAAAACCTACTAGTTATTAATTTCATATCTAGTAATAAACTTTATTAAAATAATAATTTATATATATATATATATATATATATATATATATATATATATATATATATATATATATATATATATATATATATATATATATATATATATATATATATATGTTTTTACATTTTTATTTTAAATTTTCAAATAGCCCAATGCTGCGATAATGGAATTTGACTTGGAATATTGATAATAAAAAATTTAGACGATTAAGTCGAGAATTTTTTTTTTTTTTTTTTTGATGAATAGTTACCTTTTCTATTAATAAAATATACTTAGTTTACAATTCACAAAAAAGGGGCCAAGGGATACAAGATCACCAAGTGAAAGAGTTCAATCGGCCAAAGCCGGACTAAAAACAAGGCTGCAGTTGGAATCAGAAACTATTCATCAAAAAAAAACATATAAGGCATCCTCAAGCTACCAAAGCAGTGCTAGCCGAGGGTGGTGGATCATCTTTATCTTAAAAACTCCAATCATCTTTAGGATTCGGTGGCAGGTTGGGAATAGTCCAGCCATCATCACTTGCAACAGAAATAGTGGAGGCCTCTGTATCTTTAACCTCTGGCTGTGGAGGAGAAATTGCTAGGTTCAGGTGAGGCCACTTCCCTAAGTGCACATGTTGGGAACCAGGAGGAGGAGTCAAGGACCAACTAGTACCACTACATGGTGAGGAAGCTAAGTGGTGCCTCCATCTGCCATCACCACCACTAGGAGAGTAGTGGTAGGAAGCCTGGGAGTGTGGGGTGTGTGAGTGGTGGTCGAAGGAGTGGTACCGAGGACAGCAGCCGCAGGGCGTTGAGGTCTCTGCTGAGGCATATGTAGGAACTCTGGCGACAGTACAAGGAACATTGCCCAAATGATTGAGTAGCTCCTGTAGGTGAACAAATTTGAGTGCAACTTTATTAGCTTGCACCTGAATCTGCATAATTATATTATTACAAATGCATGCCTTAGTATACATAGTAATGTTAACATCCAAAAAACTATGTGTCAAAAGAACAGCATTCCTATCTTTCCACAGAGAAAATAGGATCTCTAGCCTGAAGGTATGCCAAATTTGGGTGAATTTTCGAGGAAATCTGGGAGAGTCACCTAATAAAATCATATGCCAAGAGAAAGACTCGAGTCTGAATGGCTTGAAAAAATCATGAATCCAGTGCCAATAATTCTGAGCACGCTTGCATAACAAAAAAAATGCAAGAAAGACTCTGATTGTCCACAAAAGGGGCATCTAGGGTCAAGAACCCCAATGTGTTTGAGTTGAGGCCCCAGGGAAAGACCTTGGAAGGACAAGCACCAAGCAAAATGCACAATCTTGGGTTTAGTTATAGCATTCCATATGGTGTCAAAGCATTTTCTCCATTGAGAAAGGGAACATTGCAAATGCCATTTGTGGTTTAGTGTATCCACCATGGGAAGATGAGGTGAAAGCCATCTGTAGCCAAAACTTGGCTTGTAATTAGAAAAAGAAGTGGCAGGAAATCACCTCCAATCAAGCCACCAAGGGAAAATAGACTAAATCCCCATTTTATGAACTAAGTGAATAGGGATGGAAGAAAGTAGAAGGTCAAAAGTTTGTCGGTTTGAATGGACAAGGTGGTACTATAGTTGCATATCTTCCCAGGTCTTAAAACTCATGGTGACCCGTGAAAAGAGGTCCTTTGGAGTTTTGATACCACATTTGAAAAAATGCAGAGGACTGGCCCCTTGAGTCTTGGCAAGGGGAGTACCTTGAATGGATAATAGGGGAGAACACCATATGTTATGCTGATTCAAGGAGAGGTCATTACGAAATTCATCTCCAGCCCATCGAAGCCAGGGCTTAATAGCCTCCTAGGCTTTCTAGATTCTCTTGATGATGAAGGAGCCTTGAATGACCATGGGCTCACACATAATGAGAAGGGTTTGGAAACCAATCCCCTTCCAAGTAGGCCTGTTGACACGAAAGCCGAAAGAAATGTAGTGTTGAACCATAATCTTCCAAGCTTCATCTCCTAAGAGAGCCTTAATAATACATTATGCACAAAGAGCAAGGCCTTGTCTCCAAGTGGAAAGAAAGCCAAGACCACTAAACTCTTTTGGCAGACAACAAAAATCCCAAGCCACTCTGTGAAAGCCATGGTGATCAGAACTAGAGGCCCAAAGAAAATCCTTGAGCAATCTTTCTAGCTTCATGTAAGAAGCTTTGGATGGAGCCCAGCATGAGGAGTAATACACATGAGTGGCTGCAAGACTCTTAGAGCAGGTCTAAAATTTTCCCAGGGAGAGCGGCTTTTTGATCCAGTAGTCGTGATTTTTGCTAATGTTAGCCAGCACAACATTCCAAAGTTCCATAGGCGATTCCTGGAATGCAAAAGGAATGCCAAGAAAGCAAAATATTTCTCCATGAGCAACCCATTTTCACTCAAATTGGCTAAGCCAAGGTGGAGCTGGTAGAAAGGACTGGCAGAAGCAGAGTGTTTTATGCCATTGAATGGTAGAACTAGAAGCTTGACAAAAGGTGTCCAGGCAACTTAAAAGCATTATTGATGTTTTCTTCATCCTCTAAAAGAGTGATAATGCATTAGTAAATATCCAAAACCTTCTGTAGCAAGGACATAAAGTGCAGGAGCTAGTGGACAACCTTGTTTGATGGAATGAAAAAGTCCAAAAGCCTTTGATTGTGAATTGTTGATGGTAATGCAAGCATTAGCATCCCCAAAGAGCATCTCCATAGACTAGAGGAATTTGGGGCCAAAACCTAGAGCCTGTAGCATAGCCAAGATAAAGGGCCATTCAATGCAATCATAGGCTTTAGCAAAATCTATCTTTAAAAAGATGGCCTTTTGATTGGACTTGCAAGCCCATTCCATTCCCTCCCAGATAGTAATGATGTTGTCAAGAATATATTTGGACTTGATAAATCTAATTTTCTCTGGTTGCATAATTAAGGGCAACATGTGCTTGAATTTGAAAGAGAGTGCCTTGGCAATGATCTTGTATGACACATTCAGAAGGGTAATGGGTCTCCAATTACATAAATCCTCTGGATCACTAGCTTTAGGTATGAATTTGATATTTCCTTTTTTTATAATCACTCCTAAGCTTTTAGAGTGATAGGCTTCAAGATAAACTTTGTGTAGATCAAGACCTATATGCTCCCAAAGGTGTTTGTAGAATTCACAAGGGAACCCATCACACCTAGGGGACTTGTCATCCACCATGGAGTAGACCACCTCTTTAAGGTCTCAGAGGGAAAGAAGTTGCTCACAAAAAGTGTGTTGCTTAGCTGCTAGACAGTTTGGAGTAATAGAAATACACTTTCTGAGAGCTTCCTCCTGAGAAACCAAATTTCCCTGTGAAGCAAACACATTCTCATAGTGATGAACAAATGCTTGCAAGATGGCAGGGAGACTAGATAGAACAACATTTCCTTTGATTTTTTTAATCCCAACATTGGTATGATGAGCACAAAGAGCCTAAAAAAGCTCCTTCGAGGCTTTTTTGCCAACCTCCAACTAGTGGAGACTGGCTTTGATTTGGGCTCCTCGTGCCACATCAAAAGGATTGAGGGTGAGGACCTCAGAGGCTTTTTTGAGGGCAAGTGTGTTGGCTTCATATGATTGTTTATAGAACATAGCCAATTGTTTCCCATAAATGCACAAGAATCGAGTAGTTATGGTAATGGCATCATTCCACCATTGAATCCAACCCCTTTGAGAATGCGAATGTGGCTCCAAGTTCCAAACATGTAGGATGCGTGAAATGGTGTAAGCATGCATTAATACAGATGTGTTGAGGAAGAACTGAGACTTGGCCACCTTTGGGGTAGCTATTTTCCAGGAAATGACAAAATAAATAGGGTAGTGGTTAGATAACGTCACATCTGGTAGGAGAATGATAGGAAAATCTTGATCCTCAGAAAAAGAGAAAAAGGATTGTGCAATGATCATAGCATGATCAAGGCATTTTAATATGCAATCAGAGCCAGCTCAAAAGTTGGACCAAGTGTGTCAAACCTCACTATCCTGGCAATAGTTAGTATTGGGATCAAAAAGCCCAAATTTATTGCGCATGTAATACCAAGCTTGTCTTTCCCCAGCTATTCAGCAAAAAGGTAGAATGTCATCTTTGTCAGAGGCCACTTCAACCATATTAAGGTCCCCACACATAACCCAAGTAGCTGGAGGCAATTTGTCAGCTAGTTAGGCCCACATTTAGGATCTTTCCACAACATCATTGGAAGCATAAACATTAATGACTCCAAAAGAATGATTGTTAATGGAAAGAAAAAGCCAAATAATTCTATGTGTGGGGTCAAAATCATGTGAAATAACAACAGAATGAAGGTGAGGTGATAGGAGAATAACTACACCACCTTAGCCAAATTCATGCTAGGAAGAAAACATCACGCTATTTTGCCAAATTACACGGCATGCCAAAGCAAGCATGAAACCAAAAATTTTAACTTCTTGCAGATAGAGAAAATCTAAATTACCAAGTCTATGATGGACATCTCAAACATAGTACTTTCTAGTGAGGTCTGTGAGACCTTGAACATTCCATGATAGGAAGTTCATGAGAACTCTTCCATATCATATTTGTCCTGAAGAGAGGAGTAGCTATTCTGCAAGAAGGTAGAAACATGGTTGAAGTTAGATGGAAAACCCTTTGGACTTATAGCCTGATGTTTCACCTGTTGTATCTCTGCATGTCTAGGAGGACTGCAAGAATGCCACATCATTGGTGGTGCTATGGAAGAGGAAGCAAGAGGAGTTTGCACCCCAGCCAAGGTAGAAACCCTAGCAACTACCTTAATCCCCTATGAGCCAGCAGGGTTTGTTACCTGTAAAACTCTAGAAGCAGTTCCTTTGTCCACCGCTTGTGTCCCTACGCTGCCTAGAATTGATGCTCCTATAGGGATAGGAGGAACCACAGTGATTGTAGCATAGGACTCCTTGGGAGGTAAGGGATTCGAGGGAGCCTTGCCCTTACACCCAACAGTAACCCATTCTTCTTTTTTCCTTTCGACCTATTTGACAGGCACCTCTTTAGGTGTGGGCTTGACCCTAGGCGTAGCCAAAGGGCAGTCTTTGATCTTGTGTTTCGCAGACTAGCACCTATAACAGGTGTTGGGGAGGTTCAAGTAAAGAACCTTCTAAGAGAAGTTTTTAGTCCCAGTCTGAATTTCCACAGATCCATTTTTGAAAAACAAGCAAGGAAGAATGCAGAAACCATGGTCCATTGTTGAAGACCATGTCTGCCTATGAGGGGTTAGCAAAGTGAAATAAAAAAAACCTTTGGTAAGGTTTTGCATAGCATCAAGACAGCTCTTGTTAACCCTTTCTCAGAGCATAGTTTCAGGGGGAGTCCTACCCACAAAATAACCTATTAAGGTGTGTTGTTCTAACCAATCACATGCAGCATCAAATTCTTGCAAATGAAGGATAATGTCAGAATTACCTCATGAAAAACTTTCGGGACAAACTTGTGCAGGCACCATGGCAAA
This sequence comes from Cupressus sempervirens, assembly GCA_028749045.1. Classification (NCBI taxonomy): domain Eukaryota; kingdom Viridiplantae; phylum Streptophyta; class Pinopsida; order Cupressales; family Cupressaceae; genus Cupressus; species Cupressus sempervirens. The sequence goes on along the minus strand of CM053792.1, from coordinate 770,292,200 downwards.
CTGAAGCACTAGCATGAACATCAGAAACAACTAGTTCATCGTTGGCCAGAGCCATTATATGCTAGCCTAAAAAACTCTTCCAATAAATGTAGTGTGACAAATGGAGCTAATAGAGGGAAAGTTTAAACAAAAAGCTTTTGAGTCACCCAAATGCTATGAAAAATCAAGTCCAAAAATTTAATGACGATAACTTTACAAATACTGAAGAATCAGCTTTATTCTCATTGTAACGTCAAACATCCATTTTGAATTAATTGTTTTAACTATCTAACACACATCAAAAATTTGATGGTATGATATGACTCGTGAGAAATATTTTCCTGGTGGACAAAGAGAGTAACCATTTAGTCATTACTATGACAGAGATAGTCGTGAAGTATTTAACACGGTCTTTACACTGTCAAGTCATGGTTTTGTTTTATGGATGATATTCTCCACCTGTTATTGAATCAAACAAAATAGATGGGAAATAAAATAAAAATGATAAGCTCTATTTTCCAATCAAACGAAAAAAGACTTTGACTATCTTACTTTATATGGTTTTTCATGGGTTAGCCTAGGCAAACTTTCCATGTGACCAAACAATTATTTTAGATTATTTTAGAAATTTGAATAATAGATTGATACCAAACTAGTGAGTATAGTTAGATAGATTGTCAGATATTTAGTCACCACACGGCACTGAAAAAACTCTTAGTTAATGTGGTTGCTGCACAGTTTCAGTTCAACTTGTTAATTGGACATCCAGTAGAGGGAAAAAGCTATATAAGGATGCTAATCTCACCAACAAATAACATAAGTCAACGAGGAAGATGAAGATGGTTTGTCTCCTGCTCCTCCTTTTATTGGTATTCCCTGTCTTACATGCATCGCCTTCAAATGATTCTGACGAAGCAGCTCTCCTCTCATTCAAGAGTTCCCTCTCTCTTGACTTGTACAATTCATTGTCCAATTGGTCTCCAAATCACTCCTTCCGCAACTGGACAGGAGTTGCTTGTTCTTCTCGTCATCAACAAGTTGTTTCCTTGAATGTCATAGGTATGTCTTTAGAGGGTCCCATCTTTCCTTTCCTTGGCAATCTCTCTTTTCTTAGGATACTTTACCTCTGGAACAATAGTTTTGAGGGTCATATTCCTCCTCAACTAGGGAAGCTTTTTCATCTTACAAAGCTCAACTTGTCTAAAAATAAACAAAAAGGTTCCATTCCATCCACTTTAGGAGATTTTCATTCTTTGCAATTTCTCAGCCTATCTCTTAACAATTTGACTGGCATCATTCCCTCTGAGCTTGGCCTTCTTTCACATTTAGAGAAACTCTGGGTAGGTGTGAACCCACTAATAACCACAATTCCATCTTTTATAGAAAACTTTTCCTCTTTAATTGACTTGGATATGGCACAAGCTCAAATTTATGGTAATATTCCGATTGAATTGGGTATGCTCACTCAATTAAGAAGCCTCACTCTTGACACCAATAACCTGACAGGAGGGATTCCCACATCTCTTTCTAATTGTACTCTTCTCCAAGTAATAGGACTGTATGATAATCCATTTAGTGGCCACATTCCTTGGCAACTTGGTCAGTTAGTAGAGTTGCAATTGTTGTATTTGTGGGGAAATAACCTTACTAGAAAAATAACAAGCTCGCTCTCTAATTGCACACAACTTCAAGAGATTGAATTAGCTAGCAACGAACTAAGTGGCATGGTGCCCTTGGAGTTTGGAAAATTACTTTGGCTTGAGTGGCTTGATTTAGCAAGAAATCATCTTGTGAGTGATATTAGTGGCCTGTCTATTCTTAAAGTACTGACCAATCGTTCCAACTTAGAAAACTTAGATTTTTCTGCTAACAATCTCAATGGAATTTTACCCGCTTCTATTAGCCAGCTATCAAGAAAAATCTCATACTTGGCATTGGACTCGAATAAAATTGAGGGATTCATACCAAGTTCTATTAGCAACCTAACAATGTTGGCAGTGCTAAACTTAAGCAGCAATTACTTTAGTGGGAATATTCCATCAACACTTAGTCAACTGTCAAATCTAGAAGCACTGTGCCTTGATAGGAACAATTTATATGGGAAAATTCCAAAGAGTTTGGGACATGCAAAAAGACTTAGTTTGTTATCAACGAGTGGAAACATGATTTCAGGGAACATTCCAGAAAGTCTTGGTGATCTTCCATAGTTAAGGGATCTTGTTCTTCATCACAATCAGCTATCAGGAAAAGTACCTGTTGGTCTAGCGAGATGCATCACATTAGAAAAGTTGGACTTGGATCACAATAATCTGGAAGGAAATATACCTTCCGAATGGACAAGTTTACAAAATTTCCAATTTTACTTCAACATTTCAAACAATTTCTTACAAGGTTCTCTTCAAGCAGCAAGCAAAATGGTAATGGTCCAAGCTATAGATGTATCTCACAACAACTTCACAGGTGAAATTCTAGTTCAATTACCAAATTGTATAGAATTGCAATATTTGAATCTATCGTGGAACTCATTTGATGGTGTAATTCCTGCATCACTCAAAAATCTAAAAAAATCTTCAGGACATTGATCTCTCTAACAATAATTTGTCAGGTACAATCCCAATAATAGATTTACAAGAAATGAGAATGCTCCAGCATGTCAATCTCTCTTCAAATAAATTAATTGGAGAGGTTCCAAAGGGAGGAGTTTTTAGAATGGTTGATGAATCAGCATTTTTAGGAAATGTTGGTCTTTGTGGTAAGTGGATTAAATTGCAGTCACGTTCTAATTCCAAGCACAAACAAAGCTTAGTATCCCAAAAAGTAATATTACCTATTGTGATTGGCACTGCAATCTTCATTATGTCTTCTATATTAGTAATTTCTTATATGAGACCTGCTAAGAAAAGGACACCTGAGCTCACTACTGGGCCTAGAATAATTTCCTTTGATGAGCTTGTGGATGCAACTAGTGACTTTAGTCAAAGTAATCTTTTAGGGGTCGGGAGTTTTGGATCTGTCTATAAAGGGACTCTCAATGATGGCACAAATATTGCTGTTAAAATTCTCAGTTTACAAGATGAAAATGTTCTTCAAAGTTTTGATAGTGAATGCAATGTATTAAAAAGAGTGAGGCATCATAATGTCATGAAAATTATTTCAACATGTTCTACTAATGATTTCAAAGCTTTGATTCTTCCATTCATGTCAAATGGAAGTTTAGAGAGATTGTTATATTCCTTAGGAGAAGATGAATTTCAATTACATTTGAATAATCGATTAAGAATAGCAATGAAGATAGCACAATGAATGGAATATCTCCATCATCGTTGTTTTGTGAGGGTCATTCATTGTGATCTAAAACCCAGTAATGTGCTATTAGGAGATGATATTACACCATGTATAACAGACTTTGGCATTACAAAAATCCTATTTGAGAATTCAATAGACTCATTTACTCTTACAAATGCACTCAAGGGATTTGTTGGCTACATTGCACCTAGTATATATTTTACTAGTTATTATTATTATTTATTTATTAAATATCTAAATTAAAAGTAATACTTATTGTGTTGCATTGTAGAGTATGGAATGGGTGGAAATGTTTCAACAAAAGGAGATGTATATAGCTATAGAATTCTACTTCTAGAGTTGTTGAAAAGGAGACCTACAGATGACATCTTTGTAGAAGGTATCACTCTTTCAAAATGAGTGGGTATGAATTTTCCAATAGAATAACAGAATTGGTGGACAGTAGTCTGCTTATAAATGTTAAAGAAAGTGACATATCAATGGTAATGGCACACATTACCCAAATTATGTAAGTGGGACTGATTTGCACAAGGGAGCTACCACGACAATGCCCAAATATGATGGAGGTGGTTAAGAAAATAGAAAAAATAACAAATTCATTTCTTGGAAATCCTAGGGATTTTCACTTTCCTATAGATATATCTCCTTTCCTAGATAGTACACGTGGTCCACAACACACTTTAGAAGATTCATCATCTACATCTTAGCTCTATTTTTACTACATTGATTACATAATTGTAAATTATTTTAAACTGTTTTATTACTATTGTGGGTTTGACTTATTCTAAGATTTTGTAAGGAGGCAATGTTTAATGTTAGAAATAGTTAGAAATATATAAAGCTCTCAATCATTTTATTGATTGGACACACACACACACACACAATTAAATAGAAAGAAAGTTAAAACAAAAATAATATGAGATTTTATTGTGATATTGCTATCAGAATTTAACTATGTGATTTTGAGTCAAACTGATTGACCCATGTTTGACTCAAAATCACATAGTTAAATCTTGATAGCAATATCACAATTTGACTTACTGTGGAAATTATCTCCTACTTATCATGAGATTTTATTTTTAACGCTAATTATCTTCTTTCTCTACAAAGGTCTAAATTTTACTGATGCAAAATTTAGTTAAATTAAAAAAAAGCCTTAATTTATTTCTTTGAAGGAGGGTTACGTTATTTTATTTAATAGAACATTTATTTCTAAAAGTGATCAAATGATCTATAGAAACTCACATGTCTTATTATGAAATATTGTAAAATAATAAATATATTTCAAAAATAATATTTATCATTAAAACAAATGAAGAATTTAAGATTTCATCATCAATGAGGTTATTGCAAATGATTGTTTGTTTTCATAAACATTTTATGGAAAATTTATTGAAAATATATCTAAATGTTATAAGTTGTGCAATACATAAATATGAAACATAACCAAGTTTTTACTTATTATTTTACAAAAAAATATGTATATAGTTGAATAGAACTATTAATTAAAAAATAAATAATACACTTTAACATAGTTGTTGCAAATACTCATAGAATAGAAATAGACTCACCATAATTAATGTGAAAATTAAACTAATTTATACCATCATTATTTCAAAAGAAAGAAATTTGTACACTCAAATGCTATTAAAGTTGATATTCCATGTAAGCTAAGATTAGGTTGGTGAAGCTAAAATGTTCATTTTTAAATGAGTGTCATTTCAATAGGAATGATAAAAACATAAACCTCAAAGTTGTTAATGAGATAGGTAAAATATTATGTTTGCATATCCGCAAGAAAAAAATTTGAGCTATTAATAGAAATTAATGAATACAATTAAATGTTCGTAAAATGTTCAAGGCCTCTATAAAACAATTAAAAATTAAATAGTATAACACTTTGATTGGTAAGGAGTGACATTGAAACAATGAAAAAATATATATATATATATAATTGGAATGACTCTTGAACTTTTGTTGGAATATTCATAGCAATGTACATTAATTGTAAAAAGTATCCTAGCATATTCATTTACAATATTAAGATAATATGATTTATAGAATAGAATGATGACCATCTCATGTAAAAGATATATAAACAACTAAAATTCAAGTGTGTATATAGAAAACAATATGGTTTTTTGATTTGTCATGATAGATAGTTAAATCAAATATAGTCGTGTAATGATGATAGTGATTCACAATGTTTCCAATGCATGCATGACATTCCCTACACTTCTAATTTTGTGAGGCCCTTACCTTGTCTATATAAAAAATGGAAATAGAATATATGTATTATTTGAGTGTGTAAATAATAAGAGAGTGAAGGGAAATGGGAGCACCCCAAAAAGTCATCTGAGATCAGTACGCACATCTTGTATCCAATAGTTCCTTGAACAACTTCTAATAAGCAAATACTAATGCATACTACTATACCATAAAAGTGGAAAATGACATAGTTGATTTCCCACAGTTAAAACCTTTAAGAAAAGTGATTGCAATTTACAAATCTAAATAAATTTCAGCAACATTATGACATACATATTGTTATTCTACAATCATAATACTAGAAGAATGAGACAGAATAAAGAACATAGATATATACGTGGGGAAAATCTTTTCAAGTAAAAACCCCACCCTCCAAACCATCAAGCTAATGTATTATTCAGCAACAAGTTATAATACATTTTTAGCCTTCACATGGAGATTTACGTCTTACTCTATTCTAGAGAAAATCTAGTAATAAAACCTTGTGCAAATAACTTATCATCTCTCTCTTAATTCTCTACAACAATTCTTTGTACTCAAAGAGTTTGCATACAAGAGGAAATAGGTTCTAAAGCATTTACATTCAATACATCTACAAATTATTTTAGAAACTTCCTTATGCACAACCCTTGCATAAAAGCAAAGCATAAGAGAATAAATCACCAAAAAATAGAAGCTTTCTATTTTTCTACTCCAAGTCTTTTCTTGTGGAAGAATCCAACTCCATTTAGAAACTTTCCAAGAAAGCACAAATAAAATAATAAATCATGGTAAGGTTGAATCAACTTATCCCAAAAATCTCCCACTTTATGAAGACCTTATAAGATTCAAACTGATGAAACTATATCATCATAGTGATTCATGAAACCACATAAATCTTAACACATGCTCTCGTGCTCCAACAAGTTCCTGCCCAAATAACACAAGCATAATATCCTAGTGATAAAAAAGGCTACACAACACTACCACCACTCCACTACGCTCATGAGCTACACAAAGTATTAAAAAAAATCAACTTCTTAGCCCAAAAAAATTGTGAAGTCATTCTCTAGAGAACAAGATTAAACATCAGCCATTATAACAACCAAATTGATTAGTCCAATCCAAATGATAAACCCATGAGATTGAAAATAAAATCCACAATAAATTCTAACCCATCTAGTCACCCATATCTCAAAGGTATTGAACAGCTGAAAACTCATGCCAGTAACATAACCAACCCATAAACTACAACCTCAAGCTCTATGTGCAAACTAGTCGATGAAGACCGAACACATACAAGAACTCCCACTATATGGGTAATGTCAAATCTGAAAAATCAAAAGCATAATGAGTCTACTGATAACAACACAAAGAAAGTGCAACCATGTAGTACCAAGGACCATCCACAAAGATATGCAAATCATGTAGCAAAAACATTGCAAGAAACATCTCTCTCGTCCAATCTCTACAACTCTTCTATGTTCTCCACATCCAACAAAGAAAAGAGATAAAGGAACCACCTTTTCATCACAAAAAATAATGAAGTACAAGTGATAACAAATGACCACAAAAAGAGTGACCACCATAGCTCCAACAGATCTCAAAAACAATGTTATGTGAACCAAAACATCCAAGAAGATAACCAAGACCAAAGAAAGAAATTGCAAATCATAAGCATGTAGAATGTCCTACAAACACTTCTAAATGTCAACTATGCCAAGTATGATCTTCTTCACAACCCCAAAAGAAACGCCACAACAACATCCAAAACTATTCAACTTCAATAGATTATACATAACATTATATCATGAATCTACATGGATGTAAGCCTCTAAAATAAGATCAAACAACTCCATTCCCGTTTTAGGAAATCAGCCCACTACCATCTCCTACTGTCAACATTAATGAAAATACACCTCAAGGAGATAATAATGTTATCCATCTCTCATAATGAATCCTTTAGAACCATCTAATTGTAGCTCAAGATCCATGAATATGAAAGAAAAGATAAAGCACCTGAAAGTAACATTAGGCAATACCTCTCAAGTGATAAACTACCGAGTAGACCAAGAGAAAGGAATGAGAATGCTCCTCCAAGATATGTAGGTCACCCTATGACTTATCCAAGAACAATCTCCTCATAGGTCTCTATTGAACTCACGTCCAACAAATGTGTAGGCTCCTTGGACTTTCTATTGAAATATCATCAAGAGCATACATCTCAACAACATGTCTCTCATCTCAAGAGAACTCTAGCCTCACCTAAGTCTCCAAGTATCCACAAGCACTTATAATCAATCACTCCATGCAAAACTCTACTGCACATAGCATTGTCATGAAGTATTAATCAAATGATCAAAGTAGTCAATACCAAGAAACTAAACCAAGATCAATGTTAAAGCTCCAACCATGGAATCGGGAACATAAATATGACATCATGATCTAAACCATCTCCTCCAAAGAGATTACATGCATCATGTGATCATATCAAATAACTATATCAAGTCAGAACTCTAAACTGGTAATAAAGAGAAAACCATGACATAAAAGCCACCATGATAACATATCAAATAAAAGCATAAACAACATCTCTACCAAGGACCCCTTGAATCCTAAAGATGCAACATCTCTAATCACATGAAGATACCATCTCCAACTAGTGAACCAACAAATGTGAAAGAACCTTTTGTAACAATAGGATCTAAGGCATCCTCCAACATCTTCAACACTAAAGAAGATCATCCATCACCATATGATGGGAAAAATGCAGCCACTACCAAAGCTCCCACTAAAACATGATGCTGAGCTATCTAAGCATATGACACACCATCCTCTAAATATGAAAATCATCCAAGCCCACACATCACACTGAGTGAAACCAAGATCTCTACACTAAGGAAATTCACCATGCTATAGGACTCCATAACTGACTATCCAAGTACTCAAATATCATCCATCCTCTCATCCTAAAGCAACCACACAAATGCACAAGTGACCACAAACAAGGCTAGCTAACAAGTTTGCACCAACACTAAATCAAATCTAGTGTATATAGAAAATCCACATCCAAGTTATCCCACTACAATTAAATGGGTGGCCTACCCACCTAATTACATAACTCGTAGATCCAATTATTGTAACATGTAAACCCACTATCACATTAGTGACATGTAAAAATGAGATCAAATATAATAATCATGTAGACAACATGACTCAAACACCAAATAAAGCACAAATTTGATTCTTTAATCATGTCCACATTGAGCACCATAGTCCAAGAATCCAACAAAGCATCACCACAGAAATGTTAAGTGATTGATCATGTACCAACATCTCCATGTAGAGAAAGAAAAAATGCCTCCTCTCACCATGCACAAAGAATGCATGCATGTAGAACTACAAATATCTCATCTAGTACCACTCTAAAGTAATAAGAGTCAAGAGAATAGCTCTTTAGTAGATCCACAAAAAACCACAAGTTTTTATTTCAACATGAAAAACCTATAAAAACATTATTTTTAAGAACACCCATGCACATCCACACCCACTTCTCATATAGAAGACTCAAATTCTGAAAAAGAATACCAAACAACTACACCTAGAATAATGGATTATCATAGATGAGCATCACCATATATATTTTTAGGAAAATCTATAAACCCCTTAGATCCAATGAACAAGAGTCCAAGCCATGCATGTATAAGCATCCAAGAGGAAAACATAGTACAGGAACTCCAGGCCCACTTGTAAACCAATTCCACAACCATTACTAGTACCTACATTTGAGAGAGATAGGTTATCCAGAAGCTTCTAGATCATCCAAAGATCAACTCCATAAAATCTATGCATTATAGGTAACAAAAGATACATCTTCCTATACCCATGCATCAAGAATTATGTCGATGTCAACCAAGAACTCTAGATCAATGTCCTTTCAACATGACCAACTCTATTTTCTTTGTCTTCACCATCCTTCAAGAAGTGTCTATTGTCTCTTGAAAGAATAAATCAATTGCAAGACTTCCACTCATCAAAGGATTAATTATTAGTCATTTTTTTCAAAATAAACTTCTTCAAGCTCTACAAGCTAAGAAATCTTAATAGAAGAAATGTCTAGAACCAGAAACACTAAGAATCTTCACTTGCAAGAAACATGCAATTCACAAAACTGAGCTCTAATACCAATTGAAGGGAAATCAGAGCACCCCAAAAAGTCATATGAGATCAACATACATATCCTATATCCAATAGTTCCTTGAACAAATTATAATAAGAAAATACAAATGCATACAACTATGCCATAAAAGTAGAAATGGACATAGTTGATTTTTGACAATTAAAACCTGTATATACAAAAACCTAACCTATCGGGAGCACATGTCAACAAGAAAATTTTAGTAGCATGTACATTCAAGATACAAATGAAATTTGAAAGCTACTAATTCTACTTGAGTTTTAAAACTACTATTCAACCAACAACATAAAGTCCTCAGACAACCTCAAAGCAGCTTAACAAGGGCACCCATAAGAGACCTTGTTGGTGTGCATAAGTGTGAGGGATGTAGATGTGCTCTCCCAAAACACAACTATTGAACTCCAACATAATGAAATAAAGTGCAAAATGTGAGATGAATATAACTAAGATGAATGCAAAAATTTTCAAGGAAAGGCTATGAAGAAGCCATTCTCAAAACATCCTAAGAAGTGGAGATGGATGCAAGGAAGTAAACTAGATTAACAATGCAAATGAAATGGAAATCTAGCAACTACCAAAGGTTAGTAACAATGCAAATCACAAATATCTCTAAAAAGCTCTAACACTAAACTAGCATGATAACAATGCAAATGAGGGAGATGGAAAATGCTTGAGACAAGGGCTCTATTTTTAAGTTTGAGAGAGGCCTTGGGGAGGTGGCATCTATGTGGCATCCATATAGGTGCCACAAGGGAGACACATGGGCTAAAGGTCAAGCGATGCAAAAGTCAAAAAGAGTCTTTAATGTTTGAGAGGCTCAAGGTGTGCTCACACATGTGTGAGCAACCTTTGGGGAAGGAGTTGTGGACAAATGTGTAAGAGGTGTAAATGAAGTGGAAGCTTTATTGGATCATGTGTTTCTCACACATGTGAGAAAACACTCAAGGACTAAGAGGTGTTTAAGGTAACTAAGTGGGATTAAGTAGTGGGTAGGCTTAGAAGGATGAGAGTGATGGGTGTAGACTAGGTTTTAGGATAGGATAAGGATTAAATTAAATAATATTTAACTTAATCATAGGATTATAAAATTTAATAAAGTGGAGGGGATTAAATAAATTGAATTTATTTAAAGGGGGATTTATGGAGCACTTATGTATTAAATGAATTTTAATACATTATGGGGAAACATTTAAATTAAATTTAAATACATTAGGAAAATGAACTTATTTAATTAAATAAATAGAAGAATATGGAAAATACAATTAATTAATTATAATGTCACAGGAAATATTAAATAAATTAATATAGTGTTTATGATAATTTTAAGTGTCTACATTTTGCCCCTCTTTGATCTGATATTAGGATGACATTATATCAAAGAAAAGAAAATATAGGTTGCCCTAGAAAGGATAGGAATCCTAGGAGTGGTGTCGAAGTGACAATAGGGGAGGAGGGTGGCCCCTCGCAAAAATAGCGCAAAAAATGAATTTTGGGCAATTTTTGTGAAAAAGGTCTTTAGAAGAAAAGAAAAGGGTAGGAAAAAGGAATAGATGAATATTTTGCATGACTTGGGGATAAATAGGGTTTAACATGGCCCAGGAAAGGGTATCGGCTTGAAAAGGGGCCTTGGAGAGCCTATATAAGCCTCCAAGGGGCTCAAGGAAGAGTCATTTGCACACCTAGAGAGTAGAGAACCAAAGTAAAAGATGGATCTAACCGACATATTATAGCTTGGAGAGCATGTTCAAGAGCACTAGAGACTGGTTGAGATGGGCCCACCAGTGAGTTGACTATCCTATCTTGTCAAATTTTTTATTTTGTCTTGTAGATAGCATTTATGGGTGAAAAAACTTGGTCGGGGTGGAGACGACAATCTTTGCCCTGTCATCTGTGTAGATGAAAAAATGGGAACTAGGAGGTCTATGAAGACAATAAGATACATCTTATCATTTATGAAGATGACAAAGGGGTGAAAGAGGGAGCAGAGCTAAAGTGGAGACGACAATCTCTGAGTCATTATCTCCGAAGATGATAGTTGAGCGAGTGCTGGTAGGGAATCTAGTGAAGAGACCAAATTGGCATCTCTGTGGATCATCATCTTCATTGATCCTCGTCTGCATGGATCAGCTTCTCCATAGATCGACATCTACACCAATTCATGTATTCGCTGAGGGGGAAAAATTAGTAGAAAGAGGGGGCATGAATGGATGGGGGGAAATAAGGTAGGATGCCCCATTCTAGGGTAAGTATATGGTAGAGGATACTGACCATGTATATGTCTATGTTGTAGATGGAGACAATGGTATTTTGGTTGCTTGAGCACTAGCTGGCGACCATAGTGCTAGGGGATAGATTGATCAAGGTAGAGTGGGGACACATTGGACTATGTGGACTGAAGCATGTCCATGAGTAGCCAGATTTGAGAGTGCATTCAACATAGCTTTTAGCATTGATTGAGTGATGGCATATACCAACATTGAGTTTTCATCTACCTAGAGTAGAGGCGACAGTCACCTTGTTGGACGTGTGGTATATTCTACGAGTGCTGATCCATTGGATGTACTCTAAGTATGTGCTAGAGGGTGTTGATCCCTATTTGCAAGAGTGGTTTGGGCACCGATGGTAGAGCTTGTCAATACAAAGGTCATGGCTGACATGGAGAGATGCACTAGAGAAGAGATTTCCATGACTTGCAGTGTACCTCGCTTCACTTATATGGAGGATGGTACCAGACCATGATGGGCATGGATTTCCTATTGGGTGGACACATGTGCTTAGCTCATTGTTACAGGATGATGGCACGGTCTTTTGCTAGGGTTAGACCATCCTAACTGAGCTATATCATGACCTACATATGTGCACCTACAGGGCACAACAAACCATGGGTCTAGGGTTGAAACTACTCATGGTATGGTTGTGGGAGCATATAGGTGTTACACACCTTGTTACTAGACGGGAGACTTGATAGCCTGGTGAGCCATTTGCATGCTGGTATAGACCACCTATCCAATATACCTCCACGGAGTCTATCAGTTTTTGGAGGAGATGTATTGATGAGATCAATATGTTTGAGTGGACACCATATGACTATGTGGAGTGATGGGGCAGTGTCCTAGCAGCTGGGGGAGAGGATGATAGTGAGGATCAGAGATACCTCCCATATACATAGACAAACTGTTGGTTGATCGGGGAAACCATGCATGTCTTTATGAGGTATATGCCCTCTAGGGTGCAGTGACAGTTTGGGAGGACACAAGATGTAGTCTCAAATAGATTTGTATACCTAGTGGTATCCTAGGAGTATGACAAGCTATGGGGTCATTGGACCAACCTGAAGTTGGCTAGGATATCATGGTGGGGGATGTATCCAGTGCCTTCGGTGCATGGATAGGATTAAGGGGATGCAAGGATGACACCAACCTATACACAGTGCTAGGTGGCTCATCAGCCAATATGATTGATAGTACCTAGAGCACCACCACCAACTGAGTAGGTACAAGGTAAGGGGGATGGAGCAAGGGATGGTGGATAGGCAGTAGTGGTGCCATCGCCAGTATAGGGGCATAGCATGGTCTATAGGGGCACAAAGCCCATTAGAGGAGGGTACTAGCACCAATAGGGTCACCACAGGGGCCACAGGTATAGGGGCCACCAGGGCCACAAGTACAAGGATCACCAAGGGCACATGATGTAGATATGGTTAGGGTAGAGTGAGATAGTCTCTGAATAGAGGTTTCCCATCTCTAGGGTGAGATACAGGTAGAGCAAGAATGGGCGGATAGTGCCCAGTAGGCCTTGGCAGTGCTATAGGAAGAGGTACAAACCCATCAAGCTAGAGTAGATAGTGCCCAAGAGGCCTTGGTAGCCCTATAGGTGAGGACAAATGCTGGAGAGTTTGAAGATTTTGGGATGCAGGAGGAGCCGGATGAGTTTTCTAAGATAAAGACTCTATGTCGGGAGGTGGTCATGCTATAGGCAGAGCAAGAGATCCACCAAGCATGGCTAGATGAGTATTGTCGGCAGCAGAATGTGGCTCGATAGGTAGTACAAGCCTAGGGCAGCCATGGCTATGATGTAGGAAGCAATGGTAGCCCACCAAGTAGAGATATGGGTCGTGCAAGAGGTGGCCTACTATAGGTCCCTATATCATGATGGCGTACCTGTCGATCAGTGGCAACCAGATTTTCAAGAGGCATCTAGCTCCTGGACCATAGGGTGCTACCAATGATTAGAGAAGTCAGTGAGAAAATGGAGGCATTCGCAAGGAGGGGATATAGGAGGGGCTGGGCCCTCATAACCAGCTTCATCATTCTTTATAGTGAGCAATTTTGACATAGAGGTGCAGATGTAGTGAGTTTTTGATGATGCATTTGTGCATGATGATACTACATGATTCTTTTGTATACAGACTATACACAGACATTGATTATTCTTTGATATATACATGACATGATTTGATGGGCCTATGTGTATATGGATGATTATTGCTTATGCATGTGATTTCTATGATGTGGATACTGACATTGTGATGCAGGATGTATGTGATGTTATGTTGCCTATGATTTATATATGATGCGTAATGTATGAATGATGCAGGTTCTATGGCGAATATGAGATGTATGCATTATGTTATATTATATGTATGGATGTACTATATGTTTTGTGAGATGTTTTATGATGTATATGCCACTAAATATGATGATTATAATGTATGCACCTAATGAATTAGTGTAATGAGTTAATGATGAAATCTAATAATGAATAAAATGCCTAATTAATATGACAATGAATGGATCCTAAAAAGACACTAATGAATGCAAAGTAAAATGATTGAAATTAAAATATAATATGAATGAACCTAATGAATGGACATGTGTCAAAACTCCTCACTCGTAGGAACCAAGTAGCATAGCATAGGAGGGGGAAAATAAACAGAACCCTTGTCTCAAGCAGGGTGCAATGAAACCCTATACTACATGAATCCTAACTACCGAGGGATTCAGTTGTGTTTATATGGGAGAGAATACCCTAGTTTGATTTTGCAAAGGAGTGATGCACCAAATTCTATAGAAGCATAGATGACAAATTTCCTTTGCATGGACTAGACTCTCAACATAATGTATATTTTAGGATGATAGATGTAGTCTACCTAGTTATGATGGAACAAATGACATATATGCATTTGGAGAGGTCTAGGTACACCCAAAGCCTTTTTAGGGGACTTTGGTGGGAAATGTGCTAACTTGTTGCTCATAGTGAATAATGCATAATCATAACTCGAAACTAACATACATGTATGAAAGCATAAAAAAAAAACCATACTACAAATGACACGTGTAGTCAGTTGAAGCCATTCAAGTGATACTAGAATATGGACAATCAAGGCACACCCTAAAGGCTACCACTAACACACAAAATGAAAATCAACCAAAAGAGACCTCATGACCAAGTAGTCAATCAGTCCATAGTTCCTGCCAAGAACGTAAAGTCTTAGAATGTGAACAATTGTTATACCATGCATAGGAAGGATTCATCCTATATGTTTGTCTAATGTCTTTGCAAAATTTTGGTAAGGGTTGTGAAAAGAACACTGTCTTAAATCATTAAGTCTCAAATGGTGATTTTTTAAGGTGTTGTTGTAGTCACTTTCATGGGAAAAAACTCAGTGTAATGGGATTGGAACACGCACTCGATGGAAAAATACCTCACAGACTAGAGGTCTTTTGAAAAGTGGGAGTGAAGTGAAGCCTCGCAGATAAGAGGTCTTTTAATTGGATGCATGAAAAACACAAGTCAAATAGGACTTTTGCACAAAGGTGGGATGAAATGGTGGAAAAGGGGTGAAGTGAGATAAGCCTTATAGATAATGGACCAAAATACTTTTTTTCAAGAACTATTTTCTTCTTTTTAGTCTTTTCTTTAGGAATATTTTATGAATTTTTTTGGAGTTTTCTAATTTTTTGATTTTTTTGCGTTTTGTGGAACTATAACAACTTATACCATGCATAGGAAGGATTCATCCTATATGCTTGTCTAATGTCTTTGAAAAAGTTGGGCAAGGGCTGTGAAAAGAACACTATCTTGAATCATTAAGTCTCAAATGGTGATTTTGTTTAGGTGTTGTTGCAGTCACTATCATGGGAAAAAACTTAGTGTAATGGGATTGGAACAAGCACTCGATGGAAAAATGCCTCACAGACTAGAGGTCTTTTGAAAAATGGGAGTGAAGTGAAGCCTCATAGATAAGAGGTCTTTTAATTGGATGCATGAAAAGCACAAGTCAAATAGGACTTTTGCACAAAGGTGGGATGAAATGGTGGAAAAGGGGTGAAGTGAGATGAGCCTTATAGATAATGGACCAAAATACTTTTTTCAAGAACTTTTTTCTTCTTTTTAGTCTTTTCTTTAGGAATATTTTACGAATTTTTTTGGAGTTTGCTAATTTTCTAATTTTTTTGCATTTTGTGGAACTATAAAAACATTGTACAGGAACTACAAGACTAAAGCATAGAACTGCTTGAGGTGTTGGATATTTATAGGTTCAAGGAGCAGATCTCCCTCTGAATGGCAATTTGATATGCCCCAGAACCATATTTGGTTGTAATGAGAAATGGACCAAGTCAATTAGGTTCAAATTTTCCTTTTTTCTCATGGTTCTGGAGGTTCTTCATGTTATGCTACAAAACTAAGTCACCCACCTCAAATTCCCAAGGCCTAACTTTTTTTTGAAACTGAAGTTGAAGGTAATTTTGATACACGCAAAGGTGGTTTAGGGCATTGAGGCATCTTTCATTGAGGAGTTGCAGCTCTTGCAAGTGAGCAACTCGGTATTCTTCTTCATACATCAAATTCTTGAGAGAGATTATGAGGGAAGGAAGCTCAATTTTGATGGGTAAGACAGCTTCAGAACCATAAACAAGGGAAAATGGAGTGGCTCCTATGGGGTTATGGATGGAGGTATAGTAGGCCCAAAGGGCAGGAACAATTTGGACGTGCTAGTTATGGCCAGCTATGTCAACAGTTTCCTTTAGGATTTTCAAAATGGTTTTATTGGTAGCTTCAGCTTGTCCATTACCTTGGGGGTAGTATTTGTTGGAAAAATGTTGGGTTATTCTGAATTTTCTACACAATATGGAAACTTCCTAATTTTTGAAAGGCATTCCATTATTAGTCATGATTTCTTGAGGTATATGAAAATTACAAATAATGTAGTTTAAGATGAACTTTGAAACTTGTTTTTCGATGGTGTAGGTTAATGGGATAGCCTCAACCAACTTTGTGAAGTATTCAGTGGGGGCAATAATATACTTGCGGCCATTTACAAAATTTGGGTATACTTGACCAACAAGATCGAATGCTTAGTGGGAAAAGGACCATGGGGTGATGGTGGGTTGAAGGTCTTGGGTGAGGGCATGTATCAAATTGCTATGCTACTAACCAAGAACACATCTTTTCACAAAATGGTAAGCATCTACTTCCACAGTAGGCCAATAGTAACCCATTCTAAGGAGATTTTTTTCTAACGTAAGGCCACTAGAATGGGCACCAAAAATTCCTTGGTGGAACTCTTCTAACATCATTTTGGCTTCATCTAAATTGAGACATCAAAGGAGGTTTCCATCAAAGTTTTTTTGGAAAAGTGTATCACTTAGGATAGTATATTGGGCAGTACGACAAATGAAGGTTTTTCTTTGATTCGGGGAGAGGGCAATGGGAATCATTTTTTGATGAAGATAGGCAAAAATGTCAACATACCATGGAGACTCAAGACCAACAATCTCACACACCATCTCTGAATCGAGTTTCTCATAAGCAAGAACGAAAAGTTTCTCAACAAGAAACTCACACTTAGGCCTATATTCAGGCATGGCAACCATGAAGGTGATGGTAGCCATAGTATTTGCTACTTTTTTATTAGTCCTTAGTATTTTCTAAATAGTATTTGCTAAAAGACTATTTCTTTGAAGTGTTGTTTAAGATCTTCAAATATGTGGCAATATGGCGACAACTTTTCATCCTTTGTGTGGTATTCATTTGTGACTTGTTTAATGACCAATTGTGAGTCTCCAAAGACAAGAAGACTTTGGATATTCCATCTGATAGCTTGACACAACCCTATGACTAATCCTTCATAATCAGCTATGTCATTTGTGCAAGGGAATGAAATATTATAAGACTTAGGAATGAGGTCTCCTTGTAGTGTAACAAGCAAAATTCCTACCCCTGATCCCTTTTGTGTGAAGGAACCATCAAAAAATAGCTTCCATTGTGCACTAGGGGTAATAGTCATAATTGTGTCATCTAGAAAGTCTACCATAATGGGATGGTCTCCTTAAAGAGGAGCTTCAAAAAGATGGTCTGCAATTACTTGTCCTTTAATGGCTTTGTGATCCTTATAAACAATGTCAAATTCACTTAAAATCAAGACCCATTTTGTAGCTCGACCTATGAGGGAAGCTTTTGACAGAAAATACTTGAGTTGATCTATGTTAGCAATGACATGTGTAGTGTGATTAAGCATATAATGGCATAGTTTTTTTGTGCAAAAAACTACTGCCAAACAAGCTCGCTCAATAGCAGTGTAGTTCAACTCATAGCCAACTAGTGTTCGACTAAGATAGTATATAGCTTGCTCATTACCATTGTCATATAGTTGTGCCAAAAGGGCACCTAAGGCAACTGAAGTGGTTGAAATGTATAGAATCAATCGTCATCCTGCAATTAGAGGGACTAGAATTGGAGGATTAGCCAAGTATGCCTTAACTTGTTCAAATGTTTTCTGACATAGGCAATCCCATTGAAACTTAGTTCCTTTGTAAAGAAAATGTTGAAGTGAATGGACCTTATCTGCCAACTAGGACACAAATCATCTAATGGAATGTAACTTTCCCTAAAAATTATCGAGTTGTTTCAATGTGGTAGGTGGAGGCATTTCCATGATGGCTTTCACTTTGGTAGGATCTACCTCAATACCTCTTCTTGACACAATGTAGCCTAACAACTTGCTTGATTTGACCCCAAAAATGCACTTCTTTGGATTAAGGCGCACTTTATATTTCTCCAACCTTTCAAAAATGGTGATGAGCACATCAATGTGGGAATTACATGTCTTAGATTTTCCTAGAATGTCATCAACATAGTCCTCCATTATGGCATGTAGAAGGTCATGGAATATTGTAGTCATTGCGCGTTGATAAGTGGCACTAGCATTGTTCGAGCCAAAAGGAATGACTTGGTAACAAAAGGTCCCCCATGGGGTGGTATATGTTTTTTTATGATGATCCTCTTCTATAATTTTGATTTGATTGTAACTGAAGAAACCATCCATTAAAGATAACATTTCATGTCCTGTAGTCAAATCCACTATGATGTCTATGTTAGGAAGTGGAAAATCATCCTTAGGGCATGCAAGATTTAAATCTCAAAAAATTGAATAGACATGGATGCCCCTAGATGCTTTTCCTATAGGAACAATGTTGGAAACCTACACAGGATAATTAATAGGGCAGATAAACTTTGCCTCTAGCATTTTTTGCAATTATACTTTGACTAAAAGTGCTACCTTAGGATGCATTTTGCGCAACTTTTTCTTCACAGGTTTAATCTTGGGATCTATTGTTAAGTGATGCACAACCAAATCTGTGTCTAAACCAGGAATGCCTTTGTATCTCCACGCAAAATTTACTTTTCCCTTTTGTAAGAACTCAATCATTGCCTTTTGATCTTCGGGACTTAAGGTAGTTGCAATGTAGTTGATTTGTGGATTATCCTTCATACCCAAATTGACTTGATTGTATTCCTCATTCAATATAGATGACTTTTTTGGTGGTAAAGATCCAAATGGAAAGTTAACTTCTCTCTCTTTTGGTGCCTCTAGGAGGTTTTCACTAGGAAATGCATCCTTTATTTTATCTTTTTCTTCATCCAAAAGCGCTCTAAAAGAGTTTTAACTAGAGGATGTTTCTTCTATTTTTCTATTTTTATTTTCTCTTTTACTTTTGCGACTAAGAGAGTTGACTTGGCTACCAAAGTAGGCTTCTTCATTGTATTGGATCTCATGTTTGTAATCTTGGAGATTCTTAAGGCCAAAGAGTGTCATCACTACTTCGTCAGAGTTATAGATATCAAGAGCTGGTGGTGTGTCCTAAAAGTCCCAATCTATCATGTCAAGGTTGGTGAGAGGTAGGTTTGTGGACGAAAAGTTGACTATGGTAATGGCATGGACATGGTTATCTAGGTCATCCTCAATGTATTGGAATGGTACCTCAAAGAATTCCTCCTCTTTTGTCTCAAAATCAAGTTCAACCATACAATAGTTGTCAGCAAAGGACACCCTGGGTTTAATGGAGCCCAAACCATGTCCTTTAGGATAACTATTAGCCTCAAGGGGTTGTTTGATTCCATTTTCTTTTGGTCCAAGGCTGGTACCATGATATCCCATGTTTTTGATCATGGGGGGGGGGGCCTTAACATACTTATCTTTGGGGAATTCCATAGGTTGATATTTTCCATCAAAATATAGCCAATCAAGGATATTAGATTCCATGTGTTCATCACTAAGTGAACCCCAATGTTCAAATTTTGGTTTGTTAACATGCATAGTATCCTTATTTGCAAAAGGTGGTAGTTGTGAAGGTTTTCCAAAGGAATTGGGGGAGAGCAGTCATTGTCCAACACACAAAGCATTTTTGAACCTATACTCTCCCATTCCTAGGTCAGAAAAAGTATCCTTCTTCCCTTTAGTATTCACCTTAGTATTTTCGACTGTTTCTTTTCCTTTATGGGAACTAGAATCATTATTGGATAATTTTGGCACTATTGTGGAAGGTGATTTCATTATGGTGAGATATTTAGGTATAACCTTAGCAAACACACTGATTGGACAAAAAAAATTTGGTACACCTTCCAATCTTTTACAAAAGGAAAAAGGCAAAGGATCGCCTCAAATTGTGACCTCTCTTCCTTGGTAGGAAAATTTCAAGCATTGATGATATGTATATGGGACAACCTTGATTGTTTGTATCCAAGGTCAACCAAGTAAGATATTATATGGCAAATCCAAGTCTAGGACATGGAATTCAGTGTTTAAGATAGTTGGCCCAACCTTTAATGGTAGCATGATAACTCCTTTTGATTATCTTTCTCTTTCATCATATGCTTTGATTTTTATCCTTTTATTGATATCTAGGAGGTCCTCTGGAAGCCCCAAGAAATGAATCATCTTCAATGTACAAAGGTTCAAACCAGATCCATTATCTATAAGGACTCTTTTTATTTTATGTCGCAATATAAGGACCTCAATGTGGAGTGACAAATTGTGGTGTTGGTTAGGACCTTATAAATCTTTGTTTGTAAAGACAAGGTGTTGTTGTGTGGCAAGGTTTCCAATCATGGTAGTGAATTGAGATGCATTAATGTTTTCAGGGACACAAAACTCTAAAAGTGTAGTCTCCAAAATCTCTTTTTGGATGGGTGAGGTGGTGAGGAGTTCTAGAATGGATATTTGTGCAGGAGTCTTCCCTAACTGGGATAATACATCATAGTAAGAAGTGGGTCTTTGTGAGGTGGATGGTGTAGCAGGCGCATGTGGAATTGATGGATTAGTGGGGTTGGGAGTGGCAACTTGCAAAGTGATTCTTTCCCATTGAGTGGTTGCATCACAAATAGGTGCCTGTAAGACAAGGGTATTCACATGAGTATCTACCTCTTCAATGTGACCACACATGAAGTCAAAACCACATACATTGCTTGTTTTTATTTTACCACACAAGGAGTCAAACCCTGATATGTGGTTAGTAGAATAGTCATAGTGTAATGCATTTGATGTGGAAGCTCAATTTACATTGTTCATATTGTTGTTTCCATTGTTTTTATTGTCATTGTTGTGGTCAGGAAATGGCTTTTGAAATATCTTCAATTTAGCATTTATAGAGGGTAGTCCCCCTTTGACCTCAATTTCTCCATCATCAACAAGATTTTGAATGAAGACCTTGAATTTGATACACTCGTTTGTGTCATGTCTTTTAATGTAGTGGTATTTACAATATTCATTTTCCCTATACCATTTTGATTTGGGCTGATTTTCATCAAAGGGTTGTGTTGGGAAACACCATCAATTTGTGATCCACCAATTTTTGGAATATGGCATGCAAGGGTTCATGAAAGTTGGTGAACTTCTGATTTGATCATAGTCATGGTTTTAATTGATGTTGGCACTATTGTTGTTGCGAGGAAAAATTTATGTTTGATTATGAGATTGCTAATTGTTTTGAGTCTGATTGTCATGATTTGAATTGTTCTTGTTTTGGTTATGATAGTTCTTGTTTTTGTTCCCTCCTTGGAGGTTTTGTATACTTTTAATATCAGTGTCACCATCATGGGTAACACCTTTTTTTTAGACCAAAATTTGGGTTTGTTTTTGTTGTCGTTCATGTCATTGTTCGAAGATGAAGAGCTATAATGTTTAATGAAACCCTTGTCTAGGAGTCAATTTTCAATGTTCTTTCCTATCTTGACTAAGGTGGAAAAGTCCTTAGGAATAGCCATCTTCATATGGAAAGACATCTATGGTATTAAGTTTTTGATAAATATATCCACAAGGTGGAAATCCTCAATTTTATATGGCATGTGATTAGCAAGATGCCTCAACTATTGTAGAAAGTTGGCAAATGTTTCACCATTTCATTGTTGTGTGTTGCAAAAATCACTTAATGAGGCATGATGTTCAATTTTTTATGAGTATTGTTCTACAAACTTCCCCATCAAATCATTGAATAAAGTAATGGAACCCTTGGGTAAGTTCATTAGACACTCTAGTGTGGGGCCTCCAAGACTTTGTGTGAAGAGCATGTTAAGATAATCCTCACTATAGGCTACTTCTTGACACAAAATGGAGAATTGCTTGAGATGTGTGACAAGACATGTTTCTCCCATGTATTTGTCAAATTTAGGAATCTCAAAGTTTGGTGGAAATGGGATCATGTTAATAGATCTATCAAATGGAAAGGGGCAAATTTTCTCAAAAGAGAAATCCTTCACCCCTTTATTGCTCATAGTATGGACCAAGTTTTGAAGTTCATGCAACTACTGGGCTAGATCTTGGTTTGGTTGCATTTGTGACTATTGGGAATTTATAAACCCCCCTCCCAAGTTATAAGGAGTCCCTAATGTATTGTGAGGTGGTGGAATTACTCTACTTTGGCCAATGTATTGATATGCAGTCATTGGAATTGGCACAAATGTTTCCACCATGCTTTTTGGCATTTGCAAATAAGAGGAATACATTGGTTGTGTTGGAATTGACATCTATTGAGTAGGCACTTGCCCAATGTTTAAGCATCCTACAATTGGACCTGTCAAGGTTGATTGTGGAATACTAGAATTAGTAGTGTTGCGCATAGCACTAATGATTTTTTGGATATGTTCTGCACTTAATTGGAATGCCAATTTTGTTGAGACACTTGATGTAGGTATGGAACTAGTTCTCACTATGGGCTCCTTCTCTTTACTAGATGCTTGGGTTGTGTTTGAAGTTATTAACACGGAAGCACCACCCTTTGTAATCTATCTAAACAAGGTGCTCTCATCAAAACTCATAGGGACATTAACACCATCTTTAACCAAGTTTAAGAATATCTTAGTCTTGTTTGCGCTAATAGGCTTTTCCATCATTTCCAAATTGTATGGATTTGCAAGAAATGTTTAGACGTCACTAGGGATATTGTTGTTGTCAATAGGATCTTCCTCTTGGTATACTTCTTCATCATCATGTGAATTACTTCCCAAAGCTGTGGTGTGGAAAGGATATTTTGGTTCTTGTGTGAATGTTAAGCTAGGCATGCCAAAGTTTGAACTAGAGGAAACAGTGCTCCCCAATGAGGTTGTTTGTGGAGGAAAAGGATTCTCCATCTCTTGTTGCCTTAATGATTTTAACAAATGAGACATGGGATTAAATGTGAATTTGTCAGATCGTGTATGTACTGGATACAATAGTGACCAATCCAATGGGTAGAAGATTATGGAAGAAATAGAAGAATGTGCGAGAGAGCAACTGAACCTTATGTGGTAAAAGGGACAACAACCTAAATGTAAACAAAAGACCTTGTTGATTTAACAAATGAAGTGTGATTATAGGATAAAAGCATCTTTCTCCTACCAAAGATGGTTAAGTGATCTTTAGGAAAGATGAGACACCAAATTGATTACTCACTTTTTGGAGATGGATCTGTGATCCCCAAATGAATGAGTGTAACTATGACAAATGTTTGCTTATAGAAAAAGGTCTAGTGTTGTAATCTCAGAAGTTTTGTAACTAAGATGTCCTTATGCCCAAAACATTAATGTTCAAATGATCAGGCTCTCTAGAGGAAATTTTGCAAATGGAAGACTAGAAATTTGGGAAATGGGGTTGTTGTGGAAAATGAAAGTGTTATGGTCACTATGCGGTTAACTCAATCTTCTCTCACTGGGAACAAAATCATGGGTTTACTCCAGGAAAAGTAGACCAGTTTTGAAGTTTAGCATTGTATTCAATTCTACGATAATAGTCTTGTTTGGCTTTTTCTCTCTTGATGTCCTTGATAGAGTATCAAAATTATTTATCACCATTTTCTAGGTTCTTCATTTCCTTGTAGGCAAATGGTTTGGAAAATTTCACCTTCTTAGGTTTGACTTTGTCGATCATGGTACGAACAAAATAAACCCAGTTTCAAAAAATAAGCTTGTGACCAAAAGACCCATTGATTTCAAATGGTGGACCAAATACAAGAATTCCTAAAAAACAACCTTAGGTCAAGAGGACATTCATACAACTATTTTAGTCACTAAAATTTTAGCTCACCATTTCACTCATTTTTTTGAACTTCTTTGATGTTTGGTATTGGTTTTAGATGTTTAAACAATCAAGCACATTGAACAAATCAACAATCCTAATAAGGCTACCACTAGGATGTACAAAGATTATCTAAAGGGAGTCCTCAATATACGCAAGGTACATAAGGCCCAAATTTGTAGATGAAATAAAATAGTGCCACACATCCAGGGGGAGATGGTAACCCAAATCTTTTCCTTAAATTCCCAAAGGTATAAAGTTCTTTGGGGCTTAGCCAAGAGTGACAAAATTTTACTTGAAAGAGAGGTGTCTTTCAATTCACCACCTGATTCTTATACTCCACCAGAACACTGGAGTTGAGGTCATCCTAAGGGATGATGAAATTCCCAAGAAGACCTCCTAAAAAAAAAAAAAAAAGACCACTTATTTCTTGTGCACTCAAGATAACCTGAAGGCGCGAGAGGAGAGAATACGTAAGTGGCCTCGGGGTTAAAAGAAACTTGTTCTTTCCCAATGGAGCTTTAAGTTTTGTAATCTACTCTTGAAGAAACTCATGTTTAAGCATGCATTGTTCTTTCCAACTTGACAACATCGTCAACATAATGAAAAGCAAGGATTCATCAACAAAAGTAAATTGATCATGAACATTAGAAAATTGCTGAAAATGAAACCAATTCCTTTAAGTCATTTAAGATTGAGTGAATTCATTTTAAGCACCAAATCTATATGCTTCATAGCAAGTTTCATTGACCTTAGGCATTCAAGAGTGTATTTTCTATCTAAAAATCCATTCCAATGAAAACATGTCAATTTTATTTAAGGCATTCAAGATTGTGTTTGACTAGCCTAAACATGCATTCCAAGGAAAAACTTGTTCATTCCCTAATGGCATTCAAGATTGTGTTTGAGCATCATTCATTCCAATGAAATGTGTGTAAATTTCCTTTAAGTCATTCAAGGGTGTGTGTAATGTTTTTATCTTTAATTCATTCAAGAGTGTGTTTGGTCTTTAGGTATTAGTTTGCAACATACATTCCAAAGACAAATGATTATTTCATACAAGTTTATTAACCATCTGATCCTACAAGTGATCAAAATCACTACAAATTGTTCAAGTGATTAAAATCACTACAAATTTTTAAATGATTAAATTCCTTAAAAGGAAGTTCTCCAAAGTTTGTTTCCTGCAATAAAAACTAGTTAGAAATCTCTGCCAATTAGTCAATCAATGGGTTCATTGTTAAAAATTATTTTAATCTACCAAAAAGTAAAGACAACAGACACCAAGTGCAAAAGATAAAGCTGCACAGATGTCGAAACTCGCAAACGATAGAATTGCACAGATGTCAAAACTCGCAAATGCTAGAAAATAGGGGTGTATGGTTAGCCATTTATTGGTAACTTGTTAGTCACAAATGAAAGATTAGATTCACAGATGGTAAAACTCAGGGATGAGAAAGTACTTGGCACACAACACAAATGATGAACTAAGGATTGCAAATGACAATTCTCTATGAAAATCACAGACAACAATTTGGTTTCATAGTTTTAAATGTCCACCCATGATGCAGACAACACTACAAATATTAGACATGCTAAAACTCAAGTTTAATGTAGTGATAGGTGGATTTAAAATAGCAATGGTGGAGATGCCAATTTTTGCAAATGATGGTATGCACAGATGTTGATCTATGTAGATTTTGTATCAGAGATGATAGATCTTCGTAGATAACACTGTGTCCTAGCGAAGATGAAAATGTGCAAGTTTTAATAGCAAGTTTTGATTTTTTGAAGACAAACTAGGGACTTGGGTCCCACGGGGTCTGCAAAAATGTATATGCAAAAACCTAACCTATCGAGAGCACATGTAAACAAGCAAACGTTAGTAGCATGTGCATTTGAGATACAAATGAAATTTGAAAGCTACTAATTCTAGTTAAATTCTAAAACTAGTATGCAACCAACAACTTAAAGTCCTCACACAACCTCAAAGAAGCTCAAGGGCACCCATAAGAGGCCTTGTTACTGTGTATATGTGTGAGGGATGTAGATGTGCAAAATGTGATATGAATCTAACTAAGATGAATGAAAAATGTTTCAAGAAAAGGCTATGAAGAAGCCATTCTTAAAACATCCTAAGAAGTGGAGATGGATGCAAGGAATTAAACTAGATTAACAATGCAAATGAAATGGAAATCTAGCAACTACCAAAGGTTACTAACAATGCAAATCATAAAAATCTCTAAAAACTCTAACACTAAACTAGCATGATAACAATGCAAATGAGGGAGATAGAAAATGCTTGAGATAAGGGCTCTATTTATAGGTTTGAGAGAGGCTTTGGGGAGGTGGCATCTATGTTGAATCCCAAGGTAATGAAATGAAGTGCAAAATGTGATATGAATCTAACTAAGATGAATGAAAAATGTTTCAAGGAAAGGCTATGAAGAAGCCATTCTCAAAACATCCTAAGAAGTGGAGATGGATGCAAGGAAGTAAACTAGATTAACAATGCAAATGAAATGAAAATCTAGCAACTACCAAAGGTTAGTAACAATGAAAATCATAAAAATCTCTAAAAACTCTAACACTAAACTAGCATGATAACAATGCAAATGAGGGAGATAGAAAATGCTTGAGACAAGGGCTCTATTTATAGGTTTGAGAGAGGCTTTGGGGAGGTGGCATCTATGTGGCATCCACATAGGTGCCACAAGGGAGACACATGGGCTAAAGGAAAAGTCATGTAAAACTCAAAAAGAGTCTTTAATGTTTGAGAGGCCCAAGGTGTGCTCACACGTGTGAGCAACCTTGGGGGAAGGAATGGGGGACAACTATGTAAGAGGTGTAAATGAAGTGGAAGCTTTATTGCATCATGTGTTTCTCATATGTGTGAGCAAACACTTAAGGACTAAGAGGTGTTTAAGGTAACTAAGAGGGATTAAGTAGTGGGTAGGCTTAGAAGGATGAGAGTGATGGGTGTAGACTAGGTTTTAGGATAGGATTAGGATTAAATTAAATAAGATTTAACATAATCATAGGATTATAGAATTTAATAAAGTGGAGGGGATTAAATAAATTGAATTTATTTAAAAGGGGATTTATAGAGCACTTATGTATTAAATGAATTTTAATACATCAGGGGGAAGTATTTAAATTAAATTTAAATACATTAGGGAAATGAACTTATTTAATTAAATAAATTTAATTAAATAAGTAGAAGAATATGACAAATATAATTAATTATAATGTCAGAGGAAATATTAAATAAATTAATATAGTGTTTAGGACAATTTTAAGTGTCTACAAAACCTTAAAGGAAAGTAATTGCAATTTACTAATTTAAATAAATTTCAGTAGCATTACGACAAATAGTTTATTATTCTACAATCATAAAACTAGAAGAATGAGATAGAATGGAGAACATAGATATACGTCAGGAAAGCCTTTCCAAGTAAAAAACCCACCCACCAAACCATCAAGCTAATGTATTATTCAGCAACAAGTTACAATACATTTTCAGCCTTCACATGAAGATTTACATCTTGCTCCATTCTAGAGAAAATCTAGCAGCATAACCCTATGCAAATAACTTCTCATCTCTCTCTCTCTCTCTCTCTCTCTCTCTCTCTCTCTACAATAATAATTTGCACTTATAGAGTTTTCATACAAGAGAAAACAGTTTCTAAAGTGTCTACTTTCAATGCATCTACAAATTATTTTAGAAACTTCTTTATGCATGCAACCTTTGCATAAAGACAAAGCATAAGAGCATCCCATAGCAAGTGTATGGGTGTACCATCCACCACTTACATGACTCACAATCTAAGTAATGAAGTATGCAGAACACTATCCACTTAGTATAGTTATCAAAGAAATATGATGAGAGATAATGATTACTCAGTAAACATGTGACTCAATCACCAGATCAATTCAAGATCCCAATTTTCCAGCGTGTCTACCAAAAATAGTAACAACATATTGCATTCAAGATGGGTAAAATCAACTAAAAATGGAGGGAGACTCCATAAATAACATCCTCTTCATGAGGAATAAATGGAGGGAAACTCCATATAAAATATCATCTTTCAAAGTAGAACAAATATATACATCATCTTTCAAACTAGAACACGTAGAACCAAATAGAGGGAAACATCCATATAAACATTATCTTACAAGTAGAATAGATAGAACCAAATGGAGGGAAACTCCATAGAAAAACCATCTTTCAAAGTAGAGAAAACATCATCTTTCAAAGTGGAACAAATAGAACCAAATGGAGGGAAACTCCATATAAATATTTGTTGGAAATATTCTTAGCAATGCTAAGTTACTAAGAGAGTAGAGGTGAATCAGTAACTTCTAAATTTTTTGCAATTTTAACTCTTAATCCAATAGTCCAATTAGCATTTAATTCTTCGCATATAATCTGATCTAATTGTATGCATAAGAAACTTAAAACATGAAAGCATTCCTAACACTTTGACACAAAGATTTGGTGACCCAGAAACCTTCCAAATAGAAATCAAAATTGGGGTGGGGATTATACACATAAGCTTTAGAACTGCAATATAAAGTTGTCATGTTAAGGCTTACATTGATCATTTCTGATGATTTTCCCTATTAGGAGCAATAAGATTTACAAACATACAATGAAGTATGCACTTGGTAAGGAGATTTACAAAAGATTGTTAGGTCTACCTTGTTAAAGGATTTGATTGATCCACTTGTTAGGATGAAATAGTAGCTGATCTCTGATCTACAACTTAGTTTGTTGAATGAGATTCCTTTAAGTGTACAAATCACCTTGTTGTGATAGATGAATCTTTGTTGCTCCTTATACTA
This sequence comes from Cupressus sempervirens, assembly GCA_028749045.1. Lineage (NCBI taxonomy): Eukaryota > Viridiplantae > Streptophyta > Pinopsida > Cupressales > Cupressaceae > Cupressus > Cupressus sempervirens. Next base: position 770,262,795 of record CM053792.1, on the reverse strand, counting down.
TTGTAGCCTTTGTAATTTTCACTTTCTGCTCTTCTCTTAAGGTTACATATGCATCATTACTACTAGCATTGGGTGTGATACAATATACTACATATATACCAATCCAATTAAAAAGTCAGCCATAATACAAGTTTACACAAATATTCCAAAGTCAGCCCAATTGAAGACACTTAGGTTCTGAAGACTGACTCAGTGAGTTTCTGATACTCGGCATCCACTATATATGCTCAACATCATCATGAACTTAGTAGAAATAGAAGCTCAGTCCATACTAATCACTTCCAAGTAGTCTTGAACTCAGTTTGCACTGATGACTTGGTAGATATTGTGAAACTCGTCATATAAACCGAATCACTTGTTTACCTCTGCATAGCTCACTAAACACTATCACCTCGAGGTCAATATAAACTGAGTCACTTGGTTAACATTGAGTAGCTCGATTAACACTAGACTTGCATCACATAAACTGTAAACTCAATAAGAATTGCACAGCTTGGTTTGCACTGGTAAACTCAGCATACACTAAGATGTATGGTTTAGATTGCTGATTTTCACATTAATTGTAACTTCTGGGTAAACACTGAAATTTGTCCAAAGGACTCAGTAGCAACTATAGAACTCAGCAATAACTAAAATTCTTGGAAAATACTATTAATTGTACAATAAGCTATGTAGATACTTACAATTTGAATAAGTGTATGTCACTAATAAAAAACTTGACTGATATGTCAACAATCTCCCCCTTTCGCATTAGTGACAAAAACACTTAACAGCCAAAACTAAATTCAAAAAGTTTCCTACATAAATTTATTCATCACCTAGTGATTCTTAGCTTGGTAGAGTATACTATTTTTGAGATTTTTCAAAATTGGTTTTGTAACATATATATTTGTACATGGTAAGGTTCTTTTGTACAGTATACTATACATCTTCTTGTTGTATACAACATATACTTTCTGTACATATCTTTCTCCCTCATTTCTTTTACAACTTATTACATTTTCTCCTACATAAATTTTTACATCTTTGTCCATCTGTCTCCGCCTATACATCTTTCTCATATCTTCTTATTCACAGTATATAATCCCCCTATACATATATATTTATCCCCCTTTTTGACATTAATGCCAAAGATTTATTCTATTTATTTACATGTTAATGCCAAAATGAGATAAAAATTCTAAATGTACCTTGAGTATGATAGCCAAAGTTTTATCCCAATTGTCTTGTAGGACCTTAGATGTGTGAAGTGCAATCTACACTTTTGCTGACAACTCTATCATGTGGTCTGCTATGGAGAAGTTGTTTCATGGATGAGAGTTTTAGAATGTACAATATGTTTATGTAGTGCATCCATGTTGGGAAGAATCATATGTTGTCTATCTACCAATGTAAATCTGATCCTTGCTTCTTCTCTAAGCAATTCTACTTGCATATCTATCAAAACCCTTATCTTCTTGAAGTGTGTAGAACTTGAACTAAGGTCAAGCTACAACTGTTGAGCACTTGCCTTAAGGTCTTCATCTATCTTGGACAATTTTTCCTTTATTTCCTTGGTAAAATTAGAAACATCACATAGCTTACCAAAAAGTGATGATACATTTGTACAAGATGTTTCTAGAGAGCCCAAAATTGTAGAAAGTTCTACTTGATATATAGCTATTTGTTGAGAAATGTGCTCCACCACTTTATCCTCAAACTTCTTTTCTACATTCTATAGTAATTTATCTTATCCATCCAAGTCTTCATTAAAATTTTGGACTACCTCTGCTAGTTGATACAAAATTGGCTATGAAGAATCAATGTCTATACGTATAGCATATGCCAAAATATTCATTACATCCTCAATAATCTTAAATTCTTTATCCCTTTCCTCTCTTAATCTCTATTGTTTGGCTTTCTTCTATAGGAGTTCCCCAAATGTCTGCATTTGATCTAGAGTGAGCTTGGAAATGTCCCAATTTGGGATTACAATTTCCTCATCTAGGTCTATTTCTTCCTCCATCTCTTTTCCTTTACCCAAAAATTTTGTGCTTGGTTGAGCCTTGGTCTCAATTGTCCTTGCACTTACTACTGTGTGCCCAAAATAGAAATAATTGTAGACATACTAAGACTAGTTGTAAAAATTGATACTATACTTATTGAAGGAATAGTAATAGAAATACTTGAAGAATCCAAAATTGATGTGGCAATCATAGATGTGTCCAAATTGTTGTGATCAAAATTGATGTAGCCAACTTGCTAGAAGAGGGAAGAGCCTGCAGCTCGGTAGATGAAGTGAAGGTTACTTCAGTCAATGATGTACTAAGCTAAATAGGAGCAAAGAGTGATTACATGTTTGGGTTGTCACTAGTTGATGGGGACACAACGGAAGCATAGAATGGACACAACAGAAAAGGGAAAATTTTATTAACTATAAAAATATGCTAGTACACTTAGTGCAGAGAAACAGACTCCAAAACATGCCCTATGGGCTTACAATAGCATAAATCTGGAGATAATTTCTTCTCCCAGTACCTTCTCTCAAACTCCACTCCGAACTGCCTTTTATAATGCCAAGAATGTCTTTAAATAGACCCCAAAGGGTTAAGGATTAGGAATAGAATCTAGAAAGTGCTAGTTGGCATCCACCAACCATATAGAAGGCTCCAGAAGCTGCGTTAGAAGTTGGTGCAAAATTAGAAGAATCCACAAACGATAATCGAACTTTCGGTAGGCATAACTTTTGAACCGTAGCTCTGATTGACGAACTATTTATATTTTTGAAAAGCTCTTGAAGCACTCTATAGCCTATGAACTAGCTTCACTTGTCCCCCATTTTTTGGCCCTGTACGAGGTCATTTAATGCCCTGAACCTGACTTTGAAGCATTCTTACGAGGTCTCAAAAAATCAAAAAACTGTGATAACTTTCAAATCGTGCAGCCTTTTGACCTGATTCTTTTTCTAGAATATTCTAAATTACAATTTTAATCCTCCCTCCAATTTACACCTTCTAATCCACCATAATTATGGCTCAATTACATAGTCTTTTTTTTGGCATTTACACGTATCCCAAGGTGCTCAAATACTCTAACCTAGAACACCGATAGTGGAACTATGAGAGTTGGAACCTTTATTTGACCCAAATGGGTATCCAGAAATGAAAACACATGAAATAGAAACTAAGTCTAAGTACATTTTTTTGGGTGACACAGGATTTCCCTTATACTTCTTAAGTGTACCATAACTAGATCCCCTAGTTGGAACTCCTTATGTCTTCTCCTTTGATCAGCCCTAGCTTTATACTCTTGATTCATCTTGATAATGTGTGCCTAAAACTCCTCATGTAGGTGCTTGATATGTTTAACAAACTCTTCTGCTTTAGCATTTGTCCTTTCCCCTTGCTCCATCTTCCTCAATTCTGGTGCAGTCCTTGGGCTACTTCCATATACAATTTGGAATGGTGATTTTCTAGTACTCCTATTTATAGAGTTATTGTAAATGAATTCCACTTGTGGTAGGATCAAATCCCATCCCTTGGGATTATCCCCAACTAAACATCTCAACAAATTGCCCAGACTTCTATTTACCACTTCTGTCTAGTTGTTAGTCTACAAATGATGTGTGGAACTAAATTTCAAGTCCATTCTCAACTTCTTCCACAATGTTCTCCAAAAATACCCCACAAATTTAGTGTCTCTATCAGAAACTATACTCTTTGGGAGGCCATGTAGTCTTACCACCTCTCTGAAAAACAAGTCTGCAATATGGATAGCATCATGAGTTTTATGGCATGGAATGAAATGTGCCATTTTGGAGAACCTATCAACCACCACAAATACTGAGTCATTACCCCTTTGTGTCCTCGGCAATCCAAGAACAAAATCCATACTTAAGTCCTCCCATGGCTTTGATGAAACAAGCAATGGTTGATAAAGTCCAGTATTGTGACTAAATCCCTTGGCCACTTGACAAACTTGACTACTCAATACAAACTTCTTCACATCTTGTGAAATCTTAGGCCAAAAATAATGTTCCCTAAGTATGGCAATGGTCTTATCTCAACCAAAATGTCCTGCCATTCCTCCACTGTGTTTCTCCTTAATCAAATTTTCCCTCATGGAACTCCTTGGAATGCACAATTGACTGCCCTTGAATAAGATACCATCCTAAAGCAGATAGTGTAACCCCTTAGTTCTATCTACAGCAACAGGTTCTTTATAAGCTTTCCATGCTTCAGCAAAATCAAGATCCTCACGGTATAGATTCTTGAGTTTAGCAAACCCAACTACTTCAACCTGCATTACTGTAAGCAACAACTGTCTCCTACTTAATGCATTTGCAACCCTATTAGATTTTCCACTTCTATGCTTCAACACAAATGTATAGCTCTGCAAGAACTCTACCCACTTCATATGCTTCTAATTCAATTTACCTTGGCTATTTAGATACTGTAATGCCTAGTGATCAGTATATAAAACAAATTCTTTTGGCAATAAATAATACCTCCATTTCTTTAAGGCTTGAACTATTGCATAGAACTCTTGATCATAAAAAAAATACTTCTTTTTCGCATCATTCAATTTTCACTAAAATATGCAATAGGCTTACCTTCTTGCCTTAATACATCCCCAATAGTGCTGCCACTAGCATCACAATCCACCTAGAACACCTTGCTAAAATCAGGAAGTTCCAACATAGGTTGTTTTGTCACCTTCTTCTTCAGCAATTCAAAACTTCTCGCAGCTGCCACAGTCCATTTGAACTCTTTTCTATCCCCTCTTATTGTGTAAGTTAGGGGTGCACATATGCCACTGAAATTCTTAATGAACTTCCTATAAAAACTAACCAAACCATGAAATGATCTCACCTCACTAGTAGACTTTGAAGTAGGCCATTCCAAGATGGCTTTTACCTTCTTTGGATCCATTTTGAGAACTTCAGGTGATACAACAAACCCCAGGTAGACTAACTCTTTTTTAGCAAAGCTACACTTCTTCAAATTAATTAACAGTTTCTCTTCCCTTAACATTTCAAGGACACTACAAAAATGAAATAAATGTTCTTCCAAAGTCTTTCTGAAAATTAAAATATCATCCAAATAGATAATACAAAATTTTCCCAAAAACTTCTTAAGTAGCCCATTCATAAGCCGCATGAAGGTGCTTGGGGCGTTCATCAATCCAAAGGGCATGACTAGCCACTCATAAAGACCTTCCTTGGTCTTGAAGGTATTTTTCCACTCATATCCTTCTCAAATCTATATCTAGTGATAGCCACTCTTGAGATCTATCTTTGTGAAGTACTGAGCTCCACTCAAGTAGTCCATAAGATCATCCATTCTTGGCAAAGGAAACCGATACTTGATGGTTATCCTATTTATAGCTTGAGAGTCTGTACACATTCTCCACTCTCCATCCTTCTTTGGTGCTAGTACTATAGGTACTGCACATGGACTCAGGCTCTCTGGAATCAAATCTTTCTTCAATAGCTATTGAACCTATCTGTTTAGTTCCTCGATTTCAATAGGAGTCATCCTATGAGCAGCCTTGTTAGGAAAACTAGCTCTAGGGATTAAATCTATCTGATGACTAATTGGCCTTACTGGTGGCAATCCTTTTGGAACATTATCATAAATGATATCTCCAAACTCACTTAATAAATTTGAAACTTCAAGTGGTATTTCACTACTACCTTCCTTATCTTTTCTAGGAATCAAAGCATAGCACATACGCTGATGTTTCATGTCATCTAAAAACTTTCTTCCATCAACAAGGCAAATCCTAGCACTGTTTCATACCTTTTCACCTTCCTTTACCATGGGCTTTAGTTTGTGGTGAACTCCATCCTTTGTCAGAGAGTATGTCTTTGCATGACCATCATGTACTGCATGCTTGTCAAACTGCCACGGTCTTCCCAACAATAGATGGCAAACATCCATTGGAATAATATCACAGAGAACTTCATCATGGTAAATCCCAATTTTGAACTTCACTAAATATTGTTCACTTACCAAGACCTTATGATCATCCTTCACCCAAGCGATCCGATAAGGCTAGGGGTGTTTCTCCCTCTTGAGCTTCAGCTTAGAGACCATCTCTTCTGACACCAAGTTGTCAGTGCTACCAACATCAATGATCACATCACAACATTTATTCTTGCATTTGCACCTCGTACGAAATAGACTCCTCCTTTGTCCCGGTTCAATCTCACCACTTAGTATGCCCCTTTCATTTACTAAAGTCTCTCATCTTTTTGCATCCTCTAAATGTGAGGACTCTGCATCCTCATCCACATGAGCAACCCTAGCTTGGCCCTCAGTTCTCCTATCTGTTCTTCCTTGTCATTGAGGGCATTCAAAGGCACAATGGCTTTGTTCATTGCAATGGAAATAGGTACCACAAAAACCTCCTCTTCTTGAACCTTGTCCATGTCCTCTACCTCTTCCTCTCTGATCTCCGAAGTTTTGATCATGGGAGCGGTTGAAATCCTCGTTCCTCTGGTTCCTGCTAGTACCCACATCTTCATTTTTCCTTTGGGTCTCATTTTGGCCTCAAGATGACATACCACTACCCCTTCCTCCTTGACCGTGCCCTCTTTTTTTCCCTTCAAACTTTTTATTTAGCTTCTCTTTAACTCGTAGGGAAAACTAGTATGCCTCTTCAATGCTAGTCATTCTTACCAGACTTAATTCCTCTTGGATGCTAGGTCATAACCCACTGATATAACGAGAAACCTTCTCGTTATTTGCTTCTACATGCTCTACTCTAATCAGAAGTTGGTAAAACTCCTCCATATATTCATGGACTAATTTTCATACTTGCTTTAACCCATGCATCTTCTTAAACAAATCAAGCTTGTAGTCAACAGGAATGAACTGCTTCTTTAGTTTGTCCACCATGCGATCCCACCTTGTGATCTTCTCTTTTCCTCTTCTATTTCTTTCCAATTGAACCTCTTGCCACCAAATATTGGCATGGCCTTTTAGTTTGGCCTTTGCAAACTTAACCCTATCTGGATCCCTGATATCCTCATACTCAAAGTACTCTTCTAGCTCATTGATCTAGTCGATCAACTCATATGGTTTCAGATTTCTTGAAAATACACCCACATCAATTGTAGGTTTTTTCCCAAACTTAGTAATGGCCCTAAAAAGCCTCTCCTCTGCATGATTCATAACTTCCCCTTCTAGTCCAATTTCTTCTTCTTCATTATCATCCTCACTTTCATCACCTGCGGCAACATTTGTTACTCTACAGAGCTCCTCTTGCAATGCTTGAACCTGTCTTTGGAGGACTCTAACCTCCTTAGGATTAATAGCTTTGGCCCTTCCACCATGCTCTCTTTATGGGGGCATCTTCTTAACTCAAACCCATAACCACACAGTCCTGGTGCAAACTACCTCATAGTCGGTGCTGTGTCTACACACTCAGGAATAACCCGCTCTGATACCACTTGATGGGAACACAACCCAAGCACAGAATGGAAACAATAGGAAAGGGAAAATTTTATTAACTATGAAAATATGATAGTACACTTAGTGTAGAGAAATAGACTCCAAAACATGCCCTATGGGCTTAAAATAGCATAAATATGGAGATAATTTCTTCTCCTAGTACCTTCTCTCAAACTCCACTCCGAACTGCCTTTTACAATGCTAAGAATGTCCTTAAATAGACCCCAAAGGGTTAAAGATTAGGAATACATTCTAAAAAGTGCTATTTGGTATCCGTTGACCAAATAGAAGGCTCCAGAAGCCGCATTAGAAGTTGGCGCAAAATTAGAAGAATCCAAAAACGGTAACCGAACTTCTGGGAGGCATAACTTTTGAACCGTAGCTCTGATTGACGAACCGTTTATATTTTTGACAAGCTCTCGAAGCGTTCTATAGCCCTATGAAAAAATTTTGCTCATCCTCCATTTTTTGGCCCTGTACTTGAGATCATTTAATGCCCTAAACCTAACTTTGAAGCATTCTTAAGAGGTCTCAAAAAATTGAAAAACTACAATAACTTTCAAATCATGCAGCCTTTTGACTTGATTCTTTTTCTAGAATATTCTAAATTACAATTTTAATCCTCCCTCCAATTTACACCTTCTAATCTACCATAATTATGGCTCAATTACATAGTCCTATTTTTTTGGCATTTACACGTATCCCAAGGTGCTCAAATACTCTAACTTAGAACACTGATAGTGGAACTATGAGAGTTGGAACCTTTATTTGACCCAAATGGGTATCCAAAAATGAAAACACATGAAATAGAAACTAAGTCTAAGTACATTTTTTTGGGTGACATAGGATTGCCTTTATACTTCTTAGGTGTACCATGACTAGATCCCCTAGTTGGAACCCCTTATGTCTTCTCCTTTGATCGGCCCTAGCTTTATACTCTTGATTCATCTTGATAATGTGTGCCTAAACCTCCTCATGTAGGTGCTTGATATGTTTAGCAAACTCTTCTTCTTTAGCACTTGTCGTTTCCCCTTGCTCCATCTTCCTCAATTCTGGTGCAATCCTTGGGCTACTTCCATGTACAATTTGAAATGGTGATTTTTTAGTACTCCTATTTACAGAGTTATTGTAAGCAAATTTTTCTTTTGGTAGGATCAAATCCCATACCTTGGGATTATCCCCAACTAAACATCTCAGCAAATTGCCCAGACTTCTGTTTACCACTTCTATCTGGTCGTCAGTCTATGGATGATGTGTGGAACTAAATTTCAAGTCTGTTCTCAACTTCTTCCACAATGTTATCCAGAAATACCCCACAAATTTAGTGTCTCTATCAGAAACTATACTCTTCGGGAGGCCATGTAGTCTTACCACCTCTTTGAAAAACAAGTCTGCAACATGGATAGCATCATGAGTTTTATGGCATAGAATGAAATGTGCCATTTTGGAGAACCTATCAACCACCACAAATATTGAGTCATGAACCCTTTGTGTCCTCAGAAATCCAAGAACAAAATCCATACTTAATTCCTCCCATGGCTTTGATGGAACAGGCAATGGTTGATAAAGTCCAGTATTGTGACTAAATCCCTTGGCCACTTGACAAACCTGAGAACTCTGTACAAAATTCTTCACATCCTGTGAAATCTTAGGCCAAAAATAATGTTTCCTAAGTATGGAAATGGTCTTATCTCGACCAAAATGTCCTACCATCCCTCCATTGTGTTTCTCCTTAATCATATTTTCCCTCATGGAACTCCTTGGAATGCACAATTGACTGCCCTTGAACAACATACCATCCTGAATCAAATAGTCTAACCACTTAGTTTTGTCTACAACAATAGGTTCTTCACAAGCTTTCCATGCTTTAGGAAAATTAGGATCCTCAGGGTACAGATTCTTGAGTTCAGCAAACCCAACTACTTCAACCTACATTACTATAAGCAAAGAGTGATTAGATGTTTGGGTTGTCACTAGTTGATTGGGACACAACCTAAGCACAGAATGGACACAACTGGAAAGGGAAAATTTTATTAACTATGAAAATATGCTAGTACACTTAGTGCAAAGAAATAGACTCCAAAACATGCCCTATGGGCTTACAATAGCATAAATCTGGAGATAAATTCTTCTTCCAGTACCTTCTCTCAAACTCCACTCTGAACTGCCTTTTTATAATGCCAGGAATGTCCTTAAATAGACCCCAAAGGGTTAAGGATTAGGAATACATTCTAGAAAGTGCTAGTTGGCATCCACCAACCAAATAGAAGGCTCCAGAAGCTGCATTAGAAGTTGGCACAAAATTAGAAGAATCCAGAAACGGTAACCAAACTTCTGGGAGGCATAACTTTTGAACCGTAGCTATGATTAACGAATTGTTTATATTTTTGAAAAGCTCTCAAAGCGCTCTATAGCCCTATGGACCAATTTTTCTCATCCTCCATTTTTTGTCCCTGTACAAGGTCATTTAATTTCCTATACCTGACTTTGAAGCATTCTTAGGAGGTCTCCAAAAAATCCAAAAACTGCGATAACTTTCAAATCGTGCAGCCTTTTGACCTGATTCTTTTTCTAAAATATTCTAAATTATAATTTTAATCCTCCCTCCAATTTACACATTCTAAGCCACTATTCGGCATTTACACGTATCCCAAGGTGCTCAAATACTTTAACCTAGAACACTAATAGTGGAATTGTGAGAGTTGGAACTTTTATTTGACCCAAATGGGTATCCAAAAAAGAAAACACATGAAATAGAAACTAAGTCTAACTACATTTTTTGGGTGACCCAGGATTGCCCTTATACCTCTAGACGCTCCTGCATCACTAGTGGTCACAGTCAATCTTGTTGGGGTTGTCTTTGTGCTTGATGTTGTCATTGGTTTGCTTGGAGAGTGAGGAAGTGAGGCAATGACTACTACAACTATCTTAACTGGACTAGTTTCCTCATCATCTTGCTTTTCTTCCTTTGTAGCCTCTTTCTCTTGTTCCTTTTCATTTTCTATGTTATCAAAATGTGTTGGCTCTTCATCATTTCCTTCTTCATCCTTTTCCTTATCCTCTTCATCATCATCATCATTTACATTCACAAGGAAATCACTCAATTTATGAAGATGACAAACATTTTTCCAACTATTAGTAGCATTCCTTACAACATGTTTAATATCTTTCATCAGGATCAGGCAAGTGTTGAATTTCAGAGTCAATTTTTCTTCATTTTTCTTTAGTGACTCTTTTACCTCTACATTTGATAAGCTACCTCAAAGTTAGCCCATAGATGTCTTTGATAGTTTGCATGGAAAATTCCTATCTTGGCTTAATTTTCTCCACCAAAACATTAGGAATTTAAGAAGCAAGTTGGTCTGGTGAGTATTTCCATTTACCCATTTTGTCCATCACCAGATCTTCTATCTACTTCTACTCTTTAACTATTCTAATTTCATACATTAATGCCTTAAAGTTTGTTATACTAGCTTCAGCTTCAAAATCTTTCAATCTATCTTGGAATGTAGGTGGAGATTTTTTTAATATAATGTCTCCTCCTTCCTGATCAGCTTTCTTCCTAGAAGATCTTCTTGTAAGTACTACAATGGATGGCTTTGGTGGCTTGGTGATAATTACCTTGCCCTTCTTCTTTAATGGTTCTTCTTCTTTAGATTATTTCTCATCCTCTGCTTCCTCATCCTCACCTTTTCCCTTGGTCAAGAAAAGGGTAGAACTTGTTTTCAGTTTAGCAATTCTTTTCTTTCATTTGTTAACCAATTGAGGGAGCTTTATTTCTAGTTCTATCCTGGCTTTTTCTTCATCATATGTATCGAAATATGAAACCTTAGGATCAACAGGTTCGTTAACAAGTGTCTTAATGATATCTTTTGTTTCATTAATGTTAATCTTATATCCAAGAGGTTTTATCCATGCAGTTCTAGGCCTAACTACCTGAATGTATACTTTGTCACTATCCACCATGAAACACACATCATCCTTATAATCTTCAACAAGTTTCTTGGGGATTTGGTATCTATTGTTTATTTTCTCCTTAAAAGCATCAAAATAGTTGTCCATAATACTATTATAGTTCTCATCTATCTCAACAATATACTCATTGATCTAATAGAGCACAAGCATATCTTTTCTCCAAACAACACTACCTTTTGAAGGGAAGAATTTTTTAATGTAAAAGAATAGACATGTTAGCAAAGAGCCAAACTTACAAGGGTTATTCTTTGATGTCCTTATGCTTTCCATGTTCTTTTTGACATGTCTCAATAGTAGCACAACAAGGTCGAAAGATAGATTGTTCTTCACTATTTTGTATGCAAGGTCAACTGCTACACACAATACATTGTTTAACCTGCTCAACCTATAAATCTTGTGTGAAATGATATGGATTCTAAATTTCAACTCCATTTCTATGACACTGCTAATCTTCATTCCTCTACGATCCCATTCTGGTAGGGTTTTCTTTCTAGGTCAGCCTGGCCTAGGGTTTTGGCCATTTTAGTTTTGGCTAACATTGGGAGACCAGTGATTTGATGAATCATCATCTTTGTGATCAATACTAGTTGCTCTGACCACAACTACCCATTACGCACCCGACAAAGGATAAACTTGATCCATTTTACTTTGAATTCATAGGGCATGTGAGGGATGTGAGTTAACCCTTTAGTTTCTAGATGTTGGTGCTCAAGTTTCAAAACTCCATTTACATAGAGTTTATCTAAGGCATCATCCATTTCCAAAGCATGCTAATCTCTTGAGTAACACATTTAAAGTGACCGCGAATATCATTGATCAATAGTACCTTTTCCAGGATTTGAGACTACACTCCACTTAGATCTAGGGCTTTGACAATTGCAAGAGTGAGCTTGAAGTCCAATGCCTTCCATTCCACTCCACAAACCAACATATCTAATCCATGCTTTTCCTTGTTGCTGTTGGATGCCATCTTCACTTGGTCGGGTTTGAGAGAATTCAAAATATTTTGCTAAAAATTTGCTCAAATCACTTGGATGCCCTGAAGATCACACTTCACAATAGCTCTTGAGAATTTCATGGTAGGAATGACTTAGATTCCATGCTTTTTATCAAAAAAATTCCATAAATGCTTTAGTATGAAAGGTAGATCGATTGACATCATGTTGATAGTCTATCATCCACTTCTTTGCATTGAACATTTAGTGAAGTCTTCATGACTCGGTAACCATATGCATCTTCATTACTCCCAACCTTGCTTCGGTAGAGTCTTTTTTCATTTGATAACCATATAGAATTTGGTTACTCCCAACCTTGCTTGGTAAAGTCTATGACCCAACCTCACTCAGTAGAGAAGGTAACTCGATAGACACTGGTACCCTTTTACTTGTTGATCCCTTTGTATCTTGAATACAAATTTGGATCTTTTGTTTTTTCAATCTAGAACTATTTTGAATGTTTTCTTTGGTAGCATAATCCTAGTTTCCCTTGAAAACTTAAGTAGAAATGGTAGAGTCACCAAATTCTTGAGTGACTTGATCACCATTTCTTGGACTTATATTCTCTGTAGAATTTGGAACCCATTGTTGTCTCATTTGTTTTTAGATGTTATCAGCTTTTTCCTTCTTCTAATCTTCTATTCTACCAATATTCATACAGTTCTTGGCAAGATGACCAAGTTCTATACAATTGAATCATCTTTTAGTAATATCTATTTTTCTCAAATGATGTTTTACACAATTTATTCCAATGTGTCCAAATTCTCCACAATAATGACATCTAGACCAAGTGTTGCAGTCCCAACCAAATATTGCTTTCACAATTTTCTTTGATGGATTTAATATCTTGGTTTTGCATTCTTATGACTTATGTCTGTGTTTCTTACATTTGTGATATTTGCCTTCAAATTTGGGTTTCTCTTTGCATTCATTAGCCTTATGACCATGCTGATTGCAATTGTAGCATTTTCCATTGAATTTTTCTTTTCCATTGCTCCAACATTTGTTTGATGTATGATCTATCTTACCATAGTGATTACAAGTAGGTCTTTGATTATTATGAGCTCCTTGCTTGGATGATTCTCCTTCTTCTATATATCCAATTCTAGCTTTTCCTTTTTGTTTATAGAGATTTTTCTCATTCAATTGATTCATGTATGCTTGGGATTTCATCATTCTTTCATTGATTTTCCTTTTAGAGTTTAGATCATTTCATAATCTTTCATTTTCAAATCTTAGGCTTATGATTTCTTCATTTGCATTGGAGAGTTGATCAATAAGGTCTGCTTGCTAAAGGGATTGTTTCTAGATTTCATTGTTCTTTCCTTCTATCTCTTCTTTTATGTTGTGCTTCTGCTCCATGACTTCACATAGCCTTACTGATTGAATTTCTTGTTCTCTTCTTAGTTTTCTTACTTCTTCTTGAAGGGAACCATTCTTTTCTAGGAGTTCTTTGATTGCTTCATTGGCTTCATCTTGATTACTTGAATGGAGATCTTCAACCTTTTCTTCAATGTAGAGATGATCATTCATTTGAATTCCAAGTTCTTTTCTTATTTTCAAGGATTGAGAGAGTTGCTCCTTTTCTTTCTTGAGTTGGGCAATAGTTATTTCCAAATCTAGCTTTTCAGTGTCAATAGCTTTGTCAAATCTGAATATCTCCATTGCTTTCATCTATTGCTAAAGTTCTTAAACTTTCTTCTAAGAACTACAATGCCTGAGACCAATTGTTGGAATTATTTTTAACAATGCTAAGTTACTGAGAGGGGAGGGGTGAATCAGTAACTTCTAAAACTTCTACAATTTTAACTCTTAATCCAATAGTCCAATTAGGATTTAATTCTTCACATATAATTTGATCTAATTGTATGCATAAGAAAATTAAAACATGAAAGCATTCATAACACTTTGACACAGAGATTTGGTGACCCAAAAACCTTCCAAATAGAAAGTAAAACTAGGGTGGGGATGATACCCGCAAGGTTTAGTACTGCATTATAAAGTTTTCTTGTTAAGGCTTACATTGATCACTTCTGAAGATCTTCTCTATTAAGAGCAATAAGGACTATTAGGTCCACCTTGTGAAAGGATTTACAAACATATAATGAAGTATGCTCTCGGTAAAGAGATTTACAAAAAACTATTAGGTTTTCCTAGTTAAAGGATTTGACTGATCCATGTGTTAGCATGAAATAGTAGTTAATCTTTGATCTACAACTTCGTTTGCTGAATGAGATTCCTTTAACTGTGCAAATCACCTTGCTGTGATAGATGAATCTTTGATGCTCCTTGTACTACTATAGCCTTTGTAATTCACACTTTCTGCTCTTCTCTTAAGATTACATATGCATCATTACTACTCGCATTGGATGTGATAGGCTAGTAGTTGTGGGTGTCATCTTCATCAAAAAAAATTTCCATCTTTACCACAAGTTTTCCATGATAGGCTAGTAGTTGTGGGTGTCATCTTCATCAAAAAAATTTCATGATAGTCTAGTAGTTGTAGGTACCATCTTCATCCCTAGTTTTCCATGATAGTCTAGTAGTTGCAAGTACCATATTCATCCCAAGTTTTCCATGACATTCAAGTAGTTGGAGGTTCCATCTTCATTACAATTTTTCCATGACCGACTAGTAGTTGGAGGTGTCATCTTCATGACAACTTTTCCATGACAGTCTAGTAGTTGTAGGTGCTATCTTCATCACAATTTTTCCATGAAAAATGAGTAGTTGCAAGTTAAATCTTCCTCATATGTTTTCCATAAGAGTCTAGTAGTTGCAAGTGTCATCTTCATCACAAGTTCTTGATGATAAACTAGTAGTTGGAGGTGCCATATTCATCACAAGTTTTCCATGATAGTCTAGTAGTTATAGATGCCATCTTTATCACAAGTTTTCCATGATAATTTTTAGTTCATCCAAATGGAGACCCTTAAAGAGCAGACCTAATTGCAATGCAACAATACAATGTAAGGTCAAGATATAGGAGATATATTCTTATAGGTGAATCAGAAGATAAATCATCATCTAAAGAAATGAAAAAGACTTCTTGTGAAGACTCTAAGGTATGTCGATTCAATATGTAACCACCACCAAATTTTGAGGGCATGGAAATGAAACCATCATTATCCTATGCAGTACACTTAATTTTATATGTTGCAATCATTTTGTCACTTGTATACATGAAAGTCCAGTAGTTGCAGGTGTCATCTTCATAACAAGTTTTCCATGAAATTCTTTTGTTCATCCAAATGGTGACCCTTACAGGGAATACCTAATTGCAATGTAACAATACAATGTGAGGTTGACATGTAGGAGAGAGATTATTATGGATATAGGAAACCTACAACAACATTCTTCTCAAATGGCCACACAAATTATTGGAGCTCTTTCAATAATTATATAACAATAATATGTTGTCACTCCTTTTGACCCATATGAACAATTATAATATGCCCCTAGGGGTCCTAGGACTCCTAGGGACATGTGTTGTCATGAAATGTGTTGAAAGAGGTTATAGGTTATCCTACGACCCCTTTCGACCTGTATGAATAATTATAATATGTCTCTAGGGATCCTAAGAACCCTAAGGACATATCTTGTCATGAAATGTGTCAACATAGTACATCCAAAAAAAAGAATATTTTTTAATTTGTTCATCAATACAAATTATGTCCATTCATGGAAAATCTATACCCACTTACTACACAATAAATGAAACTCTTGTCATTACTAGTTATCTTCACAAGGAAAAGATTTTAAATGAGCTTGCAAGCGTTTAAACTTGAATTATTGAACATTTATGGTCTATGGGTGTCCCAAAGCTTAAATATGTCTTCAAGAAGAATGTTTGGTCAATGAAGTAAATTTTGCATCACAATCTTTAGTTTTTGCAACAACATCAAAAGCCATCTTCGATATAATATGATCAATAGATAAGTCTTTATGCTACTTCTATAGTGGTATGTATCTTTCTTGTTTTATGAAGTTGGGAAATCATTGAAATCCATATTACATATATTACCATAGGTATCAAGTATGATGTGTTAAGTGCAACCAAGTGAATGTTTACTTGTTCTTTCTAGTCTCAACAATCTCAAGAATCATCATAAGATCACTTATAATATTGTGTCTACGTACATGTGTGCTAACGACCTTTTGTCACTACTTGAGCTACTAGTAGATGATGAGTATTCATCATCATCACCATCTGACATCTAGTCTCACATGCACATCATGTGTTAAGTGCAACCAAGGTGAATGTTAACTTGGTCTTCCTATTCTCAACAATCTCAAGAATCATTAGAGCCTGTCAATATGCCACCACCGCTAGACTTGGAGGGCATGGAAATTTATCCATAATTATCCTATGAGATATGCTTAATTCCTTATGTTGCAATCATTTTTTCACTTGTAGACATGAGCTATTTTTCATTGTAACAAATGTTTGCATAAGTATTTGTGTTTAAGTATCTAGTTGACTCTGCATGTTATTGGGTATGTAGTATTTTCATTAGTGTTAGTTTTCTATAAATATTATTCTTTTTTTGAAATAAATATTTCTTTTGGATTTCTCATGAAGCTTTTGTACTTGAGCATTGAATCCTAATTCACAAAATTAATCAAAATGGAAAGAGAAAGAACAAGAACATACAGACTTGGAGATGGACAAAGCTATCAATTCAAGATACAATTTTTTTTTGAATCAAGATAGGTTAGATATGTTTTTGATAATTGGAATGCTTTATATCTTTTCATCCTTCCTATATGGTCTATATAGCTTATTATTGAACTTCATATTTTTTTTTTTATGTAGGTACTATAAAAGAACAAGGAGGTCTAGTTGGGAGAAAGCTTTAGAATCAGTGACATTAATTGAGGTGAGATATCTAAGATTATTGTAGATCTAATAGGTGTATCTCCTCCACTAACAACTATAAGTGCTTCTAGAGACTTGTTGGCTCTAGTATATTTAAAGGGGTCACGAGGAGTCCTAGTGTGTCAAAAGGGACATTAGGCACCCTAAGATCCCTTAAACTTTTTTTCTAATTACATGTACATCAAAGAACTTTCTACATAAGCTACTAGTAGATGGTGAGTATTCATCATCATCATCTAAAATATGCTCACATGCATATCTTACTTCATTCCTTTGTCACTTTCCCCTTTCTATTTCTTCGATTCCTTATCTGTGACTTTTGTCATGGGTCCAAGAAGCTCTTCCCACTCTTTTCAATTGACTAGGTGGGACTTGTCTCTTAATCCTTAATAATTCATTGATAGTTTTTTTCTTAACAGAATTCATAACTAGATTATCCATAGCCAATTCTCTTCTAGATCGTTGCAATATTTTATGCTCAACTGAGCATTTTGTAGTTTATTGATATACAATCACTCTTTTCTCTTGGTCAATCATTTAGGCATGTAATTGAGCCTATAGAACCACAAAAGGGTTGAAATATAGATCTAAAAAAGTAATTGATATTCTAAGAGTTTTCTTACTTCATGTCTCATCACAAAAAATGTATTTTGGAAGGGATCATTACACTTCAATTCTCAACTGGCCTACACCCAAAAATGATAGTCATGTATAAAGATTTTACAACCTTTCCACATTTTATGGGAAATTTGTAAAGAACTTAATTCAAATGAGTGCTCCTATCCTTGACGCCATCAAAGGAGGAAAAAACACAAAGTTTGAATAGATAACCATGGTTGATGTGTCATTTAATGAATACCTCAAGCAAAGGGTTAAACAATTTTCTATACTTGTTCTCCCTAATTTGAATAAGTTTTTTGTAGTTGAAACTAATGCAAGTAATCTAGAAATTGGAGCAGTACTAAGTCAAGAGGATAAACCAGTATCATTAATTTTTTTAAAGTTGAATGAGGCTAAGAACAAGTACAAAAACTATATGATCTAGAGTGCATGCAATGGTTTAAGCACTTAGGAAGTGGAGGCATTGCCTAGTACCCACTAAATTTATTGTTGATATTGACAATTATGCATTGAGTTCCTTGAATGGATGTGAGAAGTTAAGTTGCAGATATATGAAATGGGTGGAGAAACTTAAAATAATACAAATTCTCCATAAATCATAAGAGCGACCAAGAAAGAAAGGTGGCTAATGGCCTAAGAAGAAGAGGAAATTTGGTGTAGGAAGTTCAAATCTAAGGCCTAGGCATTAATCCATTGAAGGATCTCTACAAATATGATGCAAACTTTGGTTAGGTATATCAAGTTTGCTCCATATTTTCATAATCATATAACACTATCTATTCTGATTACATAATATAAAATAGGCTATTTTTGAAATGAGGGCAATTATGCATACAAAAATGTTTAATGAGAACTAACCTTATCAAGGATAAATATTATGGACCAATCGGTGAACACTTTGGGATATATAAAACACTAGAATTTGTCAGGAAGTATTACCATTGACCAAAGATTCAAATTGATGTCAAAAAATTTGTGGAATCATACACCATCTTCCAAAGAGCCAATGGTGTAACAGACAATCAAGGGTTGTACCAAACTCTTCCCATACCATCAAAGCCTTGGGAAAGTGTATGGATTTTTTCATAGGATTTGATAGTGTATTTTTAGTTGTTGATAGATTTATTAAAATGACACACTTTGTCCCTTACAAGTGTACAAATGATGCATTTGACATTGCCAATATATTCTTTAGAGAATTTTTTAGGATACATGGCTTACCCTCACTAATCATATATGATAGAGGTGTTAAGGTTTAGGGTAAAATTCAAAGGACTCTTTAGAAAAACTAGGCACAAACATTTCATTAAGTTTTTCCCACCACCCACAAATAGATGGATAGACTAAGGTGGTAAACAAATCTGTTGACAATTTCTTAAGGTTCTTAACAATGCAATATGCTCAAAAATAGGATTTAGTCCTTCTTTGGGATGAATTTGCATTTAATGACACCATTAATAGTATTATGGGGATAAAACCTTCCAAATAAACTATGGACTACACCCAAAGAGAATCATGGAACTAAGGGAATTTCTAAATGATTTTGAAACTGATGCACAAGGTAAAGAAATAGTAGACTTGATTAAAAAAATACATGAATTAGTCAAATATAACTTGGAAGCATATAAAAGAAAATACAAGACACATGTAGATCATAAAAGAAGGGAAACTCACTTCGAGATTGGGGACACAGTATGGGTATACTTGAAGAAGGGAAGATTTCCTAAAGGAAAAGACACAAAATTGCAAATGAAAAAGATAGGACCATTTACTTCATCGTCGAAAAACTAGGAGACAATCCATATGAAATATCCTTGTCTTCAATAGTTACCATTTCTCCTATTTTAATGTATGTGATCTCACTCCTTTCAAAGGTGATTAAGGTGCAGTTGTGAAGGATGAAGACTCAAAATGGCTCAAAGACTTACCCCTAGTCAACTAGTCCAAATAGAGAAGATTCTAGATAGAAATGTGGTCAATATAAAAAGGGAGAATGAGTACAAGAAGTAACTAGTCAAGTGGAAGGACTTACCTAAAGAGGATACCACATGGCTCATGAACAAGTCATAGAAAAGCATAGGATAACATTACAAGAACTTATCTTAAGTGGGAATTTGATTTTTGAAAACTAGGGGAGTATGTTGCAGGAGAAGCTCTCCTAGGCATCATAGAATAAATGATACTATGTATAAATATGCAATAAGGTTCTTGGGATCCATGGTGTTTGTAAAAGCCCAAATGGAAAGGCCTTTTGTTTCAAGGTGTGAGTATAAACCTGAGGTAAAACTTAGTCAAAGGAAATATTTTAGTGTTTTTATAATTCTATGTGATCATACAATATAAGTAGGCATTTGGATCCTCGTCATTTTTAGGAAGCAAGATGGCTTGAAAAATTTGTGTAGAAGTTATCAATACTATCAATGCTTCATTGACAACTTTTGAAACAAACTTAACAACTACCTTCCTAAGTGACCTTTTGAATTTAAATATTGGCTATAACCATTTTGAAATGTACAAAATAGACCCTTGAAGGTTGAAGGAAAGGTTAATGAAGATTTGTATGAATTTTTAAGGAATTGTGATCAATAAAATATTAAGTTTGTGTGCAATTTCTCTATTGGTGTAATTGGTACATGGATTTGTATAGATTGGGACACTAGATCAATGTGCATATCTAAGTTGTACTATGTCTCACCTCTCCATTTCATTTGATTTCATGTCATGAAGTAGTAGGATAAGAAATTTGTTGTTCTTTCTTGCCCGAGTGGTCTCAAACCCTCTCTAACATAAAGGTTTGAAAAATAAATAGCCCTATTTTGACTTTCCATAGATGGATTTCCACATCCATTCATGAAAAAAAAGTAGGGTCAATGCTTTCTTGGATTCTAGAAGCTTGGTATTGTCTAGAGTGAATTTTACTATTTTTAACACTCAACCATAGACCTAGGATGTTGGAAATCTAGTTGGAAAGTAACATATTGAGATGGGGGTGAATCAAAATCACTAAAATTTTACCACTTCAAACATAAACCATGTTCATACTTAATTCACTTTTCATTACCCTTAACTTTGTATGCAATCAAATATGCAACTTCATGAAATATCAAATCTGGCATCTACTTGCATGAATAAAACATGCAAACACATATTCAAAACATAACACCAGATATGGTAGTGCACAAACCCTCCAATGTGAAGGTAAAAATGTGGTGGGGATGACACCCACATTTAAATTTCAATACTATAGAAATAAAGTGTGCCTATTAGGGCTATGAATTTTGATCACTTCGAAGGATCTATCCTATGAGGGGTATGCCCCATTAAGACCTAACAAGACTATTAAGTTTAGCTTGATTAAAGGATTTAAACTACACAATTAAGTGAGCAATATTTTAGGAGATTTACATAGACCTATTATGACCACTTTGCTAAGAGATTCACCTTGGTACACCTACTAAAATGTAACAATACCTTGATCATTTGGTTTGCAATTGAATGCTGATAAAAAATCACCTCTTTCCAATATGTAATCACCTCTCTATGATAATTCTACCATGACTTCTCTCTACATTGCTCGATTGCCTCCCTTCACAACTTTCCAATTCACATTAACTTCATACACATGCAATCCTTCAACTCTCAAAAAAAAAATGGTGGCTTGGAATCATGATTAAATAGGCATCTTAGAAGTTTCTAGATCTCAAGAAATGATCCATATTCATCCTTTTTTCAGCTTAGTCCTTCAAATTTTCTGATTGGTTGATCTAAATACATTGGGATTTATGATGTGTAATTACAAGCATAACTACCTCCTTGAGTAGCTCTTCAATCATACAAACATGATTATAGCTCGGGAAAAATGGTTTACATAAGATTTTATGCCATTTCAAACACACACACACACACACACACATAAACTATTTAACTTGACTTATATACCTTCTTGATGCTCGGTCATGGTTGGTCTTAATGTTGTCCCTTAGCACATATTATTCATGGCTTCTACTATTTTTTTTGGCCTCTATAACACATGGCTCATGTTTTACCTCTTGCAAAGCTCAACAACCATTGTATACTTAGCAACACTTGGTTCTCTCAGTAGACACCACATTTCCTTTACATATCTCGGCCTATATAGAGTATCTCATTCGTAGTTTTGACCAACCAAATCTACTTATTATTTTCTTTAGGGTCAACAATCTCTCACTTTGGCATTAGTGGCAAAAAAACTTGACATATAAAAACTTCAAATATGTGTAAGGATATACATATACATGTAGCTTGGTCTACATATGCTGCTATGTCTTGCTCTTTTTTCAAAATCTTTTCCAAAATATTTTTGTTTTCCAACATAGGAACATAAAACTCCTTATTACTCCATTTCTTTCAAATATGCATAACAAAATCTCATACTTACTTGATCATATAATTTTTCTCTCTTGGAAATAATATTCAATTAGAGTGTAGAGAGTATACCAAACCCTTTTAATAATGAATGGTGCAATTTGATAATGATGGCCATTGTGTTGTCCTAATTAGTCTTCAAAGTTTCAAGAACCTATTTCTCAATATCTAACTCGGAAGCCATATTAATCTTGTTATCGACAATAGATAAGTGATGGTTCTGTACAAGACCCTTTTTAGTATGTACATGACTTTGCATGACTTCGATATTAGGTAATAACTGGGCTTGAATAATAGTTACCCCATGTCTAATCTAACACTCTTCATGTAATAGTTCTAACTATTTCCCCTATAACAAATTGATTTGTGTATAATAAAATGAGCTAGAACTTGGATCCATGCTCAATGCTTTGTTATATTTCTAAAGATCAGCAACAATCTTATCCATTCTCTCCCTTATAGTCTTGCAACATGAAGGGACATCATTACATAAATTGGAAAATAGTGTATTAGAATTAGTAACTAGTTTTTCCAAATCATTAACGAGAGTAGATAGCTTAACTTATTACAATGATATCTCCTTGGATACCTTTTCTAACACTCTACTTTCAAAATTTCTTTCTGACCAATGCATAAGTTTTGGTGAGTGTTTATATCAGGGTCATTCAATCTCTCCACTATCTTGACCAATCAATCAATTATTAGAGCTTTTTCATCTAAATCACCATCAACAATTGTATCAATAAACATATTCCTGATGTCATATAACACTTGTTTATGTTGATGTTCCCTTCTCATTTTTACTTGTTTGGCCTTTCTTGATAACCAATCACTCAAAATATTTATTTGATCCTTAGTCAATTTTGTCATGAGCCCAAATAATAGATATTAGAAAATGAATATATTGTCAAGGATGCACATTAATGTGTATACAAACATATTTAATATAATATCCTCTACTTTTTTGATAATGAATTCACTTGCTGAATTAATTTGTTTTAATGATATTGTTTAGAAAGTCTATTTTAATTGATAATGAAATATCATAATATTTCCAAAATAGCATACATGCTCAAGAATCTATTATATAAAAATATTATTATTAACAATATGATATGATTCAGAATATTTATGAAATTATATTTAATACAATTGATATTGAATACATTATTAAACATATCAAAGAACTATTACCAACCACTATACAAAAAGAAATAAAGGCAAATTAATTACTACTAAGTGAACTAACTCATTTCCTAAGAATGTTAAAACCTACGGGTCACTTTGGACAAAGGGACATGTCCATTCATCTATAGTGGTATATATCCATCGATGATAATGGCAACAAAAATTTTTTAAAATGGAGATATATGAAGAAGTCCACATGAGAGTAGAATTATATATTGCAAAAATTAAATATCATAATCATGGATCATAAAAAGAGTAGACTAATGTTGAAATGCATCCTAAAACCACATGGAGAAAGTAGGATATGTATCCCAGATAGGAATTAAAATCTTCTCATCCAATGTAACAGGTTTACCTTTTATTACTAATGAAGACTTCATTTTATTCTTCAATCTTTTACCTTTTGAGTCTGGAGTGATGCTACTCAACACTGTCTACTATACATCTTGAGTATGTACCATTAGACTCAGCTTTTGTTTCTCCATCTGGGTCTCTACACCTTTTTGTGACACTTTACCTAAATTTTTCTCCTCTCATGTACTCAACTTTTGAACAGATTCATATTTATTATCTTTGATATTAATTTTTTGGAGTTTAATTTCTGAACTCCATTGTCCTACCTCCTTTGTTCCCTCCTACTGAGGTCCTAGGGAACTTGGCTTGCTACCTATAACAGACTAATTTTGACTTGTAAATATGGGAATAATAGGAATAACTAGTGTGGAGTATACCGGTTGTGTTCATACTTGTGCATTTATCTTAGGATAGATAGTCTTTTACTTTTATTAACAAAAGATTTAGATTAAGAAATATCTCTCGAGATGATTTGAGTTATGGAGCTTGCTCCTTCCATTCTTCCTTAGTCAACATAGTCTATGTTGATTTAGAATCTTCAGTGATCATAGTCTTCAGTGTATTCTCCTTAGTCTCATCTTCTATTGTCACTATCTTAGTTTTCACTCCACCTAGTTGAACCATATCATCATCAAAAATTTCTTGATTATCCAATACTACTTGCTCTTCTTCCTTTTCCTCATCCTTTTTGTCATCTGTTGGGATTGATCCATATATCTTTATCCATATAGTTTAAATTTCTTCTACTACATGTTCAATTTTATTTTTCATAAAAATAAAGGCTATCATTTTACGAACAAATTTCTTAGTGTAATATTTCATAGCTTTTACAATTTGTTTCCCGCTCAATTTAGGCATAACCATAGCAACTACACCTTATCTAATTTGTCTTTTAGTTCTTAAAGAAAAATTCCACCTTTCATCAAATTTTGTGTAAAATTCATTAGGAATTATGTTTCCAAACTCCAATGGGGTGTATTTGAACTTACCCATCATATTTGGAACAACTTTATCAACTTTGTTCTTTTCAGCAACATCTAATTTTTTTATACTTAATGAACTGAAATCTAGAAAGTCCTGCATTTTCTCTGATGTTGTGATAAATATCATCAATTTTCTATGAGGGTTTGTGCATTGCCACCGTGAATTTGATTATATGGGTATGTCTAGGATTATGGTGTTAGTCTCAGATTGGTTTTGACAATTGAGTGTCAACACACTTAACCACTTTTCATATAGAATCTGAGTACACTATGTATGTCGAGCTATAGTATGTGATGAGCTAGAATTCCAATAGGTGTCGAATGATCTTTAAGTGCTGAGTGAAGATCAAGTATTGAGTGAACCATATGAGCCGAGTGATATATAGGTGTCGAGTCATAGTTGATTCTAAGGAAGTTAGAATGCTTCATGTGCCAAGTGAGACAGAACTATGCATGTTCCGAGCAAGACAGAATATAATAGGTGTCGAGAAAACCAGGATCAAACATGTGTCAAGAACCAGTAATCTGGTATGTGTCGAGTAGCACAGAATCAACGTACAGGTTTGTGCCTTTAAAAACTTAGATGTAAAACCATTTTTGGATGATTCAAAAAGGGATTAGAATATAAGATTGAATCTTTCTTTTTACCTATGTTATCAGCATGCAGCCAATCAAAAAATTAAAGACAGCATGCAACTAATAGGCTAAATCTAAGGATTTGAGCAGGAAATTTGAGTTTTTGATTTCATTGCAAACCCTAAGTCTATGAAGTCTTTATAAGAAGGCATGGACCCCATAATTTTGAGCTTCCAAGGAATAGCTAAGAAAAAAAAAAGGAAGTTTCTAAGTAGATAGAAAAATTGTAGAATAGAGCAAGCAGCAAGGGTATCACAGACTTAGTGTATTTTGAGAAGCAATTACATATCAAGTTGATCAGAACTAAAAAAGGGCTATGATTAGATATCAGATCAAGTAAGGATCACATCAGAATGAGCAGATCAAGTGCCTAAAATTAGCAATTGAAGATTGTAAACAATCAAGTCAAAATATTTCTAATACTTTCTAGCAATTGTATTAGATAGTGGTAAATCCTATGCTGATAGGTTAGCTTAACAACTATTTTGTAGATCCTTTGAAGAGGTGACTAAATACTTTAATAGGGTGACACTTCATGTAAAGTGTTTTAAATCCTTTAACCAGGTCACTATTGACATAGTGTAAAGCCTTTAACAGGGTAGACCATTAGAAGTGGTCAAACAATTATTGCTACAATGATTTTGTGGGTATCATCCCCACCCTAGTTTGACCTTCTTATTCCTAGAGGGTTTCTAGGTTACCAAAATTCTGATGTTATGTATGTTCATGTATGTGTTTACTTTATGTTTATTTAATATGTTTACATGCATGCAGTTTACTTTCAATTATTTGTTTTAAAGGATTTGAAAAGGATAAAGTATGGTACTTCTGATTCACCCTCCCCTCAAAAGTACTCTTCCCAAATGTTTGAATATTCCAAAAATTGGTATTAGAGCAAGGTTCTCACAAGAAGAAGCCTAACAACTTAGAGAAAAGATCTGAAGATGGAAGTCTTCAAAC
Organism: Cupressus sempervirens; assembly: GCA_028749045.1. NCBI lineage: Eukaryota > Viridiplantae > Streptophyta > Pinopsida > Cupressales > Cupressaceae > Cupressus > Cupressus sempervirens. Next base: position 770,236,364 of record CM053792.1, on the reverse strand, counting down.
TTGGGAAGATCATAGACAATCAAGTGATTAATGTGCACCTCACTCTATTCAAATTGGAGGAAGCTAGAGAAGAATTGAGAAAGTCCTTGAAAAGAAGGAAGGATATAGCCATAGCTAAAAATGACACACACTACAAGGATATTGACACCAAAAAAGTGTTTTCCAATGGATATTCCAAGGAATTTGATGCAGCAATAGCTAAATTGATGGAAAAGAACATAGCTCAAGAGAAATAGATAGGGTCTCTTAAAATTGAGCAAGAGTCACAAGCCATGATGTTGTGTGAGATAACTGAACAAAAGAAAAGAGCCATTGAGTATAGGGCCATTCTTGAGGATGAAAAAAGAAACCTTGCAAATAGACTGGAGGAAAAGTCCATAGAGCTTGCAAAAGTCTCCAACATGCAGTTAGATACCCTTAGCCAAATGATGAATGCTCATCATGAGCTAAACATGAAGGACATTGAGATCTCCACCTTGAGAATTCAAAATGAACTATTGCAGAATGAATTAAGGAGAGAGAAGGAGAGAGAAGAAAGCTTCAACAAACCCAATGAGGCTATCAAGTACTTTGAGCATCTACTAAAATCACCAAGGGCTAGTAATGATACTTCAAGACTTGGTTACACCAGCACTGAACAAGGAGAATCATCCAAGACTACAAAGGAAAGGAGTAACAAAGGTAAGAACACTAAACCTACTTGTCATTTCTATGGTAAAAAGGGACATACCTCTAATGTATGCAGGAGTAAGGATGTCCATTAGCATGATAAGCCTAAAAATGCAAGCTTTTTTCACAAGTACAAAAAGAAAGGACATCAAGCGCATGAATGCAGGACTAAGACCATGAGGACACCAAGATTTGATGGTCACTACTATAACTGCAAGAAATATGGACATAGAGCTTTTGAGTACAGACTAAAGCCTATGTGGACACCTAATCAACCTAAAAGAAGAAACAACCATGGACACCACTACAACTGGGATTACAATACCAAGCAGGGCCATCATTATTGTCAGGAGTATGGGCATGTTCCTAAAAATTGCATAAGAACACATTTTAGAGGGAACTACAGTAGGTGGTTAAGCCAAACCACATGTTTCAGTTGCTTCAAGACTAGCCATATCAGCATGTATTGCTCAACAAGGTCCAAGGCACCCAAGTCAGAAGTCAACAAAGGAAAAGAGAAGGTTGATGTGGAACACATCAGAGGGCAAATGAACAAGGCTTGGAAGAAGAAAGATGAGTGCAACACATCAAATGGAGGGATCACTACACCCAAGAGGTCAAGTGATCACACCTCTTCTAACTAAGCATGAATAGGTGTATGGGATTGATATAGAAGGTTATATCATACATTAGTCCCAAGAGAAAGAAGTACTACAAAGAAGAAATCAGCATGAGCAAAGATGCCAAGTCAAAATTTGAAGTTTTTGCAAATACTTCTGAGTTGTCCTCAGATGCCAAGTAACACTCCAATACAGTCGAGTTGCTAGTAGCGATCGAGTTGATCTTTGATGTCAAGTTAAAAAATGTCAATGGAAGTCGAGTCATGTTGAAACCTTCAAGTGCTGAGTTTACAGTTGTATGCACTAAGCATTTAATGCTAGGTTTTGAAAGGTTTAAGGTCAAATTTTGATCATTTTTATGCCATTCGAATGCAAAGCAAAGATGAGAAGAGTGCAAAAGTGATCAAATAGAAACCTTGAACCCTTTTGCACCAATTTCAATAGTGATTCAACATAAATTTCATCAATCTAAGGTATTTAACAAGTGTCAAGCTACGCAGTGTTAAAGTTTTAATATATTGAAACCCTAGATTGGTATAATGGCTTCTAGTTCTAAGAAACCCAAGGGAAAGGAAAGTCATGAGGTCCATCTGGTTAGTAATGAAGTAAAAGAACCTAATTTTAGACCCATTTCCAAGGTAGCCTACAAGAACAACCCTGCTAGCACATTGTCCATAATTCCACCCAAGGTTGTCATGGTGCAGGATGTAAGGAAGTGTTACAACTGCAAGGTAGGGGCTATAGGTGACCTTGAGATATTCCAAGCCTATGACAAGTTGTGTGACAATAGGATTATGAAGGATGAGTTTCAGATAGTTGAGAAGAAGGGTTTAACAAATGCCCTAGTTTATCCCACAGGTTTCAAAATAGAATGGATATGAATTATCTTGAGCAGAATACACAATGGCTATCTATGGCTAGAAATAGGACTAGCTAAGATTACCAAGATGATAGTACATAGGGTTATGGGTTTTCCAACCCTAAATCAGCCTAAGACCTTGAGAAGTGATTCAAAAGAGGCGATTGAAAAGAATACAGGGGCTAAATGGAATAAAAGGGGCATGACAATTGACACAATCATAGATCCCCTTCTAGACTTTATTGTGAGAATCATTTCTCACAAGTTCTACCAATCTAGAAAATTAAATAGTGTACCATGCATTGCTATGGATGTAGCCTACAAGCTTGTAAATAAAGATCATACATATGATCTGGTAGAATTGATGTTGCAGCAGATAAATGAGAACCTAGGAGCAATAAGAAGGTCAAAAGGTGCTCAATGCAAGTTTGGTTCAGTTCTTGTCTGCATATTTTTCTATGTCATGGAAGAGTTTCCTTCGATTGGAAAGGTGAACTAGAATACAAAAAAAATTGCAACCACTCAAATCAATGAGTACATTGATCAGATGGGTGACAACTTTGAAGCCCAAATGATAAGCTATTTTGAGGATTTTAAGAAATCGATGAAACAAAGAGTGAGAATACCAGTTTCCTTACTGGAAAAACATATAAATGACATATTCTTCCTGGTAGACATTGATTTCACCTACAATCAAGTAGTAGTTCCAAGGGCTAGATGGCTTAGACCATTAGGTTATGAATTGGATATTGATTAAGCATTAGCAGCAATCACTACATTGCTTGCAAAAGAAATAGACAAGACTGCCAAACATTTTGGCACATATGATGTTGTGAAATCTAAAGTTGAAACAAAGTTGAAGACAACCTCTATAATTAAGAGGAAAGATAAACTAGTGAAGAAGATAAAGAAGAAATTTGGTGCAAAAATTGAAGGGGCAGTAGGTGCTAAAGAGGAAGAAGAAGAAGAAGGTGAAAGTGAAAAAGAAGAACAAGGGAAAGGCACAATGGAGTTGACCCAAGTCTTAGGTGAAGATAAGGAGGAAGGTGATAAGGAAGAAGAAGTCAAGGAAGCACCAACAAAAGCCAAGTCTAAGAAAAGAAAGGCTAAAACTTAGCCTCTAGCCCGGCCAAAAGAGAAAAAGAAGGCTATAGAAACAACTCAAGCCAAGCTAGCACTAGTAACAAGAGCTACCACAAGGGCCTCTACTGATGATAAAGATGAAGAAGAGGGATAGGATAAGGATGTAAATAAGACTAAAGCCAATGAGAAGGAAAAGGAAGCCAAAGAAGTGGAGGAGGAAAAGAAAATAGAAGAGAAGGTAGAAGAGGACAAAACAAAAAAAGGAGAAGAAGAGAAGAAAGAGGAAAAGGATAAGGAAAAATAGGAGGAGGAGACACAAAAAGGAGAAGATATGGCAATAGTTGAGCAGCAGCAGCAAGAAGAACAAATTGTGCAAGACACACAAATGCCACCTCCTAGCCCTCCTCATGTGAACATCACACCTGCATACACTATAACAATCAAGGATGTTACTGACAAATCATGTCAGAACATCAATCCCATAACTACAGAGGATCTCTCCAAGATCCTTGACCAATCAAAATAGCAAGCCAAGTTATGCACAAATCTTGTATTGGTCAGTGTAGATGAGCTACAAAAGGTAGTGGTAGGACTAATAAAAGACAAGGTGAAACCACAAGAACCACCTTCCATCTTTACAACTACTAGCACTAAACTCCTAATGCTTCCACTATTACAGATTGCAATAGTTGATACATCTGTAATAGATGACACCATTTAGAAGTCGAGTGTAGAAGCAGAGGAGCACACAGAGAAAATAAGATAGATTGCTACATCTGGTCCTATAGCACAGTCAGTAGGTACATCTCAATTTGTTATTATTGATCAAGGGAAATCTAATGAGGAAAAGGAGGATAAATCAAAAGAAGAGGAGCATGCCGCCATTCAAACATTGATAGAATTACTAAAAATAGGTACTCCTACAAAAAATCTTTAGAAGTCGAGCTCTGAAGCCATACCTTTACAAATATCAACATCAGGCTCGAGCTCAACCAAGGTGACCAGGGTACTTCACTATGGAGACCCTGAGCTAGATGAAGAGATAGTAATACCTTATTATGACTCAAAGACTATCACCATTAAGAAGATTATAGAGATGTAGGATGCATTAAATAGAAGGAGAAGACAAGAAATACTCAAAAAAGTGTATAAACATAAGCAAGAACTACATGATATTAAGGACATCTTTATGGATGCCTTCAGTTTGCATTCACCAAATGAGTCAAAGCCTATAATGGAACAATTATTAGATATATTTGACCAGGTGATAAGTGAAGACCAAGGTACCAATGTCAAACTTATGGAGTGGTCTAAGAGGAAGTTTCAAGGGAAGGTGAATGAGAAAATATCTAGTGGCATAGCACTTGAATAGGTAGAATTGGCCAAGAAGATTAAAAAGGTCAAAGTTGTACTTGAGAACATTTTCTCACTGTACAAAAAGCTGTGTGATTTTTCCAATTTCACACAAGAGATAGGCTAGAGCATATTGAGCTTGGAGAGAAATCTTATGATTTCTAGCATGCAATTACCAAGAGATCTAGCTCAAAGTGAGAAGCATTTTTCTCAATTGCTTCACACTCAAAAGGAGTTAGCTACACTTACAAGTGAAGAAGCCAATATTAAGGCAAAATTAATGCAAATTCAATCCTCCATAACCCTCCTCCATAAAGAGCAAGCCTACGTAGAGAATGTTCTCAAGAAAGATTCTAATCTTTCTACACTTGATGGGCTTGTACATCTCGCTGCAAAGATTGCCATTCAGCATAAGTCACTCGAAATTGCTTTGGAGAATTGGGATGCAGCTCTAAAAATGATAATGGAGGTAAATAGTACATTTTTGGCTAAATATGATATTACTTCTTAGAACCCTTTGACATAAGTGTCAAATGGGGAGAAATAACAATAAGAGGGAGACAATATATATATATATATATAATGTTTTTGGGGAGAAATAATAAAGAAGATATAACTAAGGGGGAGAATACTAAAAAATTTGATTACATTCTTTCATTCATTCTTTTGAAGAATAAAGGGGGAAAGATTGTAGATCACCAAAAGACAAAACAAATCAGAAAGTAGGCATAGGAAATAGAAATAGGGTAAAGACAAAGAGTATCAGATACATTAGCACAAGAATTTTGGTTGTAGGAATGAAATGGCACAACCAGCTCAGGGGGGTTTATAAGAATCTTAAGGTATATTGTTCCTTACAAAATTTTGAACAAGTTTTTGAAATTTTGTATGTATGCCAAATAGATTGGATAATGTACTCATAAGGTCAAATGAATAATGTCTAGTTAAGTATTTTTGACACTCATGTCAAAGGGGGAGATTATTGGTCTCAGATTGGTTTTGACAATTGAGTGTCAACACACTTAACCACTTTTCATATAGAAGTCAAGTACACTATGTATGTTGAGCTATAGTATGTGCCGAGCCAAAATTTAAATAGTTGCTGAGTGATCTTCAGTGTCGAGTGAAGATCAAGTGCCGAGTGAACCATATTAGTCAAGTGATATATAGGTGTCGAGTCATAGTTGATGTCGAGCAAGTAAAAATGCTTCATGTGCCAAGTGATCCAGAACTATGCATGTGTTGAGCAAGATAGAATGTAATAGGTTCCGAGCAAACCAGGATCAAACATGTGTTGAGCACTAGTAATCCAGTATGTGCAGAGTAACACAGAATTAGCATACAAGTTTGTGCCTTTACAAACTATTGGTCATTTTTTCCTTCCTGCTAGAATCACTGCATTTGAATTCAATGTAGTAACGTTCACAAGTTTAAATATTCAAATATTCAAAAGGGCACAAAATACTTTATGCTGACCTTATGATATTTCTTTCCCTACACATTTTAATGCTTTTGCAGGCCCATAAGTCCCCATCGTCAAATCTAGAGATATCTACGGTTGGCATATCTTGCTATGGGAAGTTGCACATTGTTTTGTCATAGCGACATAGCACCTTTTTGCCACGTGTTAGGTGGGTCCTCCCTTTCCTTGTTGTTTCTCTGGATTTGAGTTTTGACACATCGACGGTGGGCGCTATGGCGATATTGGAAAATCTTTCTTCCTCACCATTAGCGACATAGCACCGAGAGAAAAAATGATACTATAGCGACATCAAAAGGAAGGTGGGTCCTAAGTATGCCCCGTCAGATATCAGTGATGAAATTTGGCACACATTGGTAGTTGGTCAATTTTTTCATTGGCTAAGGTATGACTGTGTAGATTGGGAGTCCTACTTCACTTGGCAGGCCACAAATGAGGATTTGTCAGACGGGTTGGCATGTGGCCAGTTTCTTATTGGTTGGTCTACTGTAGGTCAAATCCATCTTGCTCACTGCCAGATCTCAAAAAAATCAACAGTGGGTGCTATCTCGCTATGGAAAGCTGCGAGGATATTACCCATAGTGACATAGCGCCTCGACAGCATGGCAGGGTGCGGCCGAGTATTATGAAACTGAAGGGATGGTACTAGATTAGGTTGATTTGGATGCCAAGTGTGCTGAGTTGGTTCGTGGGCCCAAAAGTTTTAAGAGCAAAGTGCAGTAATACAGCGAGTCTTCACGATCGTCAGATCAGTCTGGATCAATGAATGGCACCATCTTGCTATGGGAAATTACTCAGAGGTTATCCATAGTGACATAATGCCTCGACGACGCGTGGCACAGATGACATCATGGGCCCACCCTTCTCCAAAGTAATATTACTGCTCATCCTCGGTGGCAGTTGTCAGGTGGGTCATAGTACAGTGGCGATATTTCATTGGTCCACTCAGCCAACTCAGTGTGTGGTTGTACAATTTTGTTGATCACCATGGATCTAAAGAAAATTGATCGTAGGTGCTATCTCACTATGGAAAGCTGGGAGGATATTACACATAGCAACATAGCACCATTGTGTCATGTTGATCAGTGCAGCCAGGTCTCACCAAGATGAGGATGGCAGATTGTGCCAAGTGGTGCCAAATGTTTTGTGGGCCCAAAAGTTTTAAGGAGATAGTGCAGTACTATGGCTAGTCTTCACAATCGTCAAATCAGTCTAAATCCATGATGGGTGCTATCTTGCTATGGGAAATTGCTTGGAGGATACACATAGTGACATAGCACCTCGGTGACACGTGTCCTAGTGTGTCCAATGGAGGCAATAATGGTTAGTGACCGACAATTAATATAACGTCATGATGAAGATTTTTTAAAAAGGGTGGCACTGTTAGTAATGAAAAGAGATGGTCAACCACGTAGGACTCCTACAAGGTGGCAAGATAAAAGGAGGTTATTGGTCCACGTAGCCCATTTTGGATGCAGAGTTTAGTTGACTCATTGACTCTACTGATCCATGCACCAAAAATGATAAGAAATCAAGGTTTTACACGAATCTGATCTTCATGATCAATTCCAACCACCCAAAGTGAATGTGAAGCATGCAGAGACACTCTACCACCTTGATCTACCCTATCTACCTGGTCATAGCACAGTTATGGCGCCACCTCTATCTTCTCAAGGCCCTGTTTTAGTTAATAGTTAGATTTCATGGTACCAAAAGCTATACTTAGATCAAATTTCTTTAGATCCCCATGATTGTTCTTAGTAGAGCCTTGATGGCAGTGGTTGTAGGATAGTTTTGGAGGAAAAATCTCAGTTATGCCTGAACTATAAAGGCATTTTTTGTGAATTTTGTGTATCGACCTTTCTCTATTTTCTCTATTATTGCTCTGTAGATTCTCAGTGTAAATTCCCTGTGCCTCTGAACTACATGATTTTCTGTCTTATCTCATTCAGCAATTGGTATGAAAGTGCAAGAATTCTTTACCGTTGGTGTTTTGTAGAGATCTATAATCTGCATGACTGTATCTCTTTGGCCTATGAATGATAATATAAGTGAATCCCTCTTTCCTTGTGTCATTCATCTTGGTCTTGTAATCTGCATGTGCTTATTAGATTAAAGCAAGTTCAAATGTGTATATCCTTAGTTTCATTCTGGTTCAATAGTGCATATATGGGCAGAGTTTAATCCGAACACTCTATTTTGGTGCATCACCTCTTTAGATTAGATTAAGTAGATTTTCTTTCATGCTTCCCTTCTCCCTTTTCCTCTCCATGAGTAGTTAGGTGCATCCTGATAGTAAGAGGAAGCCGACCTTCTCTGGAGACTCAACCTCATAGTTCAAGTCCCATAGCTTGGAGGTTGTTTCCATGTTTCACGAGGTTGTCCTTAGGCAACAACTTTGGACAAGGGTGCAAACTTCAATGACAACAGTTTTTGGCATGCCCGATGGGACAACATCTCAGAAAATTTCAAGCCTACTAGTGTCAAAAGGGAAGATTTCAAGATCAATACCAAGGAGATAGCACTGGATTCGGTGTTTAAGCCTTCAAGAGGCTCATTCTTCAAAGTACTTGGTGACTGTGAGATTCAAATACATATCTAGTTCCTGATCAAAGTTGCAGTGATTTATGCCCAGAGCTGAAACAAGGGCATCTTCTAGAGGTAAGTTTCAATATCAAGAGCTTTCATTTTCAAACCCTAGAAGAAGGAAGACTAGAATATCTTTATCACTAGTTAGGAGTGCAATAGTAACAAATACACCTACAAGATCTATCTCTACTCCTCCTCCCATTAGATCTCAGCCTAGACTACCATCAATACATATAAATAGATCACTTGTCTATATGGCGTTGCCTAGAGCTCATACTTTTGCCACCTTTAATGGTGGTAGCCCTCTCTTATTAGCCCAAAGACATGACTTCCTAGTAGCTGCACTCAAAAGTATACCAGAGTTTACTGGTGAAACTTCTATCTCTCCCTCAAAACACATTCAAGAGGTTACAAATGTCTACAATATCCATGGTATTATAGAGGATGATGTTGCAGTTAGGCTCCTAGCCTCATTCTTGAAAGGAAAAGCACTAGAATGGTATAGAGGTTTAGCTCATGGTTCTATAACAGATTGGAATGGATTAGGAGTAGGATTGTGCAAACATTTTGAGGATAAAAGTGACTATTTTTCACTTTTAGAGTAGTTGACTACTATAAAAAGAGCCCCCCATGAATGTATGACTGATTTTAATTATAGATTTAAAAAGACATGGGATAGAATACCTACTTCAGTGAAGCTTGCCCTTGGTAATGCCTTCTTGCATTACCTTAGAGCTTTTAATAGTGATATTGCCACTACAATCCAAACTATGGGAGAAGATACCTTGCCTAATGCTTATGACATAGCAATAAAATTAGAAAACATTCTAATAAAAGGAGGTAAGCTAGATCCAAGTCCTCCTATGCCTTTCTTCCCAATGTTCCAAATCATCAACTAGCAATAGCTTCTCTTCCCACAACTTCTACATCACAATCCCTTGTCCCAGTCCCTCAAGCTTCCACATCTTCAAGTGGAATAGATGAAATCAAAGAGATGATGCAATCTTTGATGTAGAATATGGATAAAAGAGAAAAGAACCTAGAGAAAAGATTGCAAGATTATGGGAAGAAGCTGGAGGATAACTCCTCTATAATGCAGAAAGTAAGCAACAAGGTGGTGACTCTAGAAAGATAGCAAGATCAAGGTAGTAAGATTCATCAATTGCAACATCAAACTCCAAGTAGTGGTAGGCCTCCAAATCCTAATCATTGGAACAATTTTTTTTATCAGAGTAGGCAACGTGGACATGCTTCAACCTCAAATGTAAACCAAAGTAGCGCCATAGTCCCTCAAAACAATATGGCTCAAGATAAAGGTTTTTGTCCCTCCTGTAACTACTCCTATGCCTATTGTATGTGTCAGAAGGTTGAATCTTTTATGGCTTTGATAGTCCAAGAGCCTACAATACAACCATCATACAAGGAGGACCAATTTAAAGATGCCTCAGATATGCAAAGACAAAGTGATTGCTCTTTTATGAATCATTAGATGGAGGAGCATTGTAATATAAACTAGGATTCCATTGCTCCTAACACTAGAAGCAAAAGAAGAGCTATGAAAGATGTTGTCCCCCCTCCTCTCAATCAAGCCTCAAATTCAAATACGATATCTCATGAGCAAGCAACAAATAATCAATCAAGTACCTTTCAGCAGAAAATGCAAAATCATGGCAGAAAGGATGCAAGTGATCCTCAGGTTATTCCATCTCAACCTCATACAATCATAGCTCCCAAGGTTTCTACTAAAATACCTACTATGCCATTCAATGTGGTAGAGAAAATGAAGAAGACAAATGTGAATATCTCCATGTGGGATACTGTTGCTACTATACCCATGCAAAAGAGGTTGTTGCAGCAAGAATTGGAAAGAATTGAACAAAAGGATCAGACACTCAGCATGGAAAGTGCCACAAGCCTTGTACAACCATCAAGGGAGGTAGAAACAAGTAAAAAGGTTAGAAATCCTCCCTTCTATGTTTCTTTAATTATAGGGGGCAAACTAGTCCATAATTGCATGATTGATTCAGGGGCTAGTAGTTCAATGATGCCTAGGTGTGTTGTTGATGCTTTGGGAATGAAATATGAACCCGTTGTTAGGGATGTATTATAGTTGGATGGTAGTATTGTCAAGACTATTGGGATCCTTAGGAATGTGGAGATGGCCTTACATGCATGCCCTGGTTGTACTATAATCCAAGATATCTCTGTTGCTGAGGTCAAGCCATATTTTGCCATCTATCTGTCAAGAGACTTTACTACCCAAATAGGTGGTTTCATATATTTTGATTGGTCATATATGTCTTTTAAAACAAGATATGGAGCCAATGCTTCAATTAGAGTAGAGCCTCAAGCCCTCCATTATACTGAATCTTACACCCCCAACCCCATCAGCATAAATTGCCCTATTCTGGAGATGGATGAGAATGACATAGTGAATGAGCCCACCACTTCCCTAGCAGAGATACCTGATTTTTTCTTGGATGAGTGGGCTGATGCATATCAATTTGACCCTATGTCAGAAACCCTTGAGACAGGTCTCAGTACATATTGTATATTGGAGAAAGATGCTCTAATTCCCAATCTTGTGGGTACTAAAAAAGATATGAGTGGGATCTGGAGTATGTACTTTGATAGATCAAGGAATAAGGTTGGGTTAGGGGCTGGTGTGATGTTGATTTCTATTGCACAAGTAAAGTACTACTTCTCCTTTAGGCTTCTATTTAGTTGTACTAACAATGTAGCCGAGTATGAATCCATAATTCAAGGTCTCCTACTTGCTCAAAAAAGAGGAATCCAAGCCTTAAGGGTGTATGGAAATAGTGAGTTGGTGGTTAATCAAGTGAGAAATCAAAATACCACCAAGAATGATTTGCTCAAGTCTTATAAAAATAGGATATGGGATTTTCTTGAAGGTTTTAATGCATTTAATATTCAAAGCATCCCTAGAAAAGAAAACAGGCATGCTGATAGACTTGCACCAATAGGTGCATCTTATGATGTGCCAGGGAATCTTGAGGAGCAGAAGAAGCAACAAATCAGAGTGGTAGTAAGGCCTGCCATCCCTGATAACAACATCCATTGGCAAGTGTTTGAGTCTGATGAGAAAATTGTAAGCTTCTTGCAGAATGAAGCAGAGTTTTTAGGCAGGAACCAGTTGAGACTGTAGGATCAGTATGGTGATCAGATCATTCATCTCATTTCTAAAAAATTTCCTAAGGGTCTCATTACCTTAGAGATTGTTTTTAATCCTGATGACCAAGCAAGAGGCAGGTCCATGAACCTAGCTACTGATGAAGATGACTACACTCCATTCATGATTGTCGATGGAAAGTCCTTAAACATGGGGAAGGTATGTTCTAAAATTGAACAAGAAAATTTTTATTCATCTATGTCAAGAGTTTAATGATGTATTCGCTTGCACATATGATGACTTAAAGGGCTTTGACCCAAGGTTGTTTCAGCATACTATAGATTTAGTCGATAATGGCAAACCAATAAGACAAAAATAGAGACTAATGAATCCTAAAATTGAACACTTAATGAGAAAGGAGCTATCCAAATTGATTGAGGCCCACATAATTTTTTCCATCAAACACTCATCATGGGTAGCAAACCTTGTCCCTATTAGGAAGAAGAACGGAGAAATTAGATTGTGTGTGGACTTTAGGGACCTTAACCAAGCTTCCCTTAAAGATCACCATCCTCTCCCTTCTATGGAGTAGATTTTGTCCAAGGTCAGTGGTTCAAATAGATTTTCATTTTTTGATGGATTTTCTGGCTACAATCAAGTACTGGTTAAAGAGTCTGATAGATACAAGACTGCATTCACCACTAAATGGGGTACCTATGCTTATTGTAAGATGCCATTTGGGCTAACTAATGCAAGTGCTACATTTCAGAAGGAAATGGAGATGGCCTTCAAAGGATTGATTAAAAAGTTTGTCTTAGTTTACCTTGATGATATCACTGTGTATTCAAAGGATGTAGAAGACCATTTTGATCATCTAAGATAGGTATTCTTAAGATGTAGAGAGTTTGGGGTTTCCCTTAACCCAAGCAAGTGTTTCTTTGCTACTAACCAAGGAAAATTATTAGGACATATTGTATCTGAGGATTTCTTGACCATTGATCCAGAGAGAACAAAAGCAATACTTTCCCTCCCTCTTCCTAAACACAAGAAAGGGCTGTAAAGTTTCTTAGGTAGGATAAATTTTGTGAGAAGATTTATCCCTAATCTTGCTACCATGGTGAAACCTCTTACAACTATGCTCAAGAAAGGTATGGTCTTTACATTAACCAAGGAAGGGAAGGAAATTTTTGAAGAGATTAAGACAGCCATAGCCTCAGCCCCTACTCTCATGAATCCAAATTTTTAGAAATATTTCATCCTTTATACCCTAGGTGGTGAGTCAAGCATTTCTGCTATCCTAACTCAAAGAAATGATAAAGGTGACGAGCAGCCCATAGCTTTCTTTAGTGAAGGGCTTAAAGAATATGAGGATAAATTATATAGCTATGTAGAGAAGAAAGCCCTTGTAGTCATCAGAGCTTTAAAGAAATTTAGACACCTCCTGTCTCATAATAAGATTCATTTGTTAGTACCCCATGCCAGTGTGAAGGATTTTCTTTTGAGCAAAGATATTAGTGAGAAAAGAGCTAGATGGATTACTAAAGTGATAGAATATGATATTGACATTCATATTACCAATCTGGTAAGAGGGAGGGGGTTGTGTAAACAAATGTTATCATCTCAAGAACTTGATGAGGAATCTGCTATTATACTGACAGAGCAACAAGAGGTAAGAAATAGTGACCCAAGGAGTTGGATGGATGATAGGATGAATTTCTTATTAGGCAATGGATACCCTCAAGGATTAGATAGAACTAAAAGGAGACAATATAGATTATAGTCAATTCCTTATGTCATAGTTGACAGTGTCCTCTTTGAAAAAGATTTTAATGGAGCCCTATTAAGATGCCTTGATACAGACCAGGCTGAAAGAATGATCAAAGAACTTCATGATGGTCCTGATGATGGTCATTTCTTAGCAAGGACAACTGCAACAAAGATCATGAGGGCTGGTTATTACTGGCCATCTCTATTTCATGATTGTCATAAGTATGTGAGGAAGTGTAAAAAATGTGCCTTCTTCTTTGGCAAACAAAGACTTGCAGCTCTTCCCCTTCATTCTATTTAGGTGGACCAACCTTTTGCTCAATGGGGATTGGATTTCATAGGCCATATCAATCCTCCTTCTTATTCAGGTCACAAATGAATTTTAGTTGCTATAGATTACTTCACCAAATGGACAAAGGCAGTTGCATTTAAGGATGCCACTAAATCTTCATTTGTTGAGTTCCTTGATGGAATTGTGACCAGGTTTGGTGCCCCTTCAAAAATTATTTAAAATAATGCAAAGTCTTTTGTTGGAGCTTAGATTTGTGCATGGGCAGTGGATCATAATATCGATTTGAGCACATCCTCAAATTACTATCCTTAGGGTAATGGTTTGGCTGAGTCCTCAACACAAACCTGATCAGAATCATAAAGAGACCAATTGAGGATAACCAAAGGTGTTGGCATGAAAAGCTAAGTACAGCTCTATGGGCTGACAGGATAACACCTAAGAGATCAATAGGGAACTCACTATTCATGTTGGTATATGGTAGAGAAGAAAGGCTTCCAATTTCATTGGAGTTCCCATCCCTAGAGCTAGTTCATCATCTGGAGTTGATTGAAAATGATGCCATGACAGTAAGAATGGTAGAGCTAATGGAGCTGGAAGAAAAGAGAAATAAAGCCATGCAGACCCTAGAGACACACCAATAGCAGGTAAAAAAGAGTTTTGACAGGAAGGCTAGGGTCAGAATCTTCCAAGAGGGAGATTTGGTTCTGAAATGGGATGTAGATAGGGCAAAACCAAGAAGACACTCAAAGCTTGATGCATTATGGAGTGGTCCCTATCTGATTGCCAATTGTAAGCAGGCCAATGCTTTCCAATTAAGTAAGCCTAGTGGTGAAATTTTTCCCATCCCAGTCAATGAGACCTATCTCAAGCCATGTTTCTGACAGGGGTTGAGGTTCTGTACATAGTTAGCTTAGTTTTGTTCCCTGCTTTTCCAAGAAGTGCACGAGCACAGGATTGTGTCCATGAGATAGAAAGTTTTGAAATTTTGAAGGTTGTAGAAGGAGGTTTTGGTCTCTAGTTCTAGTTGTAGAGACATGAGTTTCAGGGTTCTCCTCTCAGAGGTAGGGTTAGGGTTTCACAGTGTACGCAGGATCTACATATTTTGACTCTATAACCCAATGGATGCATGAGGTCACTGGTCTACGCATAGCTAACGTGCGTCCCCTTTGAGTCGCCAGAGTTTTTGGTCATTTTTTGCCTTCTTGCCAGAATCATCGCATTTGAATTCAACGTAGTAAGATTCACAACTTTTAAATATTCAAATATTCAAAAGGCCACAAAATACTTGATGCTAACCTTATGATATTTCTTTCCCTGTGCATTTTAATGCTTCTAAGGGCCTGCAAGTCCCCATCGTTAGATCAAAAGATATTTACAGTTGGTGCTATCTCGCTATGGGAAGTTGCATTTTGTTTTGCCATAGCAACTTAGCATCTTTTGGCCGTGTGTCAGGTGGGTCCTCCCTTTCCTTGTTGTTTCTCCAGCACCGAGTTTTGACAAATCAATGGTGGGCGTTATGGAGCTATCAAAAAATCTCTATTCCTTGCCATTAGCAACATAGTGACCAGACAAAAAATGATACTACAATGACATCAGAAGGAAGGTGGGTCCCAAGTATGCCCCGTTAGATATTAGTGATGAAATTTGGCACACATTGGCAGTTGGTCAATTTTTTCATTGGCTAAGGTATGACTGTGTAGAATGGCGGTCCTACTTCACTTGGCGGGCTGCAAATAAGGATTTGTCAGATGGGTTGGCATGTGGCCAGTTTCTTATTGGTTGGTCTACTGATAGGTCAGATCCATCTTGCTTGTCGCCAGATCTCAAAAAATCAACGATGGGCGCTATCTCACTATGCAAAGCTGTGAGGATATTACCCATAGCGACATAGCACCTTAGCGACGAGTGGTAGGGTGGGGCCAAGTGTTATGAAACTACAAGGATGGTACTAGATTAGGCTGAGTTAGATGCCAAGTGTGCTGAGTTGGTTCGTGGGCCCAAAATTTTTAAGGGCAAAGTGCAGTAATACGGCAAGTCTTCATGATCATCAGATCAGTTTGGATCAACGATTGGCACCATCTCGCTATGCAAAATTGCTTGGAGGTTATCCATAGTGACATAGTGCCTCAACGATGCATGGCACAGATGACATCATGGGCCTGCCCTTCTCCAAAGTAATATTATGGCTCATCCATGGTGGTAGTTGTCAGGTGGATCATAGTACAGTGGTGATATTTCATTGGTCCACTTAGCCAAGTTGATGTGTGGTTGTACAATTTTGTTGATCACCGTAGATCTAAGGAAAATTGACAATAGGTGCTATCTTGCCATGGAAAGCTGCGAGGATATTACCCATAGTGACATAGCACCATTGTGCCACATGGATCAGTGGGGCTAGGTTTCACCAAGATGAGGATGCTAGGTTGTGCCAGGTGGTTGCTAAATGTTCGTGGGCCTAGAAGTTTTAAGGAGATAGCATAGTAAAATGGTGAGTCTTCGCGATCATCGAATCAGTCTTAATCCACGATGGGCACTATCTCGCTATGGAAAACTGCTCGGAGGATACGCATAGCAACATAGTGCCTCAGTGACATGTGTCTCAGTGGGTCCAGTGGAGGCAGTAATGGTTAGCAACTAGTGGTTAATATAACATCACGGTCAGGATTTTTTAAAAAGGGTGGCACAATTAGTAATGAAAAGAGATGGTCAACCATGTAGGACTTCTGCGAGGTGGCAAGATAAAAGGAGGTTATTGGTCCATGTAGCCTATTTTGGATGCAGAGTTTAATTGACTCGCTGACTCTGCTGATCCATGCACCAAAAATGATAAGAAATCAAGATTTTACATGAATCTGATCTTCATGATCAATTCCAACTATCGAAAGTGAATGTGAAGCATGCAAAGACACTCTACCACCCCGATCTAACCTATCTACCTGGTCAGAGCACAATTATGGCCTTGCCTCTATCCTCTCAAGGCCCTGTTTTAGTTAACAGTTAGATTTCATGGTACCAAAAGCTATACTTAGATCAGATTTCTTTAGATCCCCATGATTGTTCTTGGCAGAGCCTTGATGGCGGTGGTTGCAGGATAGTTTTGGAGGGAAAATCTCAATTATGCCTGAACTATAAAGGCAATTTTTGTGAATTTTCTCTGTTACTGCTTTGTAGATTCTCAGTGTAAATTCCCCTTTGCCTCTGAACTACATGATTTTTTGTCTTATCTCCTTCAGTAATTGTTATGAAAGTGCAAGAATTCTTTACCTCTTACTGGTGTTTTGTAGAGATCTATGATCTGCATGACTGTATCTCTTTGGCCTATGAATGATAATATAAGTGAATCCCTCTTTCCTTGTGTCACTCATCTTGGTCTTCTGATCTGCATGTGATTATTAGATTAAAGCAAGTCTGAATGTGTATGTTCTTAGTTTTATTTTGGTTCAATAGTGCATATATGGGCAGAGTTTGGTCCAAACACTCTATTTTGTGCATCACCTCTTTAGATTAGATTAGGTAGATTTTCTTTCATGCTCCCCTTCTCCCTTTTCCTCTCCATGAATAGTTAGGTGCATCCAGATAGTAAGAGGAAGTCGACCTTCTTCAGAGAGTCAACCTCACAGTTCAAGTCCTACAACTTGGAGGTTGTTTCCATGTTTCATGAGGTTGTCCTTAGGTAAAAACTTTGGACAAGGGTGCAGACTTCAGTGACAACACAAACTTAGATGAAAACCATTTTTGGATGATTCATGAAGGGATTAGAAGATAAGATCAAATCTTTTCTTTTACCTATGTTATCAGCATGCAGCAAATCAGAAAATTGGAGACAACATGCAACCAATAGGCTAAATCTAAGGATTTGAATGGGAAATTTGAGTTCGTGATTCCATTTCAAACCCTAAGTCTAAAAAATCTTTATAAGAAGGCTTAGACCCCATAATTTCAAGTTGCCAAGGAAGAGCTAAGAAAAAGAAAAAGAAGTTGCTAAGCAGATAGCAAAATTGTAGAACAGGGCAAGCAGCAGGGTTATCACAGACTTAGTGAATTTAGTAGCAATTATATATCCAGTTGATCAGAATTGAACAAGGGTTATGATCAAATATCAGATCAAGTAAGGATCACATTAGAATGAGCAGATCAAGTGCCTAAAATTAGCAATTGAAGATTGTAAGCAATCAAGTCAAAAGATTTCTAATACTTTCTAGCAATTGTATTAGATAGTGGTAAATCCTATGTTGATAGGTTAGCTTAACAGCTATTTTATAGATCCTTTGAAGAGGTGACTAAATCCTTTAACAAGGTGACACTTCATGTAAAGTGTTTTAAATCCTTTAACCAAGTCACTATTGACACAGTGTAAAGCCTTTAACAAGGCAGGCCTTTAATAGGGCAGACCATCAAAAGTGGTCAAATAATTATTGTTGCAGTGATTTTTTCGGTATCATCCCCACCCTAGTTTTACCTTCTTATTCTTGGAGGGTTTTTAGGTTACCAAAATTTTGGTATTATGTGTGTCGATGCATGTGTTTACTTTATGTTTATTTAATATGTTTACATGCATACAATTTACTTTCAGTTTTTTTTTTTTTAAGGATTTGAAAAGGTTAAAGTGTGGTACTTTTGATTCGCACCCCCCCCCCCTCCCCCCCCCCCACTCAGAAGTACTCTTCCCATTTGAATATTCCAACACATGGTCTAACAAACTATGCCTTTAAGTAGCAATAAAAAATCAACAAATCAGGGTTATATCAATTTGACAGGCAATTTTCAACTTGTTATAGAAAATAATCTCTAGAAAATTTAATTTGGTTTCTAATCTACTAGGCCTTATCTAAAAATAAATAAAATTGATTGGTCAAATTTTTTAATTTTAATGCAATAGTACAAAAATTTCATGACAAAAATAAGAAGTAGACATATGTTTGACCGCGTTAATCAAAATCAAATGATGATATTTTTTAATAAGATTCTAGATATAAAAATTAGACTCATTCACATATTTGACCTATATTTTTGGGTATTTTTATTATAAATCAATATTTAATTGTTAATTTTTTACTATAGTATTTTTGAAATAAAAATATATCGTGTCTGACCCCTTAACTAATTCAAAACTTTGTAAAATTTAAATTTTTCTTTTTTTTCCTTGTAGTGGAAGAAGCATAGAATGTGGTGCATCTTTTAGATTTTAAAAATGTTGAACCATTTGAAAGTTATAGTTGTTTTATATTAATATGTCGATTGACACTTTATACATAACTCCATTAGAAAATAAGTAATAATTACTTACTGAACTTGTAATTTGACAGACATTACATTTATGGAAAGCTAAGAACACTATTAAGAAACCCTTTTCGTTTCATCAAATTTGGGTGGAAAAAAGGTTGTCAGCTACATTTTTGAAGTAAAAAAACACACAAGAATAGGCCAAAAACACATTTTCAGAACTTTTTTTTGTTGACCATGTAGAATTGCTATCCAAAGATATGATAGGCCTTATAAAGGTATTAGTTTATTGGGTTGGTATTAGGATGGGTGGGGAAAAAGTTGGAATATATTTTGAAATACTTTGAGGCATTTCAGAACTACATAATTTTCAGGTCACCACTTTTTGGCACACCATGATCCTGCACATACCCATATCTTCACATTCTTTCTTCTCTTAATCATCCTCTTAACCATTTCCAATTACAAGCCTTCTTCTAGGCTTCTTAGAAGGCTTTCTTAGGTCTACCTTGTAACATCACTTTTCTTCTTTGTAAGAGTCTTCCTCTCAATAGGTTTTCTAGACATACCTACTTCTTTCTTTTGTTCAACTTCAAGTGTAGTGGTGAACACTCTAGTCCTTTTCCTGGTACATCTTGGTGGTACAAATGCGGGATTGGTGTCTATCTTTAAGCCCTTCTATAATTGAGGCTTAACAATCCAAATTTCTTGTCTTTTTCTTTTCTGTGGCTCAACAACCACTATTTTTTTTCCCTTTCCTTTTATGTCTTCTTCTTCATCACTTTTTACATCCTCACCTTTTCCTTTTGTTATCTACAGAGTCATTTCCTTCTCAACTCTAATAGTCTCTTCAATTTTTCAATCATACTCTTTCTCTTTGTCTCTATCTTTGGAGCATTGAGTTATACAATGATCTTTTGTTTAGTTGTTTCATATCTGTCGAATGGCTCAATATCCTTATCCACTTCCTTGGCTAGAAAAGATTCAATTGATGTTGTAATTTCATCAATATTAACCACATAAGGTAGAGGCATTAATCATGAAACCCTAAGTATTACTACTTGTGTATATGTGTAATCTATTTCAACTAAGAAATAGATATCATTGTAGTACATATCAACAAGGGATTGAGGAATCCTTCTTATCTTCTTCATTTTTCTCTTGAACTCTTCAAAATATCCATCCATGATGGTCTCAAAAATTTCACCCATTTCACTTATAAACTCATTAATCGGTTAGGTTAAAGGTCTCTTCTTATTCCCAACAACATTACCACTAGTGGGAAATGAATTCTTTACATAGAAGAAAATAAAAACAACCAAAGACCCAAACTTACATAGATTGTTCTTCGCTTTCCTTATACTCCCCAAGTTCTCGGCTAGCTATGTTAACTTGAGATCTACAAGATCATAGTTGTGATCTTTCTTTTATAATCTTCCATGTTAAATCTATAGCAACCCCAGGCATGCTATCAGGTTGGCTTGACTGATAAAATCTATGAGAAATGACTTTGACTATGAACTCAATCTCTACATCCTTAATGGTAGATATCTTCCTTCCTCTTTTATTGTATATTGACAATGTATTGGCCTCAATCACATCTTTTCCCTGGCAACAAATGGTTTTTACCCTATCCGTAAGAGGTTGAACTGTGACATGATGGATGATCTTCTTTGTAATTCTTACTAGTATATATTCCAACTAGAGTTTCATGTCATGCATTCTGCTTAAAACAATATTTATCCATTCTACCTTGAAAACCCTTGGGAAATTTAGGGTACGTGTTAACCCTTTCTCAAAAACATGTTTGTACTTGTCTTTCAATTTTTCATTCTCACACAGCTTATTATATCCATTCCTTATTTCAAAATCACCTATTTTTCTGATATTACACATTACATTATGGATAAATATAACTCTAGGTGGGATCGATGACAAGGCACCTAAGGAATCACCGTTCATCACAATAACTAGATATGCTCTAAATTTAGATGGGGGATAGGCTTCATTCTTAACCAATTGAGCATTACTAAACTTTAGTTTCATTTTCTTCTAGGTTGCACCTAAGCTTGATGTCATTCTTTTGATTAGGGTTCGATCACAATCTTCTATGTACTTGGCCTTAATACAACTGCTTGCAATTCACTTCTATTGCCAAAAGCACACACCAAATCTTTCACAAACTCACTCAAATAGCGAAGAAATCACTTCATCTCAATTCTCTCTTAGAAAATGGAAATGAAAAGTGCATATAATGATTCACAAAAATCACTATATAGCTCAAAAATTCAATTTTAGGGCCTCATATATACTTTGTAGCTTTAGTGGGTGTAATAAAAATGTCTGAAGGCCTTCACTACAAGACTCAAAAGTCTCACTTCCTTCCATTTCACTTGAAAAATATCATGACTCGGCTAATACTTAGCAATTATGCTCAACCTCTTAACACTTTCAAGGCTTCAATGCTGGCACTCGACCATCACTAACTCCTCAAATTGGTAGCTAAACACATTAGTGGGTTTAAATTTCAGATTTTCCCTTATGCACATAATATCACATTGATTTGGACTTTCATGCATTCAATGTCATGAACTGATGTAAGATTTGACAAATTAAAATACAGTATCATACATACCTATTTATTTAGTTTGAGGTTGGGGAATCACCTAATCCATTGGATTGGGAGATCACAACTTCACCATTTGAACTATTGCCTTCATCAATTTTCTTCTTCTAGGTTTGATTCATCTAACTTCTCACTTCTTTAGCATTGACCTTTGTATTTTCATTATTTTCTTCATTATTGCATGCTAGTTCTTGGTTCATGTAGTCACTTCTTAGGTGATCGAACTTCTGACAGTTAAAACACACTAGACCCAAATTTCTTGAGTTTCTTGATCTCCCTCTAAGATGTATCCTTACAATTTTTTTTGCAATGTGTCCATAATTTCCACAAAATTGACAATTGACCAAAGTATTGTAATACCAATTTATAGTATTACCTTGCCTAGCTTTATTGCCTTTAGCTCTAGGTGACCAACTTTGTCTTGCATTAGATCTACAATCTCAAGCCTTGTGACCATACTTCTAACATGTGTGATAGTGATCCTCAAATCTCTAGAGATGTAGGTCATGTCTTATTGGTCTTTGATCTACATTCATTTGCTTGATGCCCATGCTTGTTACAATTGAAACAAATTCCATTGAATTTGGGCCTAGGATTTGACTTACTAGATTTTATCCTCCAAACGCTTATTGTGTGACCTTGTTTTCCATAGTGAATTAGTCATAGCATGTTGGTTTCTTGTTCTTAGCATTCCTCAGTTAACCACACTTTAAAGATTCTCCTTGCTTGATAGATGATATGAACTAAGTGTAGCCTAATCAAGTAGTGTCGTAAGGTATTTTTTGTGCTTTTAACTATTCATGAAGTTTTCTCATAGTCTCTTCTAATCTATTCATCCTTTCAATGATCTTCTTTTCATCTCTCAACTCATCTTTCAATTTATTTTCTTTGAGATCTCATGTTTGCAATCTCTTCCACCTTCCTATTAATCTCACTATTGGTACTATAATTGATTAAACATGTCAAATTGATTATGAGTCAGCCTTTGTACCTCATTAATCATTTCATCAAGACTTGTATCCATTTTCCTTTTGTCTTCATCAGTCATTACCTTGTCTTATTTTTTCAGTCACTTTACATAACCTTATTGATTGTATTTCATGTTCTCTTTTCAATGCTCTTACCTCTTCATTCAGGATGTTTCTCTTTTCCAATAAATCTGTTATTGTTGTATCGGTTTCACTAGATCTACCTTCCTCAAATAGGTCTTCAATTCTTTCCTCCTTGTATTTTGTTTCATTTTGTTGGATTTTGATCCCCTTCCTTCTCTTCATGTATTTCTTCAATTCCTTCTTTTCAGCCTTAACTGGTTCATATGTAAGAAGCAAATCAAGCTTTTGGTTCTCAATCACCTTTCCCAACTTGTAGGCTTCCATATCCAAGATCTTTGACTCTTAAGTGGTGAGACTTCTTCCTTAGAGTACTAATCTCTGATACCAATTGTTGGAAATCAAGTGGGAAAGTAAAATACTGAGAGGGGGTGAATTAGGATCACTAAACCTTTACCACTTCAAACATAAACCATGTTCATACTTAATTCACCTTTCACTACCCTTAACTTTGTATATAATCCAATATGCAACTTCATGAAATATCAAATCTCACATCTGCTTGCACTAATAAAATATGTAAACACATAATCAAGACATAACACTAGATATGGTAATGCAAAAACCCTCAAATGTGAAGGTAAAACTATGGTGGGGATGATACCCACAAAATCTTCACTACTGCAGAAATAAAGTGTGCTAGTTCAAATTTTGATGAGATCTAACAATCTACCCTATGAGGGGTATGTCTTGTTAGGAGCTTACAAGACTATTAAGTCTACCTTGATCAAAGGATTTAAACTACACAATTAAGTGAGCACTTTGTTAGGATATTTACATAGGCCTGTTAGGACCACTCTATTAAGAGATTCAACTTGATATACCTATTAAATTGTAGTAGTACCTTGATCCTTCATTTTTCACTTGAATGTTGATGATAGATCACCTCTTCCCAATATGTAATCACCTCTCAGTGATAAATCTACAATAACTGCTCTCTACACTACTTGATCACCTTACTTCACAACTTTCTAATTCACATTAACTTGGCATACATGCAACCATTCAACTCTCAATGACAAAATGATAGCTTGGAATCATGCTTAAATAGCCATCTTAGAAGTTTTTTTATCTCAAGCAACGATCTAGATTCATCCTTTTTGCCACTTACTCCTTCAAATTTTTTGATTGGTTGATCTAATTACATAGGGATTAATGACATGTAATTATAGGCATAATTACCTCCTTGATAATCTCCTCGATCATAAAAATATGCTTCCAGCTTGGAAAAAATGGTTTACATAAGATTTTGTGCCATTTCAAACATATACACAAAAATTGTTTAGCTTGGCTTACATACCTTCCTAATGCTCATTCATGCTTGGTCTTCATTGTGTCCCTTGGTATGTACTATTCTTACCTTGTACTATTTTTCTTGGCCTCTGTAGAACTTGACTTATGTGTTGCCTCTTGCAAAGATTGACAAGCACTATATACTTGACGACACTTGGTTTCCTCAGTAGTCACTACTGCTCAACAACAACCGAATGCTTATACTTCTCCTTTACATAGCTTAGCTTTTAAAGAGTAGCTCAGTCACAATGTTTATCAACCAAATTTTCCTTGTAAATGACTAATTATTTTGCAATACTTAATATTGCATTTAGGGTCAACACTAGCATCCATATTTTCTCGGGTAGTTGTTAGAGGGGAAAATGTGAACAATGAGAATAAATGAACTTAGAGATCCAATATAATCATAGAAATGGTGTTGATATGTATGGAGAAGGGTTCTTGAAGTTTTGTTTCAGATTTATGAACATCGTAAATAATAGTTGCTTCATAAATCAGGCCTAACTAGGCCTAGGGGACTAGTCAAAGTTTAGTAGTCCATCGGTTGATTGAAAGGCTAATCTCTTGGAGTATTTTGGAAGACCCAAAAGGGTATCTAAAAATATCATTTTATCATTAGGTTGTTTGGGTTTTATAAAAGCTATTGGTCATAAATCTATTAGGTCGACCTACTAGTGCATTTGGGGTCAATCGCTTTGTGGGTGTCTTGGAATCTAACCAATGCATGAATTCATGTTCTTACATTTGTGAAAGATTTCTAAACTATTGAATTGAAGGAGTGTTGATTGTTGGGTGATTTTTACAATTTTGGCCTAATTTAGGGAACTTTTTCCTAAAGCATGATTTTGATCCAAATAGACCTAATCAAAAGGAGAGTCAGGGGTATTATATTGGATGTATCAAGCACTTAGATGAGTAATTGGACTTGTAAAGAATGGAATGATCAAGGTTTGAAGTGTAGAGTTGATTAGTTTGAAGAGTAAACTAGAGGAGGGCCTTAACCACTCTTAAATTGTAGTGCCTTCTCCATTTGATTTCCTCATGGCGGTCTTGCAAAAAGTAGGATTCAGAAGAAAGATTTTGAAATTGATGGAGGCGTGTTTCAAAACTTGCAAATTATTTGTGCTTATTAATGATTCCCTAAAAGGTTTCTTTGGAGTTTCTAGAGGACTATTACTAGGTGATCCCCTTTCACTTTACATGTTTATTATTTTATTTAATGTGCTTTGCAGAAGTCTTTTTTGAATGGTCAGTATTGGTGTTGTCAATGGTATCAAACCCTCCTCTATTTTCGCTATTATTTATCATCAACAGCTTGTTAATTGTACCTTTTCCTTTTTTTGTTTCTTTTTTTTGGGGGGTGGGGGAGCTATTATTTCCTACACCTTAGTTTCTAGTCAAAAACTTAACCTTATGAAAAGTGCCCTTTTAATTTGTAATACCCTAGAGAGATTGCCAAACAGGATTCTAGATTTATAAGGGTTCCAAATAGCTCATTTCCCATCGATTTATTTGGGTATGACCTTTTCTACTACAAAATTTGATAATGCAATTTGGTTGAATCTACTTGAGTATATTCAATAGAAGATGACAACCTAGAAAGAAGCCTTACTCATCAATGTTGCCAACTTTCAAATGCTCACCATAGTTATTGAAAGCATCTCTCAATACATTATGACCTTGTTCTACGTGCTAATTTCTTGGGCTAAAAGGATGGAACATGTTATTAGGAAGTGGCTTCTTTGGGTAGGTGTTAAGGAGAAAAGTGCCTCCGCCTTGTTAATTGGGATATCATCTACTCCCTTGAGGATCACAAAGGTCTCAATGTTAGAGATACCCATCTTCTTAACATTTCTCTACTAACTAAATTCATCTAGAATATTATGAACTCTGAAGTGGAATGGGATAAAATTATGAGAGTGAAATATTTACTTAATTGCAAGGCTTATATCCTTCTTAAAATAGCCCATCTGATAGGCTCCAATATCTGGAACAATCTTGAACAAAACCACCCATCTTTTGACCCAAAGATGTTTCTGGAAGATTGGAAATAACAATGATTTGGATTTCTAGTTGGACCATTAGGCCAATCGACCTCCTCTTGATTTCCACATGATGTTTCTAGCATTAAAGAATGTGCTTGTTGAGTAACCAAGAAATAAGGTTAGTGATTATTGGGATTCTTCATTTGTTTCCCTTAGATGGAAGATTCACAATAATTAGTTCGAGATCATTCTTGAAAGGATTGTTGTTCAACTCATTTAAACTCTCTCATCCCTCAAGTTCTATAGATTGGATCAAAAGGATAACTTGATATGGAGGAATTCCAAATTAGGAGATTACACTATGAAAATGGGTTTGGATCTT
Source organism: Cupressus sempervirens (assembly GCA_028749045.1). Lineage (NCBI taxonomy): Eukaryota > Viridiplantae > Streptophyta > Pinopsida > Cupressales > Cupressaceae > Cupressus > Cupressus sempervirens. The sequence continues at coordinate 770,209,904 of CM053792.1, read as the reverse complement.
CTTACCCCCAAATGGCCTCAAGAGTTTGGCTAGGCAAGGATAAAGAAGACAAAGGATCTTCCTTAAATTGGTTTTTTCTAGTCGATGATTTTTCATAGGAAAATCCAAGCATTGGTTAACTTGCAAAAAAGAGGTATACATTTAGTTAATAGGTGTGTGTTGTGTGAACAAGGAGAAACCATTTCCCATGTTTAATTCTCATTCCCTTTTTCTTGCGAGATCAGGAAACACGCTCTAGACCTTTTTAATTACCATTTGTGTTGGAATAATAACCCCAAAGTGGTGGTTGACTCATGGATTCCTCCCACCAATTATCCTTTTACTAAAGACGTATGGCGGCAATCTCTTCTCTATGGAAGCATGTCTATTTGGAAAGAAAGAAATAATCCTATATTTATAGATAAATTAAAGATGATAATTTTTTATTCCACACCCTTATTCACAACATCAAGAAAAATATGATGAATATTCAACCCTTTGAGCATGGCACCCCTTAAAGGATTTTGGACTGGGATATTGCAAGAAGTTGGAATCTTGTATAGTGTTTAAATAATTTCCAAACCCCTGAATTTGGATTAAGAAAAAACATGAAATCTCCCCCCTCATCCTAGTCGGATCAAATTAAACTTCAATGACTCATCTCTTAGCAATCGAGGTCGAGTGGGAAGGGGTAACCTCATTAGGAATTCTAGAGGGATGGTTATGGATGTGATGTGATGAATTTAGGTACTCAAATGACTTGTGTTGCATAAATGTTTTCCCTTTTCCATGGTGTCAATTTGATGATTGGGAAATGTTTCAAGTAATTATGGAAGGGAATGCATTGAAAGTGAACAACAAGATTTACATGGGATGGAATGAGAAGGACATTATAAATAAAACTAAGCAATTACTTGCAATGGTGGATGAGATGACTTTCTATCACATGTATTTGGAGGGAAATAATGCTACCAATAAGCTTGCTTCCCTAGGAAAGGATATTGAACACATAAAATTTTGGGAAGACATGCAGTTCATTCCTTGGAGGCTCATGTGGCGATCATGTAAGATATTGCCTCATTGAATTATAATAACAATGCATTCAATAGGAGTTAATCTTTTAATTTCTTACCTTTTTCTTGGATTTTGGGTTGGATCATCTTCCATACTTTCTTTAATGAGTTCTCTTTTTCTAATTCACATTGGATTGTTCTTGTCTACAATGTTGATTATTTGATATTAGCTAGATTGTGTGTGTGTGTGTGTGTGTGTGTTTTGGTATTTTGGTCAGGTGTTTCCTATGACTAGATAGTCTGAAGACAACAAATTTGGTATTTTGGTTGGGTGTTTCCTATGACAGGTAGTCTGAAGACAACAATGGACAAGGAACTTTGTCAAATTAAACATGATAGTTGTGAGAAACTCAAAAATAACTCCAATGCTTGGAATATTATGGAAAGAAGGAAAATGGTTTCCTATGTTGAGGGCATGATGGGTTACAAGTTGGATCCTTCTTAGAGATTCATGGTGTCATGGGAGGAGGGTAAGGGTCTTATTGACACATAGGCAACCATGGTCATGTCAAAAACCATTTCAATTGTGATTGGGATTAGCATGGATGACACTAGAATCGCCTGAAAGACAAAAGTGTCCTTCAAAGAATACTTTGAGCTATTCTTGGACCCAAGAAAAAAATCCTGAAACTTTAGAGCGATTTCAATAGGGAGTAGTTGCTTGGGGAATGAAAAGTGGTGGGAACAATCCTTATCAAGTTTGTCACTTCCAAAGGAAGGTATAAGCATTTAAATTCCCATTTCTATCCTATGCTAAATTACTTTAGGAGAAATGTGAAGTTTTGCTTCCCGTTTTGGAATTTTTCTTCACTATCTTTGTCTATTGAGAAAGCCAAGGTTAAGAGTTTGCACCCATATCAAAGCTTAATTTATAGGTTGTATAAATTTCATCGGGATTTGGTTCCTCAAGCTAGCCCTTCCTCCAATTTGATTGTGTATCTCAATAATCTTGTTTTTACCCCTGTGTTATCCTTGACTAAGTAGTCTCAGATTCCCTAGGAACCCCACAAAGTTCCCTCTCTTCCAGGTGTTAGAGTTCCTCCTTACTGTAAGGCCAAACATAAAAAAGAGGACAAGAAGGAGCTTGTCAAGGAGACTATGGAAGTCTCTGATGACTCTGCCTCTACTTCTTGGGCCATGGAGTTATCTTGGAGCACTCATGTTTTTACTCACTTCTTACTGACCAACTCTCCCCATGCCTCCCTTTTCCCCACTTCCCCTAAGATTATGTTGAACTATCTCGAGGACCCTCAAATTCCATGCACTAGTTTTCCTACTCTTTTCCCATAACTAATGACAATGGTGTAAATTTGGAAACCTTAGTACTAAAATATTATGAGTTATCCATATGTTATAATTATCTCAAAGAATTCACCACATGGTAGTTTTACTAATTGCAAATTTCAAGAAGAAAAAACAACAATCTTAAAGCCCTCATTGAGGCAAAAATAGGAGGTTAAGATTCGACAAAAGTTAAAAGAGATGATGCCTTGTGAGGGGTGGGGAGAGACTTTAGGGAAAATTTGCAAAATTGGATGTGTTTGGAGGAGTAAATATCATAGATTCAAGCCATGGTTCCTTCAGAGGAGGAGAAAAATGAGATTATCATTGCTCTGGTAACTATGCATAATTTGTAGTACAAGTTTGGGGAACAAATTAGAGACCTTTCTTCATAGCTAAAAGTGGCTCAAGCAAGGATGGGTATTTTTCATTGGAGGGATACATGGGGAGTTGGAGGAAAGGAAGCTCAAAATAAAAAGGAGAGAGGAAGCTCATGGAAAAGAGAAAAGTTTGTAGATTATTGCCAAACATGTTGCTAGTCTGGGAGATGTCGCTTCCTCTCGCTCCTTCAAACAACCTTCCTTTTCTGGAAAAGCTCAAGGAGCTGAGGAAGTAAGTGGGTTATGTTGCTAGAGATTGTTGTGCTAGTTGGTACTAGTGGTCCCATGTTGTGTTGTTGTTTCGTGTTGGTTTATGTTTTGTTGCTAGTTTAAGGTTGTCAATTTATTCCATTTTGGTTCTCTCATTTTTCTCTATTTTAGTTTAAGTTTTTTGCTTTTTGTGTTGGTTATATTTTAGTAAGGTGTCACTACTTTTGAACATATTTCTTTCTATCCACTAGACTTGGTATTAAGTTATTGTCAAGGATTCGAGCCCTATCCCACTTTACTTAATTAGAAATTTGGAACTTTTACGCAATAACAATCACACTATTTCCATGATAAAGAATATTGTGTTTCATTTGGAAAAAAAAAAACACATAAATCTAACATTATTACAATTTTTTCTTGGTACAAGATAGACAAGTAGAGCTACAATTATATTTGTTATTTGAACAAAACATTGACTTAATTATATTTATATCAAGTAGAATGTTTTACCTTTGTAAATTAATTATGGCTCCCCTTAATTGATCATTTAGAGGGAGATTGAAGATAAGGATTAAATGATGCAAGAATTCAATAGAGATTAGACATATCTTAGTTTTTATATTTTAACCTTATAGTTCTTTGAAAATGTTGTTTACGTTGTCAATTTTTTTTTGTTACTTGTGAATCAATAATTTAAGTAATTTGTAAATTCATATGATAAATTCAGTTTTTTTCTTTGATGGATGAAGAGTTTGCACATTATTATGATAGGCTTACATTCTCAATTTTTATTTTTATTTATTTTTACTTCTATTCTTAGTAAACGAAATATGTATGAAATAATATTATCTTATTGTAATTTTACACATTCAAGTTCTTAAACTCAATTAATATTTTTTGCTCAATTGTGTTATGTAGATTTAAATTTTGTAAATGAAAATATATTTGTAATAGTTTTCAAATGAATATATATTTGAGCATTTTGTGATTCTCTTAAATTATCATAATTTTAAAATAGAACTAAATATGTCTAGACATGTGCACATAATGGCACGTTGTGATGGTCAAGTAGTTGTATTGTTAATTTTTCCATCAAGATAATCTTTAGAAGACTAAAAGATTCAATCAATTTTTGTTATTGTTAATGCAATAGTCACAATGCTTTACAAATTTGTATGATGTTTTCCTTAAAGTCCTTTCCAACAAAGATGCCATATTTGTTGAATATGTAAATGATATCCAAGGCCTCAACCAAGCTTTTTCATTAAGTAATGAAGTGCTATAAGATCAATAAGACAAATCAAGGCAAAAATTAATTATAAACACTATGCTAGATAATGACTCAATTGTAAGGGGATATTAACTTGTAAAATTTTCACAACTCTAAGAATCATAAATAATGGATGTTTAATCCTGGATGAATGTTAAATGAGGATTTTCTTTTTTTAATGAAAAACAACATTTAGAAGGAATCAATTGAAATATAATTCTTATAAGCTATAGAAAAGTCATATCAAATGTTAATTTATTCATTGATAAACACAAATTCATAATGATTATAAAAGCCTATTAATGATTTAGGAAGGAATATGATACATATAACTGAAATGAAACCGTTGATGTTATGATTTCTTTCTTAGTTGAAATTTACATAAAATTAATCATGGCAAAACATTTTTGAATTGTGATATGTGAAACAACACTCATCTTTTTAAACCTAATTTTTTGAAAGCAAGAAGAAAGATGTCAAGTGTGTTTGATTAGAGAAAGAATTCTACAATTTTAAATACCGATCTATCAAACTTGAGTCATAAATTGTGAATAAAAATTTATTAGCATTGAAATGTTGTTTTGATTACATTACACATTAGTAATTTTATCATAATAGAAGTGATATAAAGTTGATTGATAAAATCAATCAACATTTATCACAAAAAGTTTACAATAAAGAATCTTAATAAGATGTATTATTGTTCAAGAATTGAAGTATGGAATGAAAATAGTAGAATACATACCACTCAAAATAATTATACAATTAAATTAATCTAATAATTTATTAGATGTGATGCAAATCTAAATAAATAATTAATGGAAAGACTATATACCAAGTTAACATTCTTTGAAAAATCATTAGCAAAATTCTTGACACTAATAGGAAGCAATTAATAGGTTTATTAAATTTCTATATAGAACAACATCAACTTTGATATTAAATACTTAAATTGACAATTTATTTAGATTTCAATAAACACGATATCTAAATGATAGACCACTACTATTTTTGCATGTGATATAAGATTTAAACAAGTATGTATAAGGGCTAAGAAAAAAACAATTGGACTACTAAATAATCAATTGTCTCCTTGTCTTCTATTGAAACAAAATAAAGAAACAGTCTCAATATACTTAAAACACAAATGTCAAACATGCCACCACACCCACTAAGCTTTTCAAAGATAAATGTTATACAATGTAAGGCTCCCTTAAAAATTCATTACGATGGATTGTGAGAAACTAAAGTACCCACAAGAAGTTCAATATTTATAGAAAATTGTTAAGAGTTGTTAACCTTCGTCAGAATTTGAAAACTGCAATCTTGGGTGAATCAATGCGTAGTGTTTGCAGTAGTTGTAATGCTTTTCTGTTTATGATATAAACTTTCAGTATTTCAAATCCCATACACTTAATGCATTTGCATACTTCGTACCGGGTGCGGCAATAAACTCCAGATTCTGAAACTAATGGTTGTTAATAATGTGTAGCTACAGGTTCCCCTGTACATGTAAAGTAGGTAAACAAAACAATAAATATTTTCCTACATAACAAAGCCACATTTCTCATTTTTCGCTTTTAGCCAACTGTAGGAACATTCCTTGCAGTTCACACAAATATAACATTTTACAAATATTAAAGTTTATTAAAGTTTTGTAAGGACAGTAATTAATATTCCTACAAATTACAAACTGTACAGTTGATAAAAAAATTCAAAACATCATAAATTTTTTGAGTATTTGATCTTCATGATCTGTATAGTTTGTAGTCGAAAACAAAACAAAATTGGAAAAAAACTACTAAGTATGAATCTAGAAAAAAAAAAAATTGTCTTCAGCACATTTTGAATAAAACCCTACTTTTCATTCATGTTCTTGCATGTTTTTACATATTTTATCAGTGTATCTATTAACTTCACATTCAGATAGCAATGAAGAAAAAACTCGAACAAGAAAAGAAGCCATGAATACATTTGCATTTCCAAAATAAACTACATATGATGTTTCTTTTCTAAAATAAACATATGATGTGATCCTATGATTTTAAACATAGCACTAAGTTCATGATATGCGAACTTCTTCCAACAAGAGCCCATCAAGAGTAAATAATGATCCAATTTGTGGAAAAAGAAATAAGAACATGAAAATGTTTCTTATAGATTTCATTGCATTTTAGTCATATAATCATAACACTTCCTTATAAACTTGACTCGTACTCATACTATTCTCCAAGCTTATTTGTTTTTCAAATTTAAAAAGGATGGCATTGAAAAAGGAGATTTAAGAAACCCATGAATACATTTAAATATACATACACATCACTACCTACATCTTCTGATCTGATTCATGTAATTTAAAACCCTACATCTCCTGCACCTCTGAGACTAAACACAAATTTACACTACCCTTTCTTCATGAAAACATAAATAAGATGACAAACCCTTTCCACAACGATGATCATTCCCAAGTGGTATGTGCTGAAAATAGTCCCTAATCATGTTCAGGACCAGAACCTGTGTTAGCACCTGGTGAGGCTGGTGACTTCACTTTCTTAATCGCAGACTGCATCCACTTACAACGGAAGATAACCAGTTTTTAGTAACTAACAGACAAGTATAAACTCTCTGCATAACTTTTATATGTATATATAAAATTTCAAACAGCTTACGTTACTGAACTTTTGAAGAGTCTGACAATTACTGGAAGCCTTCTTGACCTGAACGGGATCTGTCCGTACATAAGAAATCAAATAAAAATGATTCAAACAGAGAGCAAAAAAAATCATGTGTAACAGAGAAGAAATTTCAATAGTGATGATAATTGTTACCTGATTGCTGGTTTCCTTTGACATCTGAAATCTGGTTTTCATCTTTTGTTTTATCATTCTCTTGTTTCTCACACTTTTGCACAAAACATCTATTTTGCAAGATGTTTATACTTGTTCTTAACAGCTCCGAGTGATTGAAGTTTCTCTGCTTCATTGACAAAGAAATACATGGGCTTCTGTAAATGTTACTGATTATTAACATTCTGCTCATCTTGACCCACTTCTCTATCTTCAGATTTTCCTTGTTTCTTGTTTATGCAGTTTGACACCGTATTATAGCTATAAATAAGCTCACCAATTCTCTGGACACACATTAATATTTCACCGACATATAAAAGAACGTAGCACAGTTATAGGAATTCACGTACACAATGGAGACAGCTATCAGAGATGAATGTGATCAAATTTATATTTAAGAGGGATCAGATAAACACAGTACCTGGGTAGTTTGATCAGATGCACAGCCATGACTCATTCATTCATCTCTCCACGTAATTCGAGAATGGTTATAAAAAAGATGAAAAATGTTCCCAATAAAATATAGAAATAAATGTGCAATAGGGGACCAGTGGTAAAAGTATTCGCGCGTGCAAACCTACCCCAGGGTGTATTCACGCCATGAAACAACCACTCCAGTTCTTTTCATGGCGAATATTATGCTAGACAAATATAAGAGCATAAATACTTCAGCCAACACTTCAAAATGCAGTGCTCTTTGGTATTTGATTGTGAGATTAAAAATAATTCACATCTGTGGGAGCTGGGACATTATGTATGTCTTTTCCTTTTGCCTTTTGCGTTTGCCAATTTGGAATGGTTAAAATGTATTATAATATGCATTTTTTTAGGGTGTTATAAATTGTCTGAAGGAAAATATTTGCTTAAGAGATAACTTGAGTGTATATGTTTTTTATGGAGGGTATGTCAAAGTCTTGCACTTAGCAAGATTTGATTTCTAGTGGGCTATATGTGAATCATTCAACTTATCGATCAAGGGACCATTGACATGATTATATATTTAGAATGAGGGTTGTTTATTTGAAGTAGTATTAAAGAGTGAGTTGGTTTATTTATTTTTAAGAATATTGAGAGCTAAATTATTTTTTGTTTTTGATATTGAGATGTAAATAATATTAAGTGTGTATGTGTATAAAAAGTGTTTGTATTGATTTAGATAGTTTGATATTTTTAGTTGAGAAATATAGAGTTCAACAAGATACATTCTACGGGGGTTCATTAGGAACCAAACAACATCATCAATAACAAGAGAATTCATTGATCAACCAGAATGAAATAATAAAGATAAATATCCAATATTGCAAATGTAATAATAAAATCAATTAAATATATATGATCTCATTTGTTTTATATCTATATATCAATATATGTAAGAGTTATGATATGTTAAAATAATTTTAGTTTATATATATTAGAGGTATGACATGAAGGTGCTATATCTAAAAAGTTTCAACAAAGACTGTGATGACAAGGTAAACAAAGTTTACAATAAAAATATTTTTGAATGTATCGAGATTCTAAATTAATTTCTTACTAATGGATTACAAATCAAAGATTAAATCTAAGAGCTCAAGTAAAAAATGTAAGAATAAAAAAGTATATTATCAAGATAAAGTTTGGAATTGAGGTCTGCAGCTTACCACAAACATTAGAGAGGAGGCCATCCCTCGCACGAAAGGAATGCTTCTGTCAACTATATCGCAAACATTTATTGCCTTCACCTAGTTACTATTCATGGACTTTGCCACACCATGGAATGGGAACTTTTCTCATTTCCCTTTTCAAACAACAAGGAAGAAAACTGTTGAACATGTGTCCTCATTACCAAGCATTCAAATATCTCTACAACAGAAATTGATAATGGATTCAAACCACTAGAAGGATTCAAGATTATCAAGCAATATGGAGACGTGCAACAACAATCTCATGGAAAGACAAAGATAGAGGTAAGACTCCCTCTAACCATGTTATTATTGTTAACCAAAATCTCCAAATGGCTATAACAAAAGAAGTAGAAAAAAATAGATTAAGAGATGCAATCATTTTCCTTTTTGTACAAGATACTACCAAGCTTCCATCTAGGGCCTTCATAAATGAGTGGTTGAACAATGGATGACTTGCGAAGTTAGGGTTTCAATTTATGAAATTTAAATGTTGCAAAAGGATTATTTCTCATATTCTTGGCTAACCCTAACTCTCAGAAAGAGAACATTCACAAATAATTTTGGAGGGTAGTCTGATGCAACTTTAGGGATTTATCATGGTCATCTAATGTAGTCCACAAATAAAATTCCTTCCCATTTGGACCATGTTTGATCATTGTTTGTAATTTTCCTCCTTACCTTTAATGGAATCTAATTCCTTAGGTCTTTGGACTACTTGGAAATGTGATTACATTTTATCGTACAAATCCTTTACTCCCTTATATAGATGCTAGGGTTTTGATCTCAATCACCCCTAGTCTTAACATTCTAAAGGATATTAAACATGAACTTAATGGGAGATGGGTTGTGTGCCCCATAACATTTCTTGAGGGCATTAAAGTCTTATTTCCATGTATGAGAGAAGGCCACATTAGAGCTTCTTGCCCTCTATTGAAGAACGAAGTTCCCTCTATGCCTAAGAGCTCTAAGAAATCCATACCCGAGATTGCTACCATGACTAGAAAACTTGATCAAGATAAGTTTACCTATGGAAACCATGGTATGCTTACAGTCAAGCCACCCCCTATGTTGCAAGAACTAGAGGACACCCTTAAAGTTCTCTCAAAGATTATTTTAACAAGAGAGATAAAATGTATTTGTTGTGCTTGAAAGATCCTCTTGCACAATTACTTAAACTTCCCACTATTGATTCGATAGGTTTTTTTTCTTATCCCCTTCTAATCACAAACCTAATCATAAAACTCAAAACTCTCAGAAATTGGCCTTGGAAAAAATTAGAGGTCTCTCTGACTATAAAGAGAAATGTCCTACTATTGGAAAATTAATCAACAAGAAGACTAGTTTCTAGCAAAACATTAGTAAGGTTATCCATTTAGATCCTTAGATACTTCTTCCCTTCTCTTGTATAAGGATAAAGACATGAGGGACAACAACCAGTCTATTGGAAATAAGATGAAGAACTCGTAGTGTGAACTTGAGTATATCAATGATTTGGGCAATCCTCACAAGTATCTAGATGGGTTATTTTCTCTAAAGAAAGCCTATGATGATGAAAAGCTTAGTATTTTTTTATCTCATTGTTACATCAGCCACTCCACTCCCTAACCAAGCTCCATCATGTTATTCATAAAAGAAAGGGTTATATCACTCATGATGACACCATTTCCTCTAGGAAGGTAAATAAATATAATCTTAGTGATAACAAAGAAAGTGGATTCCTAGAGGATGGAAAATTCAATGTTTTGTCAGTCACACCCTTCAGTGATATTCCAATAGATAATAACACAGTTGTGTTTAATGCACAAAAGAAGGAGGCACCTACAAAAAAAAAGAGGAGAAGCCCCCCTAACTCTTTCAATAACAAGAAACTGGCCAAACAAGCCCAAAGTACTAATTCCTAAGTACTATAAGAGATTTAAATATCCCATGGATGTTAGCCCTTGATCATGATATGGTTTTAAAATGTAGAATATGGAATGTTAGAGGAATTGAACCCTAATAGAAAGAGTATGATCGAAAGAATCTTCCTTATGAATAAAAAAAATGACATACTTATATTTCAAGAACTAGAAGCAAATGGATTCTTTTTATCATCAATATCGGGTGCATTTGGAAAGATGCAATGGACTACACCACCAATTATAAAAAAAGGGAAAGGGTACAATACTCCTCTAATCCTGACTAGTGTAAGTAAAGTTTGGAAATAATATAGGTAAACTAGGACTATTTCGGAAGATAAGATCATTCATCATACACCTTCATTTCATATCTCAAAAAACACCAGCACTTAAGAAAAATTACAAGAATGGTCTTAGGATAATTGAATTTACTAGACTTCTATATGTTAAGAAGGTTTAAGTAACATGTATATCCTTAGAAATCCTTGCAAAACTACTTAAATTTTTTTAATGATGTTACAATTTACTTTGCAATAAATATTTGATCATGTTCTATATAACCTCTTTAGGAGATATGTATCATACAATATATGCTATTTGTAATTCTAAATTCAATTTTTTTCTTTCAATACCTTGTCATACCATTATGATTATGTTTTTGTTTTAAGCTAACCAAGATAACCTATCGTGCCTTGTGTATGTGTGTTTACTCTACTTGACGTGTCTTTAGGATGAGGGGAGGTGGTCATAGCCACTTCTTTGGGAAATCTACATGATGTCACACTCCTCCTTCGTTGCTTGTCACTATTTATACACGTGTGTGTGTGTGTGTGTGTGTGTGTGTGTGTGTGTGTGTGTGTGTTGTATTGTATTGTATATTTTTTTATCAGTAATGCAAGAACCATGCATCAACTCTAGTTGGCTACACAAGTCTGAGAGTGCCTCAAAATCCTCAAACTAGTTGTTTTTGAAAGGGAGATGGAACCATGATCAATATAGGAACCTTGACCTTAGAATCCACGATTAGAGAGTCAACTACCATTTGGGATTTTACCTTTAATTTGGTATTGTGACATTTAGTTTTACACTAATAATGTCATGCATGGCTATTATCTTTAGTTGATACCTTGATATTTTGATATTGTAAACTTGATTTGGTGATGTCTGTGTTAGTGAATCATTTATACTTATTTGAGTATATATGGGTGCACACATATATGCCAAGATAAATATATATTTTCTTTAGATGTATGGAGTTGGTTTGGATATGAGTTTTGTGAGAGTTAATCTAGTTATATAGTTATATGTGATGAATAAAGTGAAACAAATGAACAAAATAAATAAGAAACAAATAAAACTACTCTAAAAAATTCTTTGATATTTGAACACTTAACCTCCAACCTACTAACTCACTACCCACCATCTCATCAGTAACACTCTTTAAGAACCTTAATAAGAGAAATAAGTTGTAAGTTGTAAATAAGAGATAAGATGGCATATAATAAGTAGTAAAAGGGCATAGGATTAGAACCCTTTCCCCTTATGTGAGATTGTAGAGATTTGACCATTGAACCATATGAATTCTCTGAATAGGAGGTTTGTGACAACATAAAAAACCCATAAACTAGTTGGCCATTTAAGTAGGGAAACAATTAATAAAAAATTGTTGATTTAATTAATCAAACCATGGAGGTTTCCATTGCAAACAACTACAACCATTTACAATGGTTATCTTCTTCTTATAAATTAGGAGCCTTTCTTGGAATGAAAGGCAAGGAAAATATTTTGACCAAAACATTGAGAGAATTTTTACAAAAAATATTAGAAAAATCTTGGAGAATATCTAAGAATGAAGGAAGGAAACTATACTTGTAAGTTATAGGAGATCCAATGAGAGGAGAAAAGAGATCGTGGGAGATTATCAATATTCTACAAATTCAAAAGATTCATTCCAATTCTAGGGCTTGATCTTTTCCCTCTCTAAACTTTGATAATTCTATGAAAATTAAATATAGATAAAAATAAATTTAATTATGTGAGTTGAATTATTATGTTTATTGTTTGAATGTGTGTGGAAATTATCAAATTCTTAGGTGTCTAGATTTTTATTATTGAAGTATTGTATTTGGAAGTCTTCTCCTCATGAGTTTGCAATCTCTATGTTAGAAGATCATTGGAGATATTAAATATGGATGTGAAGATGAATGTGAAGAACTAAATTTCCAGGGGCATGGGAAACTTCCCAAACCCAATCTAGAAATTCAATTCTCACATTCATTATATATTTTTAATATTTTTTGGACCAAAAGAATAGGTATATTTCACATATGCGCATGAATACTTTGTGTATGAGTAGGTATGAAAATCCTTAGTCTATCATTCACTTTGTACAAAAGCCCAACTTTAGGTCACCAAAGTGCAACAATAGGACACAAAAGCATAGCAATATGACACAAAAGTGCAAGAACCATAAATAAATGCACATATCTTCTTAATGGATGCATAAATATAGTGTATTGAATAAATGCACAATCAACCATTGTTAATGCACAACTATAATGAATGGATGTGCAAAATTGCTAAACAAATACACATGAATAAGAAATAGATGCACAAATTTAGAGAAATCTTTCTAATTTGACCTGTAGAGCTTGATTTCAGTGTATCTGTAAAACATAAAATAACATTAAATATAAGGAAGGAAATGTTTTCCTTCCTTAAACTTTATGTTACAATTTATGTTATACATCATTACCTTTTGATACAAGTTTCAACCTCTTTTTGTTTATCAACAATGCTATCAACGATATCAACATCTAACTAGCAACCAAAAGAATTATCTAACTTATTCTTAAATAGTACTCTTTGTGCTTCTAGATTCTTCCAATAATTGCCTCTTAATCATGATTGTCAATCAGGTTCATTGCATGTAACCACTTAGAAAATAGAACTTTCATAGAACTTTGTGTCCATCCTTATCCTTCAATTTCTACCATCAAAACTTCCTTGCATTTTCCCAGTTGTTGATCTTATAAAAAACTTTGACTCATGCCTTTGAACTTCTTGAACATTCTTGAATTCCATCAAAAGTCAGCCTTAGATTCTATCTTATAGATTTGTTCTTCTTATTGTTACTTAGTGAACATAACATTTTAATTGAGTAATATAATACTTGATCAATACTAAACTTAGTCAATAAATACCAAACTTCCAGCTTAACTTTACCAACTGCTCAGTGAAAATTGTAGTCACTCGGAAAATATAGTCTTCCTACTTTAACATTGTCATTCAATTTAGCTTATGTAGCTCAATACACTATAATATTACATTATTTTAATCTAATAAAACCAACATTACATTATCAGTGTCCAACTTACTCAAGTGCTCATTGAATACCATACTTATCAACTCTATCTTCATCATAGTTCCTTCAAATCCTCTTCATCAATCAACTTGATATAACACTCTACTCAGTTAGCATAATGTCTATCCAACTAAGACTTTGACATCAATGAAAACATAACAACTAATATGACTTTTTACATACATTCATAGCATCATTAATTACATTATTAGTTGGGGTTGGCAACATGATATATGAAGTTCTTGGGGGGTCTTAAGTACTCCATCCATCTATGCATTGTGTGTTTTCATCTCTCTTTTTGGAGGAGGGTTTTTCCCATGAGGTTTTCTCCATATCTCCTCTTTATGAGAGATTTCATTTTATTGATTTCTTTTCACATTATACATGGGTACCTAAAATGGCATAATAGTTAGGACCCATCTTGCATTGTGATTTTAAGTACATTCCCCTAAGTTGCACTTTGGGGGGGGGGGATGGTTGGGTGTAATTAATTAATCACTAATTACAGTCTTTCACTGATACACTTAGGTGTTTGCACATCAATTAAGCACATGGTATATGATAATTCTACTCTAGGTGGTCATAGTTGTTATCTCAATCCACTTTTAGTGCACATACCATATTATCATCCTCATAATTGCATATACTTCATTGCATTATGGAGGATGATTCACCTTCGGTGGACATGTGATTACACCTTGTGCAGGTGATATCTTATCCTCTCCTTATCTTTGTCTCTTGTTGCCTTTCCTATATAAGAAAACATGTTATGTACATTTAAATCATGTCAAGGAAGTCCATAATCAATAATAAAATTGTTGCATCTTAATGCAATTGTCTTGCCAATCTTTTGTGGAATTTATCTTGGTCTTTCATTTAATCTTAGGGGTGTTCTATAGTCACCTAAAAATTTAACAAAAAAAATTGTGTCTGGCCACATTAACTAATTCTAAACTTTGTAAAATTGAAAACTTCTTTTTCCTTTTATGGTAGGTGAAACATAGAATGTGATGCATATTTCATATTTCAAAAAGGTTATATCATTTGAAAGTTATTGTTGTTTTTCAATGAGCCTGTCAATCAAAACTATAGAGGTAACTCAATTAAAAATTAAGTAATAATTACTTACTAAACTCAAAATTTGACAACAATTGTATTGATGGAAAGTTGATAATCTCCTTAAGAAACCCTTTCCATTTCATCAAATTTAGGTGAAAATAAAAAAATTGGTTATACGATCAAAAGAACAAGGGAAAACATGTCTTTTTGGGTTGACCATGTAGATTTGGTTTCCCAAAGGAAAAAAATCAAAGAAATTATTGAGCCTTATCGAGTATCTTAAACAAATCAGATAGCCAAAATAGATTGGGTATCCAAAATAATAAAATATACAATAACTATTGGATACCCAATTTGAAGATCATGAAATTAAAAATTCAATGGTCGGGGCCAATCTATCTAACATTTTTTTGGTTGAATTATTGATTTAGTCTTTTGTATTTTTTTAAAGTGATTGTTCATTAGTATTTTTTGATTAATTTATATTTTATATTTTGAAAATAATATTTTTAAATTTAAATATTAACTTTAGTTATATGTTATTATGTATTTAATATTATATCATGTGGTATAATATATTTAATGATATATATTATATTATATTGTCTATGTTATTTATAATATATATTACATATACTATGTTATTTATAAGATATCTTACATATACTATATTACATTATATATTATGTATAGTATATATATAATATTTCTTTTTTATCAGTAATGATATTTTTTATTTATATATAATAATCATAAAGTTTACAAAAAAATTAC
Organism: Cupressus sempervirens; assembly: GCA_028749045.1. Classification (NCBI taxonomy): domain Eukaryota; kingdom Viridiplantae; phylum Streptophyta; class Pinopsida; order Cupressales; family Cupressaceae; genus Cupressus; species Cupressus sempervirens. The sequence goes on along the minus strand of CM053792.1, from coordinate 770,194,106 downwards.
ATTTCAAGATTGCCACCAGGACATATAGCTAGCACCCATACAATTCAACCTTTAAAAATTTAAAAAACAATCCTTATTTCTCCAACTACTACATATTACTAAACTATGCATATCCACTATGAAAAAAATGATACCTAAAAGGACAAAAAAGTATCCATGTCATTTAAGCACTAGAACAATTTGGTCACCTCCTCATGGATGAAATTTGGAATTGTGTCACCACCAATGGGTCTAACCACATTTGCCCCACCACTGGAAGCCACACCACACAAATGATCAACCAACAAAGACACATCCACCCCTGTGATGACACCACCCCTTTGCAAAGTAGTACCTTGACCACCTAACATTCCACAACTAGAACCACCACTAGAGATTCAATGATCACCCCATGAAACAATAGGTAGTTATCGCCAAATGAAAAGTATCATGTCTTCCCAAATTAGAGATGGGGACTTATGGGCTATACATTTTTATTTCCTACCTCCAATTACCACACCTAAAACTTGAGCCTTCTCTTAAGAAACTAGAAACTCCATTTGAATATACCACCACTCCTCTAACACAAAACTACCAATCATTTTCCTTTTTGTACAGGATACTACCAAGCTTCCATCTAGGGCCTTCCTAAATGAGTGGTTGAACAATGGATGACTTGCGAAGTTAGGGTTTCAATTTATGAAATTTAAATGTTGCAAAAGGATTATTTCTCATATTCTTGGCTAACCCTAACTCCCAGAAAGAGAACATTCACAAATAATTTCTACCATATCTAGACCAAGATGTATATCTTTATTCTCAACCAAGATGATGTCTATTCTAATAAAATCCTCCTCCTTTCTAGGTAACCCATAACCCTAAATCCATATATTCTGAGTCTCTGTATCCATTGTTTCTAGATTTCTAACCAATAGACCTTCCTCAACGCACATTGTCAACTCAATTTGCACTATCTTAGGGATCAATTTCTTGTTAGATCTTCTCGAGATAGCTCTAGAATCATTTTGGAAAATGATCCCCATTTGAGAGATGTGACCTTCATCCATTTGACTCTAGTGCTCATCTAATCCTATTACCTGACTATCCTAAGAGGAGTTGTGTACTGACTCAACATTCCTATGTGGGGATGCTAGGCTAACTCTTAGATGAACCTCATCACTAATTTGAGGATTCAAATATTAAAAATGAATGGAAATACCTAAGTTTGATAGCACCAAGAAGCTTCACCAATTTTTTATACAATGCCTTATCCACCTTTCCTTGCTCTTTCTTCAAAATTGAACACTCTAACTTCTTGTGGCCCCATTCCTTATAAGGCTTGCACCTCTCCAATATTTTCTCCACCTCCAACCCCTCCCACCAATACCCCTCCAAAGTCTTAATCTCAATCATGTTTGAGAGTAAAGGATGCAACTTCTACTGAATACAAATGCAAGTGTGCATGCTAAATTCCTCTTTAGAAATAACCGCATCTATTATAATAAACTTTCCTAACTAATTTCTAATTGCTCCAAATGTCTCCTCATTCTATTATTAATGTGGGAGGTTATGTTAGAAAGTAAATTTCACAATCTAACTGGGTGGGAGGTGAATTGATTATGCAATTTAAATAACTCTCAATATCTTATTAATTTTAAAATATTTAAACTATAGATGCAACAACCATATAAAGATAACCATGCACAATAACACTAGAGTTATTAACTAGGTAAAAGCACAAACCTGTGTCACCCTTTTGTAAAGGAAAAGGCTAACAAAAGAATACATTTTCACCTTCAATGACAAAAAAATGGTATTATTATTTTGAATTTGAAAATGAAGTAAACTAACAAAATGCATAGAAATGGATGAAGTCTAGGATTATAATTTTTAATAATTATTTGGAATAAGAATCAATAAATTTTCTAATTTTTATAGTTAATTTTTTAGCTATTGAAAAATGCTGAAAATTAGGGGTCTAGTTCCAACCACAAAGGAAATAAACTTATTTCCCTTTGCTTTTAGACTATGTTATTAAAAATAAAATTCATTTTTAGACCTATATTTTCCTTTTTATAATGATTCAAACTTCAACTCACATGAAATCAATAGTTTTCATCTGCCACCACATTTTTCAAAACAAATTTATTCTAACTAGGAGAAAAATTATACATTCTAGAAGAGGACTCTCTCCTCTAGAACATCATATAATTTTTAAATTTTTTAATATGATTTAATATTTTTTTCTTTCTCAAAATCAACATCTTTTCGAGTGTTAAAATACATGCTTGTAGAACTTTTTAATTATAATATACTAGATCTAGTTAAAACACTATCAAATTTATATGAGAATATTCTTGACTCTGAGTTCTATAAAATGGTGTTTATACGTTATTTAAAAAATATCATAAAAAATAGTAAGAGTTATTGAAACACCACTTTTCTAAAATAATTTTTTTTTAGTAGTTGGATACAAACTAGTATAAAATAGGCATTTAATAAACATTTCCAATTGGAAAAGTGTAAGATCAGATATAACTTCACTGGAATGAATTTATCTAGATCATATGTTTGGAAAAAAATGATCTTTAGATATAAATACTCAAATCTAGTCATTCTGATAAGTCAGCCTAAAAGGTGACATAGCTTTGTACTTTTACCCAACTAGGGAGACCCTTGATCATGTTAGGAATAAGGTGTCTCAACCTTGGATAATTCCTATTCTTATTATTTGTTTTGTAAATGTGTTTTTTGAAAATCATGTAATAAGTGTGAGTGTACATGTCTAGTTGGCATGTTGACGTGTCACTCCACTTGCATGTGTCAGCATCTTGAATTGTTTGTAAGGAAATCATGATTGAAACAATTATGACAGATTCCTATGACGCGTAAGAGCTATCTTTGGAATACTTAATTGTATGTAAGGAGATCATGACTAAAACAGTTATGATGGATTCCTATGAAATGTAAGAGCTATCTTTGGAAGATTTAATTGTGTGTAAGGAAATCATGACTGAAACGATTATGACGGATTCCTATTATCTTTGGAAGATTCCCTAAAAATGGAAAGTGCATTATATAAGCACCTTTAGGGTTGTAGATAGTGGTGTGAGTGTGGTGTGTGAGTAGTGTATTGTTGGTTGCTAATGGATAAGTCTTCCATGTCCTGAAAGAGCTTCCACTGCATGTGTGTTGTAACCTTGGAGTTGAAGATAATACATTGTGCAAGTTTTGGAGGGGGGCCCAGGTTGTTCTATCGAAAGGTTTTTCCTCACTAGCATATCTTTGTGTTTATGTGTTATTATTTCTCTATCTATTTTCTATATTCTTGATTGAATTCAATATTATTGTCTACATAATATCAAATCTATAATGGTAAGGATTTAAAAAGAATTTGCACAATACTTTCCTTAAGGGATTAGTGTAGGGATTTGTTTTTGCACTTGAGTTTCCTTACAAGTGGTATTAGAGCTTGATCAACTTTTGATCCTTGTTGTTGGGTAGGGTTTTTTGAGCTAATCTCAAGTTGAGTGGGAGTTATATGCAAAGCATTCTAAATCTTATTTGCATATTGAGATGGCTATTTCACCATATGGAAAAATGGAGGTGGAGAAATTTAATGGCAGTAATTTTGAGTTGTGGAAACTCAAGATGGAAGACTTGCTTGAAGATTGTGATCTATGGGACGTGACTTCACTTGATGTGAGACCTGCAACAATACCTCAAGTAGATGGGATCTCAAGGATCAGAAAGCTAAGGGTCTCATTAGACTCTGTATAGCTAATTCAGTTCTCCTGAATGTTCTTGATGAGAAGACCGCAAACAGTTTTTGTACACAACTTGGGTCTATCTATCAGGCCAAATCTTTGGTGAACGAGTTGTTCTTGAGGAAGAAGTTTTATTCTCTAAGAATGGAGGAAGGTAGATTTTTTATAGATCATCTAAATGCTTTTAATTTATTGATTGCATAGTTGACACCATCTGGTGTTAAGATAGAGGAGGAGGATCAATGTATGGCCCTATTATGTTCCTTGCCTGATTCATGGGACCATTTTGTGATGGCTCTTGAAAGTACTTTAGTCACTTTCAAAATGGATGATGTGGTGTCTTTGCTATTATCTGAGGAGATGAGGAGATCCACGAGAGTAAGGAAGCAACCAAAAAAGTTTGGTTATTGTATGTTAGATTCTAGTTGTGCCTTTGCTTTGATTACTAACACTGATGAGCCTAGATCTGTGAAAAAGGCTTTGGATATGGAAGATGTAGGTTCTTGGATCGAGGCCATGGATGATGAGATAACTTCATTGGATTTTTTTAAAAAAAATTGAGACCTTGTACCTTTTCCTAAAGGACACAAACCTTTTGGTAGCAAATGGGTGTTCAAGAAGAAATTCTATGTAGATGGTAGTGTTGAAAGGTACATAGCTAGATTGGTTGTGAAGGGGTACCTACAAGTAGAGGGAATAGATTATGGTGAAATATTCTCTGCTGTTGCAAAGTTGACATCCTTTAGATTTTTGTTATCTCTTGCTACATCATATGATTTAGAGATAGAACAGATGGATGTGAAGATAGCTTTCCTTAATGGTGACTTAGAGGAAGAGATTTATATGTCACAGAATGAGCACTACATTGTTAAAGGTAAAGAATCTTTGGTTTGTAGATTAAAGAAGTCTTTGTATGATTTGAAACAATCTCCTAGGATGTGGTACCCTAAGTTTGGTGCCTTTGTGGTGTCAATTGGATTTGTAAGATTGAAATCAAATCATTGTGTTTACTTCAGAGTTGAAAATGATTGCCTTCTTATTGTTGCATTATATGTTGATGATATGTTGCTAGTTGGGAAGGGTAAGGGTATGATTTTTGATTTTAAATCTCTATTGTTAGCACAGTTTGAGATGAAATATCTTGGGGCAGCAAGGTACATCTTGGGTATGGAAATCAGTAGAGATAGGTCTAACAAAAAACTTTGGTTGAATCAGAGTAAGTATGTGAAGTCTGTGTTGGAAAGGTTCAACATGGCAGATTGTAGACCATTGTGTGTTCTTGTTTCTATGGGAACAAAGTAATCTATAGATGATTGTCCAAAATCTCCTAGTGAGGTGGAGGACATGACTAGAGTACCTTATGCTAGTGTAGTTGGTAGTCTTATGTATGCTATGGTTTTTACTAGACCAGACATTGCCCAAGGAGTGGGAGTTCTGAGTCAGTTTATGGTTAATCCTGGATAGGTACATTGGGATGCAGTTAAGCGAGTATTCAGATATTTGAGGGGTACATCATAGTACTCCATTTTTTATCATGGTAACTCTTATGGAGCTGCACATTCAGTTTGTATTCATGGGTTTGTGGATTCAGATTGGGTAGGTGATATTGATAACACGAGATCCACCAGTGTTTATGTGTTCACTATGTTTGGTGGTGCCATCAATTGGATGAGTAAGCAACAACCTGTGGTTGCTTTGTCCACTACAGAAGCTGAGTACGTGGCTGCTACTCATGCTTGTAAGGAAGCCATTTGGCTTAGGAGATTGTGTTCTGATATTGGTGTTGATTCAGGACAAATTACTAGTTGTTGTGATAGTTAGAGGGCTATTTTCCTCGCAAAGAATCCAACTTTCCATGCTAGAACGAAGCATATTGATGTGCAGTTTCACTTTGTGAGAGATACGGTGGAAGATGGAAAGGTAAATTTGGAGAAGGTAGATATACTATAAAGAATTGTGTAGATGCATTGACAAAACTAGTGGGCACAGAGAAGTACAAATGGTTTTCGGAGTCTTTGGGCCTTTCGACCTATAGTGGTTAGTTCTTGTTATGTTCATGTTGCTCTTACAAGGTGTCTCAACCTTGGATAATACCTATTCTTATTATTTATTTTGTAAATGTATTTTTTACAAATAATGTAATTAAGTGTGAGTGTACATGTCTAGTTGGCATGTTGATGTGTCACTCCACTTGCATGTGTTGGCATCTTGAATTGTGTGTAAGAAAATCATGATTGAAATGATTATGGCAGATTCCTATGATAGATTCCTATGATGGATTCATATGATGTGTAAGAGCTATCTTTTGAATATTTAATTTTGTGTAAGGAGATCATGACTAAAATGGTTATGATGGATTCCTATGATGCCTAAGAGCTATCTTTGGAAGATTTAATTGTGTGTAAGCAAATCATGACTGAATTAGTTATGAAAGATTCCTATGATGTGTAAGAGCTATCTTTGGAAGATTCCCTAAAAATGGAAAGTGCATTATATAAGCACCTTTAGGGTTGTAGACAGTGGGGTGAACCCACAATACTGGGTACCACTTTTGTGGCACGAAGGAAATCGTGAGATGATGCAATATTCCCATATTCAATTTTATGTATGTTCACGTGAACTTATTAATGATGTTTGCATGAACACAAAAGAATTGCATGCTTGCACGAACATATTAAGTTTAAATAAGGGATGTTCACACGAACATCCCTTATTAATATGTTCATGTGAACGTATTTTTACAACAATTTTGAGATAAAAATCCCATTTTTCCATTTAGACTTGTATGTAGAAATGGATAAAGTTTAGGATTATAAATTTTAATAATTATTTGGAATAAGAATTGATATATTTTCCTAATTTTTATAGATAATCTTTTAGGTGTTGAAAAATGTTGAAAATTAGGGGTCTAGTTCCCACCACAAAACTATATGGAAATAAACTTATTTCCCTTTGATCTTAGACTATGTTATAGATAACATATATAGCTAGAACGATCAAAAATAAAAATAAAAACTTTAGACATATATTTTCTCTTTTATAATGATTCAAATTTCAATGTACTTAAAATCAATAGTTTTCATCTCCCACGACATTTTCCAAAAAAAATCTACTTTAACTAGAATAAAAAATATGCATTCTTGATGAGAACTATCTCCTCTAGAACGTCATATCATTTTAATTTTTTTCTATATAATTTATTATTTTTTTATTTCTCAAAATTGACATCTTTTTGAGTGTTTAAATATGTGCCTGTATAATTTTTTAATAACAATATACTATATCTAATTAAAACGCTATAAAATCTATATGAGAATTTTCTTGACTTTGAGCTTTATAAAATGGTGTTTATTTATTATGAAAAAACATCATTAAGAATAGTAAGAGTTATTTAAATACCACTTTTCTAAAATAATTCTGTTTCTTTAGTAACTGGATACAAACTAGTATAAAACATGCATTTAATAGACATTTCCAATTGGAAATGTGTGAGAGAATACATAACTTAGTGAGAGTGATTTTATCTAGATCATATGTTTAAACAAAATTGATTTTTGGATAGAAATACTCAAATTCAATCATTCTGATAAGTTAGCCTAAAAGGTGACACAACTTTGTACTTTTACCCTGCAATATTATTGTTTACATAATATCAATTCTGTAATTGTAAGGATTTAAAAAGAATTTGCACATTACTTTCCTTAAGAGATTAGAGTAGGAAGTTATTTCCACACCTAAGTTTCTATACAGATCAGAGGGAAAACCTCCATGGGGATGGTACCCACAAAATAATGTACTAATATAAAAGTTCCTTTTTGGGTATATGCATCATCATGGTGTGCCAAAAACTGGTGATTGAAAAAAGTGGAGTTAAAAAATATCTAAAAGCATTTCAAAATTTGCTCTGACTTTTTTCCACCCATCCTGATACCAAGGCTAAAGCATTTGGGCCAAGCCTTTTCAGGTATCCAATCAGTTATCAGGTACCCAATATCATATTGGGTATTTGATATAAAATCAGATACCCAAAACTTGCAACATAGATTCAAAAAAAAAAAAAAAAACCCGAGAACAATGTTTGCATTATGGTTTTTGGCTTGTTTGATGGTGTTCCATTTCAGGTATTAGATTTTAGAATAGGTATTAGATACAGGTAATTTTTTTTGTATTTGTTTATGATTTCAATGAATATTAATATAAATTAGTTATTTTAAATAGAATTTGTTAAAAGTTAGGTTTTTTAATAGAAAATGTAGAAATTTAGGTTTTTTTAATAGGAATTAAATATTTTTCAAATTAATAGGTATGGCTGACCCAAATGATGATACTAATCAAGGAAACAATGTTCCTTATAACCATCCACCAAACGATCCCCTACCCCCTCAAAACTCCCCTCGAAATGAAGAATTGATATTTGAAAATATTATCGAACTAAGGGTTTTGCAAACCATATATAACAAATACTTGCATTGGATCCCATGTTATCCACGTTGAACATCATAGTGGATAATATTGAAACACTTACTAATGAAAAATGTTGTTCTTCACTACCATGAGCAAATGCATTGATGGGTTGGACTATGATGAGGTTATAGACATAAATGTAACTAAAGATGATATAGTTATCCTTTTTGTGAACCCAAAAATTGTTAAACAAGTAGAACACACAAAGCCCAAATTATCAATTAAATGGTCACAAATGAGGCTATGTGTGCAAACTTTTGGGATCGTTGCTGGATGGTTTTTGACATCCCTCCACACAGTAATTTAGAGGTACCATTCTATTTCATTAAAAAATTGTATGGAAAATTTGTGTTGCACCTCAAGGTGAACTATTAGAGAATGAGGCCAAACATGGGTGTAGGAGGAGGAGCTCCTCAAAATAGACCCTTTGCCTAGCAGAAGAAAGATAGCACTTTTGTCTCCTCTACTGATGTCTCCCCACTCCTCCAGTGCAACATCCTGATATCATTGTAGAGGCTAGCTCTTAGACTATTAGAGCCATCCATAGATTGAGTAGCCTTTTGATATCCTAGGCTAGGTCAGCATTGCCTCCCTATGTTGATGATGCTGATGTGAGTTCATCATCAACAAGCTCATCACATGTTTGTGTGCCCCATACTTGCATAATGTGCAAGAATATTTGTCTAGGTCCCATAGGTGATCTATTTGAGTATCAGTTTATGTCTGAGGAGTGTTGACAAAAAATCTTGCACCCTTTCCTAAAGTCTTACCTAAAGGTAGCCTCATGTAACATGGAAACAATATCGAAAGTGTGGGACTTTGCAACTTGAGATTAAGTCTTTGAAGAAGGCCAATTTCCTTACTATCAGGAAGCACCTAACTATTTCTTGAGAGGAAAAGGGAGAAGGAATGCATGAAAGAAAAATACCTAATCTAATCTAGGAGGAAGTGATACACGAAATAGTATGTTCAACCTTATCTTTGCCCATGAATGCATAGTTCACCAATACAACCTCAATGTATACTAGTTCAATCATTGGTTAATCCAACAATCATATGTAGGTCAAAAAATGGAAGAATTCTATAAGGAAGAGACTTCACTTTATATCATTCAAAAGACAAGTAGATACAATCATACAGTTGAGAAATGAAGACAATGCATTAACACAAGGAGAGAAGGTATTGCATAGTATATTAATGGAAGAAAAGAGATACAACAAAGGAATATATTGACTCAGAGGAAAAAAGAAAATTATAGTAGTAGAGCATTAACATACAAAACTACAGAATCAAAGAAAAGATCAACCCTAAGAAGGGTTACAAAATATGCTTTTATAATGCAAGCATAACTCAGATTGCTTCTACCCTAAGGAAAAACTCAACAACTACATTGAAGATTGTAGAGAATAGATCACTGCAAATCTAGGAAGATTTGACCATGGCACACATCTAGATGCAAGAAAAAATTACTTCTTCACCAAATAGAGCCTTGAGCAGACATAAATGATAGCCATTGGTGTTCTAACTGATTAGATGGATCACCAGGTAGTAATAGAGTGTTCCTTTATATTTACTAGGCATGGCGAATGATGAAAGTGGTTGAAAAAGATCAAAAAGATTAGATCTAACATCAAAGAGATGCTTCCTTTTTTATCAACATACCAAATCAGTTGTATCATCGGTCAACTAGAGTCAACCTTTAGGCCTCACCATGTGGACCAATCATCCTTTATCATTCTACCATCCTACCAACATTCAACTTATGTTTCATGTTTGACCACCTATGATCGTAGCTTCACTACCACCTTTCTTCATTAGCAGTTATTATTTGTGAAACCATGACCAACTATTTATCATTGCTTCACAACTTGTTTGCAACATTTTCCGCTAACTGTTGTGACCTAGCGATTACATAAAACTGGCATTTCACATCATCACCACATAATATCTAACTTAGTATTAGATGCCTACAATTGAGTGATGAAGTATGATCCAAACTACCAACATAACATTCACATCATCACAGCATAAACCTTGAGTTAACATGAAATACCTGTGATCATGCAAAAATGAACTTAACTGTCATTGCTTGCTCTCCACTTAGGCCCATTGAGACACATGTTGTATTGTCATTATCTCTCTATATAAATTGAGCTTATAATTTTCCTTAACAACATAGTGATATGCATTGATTTCTTTAGATCCAATGATCAAGAATATAGCTAGGACCCCTCTTGCATAGTTAAGATTTTTAGCCAATCAAGAACTACTACATCACCAAAGTCATCCTCACTTCATGTTATTTCTACTTCATAGCTTAACTCTAGAACTCATTATTGAACCTAGAGATCATGCACACAAGGTGATTTGAGTCTTCACCATACTAATTGTGGTAATAGTAAACTCTTTGTGATCATGCGAATGAGTAAGGGTCACAACATCACATCTTAAACCCTGAGTCAACATCATAATCCCATGACTAAGTGATAAAAAGAGATCGCTACATCACAACTCATAACTATATATCAACCTTTTAAACTGTGAAGCTACATTGACTACTAAAAAGATCATGTTGCACAATCGCACCTCCACAAATGGTTAAGTCATAAACTATGGTGACTGGGTGATGAAGGGTAGTTGCATGATTGTGACTTGAGTTTCTTAAGGGGATAAAGCATAAAAGTCCAGACTTAGGATATATAAGGAAAAATCCATGAAGCTTTAGATATATCTTTATAAAACATTTGATCATTTGAATATTTGAAAAGATATGACCATTGGACATATTTGATAGGCAAAACTCAATCAGTTTTGGCATGAGGGTAAATATAGTTAACAATTCTTATGACTTGAGTGGGGGATACAAGCCTCCTATGCATACAACTAGTGACCTTGAGCATCTATTGGGCTATAGATTCATGAAAACCATGAAGATCCTCTATATAAAACTAAAAACACTAAAGAATTGTGACTCCCTATAGCTGTAACTCAACAAATTTTTCCTCTACACAACTCTTTGAAATTGTCATTCTAGAGGAACAACACCATGTGTAACTTGCACTTCTTGGAAAATAGGAAAACTAAAAACAAAACTACTATAATTTATACACGAATCACTAAGAAAATAAGTCAAACAAATCCATTGACTAGCTTGTTGAAATAACTCCCTTTCTTTCTAACCTTGGAATGTTTGACATGTTCAAACATCATCCTTCCACCATTGAGTGGTTGAATACAATACCATATTCCACCAAAATATGATACAAAAGGTGGCTCACCTTTGTATTGATGTTCCTTGCCTTGATTAATAGGATCATTCTTTATATCCTTGATGACAAAAATGTCATCATCAAACCCTTGAGAGAGCTATGATTCCCCTTGTTGCTCTATTTTCTCTAACCATCCAGCCAATGATGACTTGGGTAGGACCTCCTCATTTTTTGCCTATATAAGATTTGGAATAAAAAAATCATATTCATGGATAACATAGCATTTTCCTCATCTTCATGCTTAAGAGAATACCAATGGTCCTCCTCCTTATAAAAAATAGTACAATTCATATTTGAAGGGTCAACCATGAAAGGCTCAACGTGCCTGATATCAAATGCCTCTACCATTATGAAGGTATTTGTGTCATTCCTATCTTTGAAAAAGATATGGGAATAATTTGCAACATTACATCCACCAATAATATTAGCAGTGAAATCCTTGGATAACAAAATGGTAGAATGTGCAGAGAGATCTATAACAGTTATATCCTACAATATAGTACAACTAGGACATGCATGTAGAGTCACCTCTAAATTTTTGAATACTCGTACAATCCTACAAGAACTATCATCCAACTGAGTAATCCCATTAGTCATAGGCTCATATTTTATGCCTAACTAATAAAAAATCCTCTTAGGCATGATTGCGACGCAAACACTAAAGTCTATCATACAATTATGAGCTATTTTATCTCATATGACTAAAGAGATTTAAAAAGGAGGTGGCTTCATTTCCTTACTTTGATTTTCTTCCCTATGAAGCTATGTATAGTTGGTTGAGCTTGAAGATTCACCTTATATTGATATAGAAATAGCCTTAGGCTCTTCCTTCTTCTTGCAATTATGTCCCTTACTCTGATCTTGAAATGGTGTGATTGCCCCTCTTAGTACCTCTTGGTCCATGGCATACATGGTTTCATTACTATTTCTCCTCTGGCCTCTACCACTAAAAATCCTCTTCACCCAAGATAACATAAGAGACATTCCCCTACATCTGAGCCTGATATCCAACATTGGATTGGTTTGCATTACATTATTGTCCTAAAGTTTTTGGCATCTCTTGTACAGTTAAGGTATGAGGAAATGTACCTTGATCATTAGATGGGAAACCATGGGTGTATCCTTGTTATTCTTGAGCTAGGTTGTTCTGGTGAACAATTGCCTTTGGTTGGTCTGAAGCTACATAAGGCATACCATTAAAAGATTTATTTTGGGCCCATGGGGCCTGTCCTCAATGTGTTGGCCTATATGACTACAAGGGCCGAGGAGACCTAACAACCTAAGATTATTGTCCTTTAAGGGTTGTCACCTCCTTTCCAAGGTTCTAAATCAATGATTGCTACTAACCAATAGCCTACTTCATAGATTGTGTTTCTAAGCTTTTATCTTGGAGTCTCTTACTCATGTTAGGACTATGGTCTTGAAGTCTTTTATCTATATTTTGCATTAACATCTGCATCATTGCCTCAATCCTATCTATTTCATTGGAAGATGTGGAAGCAATTAGAGGTGTAGCTAGAGGTTGGCATGTAGATGTGGTAGGGATAGGGGCTAAAATAGGCTAATGATTAGGTATGTCAAGAAATAAAGGCATATGAGGCCCTAGGGCTAATTTCCCTCCATGTATTAGGATATTTTATGCCTTTATTGCTAGTTCATAAGCATCAGGTAATGTATCCCCTACCATAGTTTGCATTGTGGTAGCAATATCACTATTTAGGGCTTGTAGATAATGTAAGAAGGCATTACTGGGGGTAGGCTACACTAGGGTTGGTATTCTATCCCATGTCTTTTGAAATCTATAATTGATATCAGTCATACATTCACAGGGTGCCCTCTTTATAATAGTCAACTACTCTAGGAGTGAAAGATAGTCACTTTTATCTTCCAAATGTTTGCATAGAGTTGCTCCTAATCCATCCTGATCTATTATAGACTTGTGAGCAAACCCTCTATACCATTGGACTACTTTTCCTTTTAAGCATGAGGCTAGAAGCCTAACTACTACATCATCTTTAGTTATTTCATTGATATTTCAGACATTAGATATTCTTGGATATGCTCTACAGGGGAAATAGAGGTTTCACCAGTAAAATTAGGTATACTCTTTAGGGTTGATATTGGTATGTCATGTATTTGGGCTAGTAATAGAGGACTTCCACCATTACAAGTGGCAAATACATGTGATCTACGCTAAGCCATATAAAATAATGACCTATTCAAATGGAATGATGGCACCCTAGGCTGTGACCTATCAATGGGAGTAGTGGAAAGAGATCTTGTAGGTGTATGAGTTACTACTGTAAAATTGGTGATAAGGACAATTTTTTTTCTCTTCCTTCTAGGGTTTGAAAATGAAAGTTCAGTGTATTGAAAATTACCTCTAGAAGATTCTCTTGTGTGAGCTTTGACAATGAATCATAACAACTTTTGTTTGTAACCAAAATGTAGAGATGGAGTTACTAAGTACTTGAAAATGAGCCTCTTGAAGGTGTGAAACACTGAGAGAAACACTATCTTCTAAGCATCAACTTGAAATTTTTCTTTGACACCAGTGAACTTGAGATCTTGTGATATGAATTTACCACTAGGCATGCCAAAAAATATTGACAAAAGCTTGCACCCTTTCCTAAAGTCTTACCTAAATGCAACCTTGTGTAAGATGGAAACAATCTCAAAAGTGTGGGAATTTGTGACTTGAGATTGAGTCTTCACAGAAGGCCGATTTCCTTACTGTTAGGATATAACCAACTATTTCTTGAGAGGAAAAGGGAGAAGGAATGCATGAAATAAAAATACCTAATATAATCTAAGAGGAAGTGATACACCAAATAGTATTCTTAACCTTATCTCTGCCCAAGAATGCATAGTTCACCAATGCAACCTCAAAGTATACTAGTTCAATCCTTGTTTAATCCAACAACCATATGTAGGTCAAAGAAAAAAATGTTACAAGGAAGATATTTAACTTTATATCATTCAAAAGCCAAGTAGATAGGATCATATAGTTGAGAAGTGAAGACAATGCATTAACACAAGGCAAGAAGGTATTGCACAGTATATTAATGGAAGAAAATATATACAACATAGGAATATATTGACTTAGAGGAAAAAGGAAATTAAAATAGCAGAGCATAAATATACAATAATATAGAATCAGAGAAAAGATTGATCCTAAGAAGGGTTACAAAATCTTCTTTTATAATGCAAGCATAGCTTAGATAGCTTCTACATTAAGGCAAAACTCAACAACTGCATTCAACATTATAGAGAATAGATCATTGCAAATATGGTAAGATCTAATCATGGCACACATCTAGATGCAAGAAAAGTCACTTCTTCACTAAACAGGGCCTTAAGAAGACAAAAATGATGGCCATTAATGTTCTGACCGATTAGATGGATCACTAGGCAATGATGGAGTGTTCCTTTACATTTATCAGGCATGGGGAACGATGAAAGTGGGTGAAAAAGATCAAAAGGATCAAATCTACCATCAAAGAGCTTCTTCCTTTGTTATCAACACACCAAATCAATCACATTATAAGTTAACTAGAGTCAACCTTCAAGCCTCACCACTTGGACCAATTATCCTTTATAATCTTTCCATCCTACTAGCATTCAACTTATGTTTCATGTTTGACTACCCATGACCGCAGCTTCACCACCACCTATCTTTATTAGTAGTTATTACTTGCAAAACCATTACCAACTATCGATCATTGCTTCATAGCTTGTCTTCAACATTTCCACTAATTGTTGTGACCTGGCGATAATGTAAAACTAGCATTTCACATCATTACCACATAATATCTGACTTAGTATTAGATGCCTATGATTGAGTGATGAACTATGATCCAAACTTCCAACATAACATTTTCATCATCACAACATAAACCTTGACTTAACATGAAATGTCTGTGACCATACAAAAATGAACTTAACCACCATTTCTTGCTCTCCACTAGGGCCTGCTGAGACACATTTTTGTTATCTCGCTATATAAATTGAGCGTACAATCTTCCATAATGACATAGAAATATGCATTATTTTCTTTAGATCCAATGATCAAGAATACAGCTTGGACCCCTCCTGCATAGTTCAAATTTTCAGCCAATTAGGAATCACCACATCACCAAGGTCATCCTCACTAGATGTTATCATTGCTTCATAGCTTAACTCTTCAACTCATTACTGACCCCAACAACTATGCACACAAGGTGATTTGTGGCTTCAAAATCCTAGCCATTGTAACACTAAACTCTTTGTGATCATGTGATTGAGGAAGGGTTGCAACATCGTAGCTTAAACCTTGAGTCAAGATTATAAGCCTATGATCGTGTGATAAAAAGAGATCACTACATTGTCACTCAAAACTGAATGTCAATATTTTAAACTGTGAAGTTGTGTTGACCACTAAAAAGATCATGTTGCACAATCACACCTCCCCAAATGGTTAAGTCATAAATTGTGGTGATTGGGCAATGAAGGGTAGTTGCACAATCATGACTTGAGTCTCTTAAGGGGATAAAGCATAAAAATCATGAGACTTAGGATATAAAAGGAATAGCTCAAAGCTTTAAATATATCTTTATAAAATATTTGATCATTTAAATATTTGAAAAGATATGACCGTTGGACATATTTGACATGCAAAACTAAATCAATTTTGGTGGGAGGGCAAATATAGTTAACAAGGAAGGTACATCAAATACACATACAAAGGCTGTACACCCTGACATGAGAGAGGAGGGGCATGCAGAGGCATGGAATCCTTTTATGTCAGAATGTGTATACATTTTTTTGTTATGACATATGTGATTTAAAGTTAATCTTTATAATAGAGTAATTTTAACCCATACTAACTTATACATGTATGTGATCTTTATTCATGTTTAGTTGATGACTAAGGAGGAGCTCAGGTAGGTTGATAATGTCATAATCTCAACTATTTCATTTGGCTTTGAGACATCTATGGTACATTATGTTGTGTTCTCATTTTTTTTCTATTTGATATTAAAGAATATATGGTTTCTTCTTTTCTCTTTTAGGTATCACCTGTCAGTGGGGGGCAGAGTGCGAAGAGTGAGGCACAACCCATTGACAAGGGAAAGGTGATTAGGTTCTTTTAAAGTGATTAAATATCAATGCATTCTTGTAAAAAAAATTTGGCAATGAAATTTAATTACATTCTTTATTGTATAGGGCATGGCTACTAGCGATGAGTCCAGGTAGATTTAGCGTTGCAGACCCTTTGGTCTTTCCATTTGAAATGAGAGCCCCATTGTATGTATAAGTATCATTTATTTTTTATTTTTCTTAATTTCCTAAAAAAACTCAAAACTAATTTATGTGATATTAACAACTAGTCTTTTGTATCTCATAGGAAACACCCAGTGCATAGGAGGCTGGACATCAGAGTTTTGTATCTTTGCTCATGCAACCATTATATCCAGTGTAAGTTGTTTTTTGAATTCTTGATTATATGTTATAAATTTAGCATTCTATGAATTCTAATGTTATAATTTAAGTTGTAGATTCATCTGACAAACATACTTGAACATATACAGGCCACAATAACAAGGTTCAAGCATTGTTGAGGACATATGAGAAGACTCCTGACTGGCATAGGAGGACGATGAGAAAGGTATTTATGATGAAAGTTTCATACTATAAATCTTCATTAAAAAAGGATCATTATGAATTTGAGTAATTCAATGTTAGATAAGTAGAATCATATAAATTTAGTAGTCTAACTTTGAGTTTTCCTTTTTTGTTTATGTAGGAGGCGTCTGATCCACCTAGTTTAGTGAAGAGGTTGCATTTTGATCATCCACTAGCAATATAGGATAGTATAGTTGTAATAGGATGCATCATGAGACATTTTGACATGGCATATGCCACATTTTATACAAAAACATTGATATTATACACATTCTGATGATATGATCAGCCACATTTTGTATATGGATCTTTGTATTTTGATATATATTTGCATAATTTGTCTATGGATACATGAAATTTGATATATATTTGTCTAATTTGTCTATGGATAAATGTATTTTGATATTTTTTTTCATTTATGTGCTTAATGATATACATATTAATTTAGTATAGTATCGTTCAATTTATTGTGGATCATGTGTATTGTTCATATTTATGGAATATCATTCTTGTTGATTATGTTTGTTATATTCAATTCAAATGCAATAATTTGTGAAGAAAATTTTAACAACCTTTATTATCAAATTTTGATGCAATTTTTTATTTGAAATGATATCATATATGTTTAATTTGAAATGATCTCTACAATCCTTTAAGATGGCACTCTGGTTCACCTACCCAAACACACTTAGAGCAACTTGGAGACTCACAGGGTGGCTACAAATGATGGAGGCTCTCCATGGTTGAAAAAAGGGTGTCACTAGGGTTCACCTACCCATATGGAGCTAATGGCACTGATGGTTCAATGCCAAGATCAATAGTTTCAAAGTTACATAGTGATGCACCTATGAACAGAGGCACACTACAAGTTTTGGCATTGAGTGAGATCGTTGTGCCGAATCCAAATGAAATTTGATCTCTCAAAAGTTAGGTAGGTTATTATAGACCTCAGCATGGCCATCTTGTAGCATTTGACATTTCACCGATAACCCACATGAGCTCTGAGTTATGACCCTCAGAAGATCAACCTCAAAACGCACTAAGAGCACCTTGGCAACTCTTTGGTACAAGGTGGTCAAAAACTTTGGAGGCTCGCTGTGGCTAGAAAAAGGGTGTGACTAGGGTTCACCTGCTCATCTAGAGCTAATGGCACTAATGAGTCGATGCCAAGATCAACAATTTCAAAGTCACAGAGTGATGCACCTATGAACTGAGGCACACTACAAATTTTGACATCAAGCAAGATCATTGTGCCAAATCCAAATGGTCCAAATGGAATGTGATATCTCAAAAATGAGATAGGTTATTGTAGGCCTTAGCATGACCATCATGTAGCATTCAATTTTTCACCAATATCCTCCATGAGTTCTGAGTTAGACCTTTGGAAGATCAACCGTAAAATGCACTTAGAGCACCTTGTTGACTCTTTGGTATGGGGTGGTCGCAAACATTGGAGGCTTTATATGGCCAAAAAAAGGACATCACTAGGGTTCAACCACTCATTCAAAGCTAATGATGCTAACATTTCAATGCCAAGATCAACGGTTTCAAAGTTACACAGTAATGCACCTATGAACTGAGGCACATTACAAGTTTTGGCCTCGAGCGAGATCATTGTGACAAATTCAAATGAAATGTGATCTCTTATAAATGAGAGGTGTTATTTTAAGCCTCAAAAAATGACCATCCTATAGCATTAAACATTTCATTGATAGCCCCCAAAAGCTTCGAGTTACAACACTCGAAAGGTCGACCTCAAAATGCACTTAGAGCACCTTAACAACTCTTCAGTACGGGGTGGTTGTGAACATTAGATGCTTTCCATGGCCAAAAAAGGGTGTCACTAGGGTTCATCCACCCACCCAGAGCTAGTGAAACTAACAATTTGATGCTAAGATTAGTGGTTTCAAAGTTACACAATGATGCACCTATGAACTAAGGCACACTACGAGTTTTGGCAGTGAGAAAGATCATTGTGCCAAATCCAAATAGAATGTGATCTCTAAGAAATTATATAGTTTATTTTATGCCTCAACATGATCGTCCTATAGCATTCAACATTTCATCAATATCCCCCACGAGCTCTGAGTTATTACCCTCAGAAGATCGACCTCAAAACGTGCTTAGAGCACCTTGGCAACTCTTCAATATAGGGTGGCCGAGAACATTGGAGGCTCTTCATCATTGGAATAAGGGTGTTACTAGGTTATATCAACCCATTGGGAGCTAATGGTACTAATGATTCAATACCAAGATTAATGGTTTCAATGTTACATAGTGATGCACCTATAAACTGAGACACACTACAACTTTTGGCATCAAATGAGATCATTGTGTAAAATCCAAATAGAATGATATTTCTTGAAAATGAGATAGGTTATTGTAGGTCTCAATATGACCATCATGTAGCATTTGATATTTCACTGATAGCCCTCATGAGCTCCGAGTTACAACCTTTAGAAGATCTACCTTGAAACACACTTAAAGCACCTTGGTCACTCTTTCGTACGGGGTGGTCGCGAATGTTGGAGGCTCTCTACAATTAGAACAAGTGTGTCACTAGGGTTCACTTGCCCATTCAAAGCTGATGGAATTGATGATTTGATGCCAAGATCAATGGTTTCAAAGTTACATAGTGATTTACCTATGAACTGAGGTACATTGGGAGATTTGGCATTGAGCAAGATTGTTGTGCTGAATCCAAACAAAATGTGATCTCTTAGAAATGGGATAGGTTATTTTAGGCCTCAACATGACTATCTTATAGTATTTGAAATTTCATTAATAGCCCCCATGAGCTCTGAGTTACGATCCTTAGAAGATCAACCTTAAATAGCATTTGAAGCACCTTCGCAACTCTTTGATACGGGGTGATTGCAAATGTTGGAGGCTCTTTATAGCTAGAAAAGGGTGTGAATGGGGTTCACCCACCCATCTAGAGCTAATGGATCTGATCAATCGATACCAAGATTGGTAGTTTCAGAGTTACACAATGATGCACCTATGAACTGAGGCATACTATAAGTTTTGGCATTGAGCGGGATAGCTGCGTCGAATCCAAATGGAATGTGATCTCTTAAAAATGAGATAGCTTATTGTAGGCCATAGAATGACCATCATGTATCATTTGACATTTCACTGATAGCCCCCATGATCTCCGAGTTACGACCCTTGGAAGATCAACCTTGAAACACACTTAGAGCACCTTGAAGACTCTTAGGTATAGGTTGGTCGTGAATGATGGATACTCTCTGTGGCTAGAACAAGGGTGTCAATAGGATTCACCTACCCATTCAAAGCTAATGGCTCTAACTATTTGATGACAAGATCATTGGTTTCAAAGTTACACAGTGATGCACCTATGAACTGAGGCACATTGCAAGTTTTGGCATTGAGTGAGATCATTATGCGAAATCCAAATGGAATGTGATCTCTCAAAAATGAGATAGATTATTGTAGGCCTTAGTATGACCTTTGTATAACATTCAACATTTCACTCATAGCCCCTATGAGCTTTGAGTTACAACCCTCAGAAGATTGACCTCAAAAAGCACTTAGAGCACCTTAGAGACTTTTTAGTACAGGATGGCCACAAACTTTGGAGGCTCTCCACGGCTTGAACAAGGGTGTCACTAGGGTTATTATTTAGTAAAAATATTATTTTTTACCTCTTTCAAGTCTTTGGCATTGGGCACAGTGAAATTTTGGTGTATATACTAAAATCATCATTTTTTAGGTCCCTCCACATAAATTACATTAAGTAAAAACATCTTTGTTTCTTACATTAGATCAACAAGTTCACATTTACAATATCTCAAGTGTTTCATCATTATTACGTCAATATACAATGATAGAAATCATAGTGTAAAAAATAGAATAGTTTTTTCTTCATTTTGTTCCTTGTTTAGGTTTTTATCTTCATGCATGGCTAGTCTTCATGATGTACCTACATTCCAATATCATAAAAAAAACATTAGTAAATAATTGTATTAAACAAGATAATCATCAATTCACCAAATCATTATGAATAAAAAAACATAAGAAGTAAATATACCTAGTTGAGTGTTCTTGGTCCCCTCTCTATTTCAGGGTTTCCAATAGGGCTTCATGATTAACATTAGTATTAGTAAAAAGTTCTTTTACTTTTGGTCTTCCTTGATGCTTCAACAACTTCACATTTGTTGCTATAAGAAGATGTGAATTTATGAAAATTGTTTTGTGCTTCTAATAGTCTTCGAATGTAGGAATTCCATTTCTTCTAAGCATGTATATCTGGAACCATGTTCTAGCAACAATAATTAAACCAATAGGATATGTGAATCTATCATCATCTATGATCAGTTGTGCAAGATTTTTTTTACCTCTTACACAATGTGCTAACCAATAATATGATTTCTCATTATTCCCATATGGTGCAACCAATGTAAAGACATGTCATGGTTGAAGAAGATCCGATAGATCATTATGCTCAAGTGAACTTTCCATGTCATCATTTTTGATAGAGGGTATAATAGACAATGGAGTAAGATGATGTGGAGCCCATGTGTCCACCCACTCACTCGACTCACAGTGATCCCAATCACATCGAAAACAATTGAGACAAAAAAAAAAGCTAGTTGTCATGTCCAAATGGTCCATGTACTAGAACAAGAACTCCAAAATGAATGCATTGTTTATGAGTCTCTAACAATAGCATAGTCTAATCTATCACCTATGGACCCTTCCTCAACCAACCAAAAGAACTTGCATACTACTGAATCAAGAGTCCTCCCCATGATAATGTTGGACTACACTAATCAACAATGCTATGAGCATCAAGAAGCTCTAGTCTTGAAATCTTCAATTGCTCCCTAACTAGAGCTCTCTTCACGCATGCCCCTACTCCATCATGTTCCCTTTTCCCATGGCCGAAATCAAAAAACTCCAAATATGAGGCACCCCCCTCTTTATGTGCATCCTACACAACCAATAAAACTTGCAAGCATTCTCGAATTGACATGTGCAATTATCTGACCAAATGATATGTCTATCCATAATAATGTCATGCTCCTGTGTGAAATCAAAATAATTCTTCAAACAATGTTGCACAAACTTGTGAGAGTGAGATCTATCTATTGTTCTCATATTGGTTTTTACAATTGAGTGTCAATGCACTTAAGAACTTTTCTAAGTTGATGTCGAGTATAACATAGGTGTCGAATTACAGTATGTGTCGAGCTAGAAATTCAACAAGTGTTGAGTTATTCAGATGTCGAGTAGATAGATAGTGTCGAGCAAGATTCAACAACCGCATGACAATAGATGCAACAACCGCATGACAATAGATGCTGAGTCAGTATATGTGCCAAGTGAACTATAGGTGTCGAGAAAGACAAAATTCTATATGTGCCAAGCATCAGCAATTAACAAGTGCCGAGCATTAGGCAATCAACAAGTGCCAAGTGATACATTATTAACATATGAGTTTGTGCCTTCACAAACTCAGATGCAAATCATGTTGCATGACAACTAATAGACAGATTTTGAATTCTAAAGATAAGATCAAATCTTTTAGAGTTTTTATGTACTTTGTATGCAACCAATAAAAAAAGTGAAATGCTAAAGAGGAAAAATAGATGAATCTCAACTGTAGATTCATACCTAACCCTAATTCACAAAACCTTTTTAAGAAGGAAGAAGCCTTATAATTTAGATGATCAAAGAGAGGAATGATACAATGAAAGAGAGTGAAAAGAAGAAGGGTGAAGAGTACATCACGGTGATTTAGTAAAGTAGAGGAATTGTCAGATCAGTTAGCAATAGAACAGAGCATTAGCACTTCGAATATAATCTATCAGATCAAGGAGGATCAGATCAGAATGGATGGCACATCAATCTAAAATCAGCAATTGAAGATTGTAAGTGATCAGATCACACATTCTACTATACTTTCTAACCATTGTATTAAGAGAATGAAAATCCTATGAAGATAGGTTGGTTTAACAACCATTTTTTAAATCCTTTAATAGGGTGACATTCCAAGTGAATGTTTGTAAATCCTTTAGACAAGTACACCATTAATAGGGTGTTGGAGCCTTTAACAGGGTAGGCCTCTCATAGGGTAGACTATTGATGATGGTCAAACATTGTAACCTTAACCAGTTACATATTGTTGTAGTGATAAGTTGTGGGTGTCATCCCCACCCCAGTTTTACCTTCTCATTTTGGAGGGTTACTGGGTGATCAAATATTGTGTTGTCTATTTTTATGCATGCCTTTACTTTCATGTTAATTAGAAATGTTACATGCATGTATTGATTTTAGTTAAAAGTTTTATAGCTTAAAGTTTGTTACTTCTGATTCACCCCCCCACCTCCCCCCCACCTCTCAGAAGTAAATCTTCCCACTTGTAAATTCCAACAATTGGTATCAGAGCAATGGTTCTTACAAGGAGAAGCCTTAAGACTTGAAGAAAAGATCTAGAAATGGAAGTCTGCAAGCTTGGAAAGATTATAGAGAATCAGAAGATTGAAATACATCTCATTTTACATTCTTTGGAAGAAGCTAGGGAAGAATTGAGGAAATCCCTAAAGAGAAGAAGAGACATCGCCATAGCTAAAAATGATACACAATATAAGGAGATTGATACCTCAAAATTATTTTCCAATGGAGATTCCAAGGAGTTTGATGCAAAAATTGTAGACCTAATGGAGAAGAATAGAGCTCAAATAGAAGAGATTAGATCTCTCAAGATTGAGCAAGAATCACAAGCCATGATGCTTTGTGAAGTGACTGAGTAGAAGAAGAGAGCCATTGACAATAAAGCTATAATAGAAGATGACAAGAGAAACCTTGCTAATAGATTGGAGGAAAAGTCAATTGAGCTTGCAAGAGTTTCCAACATGCAATTAGACACCCTAAGCCAAATGATGAATGCTCATCATGAGCTAAATGTCAAGGATATTGAGATCTCCACACTGAAGATACAAAATGAACAACTACAAAATGACTTGAGAAGAGAGAAGGAAATTGAAAAAAAGCTTCAACAAACCTAATTAAGCTATCAATTACTTTAAACAACTACTAAAATCACCAAGATCCAGTAATGACACTTCAGGACTAGGATAGACTAGCACTAAAGAAGGAGAGTCATCTAAGATCTTAGAACAAAGAAGTGACAAAGATAAGAACACAAAACCCACTTGTCATTTTTGTGGTAAAAAGGGACATACCTCTAATTTGTGTAGGAGTAAGAACACCAATCAACATGACAAACCTAAAAACATGGGTCACTGTCACAAGTGCAATAAGCAAGGACATCAGGCACATGACTATAGGACTAGAACCATTAGGACACCAAGATTTGAATGTCACTACTACAATTGCAAGAAGTATGGACATAGAGCCTTTGAATGTAGGTCCAAGGCTATGTGGACACCAAGCCAACCAATAAATACAAATAGTCATGGACATCACTACAATTGGGGCTACAACACTAGGGAGAGTTGTCACTACTATCAAGAATATGGACACATTTTTGAAAAATACATAAGAACACAAATTAGTGGCAGCTACAATAGGTGGTTGAGTCAAACCACTTGTTTCAGCTGTCTAAAGATAAGACACATCAACAAGTATTACCCAACTAGGTCAAAGGCACCTAACTTTGAGTTCAACAAAGGAAAAGGAAAAGTTGGTGTTGAACACATTAGAGGAGAGATGAGTAGGACATAGAAAAGAAGAGATGGAAGCAACACATCCAATGGAGGGATCACTTCACCTAAAAGGTCAAGTGGTCACACTTCATCCAACTAAGCAGAAGAAGGTATGTGGGACTAATATTTAAATGCTTTATCATACATCAATTCCCAAAATGAATCAGTACTAAAAAGGATAGATCAGCATTAATAAAGATGCAAGGTTCAATCTTCAAAATTTTCATAGTGTTGCCGAGTAAGGAAAGTTGTCTTTAGATGCCGAGTAAAATCCTAGTATATGTCGAGTTGTCTACCAAATCCAGTGGATGTCGAGTGAAGGGTAATTCCTATTGAAGCCGAGTAAGGGAAACTGTAGTGTATGCCAAGTGATTTGGAAATTAGTTCAAGTTGAGTGAAATGAAATTGCATAAGGAGCCGAGTGGACAGCTGTATATGCATGAAGCATTAAATGCTATGTAATGAAAGGTATAAGGTCAAGTTTTCAATCATTTTTCATCATGACGAACATAGAGAAAGAGAAAGAAGAGCATATAAATAATTTCCAAGTAGATATTGATGCATTTGTGAAGATTCCAACATAGATTCAACATCATTTCATCAATTTTATGGTATTTACACTAGTGTCAAGCTACGTAGTTATGCCATTTTTACATTTTGAAACCCTAATTTTCAAAAATAGAATCTTGATCTAGGAAACCCTAGGACAAGGAGTCATTTGAAGTTTAATTGGTTAGCAATGAAGATAAACAATCTGATTTTAGACCAATCCTTGAAGTTGCATATATAAATGACCTTGCCGGAGCTTTATTTGTAATTCCACCTAAGGTTGTGATGGTGCAAGATGTTAGGAGGTGTTATAACTGCAAGATTGGAGCTATTGGTGATATGGAGATTAGGGACGCATACAATAAACTATGTGAGAATGGCGTATTGAAAGAATAATTTCAAATTGTTGAGAGGAAGGGCTTAACCCGTGCCCTAGATTTCCCTACTGTTTTCAAGACTGAATGGATAAGAATTGTGTTAAATAAAATCCATAATGGATGCCTATGGTTAGAGGATGGACCAATTAAACTATCAAAAAGAATCATACATAGGGTAATTGGGTATCCAACCCTAGAACAACCAAAGACCCTGTGGAGCGATTCTAAAGAAGCCATTGAGAAGAACACCATGGAAAAATGGAATAAAAGACAGATGACCATAGACATAATCAAAGATCTAGTTTTAGAATTTGTTGTTAGGGTCATATCTCACAAATTCTTCTAGTTAAGCCAATTGAACAGTGTACTTTGCATTCTAGTTGACAATGGATACAAAATTGTTAAGAAGGATCATACTTATGATATGGCTGAACTGCAATTACAACAAATCATGGAGAATTTAGGAGTAATAAGGAGATCCAATAGTGCTCAATGTAAATTTGGATCAATTTTGATATGTTTATTCTTCTATGTATAGAATGAGTTCCCCTCTTTTGGAAAGGTGAGTTGGAAGACAGACAGGTCAGTAGCAGTCCAGGCCAATGAATATATAGAGAAAATGGGGGCAAAATTTGAAACCATCATGACCAGCTACTTCAAATTCTTCAAGAAATCAATGAAATAAAGACTCAAGATACTTGTCTTTCTTGTTGAGTAGCATATTAATGATATTTGTTTCCCACTAGACATTGATTTCGCATACATTGAAGTAGCAATACCAAGGGTGAGATGGCCGAGGCCACTTGGATACAAAATCAACATTGATGAGGCATCTACAACAATCACAACATTACTTGTAGAAGATATTGATAAAAGTGCAAAACCACTTGGCACTTTTGATGTTGTTAAGTCCAAAGTTGAAATGGAATTGAAAACTACCTCTACCCTAAAGAAAAAGGACATATTAGTGAAAAAGCTTAAGGCTAGATTTGGTGAAGGGACTACAGAAGTAGAAGAAGAAGATGATGAAGAAGAAGAAGAAGAACAAGGCTACGAGCCACTTGCATTGACCCAAGGCATGGGAGAAGATGCAAAAGTGCAAGAAGGTGCTGAGGAGAGAGAACAAACCAAGGAAGCACCTAAGCTAGAGCCAAAGAAGAGAAAAGCTCAAAAACAACATGCAGCTCAGCCCAAAGGCAAAAAGATAGCCAAGCATAGCCCATCAAAACCTACTACAAGGGAAAGTAAAAGGGCTACAACAAAGGAGGCAAAGGAGAAAGAAAAGAAGAAGGCTACTGAATAGGGAGGTCCAACCAAGAAGAAGCTGATAAGGAAGTATGTTGCACCTCCTCAATCAAATGAAGAAAGAACAAAATCTGATGACAACAACTAATTCAGAGTGGTAAGTGACACCACTAAGTCTAACTTAGAAAATATATGTGATAACATTAGAGATAATGCAGACTTGTCTAGCTTGAAAAGCATTGATTTTAATAAGTTGAATAGAGAGGAACAAAACATGGTTGAATAGTCAGTCTACACCATGATGGAAAAGTTCAAGAATACTCCACTTGAACTTGAAAATTCAATACCTAAGGAGTTATATTCTATTGTAGAGAATAAATGGCATTATTGCCTGAATATGAAAAAAGAAATAAGAGAGTCAACATTGGCTTGAGTAATGCTTGAACTTACTAAAGGGAAAATTACTAAGGCAAATAAGAAGCATGGGAGAAAATTTCCACCCAAGTATAGAGCATTCAATATTCTATAGAATAAGATTGAGGATGTTGTCAAAAATTCCACTCTAATGTGGAAGTTAATCTATGGCCTCACAACTTTAAAAGAAGGACAAGAAGATCCCTTTGAGGGAAGAAACAATGGAGAAGAGGATGAAAATGATAAGCAAGAAGAAGGAGAAAAAGACAAGGCAGGTGATACTATGGAGAAGGAAACACAAAAGGATGATATGGCAACTACTGAATAGTAGCAACTAGAATAGAGTGTGCAAGACATACAATTGCCACCACCAAGTCCTCTACATGTTACTCCCACACCTGCAAATATAGTAACTATATAAGATGTTCCTGACAATTTTGGTTAGAACATAAACCCACTAACTATAGAGGACCTTAAAAGGATCCTTCACCAGATTACATTATAGGCTCAATTGTGTACAAACCCAATCTTGGTAAGTGTGGAAGAATTAGAAAAGGTTGTAGCTAAAATCACAAGGGATAAGGTGAATCCAAAAGAACCACCTTCTCATATCCCAATAGCTATAAGTGGAAAACCCTAAGAGCATGATGCACAAGATACATATGCTAAGATTGACTCCGCAGTAATAGTCACTACAACTGTCGAGGAGCCAGTAAAAGATCAAACAAGATAGATGGATACTTCTATCTCTACAGCACAAGTGCAAGGTGCACCATCATAGATCACAATAATTGATAAGGAAAGATCTAAAGAGGACAAGGAAAGTCCTATGGAGAAGGAGAAAGAGGCAATACAAACATTGATAAATTTTCCTACAATAGGGACTCCAACTATAATGACACAAAAGCTGAGCACTAAAGCAATACCACTCCAAATTTCAACACCAGGCTCGAGCTCTAAAAAGGCTACAAGGGTACTTCACTATGGAGACCCTACTCTAGATGAAGAAATAGTCATTCCTAAATAGGACTATGCAACCATGAACATTTAATAGATAAGTGAAGTGCAAGAGGCATTAGAAAAGAAAAAGAAACAACAGATACTTAGAAATGAGCATTAAAAAAGGCAAGCATTAATTGAAATAAAAGAGATCTTTCTAGATGCATTTAGCTTGTAGGTACCTAATGAAACCAAGACCATTATGGAGCAACTATCCAATATAGTGGACCAAGTACAAAATGAACACCTTGATACTAATGCAAAACTATTAGAATGGTCAGAAAAGAGTTTCAAACTAAGGTGAATGAAATAATATCTAGTGAAATAGCACTGTCATAGGTGGAGTTGGCCAAGAAGATTGAAAAGGTAAAAATAGTACTTGAGAATATATTCTCATTGTACTCAAAATTGTGTGATCCATCAATTTTCACATAAGAAACCAACAAGCGTATAATGATCTTGGAGAGGAATTTAAAGATATCAAGCGTGCAACTATCCAAGGATCTAGCTTAGAGTGAGAAGCATTTTCAAACTATGCTTCACACTCAGAAGAAAATAGTTGTGTTAACAGTAGATGAGGAAAATATAAAGGCCAAGTTAATATAAATTCAATCTGCCATCACCCCACACATAGAAGTTTTGCAAAAAGAACTGGCCTATGTTGAGAATATTTTAAAGAAAGACCCCAATATTTCTACATTGGAAGGCCTAGTTCACCTTGTAGTTGAGTCAACCATCCAACTTAAATCACTAGAGATTACACTTGAAAACTGGGATGTTTCTCTCAAGATAGTCATGGAGGTAAATAAATCCTTTTTGGCAAAGTATTCAATTAATGTATAGAACCCTTTGACATAAGTATCAAAAAAGGGGGAAATTATAATAAAATGAGGGAGATAAAATTTTGAGGAGATAGGGGAGAAATGGAAAATCCAAAAGGAAATCAAAATTGCAAGGGAAGATGTGTAAAAGGGGGAGTTAGAATAGAGTAGATAGAACAGGGTAGATAAGGGAAAAAATGACAAGGCAAGACATCAGAATCAACATGAGACAAATCCAACATGAAAAGTTTTGGAGTCAACAAGGGTACATCAACTCAGGGGGAGTTATAAATTTTGAGGTATAAAATCCTTCACAAAATTTTGAACATTTTTGAAGTTTTGTATATATGTCGAACTGAATGTATATTACACCCGAAGAGATTAGATTCATCATGTATAGTTAAGTGTTTTTGACATTCATGTCAAAGGGGTAGATTGTTGGTCTTAGATTGGTTTCAACAATTGAATGTCAACACACTTAAGAAATTCTCTAAGTTGATGCTGAGTATAATATAGATGCCAAGTTACAGTATGTGCTAAGCTAGGAATTCAACAAGTGCCAAGTTATTTAGATTCTAAGTAGATAGATGGTGCAGAGAAAGATTCAACTGCCAAGTGACAATAGATGTTGAGTCAATATATGTGTCGAGTGAACTATAGGTGCTGAGCAAGACACAATTCTATATGTGTTGATCATCAGCAATTAACAAGTGCCGAGCATCAGGCAATCAACAAGTTTCGAGTGATACAATATTAACATATGAGTTTGTACCTTCACAAACTCAGATGAAAATCATGTTGCATGATAGCTAATAGACAGATTTGGAGTTCTAAAGATAAGATCAAATCTTTTAGAGTTCCTATGTACTCTGCATGCAACCAATAAAAAGGTGAAATGCTAAAGAGGAAAAATGGATGAATCTTAGTTGTAGATTCATACCTAACCCTAAGTCACAAAACCTTTTTAAGAAGGACAAAGCCTCCTAATTCATATGATCAAAGAGAGGAATGATACAATGAAAGAGAGTGAAAATTAGAAGGGTGAAGAGTACATCAAGGTGATTTAGTAAAGTAGAGGAATTGTCAAATCAGTTAGCAATAGAATATAGCATCCGCACTTCGAACATAATCATATCGAGTCAAGGAGGATAGGATCATAATGGATTATACATCAATCTAAAATCAACAATTAAAGATTGTAAGTGATTAGATCAACACATTCTACTATACTTTCTAACCATTGTATTAGGAGAATGAAAATCCTATGAAGATAGGTTGGTTTAACAACCATTTTATAAATTCTTTAATAGGGTGACATTCCAAGTGAAAGTTTGTGAATCCTTTAGAAAAGTACACCATTAATAGGGTATTGGAGCCTTTAACAAGGGAGGCCTCTCATAGGGCAGACCATTGATGATGGTCAAACATTGTAACCATAACCAGATACATATTGTTGTAGTGATAAGTTGTGGGTGTCATCCCCACCCCAATTTTAACTTCTCATTTTGGAGGGTTTTTGGGTGATCAAATATTGTGTTGTCTATTTTCATGCATGTCTTTACTTTCATGTTAATTAGAAATGTTACATACATGTATTGATTTCAGTTAAAAGTTTTATAGCTTGAAGTTTGTTACTTCTGATTCACCACCCCCCCCCCCCCCAAGAAGTAAATCTTCCCACTTTTAAATTCCAACACTATCATCACTAATGTAAAAATTGCACTCTCTAATAATCTTTTGATTAAATTCTACACTATTAGAGGCATGTCTATATGTTATGTAGACAAAAATAAAAATCTGAATGGAGTTGTAATACTGAGATTGTGTCTCATTTTGGGGATGCAATGTGTAGTTCTCTGCAAACTCAATAGCTGATATAATAGTGCCAATGAGAAGAGTCTCCTTATACATTATAAATTTATGATCAAACCACTGAGACCTATGACTATGCCTTACATACTTGTACAAAAGATTTGTCTTAAAATTTGAAATAAAACTAGCCACACTAATTTCTTTTGCAACCAATTCACATCTAGAGTGCTCACCTCCACTCTTCAATGTATATTTCACCATTTCATGTACCATTTTTTTTTCACCATTGTCATCCCAAGATCTTGTTCACACCCCTCATGGAAATATGTGTCAAACTTGGATAAGCCACCACATTCTAAACACTTCTCAATTAAGCAACAATTTCTATAAGAGAAACAACCATCAACTCTACGACATAAAAATTGATCTAGCAAGTCTCTTGATGATTTTGGAAGCTCACTAGCACCACAATTCTCCAAAATTTCTTTACTGTGCAAAGTAGAACAACATTTCTTTACTGTGCAAAGTAGAACAGATGGAGTGTAATAGTTCATGGTGCATAGAAAACTCCACATGATATTTGCAACAACATGTATTTCAAATTTTAAGTGGCACACAATAATGTGTCTTCAAACATTTAAAATTCCTTTGTGATATATGAAATCTTGGATGACTCTCTCTAAATTCTTTGAACAATATAGTTTGACTTACCTCCAAGTAATGTTTAGGATGTGGCATGCAGTCTCTAATGTGAATTCTCAGCTTCAACACATCTTTAGGATTGGGTGATAATCTTGAGCTAGAGTGCCAAAGCTGTGTAATTTCTTGCTTCACATCATCAGATAGCTTTTAATCAAAACATGGAAATCTCCCACAAAAAGCCCATATTTCATTTTGAAGAGGATCATCAATTCTCTCTCATCTACTAAGTGCTCTTCTCAAAGTAGTACAATTTATGTTCAAATATCTGACCCTTCTCAAATGATGACTTATCAAAGAGTTTGTAATAACCCTTGGATAAGCTCTCTTATCCTTCTCCCTTCTATTTTTCCCAATGCTATTGAGAGCACTAAAAATATTCTTCACAATAATGATATTTTTTTCCAATTTTTTATTGACATGAATCTTCAATTTGGAGAGCATAGGTTTCATCTTTTGTATCTTTAATAAGTGCATAAAAGGTTGACATTGCTCCACCACTATCTTGTTGCTGAAAAATATCTTATATAGTCTTGAAGCCCATAATTGAATGGTTCTTTTGATTTTTTTCTTTCCAAATTGTTAATAATCATTTCATCAATTTCAATTATCCATTTTGGTGTTCTAGGACCTTAATGTCAATTATAATTAGGAGATATATAACATTCTTGTGCATTTTCATTTTCAACATGGTCAATCATGACATTTACATTATAAATTGGTAAATTTTCACTCTCCAAATTGTCAATTGTGACATTATCATTATCAATTGGTACATTTTCATTCCCTAACTATACATATTCATTATTTAGTTTTATGATTTCACCTTCAACAATATATTGTGAACTTGATTCACATTTAACATACCTTGTCTCTTCCTTCGGTGATTTACCTTGCTCCTTTCCCTATAAGCTAGAATGTCTTCATTTGATACCTTCTGTTTGTGTTTAGCCATTCGACGACTACTATTCCCTATTCAGACAATATTATTGGACACCTAATCATACATTATAGAAAAATTTTCAATCATATGGGCCCCAAGCATTCGTTTTTCTCCAAACCCATGCAAATGGCCCAAAAAAAACGTGATTGTTGGGTCTGTAGTGACAGAGAATATTTTGGAAAAAGTGTGCCAGTATTTTGGGTATCCGATCCCATATTAGGTATTTGATTCAAGATCAGATACCCGAAATGGCCACCCAATATTTGGAGGGAAGTCAAAATTTGGCAAGTGTGGGCAATATGAACAAAAGTGTATATTATTATATATTAGCATTTTATTAAATATAATATAGTAATAGATATATACTTATTATTATGATTATTATTATTATATTTAATATATAGTCATATATTATAATTAATATAAATATAGTAGGGTAAAAGCACAAACCCGTGTCACCCTTTTTAAAGGAAAAGGCTAACAAAAGTATATCTGTTTATCTTCAATGACATAAAAATGGTAGTATTATTTAGAATTTTATAATGAAGTAAACTAATGAAATGTGTAGAAATGGATGAATTTGAGGATTATTATTTTTAATAATTATTTGGAATAAGAATTGATATATTTTCCTAATTTTTAAAGACATTTTTTTACTTGCTGAAAAATGCTAAAAATTAGGGGTCTAGTTCCCACCACAAAATAATATGGAAATAAACTTATTTCCCTTCGATCTTAGATTACGTTATAGATAACATATATAGCTAGAACAATAAAAAATAAAATGTCTTTAGACCTATATTTTATCTTTTATAACAATTCAAAATCAACTCATCTAAAATTGATAGTTTTCATCTCCCACCATTCTTTCAAAAACAAATCTTTTCTAACCAAAAGAAAAATTATACATTCTTGAAGAGGACTCTCTCCTCTAGAACATCATGTGATTTTCTTTTATATGATTTAATATTTTTTCCTTTCTCAAGCTTGACATCTTCTCGAGTGTTAAAATATGTACTTGTATAATTTTTTAATTACAATGTACTATATATAATTAAAACACTACAAACTCTATATGAAAATGTCCTTGACTTTGAACTCTATAAAATGGCATTTATATGTTATTAAAAAAATATTATAAAAAATAGTGAGAGTTATTGTAACGTTAGTTTTCTAAAATAATTTTATTTCTTTAGTAATTGGATGCAAACTAGTATAAAACATGCATTTAGTTGACATTTCCAATTGGAAAAGTGTCATACCATATATAACTTAGCTAGAGTGAATTTTTCTAGATCATATGTTTGAAAAAAAATGATTTTTAGATAGAAATACTCAAATTCTCTCATTTTGATAAGTCAGCTTGAAAGGTGACACAACTTTGTACTTTTACCTAGTAATGTATTATTATTATAATATAGTTATGGGGTTGTAGGCTAGGGTAATCCATCTAAAATTGAAAAAATTACCCTTAAAAATATAAAGGAATGAATGATCTTGTTTATAACAAAAATATTATTTATTAAGCCCATAAGGGTTATGCATGGTGAGACATCCACCAAAATTCTAGGATTTTCTGGTGCTTCTCTTATGTTGCAAAATAAAGGCAATGACAAATGATAGTATGATTTTCTGATGAGTTGAATGGGTTGAAAGGGGTCCTAGGATACCTAGGGACCTATTTGGTTTGTTTCAATAGGTTGAAAGGGGTCGTAGGATAACCATTCGATGCATTTTATGACAACATATAGACCTATTTTGTTTGATCAAATGGGTCAAAAGGGGTCATAGGTTATCCTATGACCCCTTTCAATGCATTTCATGACAATATATGTCCCTAGGGGTCCTATTTGGTTTGATTGAATGGTTCAAAAAGGGTCATAGGTTATCCTATGACCCCTTTCAATGCATTTAATGAAAACATATGTCCCTAGGGGTCCTAGGACCCCTAATGACCTATTTGGTTTGATCGAATGGGTGAAAAGGGGTCATAGGTTATTCTATGACCCTTTCAATACATTTCATGACAACATATAGAACCCTATGGACCTATTTGGTTTGATCGAATGGGTTTCCCTTTTGACGCATTTAATAACAACATATGTTCCTAAGGGTCCTAGGACCCCTAGGGACCTATTTGGTTTCATCGATGACCCATTTCATGACAACATATGTCCCTAAGGTTCCTAGGACCCTTAGGGACCTATTGTATTTGATCAAATGGGTTGAAAGGGGTCATAGGATAACCTATGACCCCTTTTTATACATTTCATGAGAACATATGTCCCTAGGGGTCCTAAGACCCCTAGGGACCTATTTGGTTTGTTCAAATGGATCAAAAGGGGTAAGATGTTTTCGACACATTTCATGACAACATTTGATTTGATTGAATGGGTTGAAATAGGTTCTAAGATAACCTATGACCCCTTTAGATGCATTTCATGACAACATATGTCCCCAGGGATCCTAGGACCCCTAGGGACCTATTTGGTTTGTTCAAATGGGTCAAAAGGGGTTGTAGGATAACTTATGACCCTTTTCGATGCATTTCATGACAATATATGTCCCTAGGGGTCTTAGGACCACTAGGGACCTATTTGGTTTGTTTGAATGGGTTGAAAGGGGTCGTAGGATAACCTATGACCCCTTTTGATGCATTTCATGACAATATATGTCCCTAGGACCACTAGGGACCTATTTGGTTTGATCAAATGGGTTAAAAAGGGTCATAAGACAACCTATGACCCCTTTTGACACATTTCACGACAACATATGTCCCTAGGGGTCCTATTTAATTTGATCGAATGGGCCAAAGGATAACCTATGACCCCTTTTGACACATTTCATGAGAACATATGTCCTTAAGACACCTATGGACCTATTTGGTTTGTTTGAATGGGTCAAAAGGGGTCTTGGGATCCCTTTCAATGCATTTCATGATAACATATGTTCCTAGGACCCCCTAATTGGTTTGTTCGAATGCGTTAAAAGGGGTCATAGGTTTAATGCATTTCACGACAACACATGTCCATAAGGATCCTAGGAACCCTAGGGACCTATTTGGTTTGTTCGAATGGGTCGAAAGGGGTCATAGGATAACATATTACGCATTTTGACACATTTTATGAAAACATACATCCCTAGGGGTCCCTAATTGATTTGTTCAAATAGGTCGAGAGGGGTCATAGGTTATCCTATGACCCCTTTCAATGTATTTCATGACAATATATTTGGTTTAGTTTGTTTGAATGGGTTCCTAGGACCCATAGGGACCTATTTGGTTTGTTCAAATGGGTTGAAAGGGGTCATAGGTTTGATGCATTTCATGAGAACATGTGTCCCTAGGGATCCTAGGACCCCAAGGGACCTATTTGGTTTAATTAAATGGGTCAAAAGGGGTCATAGGTTAACCTATGATCATTTTCGACTCATTTCATGAAAACATATGTCCCTTGGGGTCTTAGGACCCCTAGAGACCTATTTGATTTATTCAAATTAATTGAAAGGGGTCAAAGGTTATGGGGTCATACGATAACCTATGACCCCTTTTGACGCATTTTATGACAACATATGTCACTTGGGGTCCTAAGACCCCTAGTGACCTATATGGTTTATTAGAATAGGTTGAAAAGGGTCAACTTATGACTCTTGGTGACCTATTTGGTTTGTTAGAATGGGTCAAAAGGGGTCAATATATGATCCCTTTTGACGTATTTCATGAGAAGATATGGGACCTCTAGGGACCTATTTGGTTTGATTGAATGGGTTGAAAGGGGTTGTAGGATAACCTATGATGCCTTTCAATGCATTTCATGTCAACATATGTCTCTAGGGGTCCTAAGACACTAGGGACCTATTTGGTTTGATTGAATGGGTCAAAAGTGGTCATAGGATAACTATGACCCATTTCAATGCATTTTTATGACAACATATGTCCCTAGGGGTCCTATGACCCATAGGAACCTATTTGGTTTGATTGAATGGGTCAAAAGGGGTCGTAGGATAATCTATGACCCCTTTTGACACATTTCATGACAACATATGTCCATTGAGATCTTAGGACCCCTAGGAAGGTATTTTTTAGTGACTAATATTCATAAATTGGCTAATTTAAAATTTTTTTGCTAGTAATTTGGCTAATAATTTATGATTTAATGCAACCTAAATTGCCACATTTTTTATTAGATTTAGTTCAAAAATATGTTAAATTGCTCAATAATTTATTTTATTAAAAAAAATAAACTCAAAGATTCGCCACAATATTCAATACATGATTAGATTTGATTCACCTAAATATTATATATTATCAAAGAAATTAAAATTAATTCACCAATAATTATCATAATTATTAGTTACTCTAGGGATATATCACCAATATTTAGTTTTCACTAGTGATTTAAAATATAATGTAATTATCCTCATAATTTCCATGAGATAAAACATCTTCAATTTTGATTTTTAATATTCCATGATGATTAGTGGACTTCCTATTATTATTGAGATTTATGAATATTTTCTACTCAAAAATTATGATTCCAAAGTAATCCCAATGTAAATAGTATTTAAGATTAAAAAATTGGGAGATTCACCAATAAAAATAATTTGGTTTTCCAAAATAATGAAAGATTTTCTAATATTTTATATCTTTTTCTAGAGGCAGGTTTCTTAAAGTTTACCCTAACCCCTAGGCACTTATTTGGTTTGTTTGAATGGGTCAAAAGGGTCATAGGATAACCTATGACCTCTTTCAACACATTTCATGACAACATTTGTTCCTAGGGGTCCTAGGACCCCTAGGGACCTATTTGGTTTGATCGAATGGGTTGAAAGGGATTGTTGTAATGCCCTGCCAAGGGATCCAAAAGAAATAACATAAATTTTTGCTAAGTTTGTGAACATTTTTTATTTTTTAAACAAGAAAGTATAACAGACACATCAAACACATAGTAGCGGAAGCAATAGTATACAATCAACTAAAAGAATACATAATAGGTTACATTCCTTAAGGATCCCATGACATTGAATCACATTTAAATTTAATTAGAACTAAGTCTAACAACTACCTCATCCATATGAAAGAATAATTAGAAAGTCCAAAGTCCATAAAATACATTTGTTCCAAATGACTCCTGGCAAATGAAATCTGGAATGCTCAATCATCCACTGTACATGTCATAGGGTATGAAAGGCTAAAAGAATATACATATGAAGAATTATAATAACAACATCCTCCTCGGA
Source organism: Cupressus sempervirens (assembly GCA_028749045.1). Classification (NCBI taxonomy): domain Eukaryota; kingdom Viridiplantae; phylum Streptophyta; class Pinopsida; order Cupressales; family Cupressaceae; genus Cupressus; species Cupressus sempervirens. Next base: position 770,156,172 of record CM053792.1, on the reverse strand, counting down.
TCCATGATACAAGTACAATCAAATAAATGAAACCATCCACCATAAAAGATACAAACATCCAACATGAAATACAACTATTCATCATAAAACACATCTAACTAAGTTTGTGGTTCCTCCCAACCATCAATAGCATCATAAGACCATCGTGGGCCCTAGCCATCCCCCGTGCATAACATCTCAAGCCACCGATCAAATCATCGATACTATCATAATAGGGACATCACTCCTAAAACATGCTACAACATATTCATAAAAAAATCTAACATCCTAGAATAAAGCATAAGATGATCCTAGAAAGTAGATAACATCATCTATCACATGCTAATAATCAATATAAGGAAATGAATTAGTAAATAACATCATCTAAACATGTTAAACAAGCATCCCAAGAAGCTCCAACCATGGTGACTACAAACAGATCTCAATGGTAAGAGTAAAAAGCACTACCACCCTACTGCGTGAAACCTAAATGGCCCACTCCCACTGTGTTGAGGAGATAGTCTTAAGTCCCAAATAGGATATCAAATCACGTAACACAAATACTCTCTAAGTCTAAGAAATCTTAAAAGTATACTAACTCAAAGGTTCCAACGTAGATCGACATCTAGACCCAGAGGCACACAAAGACACGTAGGAAACCTACTATGTAAGAGGGTAAGTGTCATCACATGATTCATGCTTAGAGTTACTTGAGCAGTCCCTTAGGACTCATGGGTCCCTAGTGATCCCACTATGGCCACTAGTATCCTCTCGTACTGACAAGGAATACTATAGAATGCAAGGTTATAACTAAGCATTCTCTCTACTCCCATCCTAGTCTTTACTAGCACTTGAGGCATGGGCGAGAACATTTAATTATCTTATTTGGTTCATTTTAATCCCCATTTAGTGTAATGTCTTCACTTATTAAAACAACTTACACTGGATTATCCCCAAAGCCACTTAGGGCCCCCGTCCCCCATTGCAAGCCACTTCCTGGCACTACATATAGATAACCTACCCTAGGCTCAATAAAAGCACAAATCAATAATCATATAAAAATCACCTCAGCCCTATACAAGTGACTAAAAAGTATCAAAAGATAATCCACAATATTCACATTAGTTCTCCACGAGCAATTGGAAAACACCAAAAGATAATCATAATAATCACAATAGTTCTCAATGAGCAACTGAAAAGTGTCAAAGATAAATCACAAGATCCATCAGTTCTCAATGAGTAATCAGAAAGTATCCTAATAATAATATTGACCGAAGACTCCAAAATGGTTAAAACATGTCACAACATGACATCATCAAGAATAAATCATTCAAAACACCTCAGTCCTCTCAAAGTGACTGGAAAGAAAATCAAATATAACTGATCAATGACTCAAAAGTGGTAAGTTAGGTATCTCATAAACATACACCTCAGCTTCACCCAAGGAAACTGGAGAGCAATAACAATCAATAAATACAAACATATGATAGAGCACACCATCACATTAACATGGTTGTGTTAAAAGATTGAGATCAAGTCAACATAGTATCACAATCACACAACCCCCGAGCCTCTGGTAACAACCTAAGAATAGTCAAGCTAAATCAACCCCAAAACCCCCAAAGCATAGATAGTACACAGAAACAAAATAGTTTTATAGTTGGGTTTCAAAACACACAGTTGAGTTAAACATTAAGATTTCATTTTTCATTTTCAAGGTATGTTTCAAGTAAAGGATTTCTAGATAACCCTACAGGTTGACCCATTCACTTGTTTGAATGAAACTAGAACTACCCTCCCATCATGTTTTAAATCAATATTATAATAATTTAATAATTTTAAAACTTAAATTAACAACTTCTCTTATTAATTACTCTTAATTAATTCACGTTCAAATTAATTAATTAATAAAGTATATAATTCATAGTCTACGATCCCAAACCATTTTAATAATTATTTAATTAAAAATTAATTAAATATTATTAAAAATTTAAGTCACTTAATTAAACTATTAAAGATAATTATTTATTTATTTAAACTAATTCCCATTGTTTTTTTTAAAAATAAAATCATTTACATTATTTTATTGAACTCAATGTTACTAATAATTAAATAAATCTCCCTAAGAAGCGAATCCTATTATTCAATAAATAAATTAAATTAATTAAATTAAATATAATTTAATTAACTATTGTAAAAATATAAAATAATTAAATCTTAATGAATTATTTAAAATTAATAAACATTTAATAAATTTTATTTTAAAAATAATATATATTTAAAATAAAAATTAATAATAATTATTAATTAAACTTAACTTAAATTATATTAAAAATAAATCTTTAAAAAAATTTAAATTTAATACGTTTAAGGCTTGTCAGCCACAAATAAATGGTAATTGTCGTGTAGTAGTATGCCTGCACACGCGTAGGCCATGGCATCAGCAGGTAAGGGGGTGGGGTGGGGTAAAACCCCCCCTCCCAAACTATATTTAAAAAAAAATTATTTTCTTTAAAAAAAATCATTCTTCACTAAAGTCATTTCATTAAATTTTATTAATATAAAATTTAGATAAATCAAATCCTCCAATGTAATATATTTATTTTTAATTTAAATTTCATTAAAATTAATAAAATTAACTTCAAACAACATTTTTTTTTTAAATTATATTTTTTTAAATAAAAATTTCAACCCAAGTTTGATAGATGAAGTATGACCAACTGGTCAAATTTTTCGACTAATTTTTTTTTTGCATTTAACCCAAAACCTTTCCTGTTCAATTTCTAAAAAGCCAACAAATTTGCAACATAAATTTCTATTTTTTTCAAACCCTCCCCGATTTAAAACTAATTTCTTTCAATTGAAGAATGAGGTTATCTAAATAGTTTTTCAATCCAAATTTACAGATGAAATTGAATAACAAAAGATTCAGAATGAAAAGTGGCAAGATTCATACACAAAATTTTAGAAAACAAATTTCTACAAGCACGAAGAAGACAAAATATATTAAGTTACATAATTCATTTAGTGGTCAAAACACAAGACCCTACTTTAGCCAGATGCTAATACGCAACCCTTAAAAATTGTGAGAGAATTCACTTCTATCCAAAACTTCTCTTTGAAACTTTCCAAAGATTCTTTCCCAAAATTTGCTTCCCCTTTTTGCTTCCAAAATTCTTGCTCCTAAAAAATAAACCCCCAATCGGTGATAAGGAGTTCTTTCCTCATATCGGGGCACTAATTGTACATTCACCTGGGAGAACTCCATGCTCACTAGACTCAACTCCAAATTAACTTTTATTAATCTTTACTTTATCTTTTCATGCACGTTAATTGCATTATTAAAATACCTTTATTTATTTTTTTCACTTGACTTTGCTTTCAATTAATTCATTAACTTAAATCTAATGCACATTTCATGCAATTAAAATATCCTTATTATTTTAATCTCATGCACGCATCATGCGAACTAAATACTTTTAATAAATTAATATCTTTTCACCTTTTAATTTATTTTCGAAACTTAATTGATAAAATATTTATTAACTTAAATAATAATAATAATTAGCATTTATTTAAAAATGAACTCTAAATATATTATTATTAAATTAAATAAATATTATCAAATTCAAAATTTATTCTTATAACTTTTATCTTCAAATTTAGTTCTTTTTATTTAATTAATTTTACAATTAATTAAATATAACTAAATATTAAAATATCATAATAATTTCCCATTAAATTAAATCATTAATTGCCAATAGTGGCATGTTGTGATGGTTAAGTTGTTGCGTTGTTATCCTTGGCATCAAGGTTCAAATTTCATGGGGATGAGCTCCCTCGTTTGTGGCCTCACTGGTTCATAGCTCCAGGTCAAAGCGTTTACCCCTCTAAAATAATAATAATAATAATAATAAAATAATAATAATAATAAAAAATTTAAAAATTAAATCATTAATTTTAATCTTTTAATTATACTTAATTAATAGAAAATCCACCAAAGACTCATAAAATAAAATACGAAAACCCCTTATAGAAAAACACATACAAAATCAAACTAAAGGGTTATAATCATGAATTAATGTCATTCAATGCATTCAGAGGGTACTCAACATGAATACTTGTCCTAATTTTCAATTAGGACACATGGCTTAAAGGTTTAGGATTTGGACTCAAGAATTTATCTCCCCTCTCTTACCATTGAGATAATGCGACAGGGTATGCTCATCCTGACAATTTAGGGAAGTTGATACTCGATACCTACAACTTGCATAAAATCCATGCATGTACAAACTCAATATTCTAAGCTAAACAGACAATGATAGAAAGTGGTGCATCATGTAGATCCCGACTAGCAGGTGACTATGAATCCCTTTCTTAACCACATAAGAAACACCATACATAAAGAAAACAAACACGCACACCATATACATGTAGTATGAGGTAAGTATCCATAAGAAAACACATGATAATCCATCTTACTAATCATCATCAAAAACTGAAAACACTATAATAATCATCATGCATACATGAAGTATAGAGTATCAAGTAATCTCATCATATAATCAACTAAATATAAAACAATATCTAATAATCTCAAAGTAATGCTACTAATCACCAACATAAAACTAGCCTTAAAAAGTTCAACAATGATAATAGAAATGTGAACTAGGGGTAGGCACTACAGTCATAGGATAACCTATGACCCCTTTTGAAGCATTTCATGACAACATATGTCCCTTGGGGTCGTAGGACCCTTAGGGACCTATTTAGTTTAATCAAATGGGTCAAAAAGGGTCATAGAATAACCTATTACCCCTTTCGATGCATTTCAAGACAACATATGTCCCTTGGGGTCCTAGGACCCCTAGGTACCTATTTGGTTTGATCGAATGGGTCGAAAGAGGTCATAGGATAACCTATGACCCCTTTCAATGCATTTGACTATATTATATTTAATGATAGTAATACATTAGTATATTATATAATAATAATATATGACTATACATTTTAATATAATAATAACATCTTTCTATATTATATTTAATAATAATAATCATATGTATTACTATATATAATAATAATAATCGTACAATAGTATTATTATTATATTATATTTAATAATAATCATCATATATATTGCTATATTATACTTAATAATATTAATAATTATATATATTACTATATTATATTTAATAATAATAAAAATCTTATATATTACTATAATAATAATATAATATTACTATAATAATAATATAATATTACTATATATAATAATAATAATCATACATAATAATAATTACCAATAGTAATGATTATTAATTGCCCACACTTCCCAAATTTTGATTTCCCTCCAAAATTTGGGCAATCAAGTTTTGAAAAGAAAATTGGCCACCAAATTTTGGGTACCCAATTTCAAATTGGGTATTCGATCTAGTATTAGGTACCTGATTTGAATTCAGGTACCCAATTAACCTTGGTATTTACCAAACCTCTTTGATCAACTCAAAAAAATGTGTTTGAGACAAGTTTCAGTGACATTGAGACTTCGAGTAGCCATCTGACAATCTTTTTTTCATCAAAATTTAATGAAATGTAAAGAGTCTTTTGATAACACTCTCAAGATTCCATCGATATAATTGTTGTGAAATTTCGAGTTCGATAAGTGTTTATTAGTTAATTTTTAATATAGATATTTGTAAAGTGCTGATTGACATCTTGATTGAAAATAGCTATAACTTTGAAACACTACAACATTTTTGAAATCCAAAAGTTGCATGACATTTTATACTTCACCAAGTATAAGAAAAAAAAAGTAATAATTTTGTCAAGTTTTCAATTAGTTAAGGTGGTAAGACATGGGCGTTGTTTTATTTTGGAAGAGTTATAGTAGAAAGTTCATATTTAATTATTTATTTGGAATAAAAATACCCAAACATGTGTGTCACATCTGGGAATGAGTCTACTTTTTATATCTATAATTATATTAAAAATATATTATGATTTGATTTTGATTATGGTGGTCAAGCATACACCTACTTTTTATTTTCAACCTAAAATTTTTGTAGTACTACATTAAAATCTAAAATTTGACAAATAAAATAATTTTTTCTTTAGATAAGTCCTAGTAGCTTAGAAACTACATTCAATTTCCTACAAATTCTTTTCTTTTAAATTTTTGATATAAAACCCATAACTACTTTAAAATTATGTGTCAACATTACCTTAATTTGCTGGTTTTTCACTGCTACTTAAGGCCATAGTTTGGTTGACCATGATCCTACATATACCCTATTAGAGGATATATGTTGAATTTTGAGGACTGTTGCAAATGTATTAATCACTTCCATGTTCTTGTTATGCATTTTCCAAATGGAAATGACCTCTTATTTATAATGAGAAAAGGCTAAGAAGAGACATGCCCTTTCATGAGACATGTCTATTCATTAATTTGATAATTAATATAATAATAAATATAATCATAGCTACATACACACACATATGTGTGTATATCATTATTATATTAATTTCTCTCATATAATAAACTTATATCTCATATGTAATTACATCTCACGTATGTAGCCATAGTTTTATCAGACTAAAGCTACCAAGCATCAACACACCCTCTTAGCTAGGGAGGATAAACACAAGACATATATTACACCATTGACAATATTTAGGAATGGCATAAATTAAGGAAATATTTAATCAAAAGATTTCTACTATTTTGATATCACATTTGATATCATGAGTATTGATCTTTAGAATATCAACATATGATATTCACCAAACACTCCGAGCAATGGTCTCTAGATTATTAACACCTGATATTCACCATGTACTCAATAAGGTAATGGTCAATAGAACATCAACATATGATATTCACCATTTTGATATCACAATTGAATATTGGTCTCTAGAATATCAACATATGCTATTCATCAGATACTCTTTGAGTAATGACCTCCAAAATGAGATGTAGGATATTCACCAATTACTGTGAGTAATGGCCTCTAGAACACCAAGTCATATGATATTCACTACATACTTTGTGTAATGGTCTTTAGAACATTAATTTAGATAACGTTCACCATATACTCAAAAAATATTTATAAGGTTTGTGCACACACATTCTCATAATGCTTACCATATAAACATCCACCATGCAAAGTATAATCTATCATGATCTACATAGACATCATAATATATCTATCATAATAGAAAATTAAGTTATTATAGGATCACCACCTTTCAATAGCTTCTGCAAATACAAGTGACATCATTTGGAAGTCATCACTTCCTCATAATGCACACATTGGGTAAGCCCAATAAAAATCACAGTCATGAGGTATATTCATGAGTCATAGTCCTCTTGACTACTACAACTTATTGATAACAAAAGAATCCATCTCAGCATGGTTTACTCCCTTTGAATCAATATAAATGAGATCACTAAAGGTTGAGTGAACTATATCCTCTATCTACTCCTTCTCTTTCAAGGTTGTCTCTAATGAAATGTCAAGCTACCTTAGGATCTCAATCTTCCTCTTTCTGCAATAACATTATCAGAGGAAAAGATCAAGGTACATAAAAGATTAAATTGATTAAGTATATCATGCAAAACTGTGGGACTTAGTGGACTTGTTCTCAAGAAAACATAATATATTACAAATCTTAAAATTTAAAAAAAGATTATTCGTAACATTACAAATACTCCATTTGCCAGCACCAGATATTCTTTATGTTTTCAAATTCGTCTTCGATGCTAAAAAGGGTGGACCGCATAAATGGGAATTGCACATCAATATTTTATTTTTTTAAATCCATGTTGGTAGGATGTACCAAAGACAAAATCGTAAGATGGCTACCTGTCCCTGGTTTGACAGGTGTTAATGTTTCTTAGAAATAATAAATTCATTCTTATCACTTGTTTATTTCTAGTTTTTTCAATTGAAATAAAATCAATAAATACCTAGGAAATTGCTCACTAACCAATCCAAAGTTAGAAATTTGATTGGTATAAATGATTTAAAAAATATATGCACCAAAACTTTAGCTTGTAACTTTGTAATTTTCTCATTAGAATTAATTGGGGGGGCTAATGAAAAAATTAGTTCATTGTAGGGACTAATAATGACACATATAAATGTGAGTTGTTATATTACCTTGATTTCTTATGGAGTTCTAATGATTCCTCAAATGAACTTCGCACTCTCCTTATTTCCTATTTAATGTGACGAAACCCTCTTATGTGTACTTGATGCATGGTACACTTCAAATGGTTGTTTGACCATCACAATTCATGAGGGATAGTGTGGTCAATAGTAAATAACCAACTTGGCTTGTGATTTGTATGGGTTTATCAATTACTTATAACTCCTCTTACTACCATTTGATGTGGTATGTCATTTCTTAGGTGTAGTTCCCCATTACGCATGTCACTTGGCTAATAAGGTTTCATGGGTTATTGAAGAGACCCTACAACTGATCGATGATGCTACTCCCAGTCACTCCACACAACTTAGCAAATCACATGAATGTCCTTTATGATTTATTTCTTTTTCCTTTAAACTTCTATTTATCACCTGCTGACTTTTATGGTCAAAGTTTCTCAATTGAAATATTTCCTTCTAATAGCATTGAGTCCTTATGACTTGTATCATTCTTATATGTGATTCCTATGCAATATTTATACCCATCTATAACTATCATTATCCCTCTTCTATTTCATATGCTAATATCTTCTAGTGGCTTTCTTATCTTTCACTATATTTAGATTACATAGTATAATATTTTGTTAATATGCAAGATGCTTATATTTTCCTTTACATTTTACTTTTTCTTTATAGATGGGATCTTTTTATGGATATGTGATTTATCTTCATATAGATTGCAATTACTTTTCCAGTTTTAGTTTGAATATTTTATTTCCTAATTCCTCTATCTATTAGGGTGAGTGAATAATAGTTGTTAGTGTAGGATGTTGGCTCAATGATTGAGTGTATTGAATGTTCAATCTCTTCTCTAGCTATATCTTGATAACTACCTTTTCTTTTTTCCTTATATGAATCCCACATGTGTTGAGAATTATCAAACAACCTCTCTCATTCACTATTTATTTATGATCATTCCATATTCACTCTCTCATTTTCTATCCACCAAAGATTCTCCATTTGATTTCTCCCTGTTCATCGCTCCAAACTACTATGTTGACCTAGACTTGTTCACTTGTTGTCTGATCACAAAAGAGAAGTCTATAGTCTTAGATGATATTCCCACTCATTTTTGCATTAAGAATCCCTTTGCTTGATGAGATTAGTGAGGAATGTTGATTTTCCTTAGGTAGTATATCTTCCTAGCTATCAACCTTAGTGATATACATCATATTTATATACTATCAAATAAGTTTAAATATTATCCTTTGTAATGAATATCAATGAACGATTGTATTTCTTCCAATATTATTCTTTATTTCTTACATCTACAACCTGCTCCAATCCCATGTTGAATTTCAAAGATCGTTGCAAATGTACTAAGCAGAGCCATGTTCTTGGTATGTGTTCTATAAATAACCTCTTATTTATAATCAGAAAAAGGCTAAGAAGAGATATGTCCCTTCATAGGAGATGTCTATTTGTTAATTTGACAATTAATATAATAATAAATATAATCATGGTTATATATATATATATATATATATATATATATATATATATATATAATATTAATTTCTCTCATATAATAAACTTATATCTCATATGTAATTATATCTCATATTATAGCCATATTTTTATCTGACTAAAGATACCAAATATCATAATATATCCAATTAGGAGTCAATGAAATTCAACTAGTATATATATGAATCTCCCTTAGGAGACTTTAAATCCCTATTAGGAGATTCCAACCCTATTATGAGTTGACAGAAGGACCACTTAACCCACTGTCCAAAATCCTTTGCGATACTTCGTCCCAAATAATACAATGTGAAATGATAACTATCCAACTAGAAACTTTTCTTGCTAAATATAATTACTTTTAATCTCACCATGCCTCAATCGCCAAACTTTTCTCTAACCTTCACAAATTCACATACCAAACTCGCACAATAGATATTACAAAGATATGACTGCATACCAAACTATACATCCAAGGAAAACATCTTTCCTCTATACCAAGTCAAAAAAAAAGTTGTTGAGTTAGACTTGAGGCTTTCTCAATTTATAATAATAATATATGACCATCTTAACATATTACAATACATGCTACATTACAAATTTAAACTTTTATCCAAGATTACATACAAACTGTCACCTCATAGTCTTCATAACTATTCAATCAATGATCTTCAGATTATGCCCTATGAACCAAGGTGTTTCTAACATGTCTTCAACCCTTTTTCTTAGTCCGCATTAGCCAATTCGATTCTTGTGAGAAGATAGAATCAAAACATCAGTACCCACTTTCTAGAAACATTGTCTTAAAATTACCTTCGCTAAAATCCACATAACTTTGTCCAGTCTTCATAGCTTGGTATGCACTCTTAACTATGTTACTGTAGTTTTTTATTTTTCCTATTTTGCTAGGTTTTTCCTACACTTCTAATAATCTCACTTAGGTTAATAAAGCATGTCTTATTAGGTGAATGGTTGTGAGGTGTCACCTTCCTACATGTGAGCATCCATTAGCTATCTTGGGAAGATACTTTTCTATCTTTAGTCCGATAGATGGTTGCTCCTCATTGGTTGGTGTTGCCACCTCCTCCCTCTTCCTAGCCTATATAAACATGCTACTTGGCTTGTATTTGCATCTCTTGTTTTTGCATCCTCTTAATGCTATTTTGCTTCCAGCATTTGCATTACTCTCTTGAAGACTAACTCTATGATGCTATTTTGATTTTGTATCATTTGCATTCATACTTTAGATATTTACTCTTTGCACTAGTTTTCTAGGTTATTAATCTTTCCAGATTCTAACATGGTATCAAAGCTTTTCTATGTGCAAGAGTAGATTTTAGTTTCCGTATTTGAGAGATTCGAGGGGGGCTAATAAACTTTATTGTAGTTTTTTGAAAAAAAAAGTATGCTCTTCTCTTGCATCTTTGGATGATCCTAAGAATCAGAAAAGTTTTGACAAAATTAATTTTTCTTTGGGGTTTCAATCTCAAATCTGACAACCAACTTGCATATTTGGAGTTTTCAATCAGTATTGCAGGTTTCAACATGCCATTGATGGACTTAGGAAGCTGATCCAACATTTGCATGTCATATTTTGGTTGCTGGGGTCATTTTTTAATTTTTGGAGCCATTTTTTACTGTTAAAGGCGTCCAATTTACACTACAGCAGCATCTTCTGTACATCAAAAAGAAAAACGCTTTCTAAGTTTTGTTCGCAGCCCTGAAAAACCATCTGGGTATCTTTTAGATTTTGCATGCAAGCTATATAATTTTTAGAATCGAGCATGAAAGGCTACAGCCATACCCTTCTCCATTGGCAGTCGCAGATTTGAACGCAGTTTTCAAATGTCTCATTCTTTCTCATACGGACTCCGATTTTGATGATTCTTGTTATGAACTTGGCTATTTTTTTGTGCTCTATCCACTAGTGGAGTTTTTTTTTTATTTCATGCATGAATTCTTCAGAAATTGCAGATTCTCAGCCATGACTGTGCACAATTCTCATTTTGGAAACTTCAGAGGATCATAACTTTCTCATACAACCTCGTATCGAGGCGATTCTTTTTTTGAAAGTGCATATTTTTTGAGTAGATTGCAGTGGTGCTATTTGTTTCCTTGATTATTGTGCCCAACTTTCACTTTTAGCATATGCTCTTCATGAGGAGGCCCTGTCGATTTTTCTTCCATAACTTGAGCATACGGACATATTTTTTCGATCCAAAAAATGCATCAAAAAGCTGGTTCTGAGACGGAGATGATGGTATAGGTTTTTTTGATTTTTTCTATAGTTTGGTTGCCTATTTGGGTAGTCAAAGCCAGATGTTCTATTTTTCCTTCCGGGAGCCATATCTCGCTCATTCAGACTCTTTTCTGGGCTCGCCAGATATCGTTGGAAAGCTAGTTCTATGAGTTATTCAGTTGTAGAGGTATTTTATCCAGATTTTTCTCCAGGTTCTTTCTCCTTTGAGTTTTTCACTTTCGCACTCTGGCAGATTACTTGGATTCTACAGGTCCTAGAATCTCTTCTTCTGTTCTTTTGGCTCACTCTTCTTTCTGACTTCTGAGCATTGTATGCTTCTATTATGTTGCATTCCTTTTTTTGTAAATGCATTGATATAAAGTGCTTGCTTTTGCATATCTGGGATCTTGTACAGCTTGTGTTTGTTTGTACTTGCATTCAGTTATAAAGTGCCATGGGGCGTCATGATGTTTTGCCATTTTGTGCTCATCCACCTTTGTCAAGTGAATTTTTCTTCCATGACATTAGCCCATGTAGTGTGTCGGTGACACTGCCCTTTATCCTGTGCTTGTACTTCTATTGCACTATTGGTGTTCCTGATTCTTCTTCTTGCAGATTTTTTTGGCATTGCATTTCAGTGTTCCTGTCACCCCTCTCCCTGTTCAGCATTATGGGGGGGTTCACCTGTTGGCTCTATTGCTTCTTTGGTTCGGTTGAGTGATCTACATATTCAATTTTTGTTCCTATGTACTAGGCGGATGCAGTGGCAAGGCACCTATGCATTTCGGTGAGATGGTTCATGTACTATATAGACACTCATTCATTCCTACCTTTGGAGGTCACCTCTTCGATTGATCAACTCTTCAGACTTTGTCTTCTCTACCTGGTCATGCACTATTTCAATTGGGGTTCTAGCAGTTTCTTCTGACAGTGTTTGCAGCTTCATGCTTCAGAGATGCTTCATGCTCTTTTTTGTTCCTCTCTTTGGGACATTTCCTAGATTGGAGGCTTAGTTTCCTTCATCTAGTTCTTTTTCTTGTATTGGGTACCTGATCAGGCCTTGTTGCCGGGACCCATTTTCCTGCTTTCATAGCTTTGCTAGGTTAGCATCCACCTAATCTTCGCTTATGGGGGGCTATTAATAAAGCATGTCTTATTAGGTGAATGGTTGTGAGGTGTCACCTTCCTACATGTGAGCATCCATTAGCTATCTTGGGAAGATACTTTGCTATCTTTAGTTCGATAGATGGTTGCTCCTCATTGGTTGGTGTTGCCATCTCCTCCCTCTTCCTAGCCTATATAAACATGCTACCTGGCTTGTATTTGCATCTCTTGTTTTTGCATCCTATTAATGCTATTTTGCTTCTAGCATTTGCATTACTCTCTTGAAGACTAACTCTATGATGCTATTTTGATTTTGTATCATTTGCATTCATAGTTTAGATATTTACTCTTTGCACTAGTTTTCTAGGTTATTAATATTTTCAGATTCTAACAAACTATAGCATCAAGACATATAGTATAACATAGCCTCAAGTATGCATAAGCTGATATTCAATCCTCAAACTACGACAAATGCTTCTATCCCTATTACTATGCTAGTCTTCATAGAGTAAGCAGCTCTTGCAGTGGCCCTCTCCTCATATATACACTTTGAGCATCATACCATGCCTATAGATCATTTAGATCAATATTTTCATGCAAAAAATAGCTAAGGTTTAACCTAAAAACATCCTTAATTACCTCAGGTGTCACCCTAAAGAGGTTGTCTCCCACATGATTCTTTACCACCTGCAACACTAGATCATATCTTTTGGATATCATTGTCAAAGAAGATGCCAAGAACAATCTATTTTCCAATGTTGAATTGCCAGATATTTCTTAAAAGGAGTCTCATTTTTCCTTTCAAAAAATCATTTTTTGAATAACTCCAAATCCCCAATAGATGTCTCAACATTTCTTAACTAGTTTGCGTTATTGTTGACATCAATGATAAACACTATCATGAATGCAACATATAAGTTCTGAATCATCTCTCCAATAATAATAATATATCCTTGATAGGAATATCATTAGAATTCATGCTAAGAATCTCCCCCTTTTACATTGATAGTAACATAGATGAAAAACATCAAAGTTTTGTTGAGAAACATTGAAGTTCCAAGAATACCAAATATACTTCTTCCTCATCTGCCTTTACTCTCCCATTTAAGTAACCAACTTGCATAAGGAAGGTGTTAATCTCCCCCATACATCAATATATTTCATAACTCTTTTTCATCAATCAAATACACATTTGTCTCCCAAACATTCAGTACTCATATCTCCCCAAGCATACATATCAAAGGATATTTTTCATATACTCATATCTCTCAAAAAAAGGGTGCCATTAGGGTTCCCCCACTCATCCAAAGATAAAAATATAGTTGAATCGATACCATGATGAAGGGTTGGAAAGATACATGGTGTTGCATCAATTCACTAAGGAGCATTATAAGTTTTAAATGCATCAAGCGAGAATGTAGTGCCAAATTAAAATCAATTGGAATATACCATAAATAAGAAAGTTTATTGTAGGTTTCAACAACATATACTTGTATAATATGAGAGTTTTTTGATTCCCCTCATGAGATATGAGTTACGATCCTTTGAAGATTATAGTAAAATCATGCTTAGTGCACCTTGGGGATATTTTGATGTATGGTGATCATAAAGTTTCTAACAAATTTCTAGTTGACACAAGTGAACTGATAGTGTTAACCCACCTGTCTAGACATTACAATATAATCAAATAAATACCATAATAAATGGTTGGATAGATACACATTATTGAATCAATTCATTGAGGAACACTGCAAGTTTTGGTGTCAATTGAGAATGTTGTGCTAAATTAAAACCAATGTGAATCTCTCACAATTAAGATAGTTTATTCTAGGGTTCAATAATATGGTCCTTTAGCATCTGGAAAATTTTTAATTCCCTTCACAAGATTTGAGTTATAACCCTATGGAGACTGTAGCTCAATAGTTCTTAGTGCACCTTGGGGACACATCCGTGTGTGGTGGTTATGAATATTCTAGTAACTTAGTTTTTGAAATAGATTTGTCACTAGGGTTCATCTACCCATCTAGAGCTAATAATATAGGAAAACCAATGTCATGATGAATGGTTGAAAAGATATTGAGTGGTACACCAATGAACTGAGCTCCATTACAAGTTTTGGCATCAAGTGATATTTTTATGCCTAACTCAAATGGTTGAAATTGTCATGTAACATATAAAACTTTGTTTATACCTCTCATGAGCTCCTAGTTATGGCCCTTTGAAGTGTGAAACTCAATATTATTTAGGGAACTTTGGGGACACTTTGGTGCATGGTGGTTGTGAATGTTTTAGGTTCTCTATGGCCAAAATATTGTTGCAACTTTTGAATGAACATAAGGAAGCTATAATGTCTCATTGGGATGATAAAATGAGAGACAAGTGGATAAGTTTAAAATACCCCACTTTATAGGAGAGGAGGGAAACTTCAAAAAGTAAATGTGAGATGTGCTAATGGAAACCACCCAAGGAGAGATGGTGTAAACTCAAATTTGATAGAGTTTCATGAGGAAATTTGGGTAGAGCAAGCACTAGTTGTAGTATCCATAACTTCAAAGGTAGGGAGATAGAAAAGTTAGAAAGATATATAGGAATGTAAACTAATAATTGGGCATAATTAATGACTTTGGTTTAAGTACTAGAACTATGTAAAACTCTTGGTTGCAGTAATGTAGACATTGAAAGACATTCAAAAATTGTAATAAATACTATAAGAAAAGGATCTCGTATTAATTGGAGACTAGACTCAATTTTGTCTAGAGCCCTCTCAGTATGTTAGACCTTTGACATGATCACAATCAATCATATAAATCGAGAGGGAAATAAAAGAGAAGATGAATAAGATTATATAGGTATAAAAGAAGGTCAAACATAGGAAATTAAAATTTCAATATAGGAAATCTATTTGAATTAGGGATGGTTTAGATTTTATAGAATTTCAACCATAGTTTACATCTCATCATCTTGGGGAAGATTCAAAGGCCTTTCTTTGGCTTTTACCCACTACCTACATCTCGTATTCCAAGATAAAATGATTGGATAAATAGATTTGTTGTGGAAGATGAAATTGCATCCTAAGAACATGAGTTTGAGGTGAATTTTGGGGTTTTGGAATCACCTAGATTGGACTCTATGGACATTCAGAATCATGGGGAGCCTCTTTCCCCCATTTTATGCAAATAGAGTAACCTATATTTATTACTTTAAAAAAAAATGTTACAAAGTTAGAAAAAGACCCTTCAGTGTAACAAACTGATAATTATGCTTATTAAAATATGTTTTCTTAGCTGATGAACTACTACTTCGTTCTAATAGATGTATTTTCTCATGATTTAGATGTATCTTTTATTTTGGTTAAGAAAATGCTTTTATCACTTTACATTTTATTTCTATTCCCTTTTTGTATTCACATTTCGTGAATTTTTAGAACTTTATCCTTAACATAAGTGTAAGTTATAGTGCTTATATTATATACAGATCTTGATTAGAGGCAGAAAGAAGAAGGGAAGGATGAGGAACGATCTAGAAGGAAGACAAAAATATGTAACTTGGGATTAAAAGATGATTATCTAGATTTATTTATGTACTTTATTATGTATCAAGGATTAGGTCGTTTATCTATCAAATAAAATGTTGGACATAATGAAAATTAAATCTTTTCCAAGTTTATAAATAAAATAAAAATGTCTAAGAGGAAAGTAAAATGGACATCCATAATATACATGAGAGCCCAAGAATTATAGGATTTAGTATTTAATGATAGTTACATGTCCAACCATTTTTTGTAGAAAAAAGAATAATAATAATAATTGGAACTTCAGCCGACATTCAACATTTAACAATCTTTGATAAATTGCTTTGTTAGACTACACAATCAATTATATTGTGTACTACTAGGTTTTATTTTTATTTCTCAATTTAATTATACTATATTTTCAAATCAAACAAATTTACAATATTGAATAATGTTACTTGAAGTGTAGGATCAATATACCATGGAAAAAATCCTCAATATACAAGGAAAAAAAGCCATAGTAATTCATTATCTTATGTAAAGACATACCTATTTCTCTATAATAAGATTTTGATTACTTTTAGTAATTATCCACATGTTCAAAAATATTAATTTTACTATTTTTTCAAAATTTTATCCACTTTTTATGTAATAAGTATTTAACTATTTAACATATATAATAATTTAACATTTAATCTCTCTATATGTCAAATATTGAGTGTATATTTATAGAAGTTGATTTAGTTTATTCTTTATTTTAACAAAATATTATATCATAGCATTGCAATATTATGAAATTTATTCAAATGTTGGCAATATAGTTTTGTTCTTTGAAAAGTAGATAATTTGATAGTATAGACTAGACTTGTTTTAGGGATGTCATTATTCATCATTCGGTGAGAATATTGAAATAGATTGTTTAAATAAATGATGATTCCTAAAGTTTGTGTATGTAATTTGGGTGCTTCTAGATGAGACTTTACATTATAGTAGAAAGTGGTTAATATCAATTTGTTTATCAAAATCATAAAAAATAATTGCGTAAATCCTCAAATTTTGTTTTTTGGCGTAAGTATTCAGATCAGAAAGATTATGTAGCTTGTTTTAATGGGAAGATGATATTTTCTGCTAGATCAAAGAGAAAAAGCTTGAGTTTGAGATATTTGATGTTATAGCTACAAATTTGTTTCCTAAATAAAATGTGCATAAAGAAATATTGATAGAAAGAAACAAATTTAGAAGTTTTAGAAATTTCTAAAATATAGATAGAAGTATTTTTAAATTAAAAAAAAAAGTACGAGAGGTTTTCCCTCATTGCACTTAGATTCTTTGGTGGAGCAAAAAGAATTGACCTTAAGATCTATATGGGAAGAAAATAAAACCATTAGCCAACCATCTAAGGAGGACTTTATTTAACGAAGCTAATTGCTTTAAAACATGTATGAGCACATAAGAAAATGAGTTTGAGTTAGTAAGGAGAAAACTTGTTATTGAAAGTTTTATTTTTTGTATCTTTCAAAAAAGATGAGATATTTTGAAACAATTTCAAGTTTAGCTTAAGAAAAAGGTTAGAATTTAAAAATATTAAATATATAATAAAAAATAAAAATTATATATATATATATATATATATATATATATATATATATATATATATATATATATATATATATATATATATATATATATGAAAATATGATAAATTTAACAAAAGTATATCAAATAAACTATTTAAAATTAAAAAATAAATATTAGTTAATAAATATATTTATTTATTCACATTCAATTATAAATTATATTAACAAATATGAATACAGTAACAACTATTATATATTAAACTATGATACAAGGAGGAATCTAGTTGTGATATCTGGGATATCAAACTCAGTTTTCTAAAATGATAATTGTTTTTTGCAACTACAATATTATTATTAATAATATAATATTTCTAGTCATGAGCCCTTATTAATTTAAAAAAATATATTAAAAGGTGCAATCACAAACTATAAAGCTCATCACCTCAACATATTTGATGTTTTCGAGTTTTTGATTGTAAGCTCAATAATCGATTTAGAAAAGTGGATGGTATATCTGAAATTCATATGGAATCTTGAATTAACAGTATTTAAACTTATACATTGCCCTTGCTCCATGGTCTATTTTGAAAGTGCTAAAATATAAAATAACTAATTTTATTGATTGAGATTTTCATTACATACATTGAGATACAAACTGAATGATTCACATTGATATGTGAACAACTTTACATAGCCTTTTTTTCCCTTACAAAAACTACTTACAGGAATAACTTTCCAACAACTAAATATCTAACTTATTTATTTATTGAATCTAAACATAGAAACTAACCTAATTAATGTAATAAGTCTAACGTTCCCCCTTATTATATTAATTCACCAAAAATGAAAGTTGTAAAGGTTTTAACCCAATGCTTTGGAAACTTTGATGAAGCTGCTTCACCAATATTCTTCCCTAGAAATTTTGATAAAGCATCTTTACCAATCTTTTCTCATTAAAGTGTATTTTCTCTTCGCAACTTTAGATTGCAAATCCTTAAATTCTAAAGTTGCTCTCATAAGTAGATTTCATATCCCAACTTTGGATTGCAAATCCTGAAGTTGTCCTCATAATAAGATTGTTCCCACCTCCCTTGCACAATGAGACATAGTTCCTCCAAAATTTCACATCTCCTTGGAGTGTGTCTAATGCCTCCTTTGGTGTCATAGAAATAATCACCACTATTATGTCTACACATGGATGGCTTTCCCCTTAAAGTCAACATCTCCTTCGAGTGTCTCTAATGCCACCTTAAGTGCTCAACAAATCTTCTTCAAATCATGCCCCCCCCACTCTATAGAAGGAAAATCATGTTGCCAACTCCTCCTCTCCTCTTCATAGATACAAATAGGTGTTTCTCATGTAATAATCATCTCTAAGCCAGAATCTAGATTGAGATGATAAAAATCCTCAAGCCTCCAGGTAACACCCTGCCAAGGGATCCAAAATGACTAACCTAAAGTTTTACTAAGTTTGCCAAACTTTAAAAAAGAAAAGAAAACATATAACAACAATGATAAAATAATGAAAGCAATAACATACAATCATACATAAGAAAACATAACAACTTACATTCCTTAAGGATCCCAATACATTGAATCACATTTAAATTTAAATAATACTAAGTCCAATAAATAACACATCCACATGAAAGAATAACTACAAATTCAAATCCTTTTAAATAATATACATTTGTTCCGTATGCCACTTGGCATTAATTCAAAATGTATAATCATCCACTATACAAGTCATAGGGTATGAAAGGCTGAAAGTATATACACGTATAAAATATATTACATCATCCCTTTCAGATCCATGAAACAAAATACATTACAATAAGTAAAATCATCCATCATATAGATGTAACCATCTATCATAATACACAAAGATAGAATGAAAGGAAATGCAACACAAGAAACTCCAGTCACGACATCAACAGATGGATCTCAATGGTAAAAGTAAAAAGCACTACCACCTAACCTCATAGTAACCCAAAAAGGTCTACTCCCACCATGTTGAGGAGATAGTCTCAAGTCCCACACCAGATAAAAATCACAAAAATGGAAAGTAATATCTAGGTCAAGGAAAACCCTAAAAGCAGTCTAACTCAAAGGTTCCAAGATAAATCAACTTCTAAACCTAGAGGCAAACAAAGACACATAGGGAATCTATACTGCTAGTGGGCAAGTGTCATCGTACAAACCAACGTTAGGGTTACCTAGCTAGTCTTTTAATCCTTCGCCCCCTAGTGACTCTATGTGGCACTAGTATCCTTTCATAATGACAAGGCATACTAATGATGCATGGTCACAACCAAGAATCCTCTCTACTCCCCTCCTAGTATGTACTAGAACTTGAGGAATGGGCAAGGAAAGACAAAGACTCTTATTAGGTTCATTTTACTCTCATTTAGTGTAGTGTTTTCACTTATTAACTACTTATAATGGGTTACCTGTCAGCCTCTTTAGGGCGTCGACCTGCATTGAAAGCCACTTCCCAACTTAACATAAAGATAACCTACCCTAAGCTCAACAAAGAAAAAAGATCTCAAAAGACCAAAGCCCATACATCAGTTCTCAAAGTGAGCAACTAACAAATATAGAAATCATTTAGTCAAAGTACAACATCAAAAATACGATTATCCTAACAGGATTGAACCAGAAAGGTAAACATAAGTCAATACATAACATCATATATAATCACCAAATAATACTTCCCAGCCTCTGGTAAACATCCTAGGACTAGTCAACACTAGATAGTCAACCCAAACCCAAAACATAAGACAACATATAGTTACTAGTATACAATTTCATAGTTTTGTTTGATTTTGAAGACACACAGTCTAAGTTAATAGTAAGGTTTAAGTCTTCATTTATATGTAAGTTTTCGAGTAGATGTGATTTACATTTTACCCTTACAACTTAACCCATTTCTTGTGTTAGAACAAATTGCACAATTTATCCTTAACTTATGAGATTACACAGATTACAATTAAATATCATAAAATAATTTAAAGATAATTATTTATTAAATAATAATTATCGATTATTAAATAAAACAAATACAATTCTATTAATTATCGATTATTAAATAAAACAAATACAATTCTATTAATAATCAAATTATTATATAATAATAACAATAAATATATTTAAGCATTAATATCTAATATTCGTCATTAATTCAAATACACCTAAATTCTAGTAATTAACATTGAATAATCCATATTGCTAAATTAATAATTAATAATTAAAAACTATTAATAAAGTTCTTTAATAACTAATATCTATAAAATAAACATTTATTAAAATTTAAAATTTAATTATAATATTATTAAGTAAATTTAATTAAGCAAATATAAATTAAAACAATAAAACAAAACAAACTTTAAATTAAAACTTACCTGCTCCCTTTTTTAATTTAAGCCCATAGGCTATACGCTGCCATAGTAACTCTGCAGTCTTGATAGCAGAGTACTACAACAACAGTACATTTGTTGTCATGACATCGAGTTTTTTGTGTGGCCCTTTAAAGTCTACCGAAAATTCTCTCATTGCCATGGCAGAGGGGAAAATGGGAGGTGGGAATTTGGTGGCCTCGCCCCCATTCAAATTTTTATTTATTATTGTTTTTTTTAAAAAATTAACATATTTCCCTTTTCAAAAATATATTATATTTAATAATAAACAAAGCAACCCCCCAGCAATATTTATTTTAATATATATTTTTATAAAAATATTGACAATACTCTGATACGGAAAATTCGATAAACTAATCAAATTTTGCATTCTAACAATTCGATTTCTTCCCAAAACCCTTTCTGATTAAAATATCAACTATTTAATTTACATAATGAAGGTTTTCTAATTCCTTTTCAATCGTCATATACAGATAGAATCCAATATGAATACCAATAAATTCATAATAAAAGATTCTATCGTAAACAAAATTTGGAAAAAAGATTTAACAAACACAATGTAGACAATAATTTTGAAAAAACATAATTCATTGTGTGCATAAAACACAGGACTCTACTCGAATTTGATGCTAATATGCAACCACCCAAAGATTGCGAGAGAATTCCCTTTTCTCTCAAACCTTCTCTCTGAAACCCCCTTCTCCAAAAGTCCCAATCTTTGCAAAATGAACTCCCAATCTCTGATAAGGAGTTCTCTCCTAGATTTGGGGCATTGATTGTGTGATCACATGAGGGAACTCGTTGATCATAGTCTTTTAACTCTTTATTTACTTTTTTGAATATTCATGTACACTTTTTACAAATTTACAATATCTTTAATAAATTATTTTCTCTTCTTTCTATAATTAATTTTTGAAGCATTTTTATGATAAAATATTTGTTAACTTAAGTAATAATAATATTTAGCATTTATTTAAAAATGACCTCCTAAATATCTTATTATTAAATTAAACAAATATTATTCTGCTCTAAAATTCTAACTATTAATTTCTCTTTAAATTTAATTCTTTTTATTTAATAAATTTCCCAATTGATTAAATATAATTAAATATTGAAATTATCTTAATAATTTTCCATTAAATTAAATCATTAATTAATCTTTTAATTTCACTTAATTAACATAAAAATCACCAAAGACCTACAAGATGAAATATGAAAACCCATTATAAATTACCATATACAAGATCAAACTCAAGGGTTATAATCATGAATTTACGTCATATGACAAATTCAGAAGGGTAGTCATCTTAGATACTTGTCCTAATTTTCTAGGACAAATGGTTGAAGGTTAGGATTTGGACTCAAGAGTTTATCTCCCCTCTCTTACCATTGAGATATTGCAATAGGGTACACTCATCCTGGCAATTCAGGGAAGTCAATATCCAATACCTACAATCTGCATGAGATCCACACATATATAAACACATATATTCTTAACTAAAAAGGCCATGGCAGGAAGTGGTGCATCATGTAGATCCCAACTAGCAGGTGACCATGACTCCCTTCCTTAACCACATCAACAACATCATACATAATTGAAACATACACACACACCATACACATGCAAGTATCCATAGAAAACCATATAAATAATCCATCTAACTAACATCATTAAATAGCAGAAATCACTATAAATCATCATCATCAAAGTATAATCATGGATACATGAAGTAATTAGTACCAAAGAAGTCTCATCATATAATCAATTGAGTATGAAAACAATATCCAATAATCTAGAAAATAATGCTACTAATCATCAAGCATAAACATAAACTAGCCTAAAAGAGTTTGGCAATAATAACTAAATGTAAACTAGGGGTAGGCACTACATCCACCCCCCCAGACTTAGGCTTACTCTTGGAAGCCTATAGACAAGTAGGGATATAAATCCCATAAACTAGATCATATATCCTCCCATGTAGCTGATGAATCATCAGTTGGGTCCCATTGATCACTTACCTACTCTATGGTTCGACCCCTAAGGGTCAACTCCCACTGCTGTAGAATGTGAACTGGCTCCAAAGCCTATTGCATCCTCTACCTATAATGCATTCTAGTCAAGAACATGTATCACATCAAGAATATACTAAGTACAAAAACATGAAAAATATCACGAACACGAGCTAGGCTGGGCGATAATGAAAAATGGTGGCAACTGGACCTATCCTCTCAAGAATCTCAAATGGTCCCACAAAGCAAGGTGCTAGCTTTGAAACCTTTCCATAATGTATTAGACTCTTGTGTGGATGCACTCTCAAGAAAACTTGCTCACCCACTGCAAACTGCTTATCTATCCTATAGACATCGACATACTTCTTCTGTCTATCTTGTGTTGTAGACACGTTCTTATAGATGCACACTACCTATTGCTCCATATCTCGAAGCATCTCAGTACCCAATAGGATGCAATCCTTAAGACTGTCCCAACTCAAAAGTGTACGATAAGGACGACCATACAAAGCCTAAAAAGGTGCCATCCCAATAGAATTGTGATACCTGTTGTTATAAGAAAACTCCACTAGGTAAAGATAATCCTCCAAAAGAGTTTGTTTGTCCATCACATACATCCTCAACATATCCTCCAAAACCTAATTCACTCTCTCAGTCTAACCATCTATCCTTGGCTGATAAGCTGAGTTGAAGTTCAACTGCAGTCCAAGATCATGTTGCAATGATGTCCAAAATGTGGAAGTGAATACAAGATCCCTATTCGAAATGATCTTCCAGGGAATACCATATAATCTCATTATATCACACATGAAGATATTAGCTACAAAAATTGTAGTGCAGGATGATGTTATTGGTGAAAAATGTGCTACCTTAGTGAACCGGTCAATAGTGACCATGATAGTGTCATATGAATGAGCAGTCATAAGCAACCCTACAATGAAATCCATAGAGATGATATCTCACTTGCATCAAGGAATGATATTTGGCTATAAAAACCCTATTAGATGTTGGTGCTCTACCTTGAATCTCTAGCACTCAAGACACCTAGCCACAAAATCAGTGATATTATGCTTCAACCCTATCCAATAGTATATACATTGTAAATCTACATGCATCTTCTTGACACCTGTATTTTCCAAGTAAAGTGCACGATGGGTCTTTGATAGGATTAATGTATGAAGCTCATCTAGTAGTGGTACATAGATCCTTCCTGAATATTGCAAAAGACTATCTTACTCCAAAACATAACCTGAAAACCTATCCTCTAATGGTCTCCCTCAATCTATCTCTCTCTCACCTTCTAGTACCAATTATCTATAGGAAGTGCCTAAAGCATACGACTCCTCAAATCCACACTAAGAGTTAAAGATAGTGTCACATGTATCCTACAACACAATGTATCAGCTACTACATTCTACTTTCCCTAAATATACTTCACCTCAAAGTCATACTCACAGAGAAACTCCATCCAACACCTTTGCCTAGCATTCAGATTAGGTTGCATGAATACATAATGTAGACTGCAATGATCACTATGAAGTTAACATATATGTCCCAGAAAGAAGTTTCTCCACCTCACTAGGGCATGAACTACTATAGCTAACTCAAGATCATGCATAGGATAATTCAACTTATGATCCTTCAGTTTGCATGATTCATATGCAATCACCCATTCATCCTACATCAATACTACTCCAATCCCCTATAGGGAAGCATTTGTACACACCATGAAGTCACTTGCTGGATCAGGTATTGTTAAGATAGGTGCATTGGTCAAAATCTCCTTGAGCTTCTAAAATGCTTCCTTGCATTTCTCTGTGCATAAAAACTTCATTCCTTTCCTCTAAAGGGAAGTGATAGGATGTGCTATTCTAGAGAAGTTTTGGATGAACCTATGAGAATAACGAGCTAGACCCATTAAGCTATGAATTTTTGACATTGTAGTGGGTGTGGGCCAATCTACCATTATTTGAACCTTCATAGGGTCTACAGAGATACCCTCACCTGATATAATATGCCCTAAATACTGTATCTCTGATTGAAAGAAATCACACTTCTCCGAGTTGGCATAAAGTTGATTATCTCTCAAGCACTGCAAAACCAAATGTAGATGTACCTCATGCTCCTTTTGGGATCTAGAATATATCAATATATCATCTAGGAATACAAGTACAAATTAATCAAGATAGCAATGGAACACTCCATTCATCAGACACATGAAAATTGATGGTATGTTTGTCAACCCAAATTGTAGTACCTACCCCTACATTACATTTTTCTATCATTGTTGAACTGTTTTACTGTAATGTCCCCTGTTTAACCAGTTTGGATATATGTTGTCGTTAGCCTACTTCTATGTGGTCCCGGGGGCTAACAAGGACATGGACGGGATCTTGTGGTGTTTTGGCCTAGTCAATTTTGTTCTGGGGCCAACTAAGTTCGTTTGGAGGCATTTACAATGTGACTTACTATTTTTAGTAAGTCAGCTAGGCTAGCCGGATGATAATTTTGATGATGGGGTTGGATGTGTTTTTCTTAGCTCTTTCTAACGAGCTATCATTTGTGGTGTTTCGAGATCATTTGCTATGGAATTTTAATGCCAGAAGTTATTTAATAAAGTAACTTCAATTAAATTAATATTATAAGGTTACTTTATTATATTTTGTATTTTAAAGTGATAAATGGAAACAATATATTAAAATGCAAATATGAGATTTAATCCCACATTGCTTGTGGAGTGGGGGTCGACCCTCTAAGAGGACTTTATATACAACCATGAATGGGGTGTGGAGATATGAAGAGATTGATGAATTCAAGCTTAGTTTGGTTGGTTTGGTTGCTGGCTTTTGGAGACGAAATCCTCCATTGGTGACAATCCTTTCGCTCTTGGAAGACAGAGTCAAGGGATTTAAGATCTATTAGCTTCATACTGTGTGCATTCAGCTTCAATTTTTCAGCTACAGGTAAGATTGAAATTGTTCCATTTCCAAAGGCATATCATTGCAGACATTGAACAGCATGGACAGCAGATTTGGAGGTGAGATTTGGAGCAGGTTTGTGGGTAAACAGTGCTGCTACAGTGCGCGTGAACAGTGCATGTGAATAGTGCGCATGAACAATCCTCATTCTGTGTACTTGGAGGTCATATTTCATACCCTAACCGAGCAGCTATTAGATGGGTTGCTAAACTGGACATCCATCCTCAAATTTCGAACAGCAACGATCATATTATTTCCAGGTTCTTCTACACCCGATTATAATAGTTCAATGAATGTATAGGTGTCATAATTATAAAGAGTTTTGCATATTCAGTCACTGTGTAACAGTCTTTGCACTACAAACTCAGTCACTTTTGTACACAGCTATATGAAGTTTGTATATCTTGAATAGAGGAATAAGTGTACGGAACATTTAGGATCAGTCCATAAGAACTCTTTACATTGCATATTTGTAGTAGTGTTCAAGTGCCAAGATATTTGTCCTTGCTATTCTTCAGATCATATGGTCATTGTTTGGCAGAGAAGTATTATAACATCTGAACAAGAACTCAGAAATTATAAATCAGACTTTGCACACCAACTGTTTGACAAAATGTTGTTGAATCAAAACTAAAAAATTCAAGGTAGAATTAGTAGGGTATGTTACATTTACGACAGTTCTATGTTGATGATTATTAGTGACATTATTTTGAGAATTATTAGATATTGTTTCAGATTCAGTTTATTATATGATGAGATTACTTGGTACTTTATAGTTCATGTATGTATGATGATTATTACAGTGTTTGTAGTTATTGATGATGATTAGTTAGATGATTTATCATCATATGTGTTTTCTTATGGATACTTACCCCATACTTGCATGTGTATGGTGTGCATGTTTGTTTTCTTTTTGTATGGTGTTTTTGATGTGGTTATGGAAGGGATTTGTAGTCACCTACTAGTCGAGATCTACATGATGCACCACTTCCTTCCATTGCTTGTTTAGCTTAGTATATATTGTGCTTGTACATGCATGGATTTTATGCAGGTTGCAGGTATCGAGTATCGACTTCCCTGAATTGCCAAGATGAGCATACCCTATCGTATTATCTCAATGGTAAGAGATGGGAGATAAATTCTCAAGTCCAAATCCCAACCCTTTAAGCCATTTGTCCTAATTGAAAATTAGGACAAGTATCTAAGTTGATTACCCTCTGAATGTGTTGGATGACATAATTCGTGATATTAACCCTTGATTTGATTTTGTATGTGTTTTGCTAAGATGGGTTTTCGTATTTTACTTTGTGATTGTTTGGTGTATTTTCTATTAATTAAGTCTAATTAAAAGATTTAATTAATGATTTAATTTAATGGAAAATTATTATGATATTTTAATATTTAATTTAATTTAATTAATTGAGAAATTAATTAAATAAAAAAGAATTAAATTGGAAGATTAAAAATATAAGTTTAAATTTGATACATGATAATATTTATTTAATTTAATAATAATATATTTAGAGTTCATTTTTAAGTAAATGCTAAATAATAATATTATTTAAGTTAATAAATATTTTATCAATTAAGTTTTCAAAATAAATTTAAAAGTGGAAAAGATATTAAAAATATTAAAAGATTCTAGATCGCATGATGCATGCATGTGATTAAAATCTATTAAGATAAAACAAGTGGATTTAATAAATTGAGTACATGAGATTTAAAATTAATAAATTAATTTAGAAAGAGCCAAGTGAATATTAAATAAATTAATGTGTATTATTTTAATATTTATTCACATAGGAGTATGCGAACTCTTGTGAGTTGTCATGTTGACAACACAGGAGTTTGCACTCTAATTATACACGTGTTGTCTACACTTAGGAGTTAGCACATTATTTGAGCACATGGTGTCTACAACATTCTAGACACCTCATCATGTTTATTGTCTTATTGTGGAAGATATGTGCTTAGTTGTCATGCTTATCTCCTAGTTCTTTCTAGACACATTCTAGATACATCTTAGAGGCCTTTATATACATGCCCTCCTAGTGTGTATGGACATCCTCATATGCTTCTGCAAGAACTCCTAGTCACTTGGGGGGTTTCGGTTCTTGGAGGAATTGCGAATGTTGGAGAAGGAAGGAATTTTCTAAAAGAAGAAGGTTCTAAGAGGAGGAGCTTC
Source organism: Cupressus sempervirens (assembly GCA_028749045.1). Taxonomy (NCBI): domain Eukaryota; kingdom Viridiplantae; phylum Streptophyta; class Pinopsida; order Cupressales; family Cupressaceae; genus Cupressus; species Cupressus sempervirens. Next base: position 770,127,496 of record CM053792.1, on the reverse strand, counting down.
TCTACAATTTTTTGAGGCGTAGAGAATTAACATCAGTGTTCAAGTAGGCACTCATGATTATTTCACATATTTTATTACGCTCTTTCTTTTCCTATCTTCTTTGTGTGTGTTGTGTGTGTCTAAATAATTCTTTATGAATGAATCTTCAATTTTGTAATTTGGAATTCAGGCATGCATATTGTTTCATCCGGTTTTGGGAAATAAAATATTATTGCGATCTTCCCTTAGTAGAATCAAGATTTCGAAATTGATTCGGGTTTGGGTTCGAATTAAAATAGAATCTTATTATTATGCATTAGTTTTATATGATTTATTAACTAATCTAATTAAATTAAGATTAGTTCATAGTAGAAGAAGTGTAATTAATTATTAGTCAATTTAAGTAAATGAATTTTTAAATGAGGGCAAATTAAAAGAAAAGAGATATTAATAAGTGTTTAGTGGAATTAAATAATTGAATTATTAATGAGATTGATTTTACTTAAAATCAATGAAGATTATTGTCCTTGAAGTGTTTTAAGGAAATTGTAAACTAATTATTTGAAAGTTGATAAGTAATGCTTTGAATAATGTGGATGATTTTATCTAAAAGTCAATGGGATTTAGTTTAATGATTTAAATAAGTAAATAATTATCTTTTGACTATTTTAGAAAATTGTTTTATTTGAAAAGATAAATGGGTTGACTTGGAAATTAAATGAAGAATCTTATACACTTGAAGTATACTTGAAACAAAAGCTGAAACCTCATATTTATCTCAACTATGTGATTGCAAAAGCGAATTGAAACATGTGTTTGTATCTTGTTGCTCTATGCTATTTGTGTTTTGGGGTTTTGGGATTTGTCCTAGCTTTGACTAGTCTTAAGTTGTTACCAGAGGCTGGAGGGTTATGTGTTTGCGATGTCATGTTGATGTTGATCTCGATCTTTTTAAAACCCAACCATGGTAATGTGATGGTATGCTCTATGAGATGTTTGCATTTACTGATTGTTATTGCTTTCTAGTCTTCTTGTGTGAAGTTGAGGTGTATGTATATGAGATACTTGACTTAACCATCTTTGAGTCATCGATCAGTTATACTTGGATTACTTTTCAGTTACCTTGATGGGACTAAAGTGTTTGTTTTGATCTTGATGATGTCATGTTGTGACATGTTTGACTTGACCATTTTGGAGTCTTTGATCAGTATTACTTTGAGATACTTTTTGGTTGCTCATTGAGAACCGATGGATATTATGATTATCATTGGATGCTTTTTCAGTTGCTCGTGGAGAACTGATGTGATTATTTTGATTATCCTTATGATTCTTTCAAGTCGCTTGTATAGGGCTAAGGTGATTTTGTGATTTGTGATTTCATAAGCCTAGGGTAGGTTATCTACTTGTAGTGTCAGGAAGTGGCTTGCAATAGGGGCCGGGGCCCTAAGTGGCTGCCAGGGCAACTCATTGTAAGTTATTTAATAAGTGAAAATATTTACACTAAATGGGGATTAAAATGAACCTAATAAGATAATTGTATGTTCTCGCCCATGCCTCAAGTGCTAGTACAGACTAGGATAGGAGTAGAGAGAATGCTTGGTTGCAACCTTGCATTCCATAGTATGCCTCGTCAGTACGAGAGGATGCTAGTGGCTGCATAGGGATCACTAGGGGGGCCAAGGTCTATTGAGAGACTACCAGGGTAACTCTAGCGTGATTCGTGAGATGACACTTTCTCGCTTACATAGTATGTTTCCTACATGTCATTGTTGTGCCTCTGGGATTAGATGTCATTCTTATTAGAACCTTTGAGTTAGTATACTTCTAGGATTCCTGGATTTAGAGAGTACTTGTGTTATGTGATTTGATATCTTGTTTGGGACTTGAGACTATCTCCTCAGCACTGTGGGAGTGGGCCATTTAGGTCCCACGTGATCGGGTGGTAGTGTTTCTTTACTCTTACCATTTGAGATCTATCTGTAGACACTGTGGTTAGAGCATTCTTTGTTGGTATTTATCTTCATTCAGTTCTTGGATCTTATGATGGATGTTATTTACTAGTATGTTTCTTTATATTGATGATTAGCATGTGATAGATGATGCTATCTATTTTGTAGGATCATCTTATCCTTTATTCTTGCATGTTAGATTTCTTTATGGGTATGTTGTAGCATGTTAGATTTCTTTATGCATATGATGTAGCATATTTTAGGAGTGGCATCCCTATTACTATAGTACCAATGATATCTTTGGTGGCTTGGAATGTTACACGCAAAGGGATGGCTAGGGCCCATGATAGTCTAATGATGCTATTGACAGTTGGGAGGAACTGCGCACTTAGTTATGTTTTATGATGGATGGTTATCTTTTACGATGGCTGTTATATCTTTATTAATGGATGGATGTATCATGCATGTCATTGGTCTCATTTACTATATTGCACTTGTATCATGGATTCGATGAGGATGTTGTACCTTTATTTTCACATATGTATATTCTTTTAAGCCTTTCATACCCTGTGACATGTAAAGTGGATGATTGAGCATTCCAAATTTAATTGCCAAGAGGCATTCAGAACAAATGTATATTATGGACATTGGACTTTTTAATTATTCTTTCATGTGGATGTGGTAGTTGTTAGACTTAGTATTAATTAGATTTAAATGTAACACAATGTCTTGGGATCCTTAAGGAATGTAACCTATTATGTATGCTTATGTATCCTTTTAGTTGTATGTATGTTATTGCTTTCGCTACTATGTGTTAGATGTAAATGCATTATCTTTCATGTTAAAAAAAAAATCATTTGGAAAACTTAGTAAAAATTTAGGTTAATTCTTTTGGATCCCTTGGCGGGGCATTATACAAATGGTACTACTATGAAATTTTAGTACCCATAGAAAGTTTGGAAGGTGATCTTATGAATGTCAGCATCCTGAATGAGAAGCTGATAGTATCCTGACTTAAGATCAATTTTGGAGAATACTATAGCTCCCTTAATCTGATCAAATAAATCATCAATCCTTGGTAAAGGATACTTGTTCTTTATTGTCACCTTGTTCAACTATCTATAATCAATGCACAGGTACAATGAAGCATCCTTCTTCTTCACGAAGAGCATTGGTGCTCCCCATGGAGATACACTTGGTTGAATACTACCCTTGGTGAGAAGGTCCTCAAGTTGTAGGCACAACTCACTTAATTCTTGAGTGGTCATATGATAAAGAGCTCTAGAAATAATCTTTACTCCTTGAATAAGATCAATGCTGAAATCAATATCTCTCTTCAAGGGTATGTCTAGAATCTCACTTGGAAAGACACTTGTATATTCCTATAGAATAGGGTGGTTTGTAGTATTTTTTGTAGGGTCTTCTTCTTCCAGTCTGCTTACCATAATAGAAAATACCTGACATCCCTTACGAAAGCTTCACTTTAATTACATAGTGGATATCATCTATACATATATAGGTCTTTGGATACCCACAATCTCTGCATCCTTTCCTTGATAATCCTGACACACAATGGTCTTCTTTCTGCAATCTATATCGGCTCTATGAGAGCCAAGCCAATCCATACCTAAGACCACATCGTAAGAGCCAAGAGGAATTACTTGAAGGTCAACTAACATCACAAACCATCCTAAGTTGAGTTCACACTTATGTACTACAAAATCTATGGAAACTCTAGTGCCTGAGGTTAGTTCCACTTGCCAACCCAAATCTTGCTTAACTGCTTCTAGCTTACATTTAGCAACTAAGGATGGTGAAATAATAGAGTCTATGACACCTGAATCAAACAAGAAGGAGAGAAGTATACCTTGGATACTCTTGTAATCTCAACCATGGTACTTTGATGATCTTCATGATGGTGGTCCACCGCTACAAATACCCTATGAGCTCTACCTACATCTCCAACTATAGGCTTAGATGTTGCTGGCCTAAAATCAAAATAGGGAGATGTATGTTATGGGTAGTGGGCTAAAATGTGTCCAAACTATCCACAAGAATAATATCCTATGCCTTTTCCAAATCCCTTCCTTGTTGGGGGTGTACTCAACTATTGGTGGTTACCATTACTAGCAAAATATCGGTTACTCTGCACAGGTTGAGTGTTTTGATTTTTCCTATTATGCTAAGAATTGCAATAGTTCCTAGCGTTGGAACCACCACCACCACTCTATATCAGAGGATATGATCCCTTCTATTGAATTTGTTGCTATTGGTTCTAATTCACCTTAGGAAAAGGAGGTTTCATGTTCCCACCTAAGTTGTGGATACCCTTAGATCTTGATACTATAAGTTCTCCCAAAAAGCCCCCATGTCCTAGGTTTACACTCTACTTTACAAGTATGACTTGATGTACTGCATATTTGAGGGGTTTTAGGTTCAAATACCTTAACACCCCCAACTAGATGGTTGTTCAACCTATGATGAAATATTGTGTCAAATGTGTTGGGTTATCACCAATTTACGCATAGGGCATGAGCTCATAGAAGTTGTGCTCATACTCTGATATAGTCGTAGTGAACTATCTTAGGTTGTGGAATTAATCTATTCCCTACTAGTTCTATTCCTCTAGTAGGAATCACTCACATAAGTTTTCTAGGAATAACTCCCATGTGACATTTTTCATGTTTATGACTAGCTTCTTCTCTTTGATAGTCCACCATGTGGCTCCAAAGAGTTCCAGGTTGGTAATAGAAAACCTCACTTTGATGTTAGAGTTAAAGTCCTATATAGACAAAACCCTATCAAGAGTAATAAGCCACTTCTTGGACACATAACCTGAACCCAACCCATTAAAGGGTTATACCTTGGACCTCTAAAGGTCTTTCATTTGAGAATCTACAATTGATCTCTATTGGTCCCTCTGAGGGCTCCTAGACCTAGGTCTATGCTCATTCACTGCCAGGTGTGCTCCATCCTAACCAACACCCTAAAGAAGAGGTAGCAGATCCATAATGGTCTTCATTATTTTCCTCAGGTTAACCTCCTCTAAGTCAATCTACTGCTCTCTATGGCTCTCTTCCTGATGCTCACTAACAAGCTCTTCCCTAGCCTCTTTCCTGATTAAGGCCTTCATGGATAGACTCATGTACACTAATGTTTTTGCCTCATCCACATCCTCTACTATGACCTAGGATATGAGCTCTAACTGAAGATCTTGTCCCAGATACCATCCTATAATAATATCCAAGATACAAAATGCTATAATAGCCATAAAACATACTACCATAAGGTATACACAAAAGACACATGTTTTGAACATAGTACAAGTTCCATTTTAAATTTTCCCTAATCTACATTTAAGTATATTTCAAATTTGAAGTTTAAGTGTTCAAGTTTGAGAATATACAAATAATAGTTTAAGATATGATTTAGTTCAACTAGTTCAAGTTTTCAATTTGTAATACATATACATAACATTTTAAATTTTGTTTTAGTTCAACTACTCAACAACAATGGCATTCCAATATGCCCAGAGCTCTCAATGTAGAACTTGGGCTCTAATACCAGATGTAATGAACTGCCAAGGGATCCAAAAGAACTAACCTAAAGTTTTACTAAGTTTGCCAAACATTTAAAAATAAAATAAAATATATAACAACAATAATAAAATGGTGGAAGCGATAACATACAATCAAACATAATAAAACATAATAGATTAAATTCCTTAAGGATCCCAAGATGTTGAATCACATTTAAATATAAATAATACTAAGTCTAATAAATAACACATCTACATGAAATAATAACTACAAATTCAAATCCTTTTAAGTAATATACATTTGTTTCAAATGCCACTTGGCATTAATTTGGAATACATAATCATCCACTATACATTTCATAGGGCATGAAAGGATGAAAGAATATGTATTTATAAAATAGATTACATCATCCCTTTTGGATCCATGAAACAAAATAGATTACAATAAGTAAAATCATCCATCATATAGATATAACCATCTATCATAATACACAAAGATAGAATGAAAGGAAATGTAGCACAAGAAACTCCAGTCATGACATCAACAAACAAATCTCAATGGTAAAAGTAAAAAGCACTACCACCTGACCCCATGGTAACCCAAAAAGGTCCACTCTTATCGCAATGAGGAGATAGTCTTAAGTCCCACACATGATAACAATCCCAAAAATGAAAAGTAATATCTAGGTCAAGGAAAACCCTAAAAGCAATCTAACTCAAAGGTTCCAAGATAAATCGACTTCTAAATCTAGAGGCAAACAAAGACACGTAGGGAACCTATATTGTTAGTGGAAAAGTGTCATTGCACAAATGAACTATAGGGTTACCCAGCTAATCTTTTAATCCTTTGACCCCCTAGTGACTCTATGTGGCACTGGTATCCTTTCGTATTGACCAGACATACTAACGATGCATGATCGCAACCAAGTGTCCTCTCTACTCCCATCCCAGTCTATACTAGCACTCGAGGTATGGGTGAGGAAAGACAAATACTCTTATTATGTTCATTTTACTCTCATTTAGTGTAGTTTTTTCACTTATTAACTACTTACACTGGGTTAACCATCAGCCTCTTTAGGGCCTTAGCCTCCATTAAAAGCCACTTCCCAACTTAACATATAGATAACCTACCCCAAGCTCTGCAAAGCAAGATTTGAAAAGACCAAAACCCATACATTAGTTCTCAAAACAAACAACTAACAAGTATAGAAATCACTTAGTCAAAGTACAACATCAAAAATATGAGCATCCTAATAGGACTAATAAAAAAGGTAAACATAAGACAAAATATAACAATATATGTAATCACCAAATAATACTTTATGGGCTTTGGTAAATATCATAGGACTGGTCAACACTCTAGTCAACCCAGACCCAAAACATAAGACAACATATAGTTACCAGAAGGCTAGGAAGGATGTTCAAAAGATTTTGCAGAAGGGAAAGGTGACCAATTATTTGGAATGTCTTCACGGGTTCAAACCGCATGTCACCATGGCCTTTTTTAAAAACTAGACTGAGGATAGGTTCTCTTTACATGGTGTTACTGTGAAATTGACAGAGGACTTCATAGTTGAGATCACGGGTCTACTCACAGAAGGCATTAAGCTTAGTAAAAAAACTAGCATTTCAAATGCTACTTTCAAAAAAATTCCTAAGAGGAATGTTGAAGAGAAAAATCTGGGAAAAAATGGAGACTTCTATGATTTGGAACAGATAAAGGAAATTTGGCAAGATGTGCTCTCCTGTAGCCATGAGTATTTCATTCTAGATTGTAGAAATAAAAGAGTCCATAAATTTCATTTTGTCTTCCTCAATCATTTCAGACATAAGGATAAACTTTCTTTTCCTTTCTATTTGTGGTTCTCTTTGCTTCAAAGCTTGCAAGCTCATAGGAAGATAGAGTCGCGTCCTATTTTAAATGAAGGGTCGATTCTCCTTATTGAGGGTTACTATAAAAACAAGTCCATTGTTTCCACTCCTTCATTAGATAAAAATAAGGGTTCTGCCATTGATTCTCACTCTAAAAAGAGTAAGAATGAAGAGAATTTAAGGGTAAAAAGAGGATTCTTAGACAAAAAAAATCGCATTCTCAAAAGCACAAGGTGGAAAAGGACACTGAGTCTGAGAACTCTGAAAGGAAAAAGGATGATATTCCAGAGGAAGAGGAAAACATGGATGTTGGGGACTTTAGTTCCAACCTAGAAGGTTACTCAGAGAGCAAAGGAAAAAGTGGGAAAGAGGATGAGGAAGAAAACAATGAAGAAAACATAGAACAAGGTAATACTGCTGATGAGGGTAATTAGAGTGATACTGGTGCTGGTGAAGAAGAGATGGAAAAGGCTAACAAGGCCCTTGTTGCTATGAGGGAGGAGAAACAGACTATTAAGACTGCTTCACCTACCATAGAGGTTGTGGAACAGGACAAGAATGAAGACCCTATTGCTATAAGGGAGGAGGAAAAGACATATAAGACTGCTTCACCCACTAGAGAGGTTGTGGAACAAGACAAGAATGATTCTCCACAGAGGGAAACTATGCTTTCCTTTTTGCATTTTGCTAAGATCAAAGTTGATTCCATGCTTCAAGTTGATTCATGGATATATAATGAAATAATGGGTTTGAAAAAGAAAATGTATATTGTGCAACAAAACTAGGATATTGACCATGCCAAAATTAGCCAGTTGGAAGTGCAGGTGGGAAACATCCAAAACAAACTCAAGGATTATGAACAAAACCTTTGAATGCTTATTAAGGAAGGTGGTAATAAAATGGAATAGGTGACTTCTAGTATCTGTGCTATTGCTGCTAGTCCTGGAAAATGCACAAATGAAGAGATTATATCACCAAGGGGTCCAAGCAAGAGAACCAGGCAGAGTTCTAGGAAGCGGGCTCAAGAAGCTGCTAATGTTTTGGCTGCTGACTCTATTCAAGATATTGCAAAGATTGGAAAAGAGGTTGTCAAAATGATTAAAGAGCTACAGTAGCATCTCTCATTGGGTTTTGATCTCTAGTTTTTGTCCCTACTTTTGGTCTTTTTTGCTAGTAGTAGTTAATGGTTTATGTTTTTGGTCCTATTTACTAGTTTTTATGTGGTCTTTAAACTAGGTTCCAGGTCCTTGTAAAACTTGGGTACTTTTATTGGATACTTTATGTGGTTTCAAGTCCCTGTAAAACCTAATTTTGATACTATTTTTTTAGTAGGTTTCAGGCCCTTGTAAAACCTGGTAAACTTTACTGCTTTATCTTTTCTATTTTTGTTAAAGGGTTTTAGGGCCCCTTCAAAACCTATTTTTACCGTAATCTAAAACATATAGTTACCAGAGCAATTTCATAGTTTTGTTTAATTTTGAAGACACACAATCGAAGTTGATAGTAAGGTTTAAGTTTTCATTTCAATGTAAGTTTTCAAGTAGATGTGATTTACATTTTACCCTTACAACTTAACTCATTTCTCATGTTAGAACTAATTGCACAATTTACCCTTAACTTATGAGATTACACGGATTACAATTAAATATCACAAAATAATTTAAAGATAATTATTTATTAAATTATTAAATAATAATTATTGATTATTAAATAAAATAAATACAATTCTATTAATAATCATATTATCATATAATAATAATAAATATATTTAGGCATTAATAACTAATATTTGTCATTAATTTGAATTTATCTAAATTCCATTAATTAACTTTAATTAATAATTAACATTGAATAATCCATATTGCTAAATTAATAATTAATAATTAATTAATAATTAAAAACTATTAATAAAGTTCTTTAATAACTAATATTTATAAAATAACATTTATTAAAATTTAATAGTTTAATATAATATTATTAAGTAAATTTAATTTAATAAAAATAAATTAAAACAATAAAACAAAACAAATTTTAAATTAAAACTTACCTGTGACCTTTTTAAATTTAAGCTCATAGGTTGTACATTGCCACAAAAGCTCTATTGTCATGATAGCAGGTTTGTCGTGAGGCCCTTTAAAGGCCGCCAGTAGCCCTCTTGCTGCCATGGCGGAGGGGAAAATGAGAGGTGGGGATTTGGTGGCCTTGCCCCATTCAAATTTTTTGTTATTAATATTTAAAAAAAAAATTTAACATATTTTCCTTTTTCAAAATATATTATATTTAATAATAAACAAAACAACCCCCCAGTAATATTTATTTTAATATATTTTTAAATAAAAATAATGACAATACTTTGATAGGGAAAATCGGATAAACTAATCAAATTTTGCATTCTAACAATTTGATTTCTTCCCAAAACCCTTTTTGGTTAAAATATTAACTATTTAATTTACAGAACGAGGGTTTTCTAATTCCTTTTCAATCCTCATATATAGATAGAATTCGATATGAATACAAATAAATTCATAATGAAAGATTCCATCATAAATAAAATTTGGAAAATAGATTTAACAAACACGATGTAGACATGAATTTTGAAAAAACATAATTCATTGTGTGCATAAAATATAGGACTCTACCTGAATCTGATGCTAATACACAACCACCCAAATATCGTGAGAGAATTCCCTTTTCTCTCAAACCTTCTCTCTAAAAATTGCTTCTCCAAAAATCTCAAATCCTGTGAAATGAACTCTCAATCTTTGATAAGGAGTCCTCTCCTAAATTCTGGGCACTAATTGTGCGATCACGCGAGGGAACTCATTGATCATAATCTTTTAACTATTTATTTACTTTTTTGAATATGCATGCACACTTTTTGTAAATTTAAAATATTTTTAATAAATTAATTTCTCTTTCTTTCTTTAATTAATTTTCAAAGCATTTTTTTGATAAAATATTTGTTAACTTAAGTAATAATAATATTTAGCATTTATTTAAAAATACTCTCCTAAATATCTTATTATTAAATTAAATAAATATTATTCCACTCTATAATTAGAACTATCAATTTCTCTTTAAATTTAATTAATTTCACAATTAATTAAATATAATTAAATATTGAAATTATCTTAATAATTTTCCATTAATTTATCTTTTAATTTGACTTAATTAACATAAAAATCACCAAAGACCTACAAGACAAAATATGAATACCCATCATAAAATACCATATAAAAGATCAAAGTTAAGGGTTATAATCATGAATTTACATCATATGACAAATTCAGAAGAGGAATCATCTTAGATACTTGTCCCAATTTTCTAAGACAAATGGTTTAAGGTTAGGATTTGGACTCAAGAATTTATCTCTCCTCTCTTACCATTGAGATATTGTGATAAGGCATGCTCATCCTTGCAATTTAGAGAATTTGATACTTGGTACCTACAATCTGCATAAAATCCATCCATGTACAAACACATATATTCTAAACTAAACAAGCAATGACAGGAAGTGGTGCATTGTGTAGATCCGTACTAGCAGGTGACTACAACTCCCTTCCTTAAACACATTAGTAACATCATACATAAAGGAAACATACAAACACACCATACACATGCAACTATGGGGTAAGTACCCATAGAAAATATGTATAAATAATCCATCTGATTAACATCATTAAATAACTGAAATAACTATAAATCATCACCATCAAAGTATAATCATGCATACATGAAGTAACTAGTACCAAAGGAGTCTCATCATATAATAAAATAAGTATGAAAACAATATCCAATAATCTGGAAAATAATGCTACTAATCATCAAGCATAAGCATAAACTAGCCGAAAAGATTTTGGCAATAATAACTGAATGTAAACTAAGAGTATGTACTACACTCCATTGCCTCCAACCTTCTACTTTCTTATTTCTTATATCTTTAATGCACAAATCTTGTATCAATTTTAGGTGGACTATCACAATCATCATTATTTGTATGTATTGCAAAATCACAAAAGTGTGTCTCACCTTCAATTGCAAAAAGGCTATATTTTTCTTCAACTTCCCATTGATTAGATCTTTGGCCCATTGAAAATAATTCATCTATACATGTCCATTTTGCTAACAATAATTTTTTTAAAGTTCTCTTCTACTAGGAACACTAGATTCCTTTCTAGCAAATAAAGCACAATCCTCAATAAAATTATGACTCTTATGAGCTCTACTTCCTTCATCAATTAAAGAAGAAACACTAGTACATTTGGGGTTCATTTTCGACCTAAATTTTCAATGGCAAGCCAATCTAGCTTGTCAAATTGATTTTAAAAAAATGATCCTGATAATGTCAAAATTGTGACGAAAGTTAAGTTTGGCATCAAAATTTTGATGTCATCAGGGATATAAACAAAAAAAGAAAGTGAAACTTCATTTATTTACACAAAAAAGTACAAGCACATGGGAGGCTTGAGGAAGAGTTTTATAGCGGCATTTAAACATAAGGGTTAAATTACATTAGTATTTAAATGTAGGGTAAAATTACATATGTTTCATTTCCTATTCACACCATGTTAGACATATTTGAGTTTTGGCTAAGCATTCATCGTGTGGTGGCGAGTTTTGTGCTATGAGTTATTTGTTGGTGTCATTTAGTCAAAAAGTTGGAGGGCAAGGATTATAAATTTAAAATTATGAATAATATCACTTTGATCAGACAGAAGAATAAATTTAAAATGTATTAGGGTTTGGAAGAAATAAGGAAGAGATTTCGATAGCTTAGTTCTAACCCTACAAGCACCTTTAGGGATCTTTTCTTGTTGTTCTCATCCTCCATCAATAATTTTAACACACTTTTCACAATTTTGTCAAAATGTTGAAGGTTTTCACAAATGACCCCAATTTCCATATTTTTGATTGAATCTTAATGATTTTATCTATTGTAGAAATTGTGATCTACAAAGGAGGAATAATTTTGAGGATTTGGGTCCACTACCATGAAACAAAATTTGAAACAATTTTTGTACAACTCTAGGGGATATTTTATGTAAGTTTAAAGTATGATTTATAATGGAGCTCAAGCAATCAACAAATAATTTCTCTTCTGTGGTCATGAAGTGGCTGTTAAGCCATGGATGACTCATCCATTTCCACTCTCAATTTTTTACCGAACATGTTTGAATGAGAATAAATAGTGAATCCTTATAAAAATAGGCACAATTTCAAATGAGTATATGAGATTCAATAACGTTATTGAAGATCCCAATAGTAATGTTTATGATTTTTACTTTTCACTTAGAAAATAAAATAGATTGTTACAAGGTTGTAATTTAAGGTAGTATAATAGCAAGCAGTACATCACCCATATCAGATTATGTATCATTGGAATTATTGCCTATAGTAGTATTGGAATATGAGAATCCCAATCCATGCCAATAGGACTCTCTACCTACAACATGTTTCATTCTACCCGCAAGAAAAATTATATATATTAGCTACAAGATTCTTGCAAGGCGAGTAGAAGGTAAAGGCAAAGGATTTTCAACGTAATAATTTAATTAGCCTTAAGGCTCTCTCAACATAAAAAGATCCATCCATGATACTCATTTAGTTGTCCTAATCTTCCTTCCAATAATGCCTAAGAAATTTTGACTTGCCCACATTCATGGGAATGAAGAATTGTGTTTGATACACTTTGTTGAAAAGTCCTTAGTATTATTTGAGTTGTATCATAATTACAATTGGTCATCTTGTGCTACATTAGTTGAATTTACTGTCAACTAATTCAAAGTTAGGGAATAACAAGTATTTGCAGACTTGACTCATCCATCTTCTATGTAGCTAGTTGATAATATATAGGTCTAAACTATTATGCTTTCTTTTGCTATTGCATACAATACAAAAGTTTTCAAAATGAGGTTTGGAAATGAAATTAGACTTTCTTCTCCATTTCTTGAAGCATGGTGTGTATATGTTCTATACATGTAGTTCTGAATGAGGAATAGAATTAAAATTATGCTCTATACAAAAATTCACAAAATGAGGATTTGAAATGAAGGTGGAGTTTCCTCTTCATTTCTTGAAGTATAGAGTCTTTATGTACTTATGTACCAATATCTAACAAATTTAAAGAGACCGTCATAGAATATTTCCATGAATGATGTTTAATGATCGAGATATCTCTTCATATTTCCAAGCATTTCTTTCTTCTTTCTTGTAAATTAAGCTCCTAGAAAAAGAGATATAGATACACAAGAAGAGTGCATTGAGTGCAACCAGAAGCTAGTAGAAGTAGTCCAAATGAAATCTATTTAAGTTGTTCGTAAACCAATTTAGTCCCATAATTATGCTATTGATTTCCTCAATAATAGAAATAAGAATGCTATTGAGGAAGCTAGCAACTCCAAAAATGTTCAAATAGAGGGCCACCCCAAGGCTTCTCATTGAGTCAGGCATTTGATCATAAAAGAACTCTTGCAAGCCTAAATAGGTGAACACATATGAAATACCAAATAAGATGTATTGAGGAAGCAACCACAAAATACTTAGTGGAATTATTAGTTGGGGCAATTCTATCATTCCATATTCTCTTGTTGATTGAAGCCTTTTCATTTCTATAATTGCTGCAACAATCATAGAAATGATATAAATAAACATAACAAACCCTATTCTCTACAGAAGAGTTATACCACATTCATTTCCACTTATGCTTTTGGTCAGTGGGACAAAGATTCAATCATACACAGGAACAAGCACTAGAATAGTCAGGCTAATCAAGTTCTGCAAGTTTGCTGCACAAGAATTTTAAAGTCTCCAATGATCCTTCTATAAATTGTGCTCCCGTGTTTTGTTAAAAATGTTGGTATTTGTGAAAAAATAACACCATACATCAAACAAGTCATCCAAATAAGTGCCAATATTAGAACAAGCTTGACCTCTTCAACTTGTGTAGTTGTACGTACCCTCCAATCAATATTTGTTTATTTCTCATGGTCCCTATCTGCTACAATTATAGCTTTGTCAAGAAACCTATAGAACAACACCAAATGTTCTCAAGAGCATTTTCCTAAGATTATGAAATGCATTTTAAAAAGAAGCAGAGTTGATCAAACCTAAAACTAAACATAAATGTAATTGCTTATGAAATTATGAATGAGCACTTCCAAATTGCAAGAACGGGTATATATGAGATTGCTTGAATTGATTAAAGGGCATAAGTCTTCTCTTTTCATCCTTTAATCCTTGAATACCATATAAACAGTCTTCTTGAAAATTACCATATACATTCCACTTGCAAATTACTGCAATTTTTTTTTGGACAATTAGAGTTATCAGAATAGTACAAGGTATAAATTATGTTGGTACATATTTGTTTCAAAGAGGAATAGAGTAAGAGCAATAGCCATGGCCGTAGCTGGGAGAGAAAAACACAAACACCAGTCAATGTTTTCTTGAATGTACATGATTGCAGGAGCCAATACAAACAAACTACTGCGTAAACCAAAATACCACCAATTGAAGAAGGATCTCTTGCTCTTCCTCTCTTTTGGGTCTCTCTAATCAAACTGTTCTACCCCAAATCACTTTCAAAAGGCCAAACATAAATTTAGCTAGCGTTGAGCCATGAGACTTTCTTTTGCATCTTAGTTTTAATTGATTGAACCTATTAGACTGTAGATATTGGTTCTAATTTGGACTTTCCTCCAATATTCCTTTCTATGATTCCAATATGTGAGTTCCTAAATTTTTATTTGAAAGAAAAGTTAATTAAATGAGGTGATAAAATTGCATATGCAGATGTATGTATGTATGTAATTATGAATGTGTATATGTATGCACGTATGTATGTATGTATGTATGTATGTATGTATTTATGTATATGCATGTATATATATATGTATGTATGTATATGTTATGTTGGGATGAAGAAGGATTTTCCCACCAAAAGGATTGCTATTTCATTCCAAATCCATACAATACTATTCCAACCCCAAACTAGATTGAAGATAATAAATTTATAGGTCACAACTCTTGACCTTAAAACTTCATCCCTCCATGTTCAATCAAAATAACGATTTGCTTTTTATAGTTCCAAATTGCGAGAAAAATTGCAAAAAGTTGCATGACAACTTTTATTGTATTTTTTGCAATTTTTACTACTTTTAAAAGACTCCACATGCCTTCAAAACTATACCAAAATATGAAAAATATTATAAAACATAAAAATGGAGATTTTTTGTCAACTCACAATGATTGACCAATTGTTGACCAATCTTTGACTTTACTATAACCTTATTATAACATGTAAACAACTTGCATAAATGCATGTTTGAGGTTGTCTAAACTATCTTGTGCCAATTTGGAGTCTTATTGATCACCTTCTATACTATCCTACATGGTGTTTGACCACCTTATTAGGATCCACGACCCCTACACCAAGATCTAGGATTTTGTTGCTATGCACTTTTGATCGATGTATATGTATCTATGTATATAAACAATAAAGCTCACTCAACAAGTAGCATGGCCACAAGCTTTGAAACATAACTATATAAGGAATTAGTTAGGATGTATATAAGTCAATTGGTCTAGTTGTTGATTAGCTGGGTTGATTACAAATTCCTATAAAACCATCATCAGATTATGTATAATAAAATTAATAATTAGTGTTCCCAACTAGGATTAACTTGACTGCTCTATTTAGATCCATTGATTATTGTCACAAGCTTTAAAAAATAACTATATAAGGAGTGAGTTAGGATGTATATAGGTTAACCTTATATTAACTATAAAATACAACCTAAAGGTTGCACTAGGATTTTATAGGATTGTAATTATAGAAAACTCCCTGATTTGCCCGAGTGGGTGTATGATGACGAAGAGTTATATTAGGTGAGTAAAGCTCAATAGTGGTTATAATAATACAACTACATCAAAACAATTAGAAACCAAAACTACATATTTGTTAGAGTGAGTAGTTCAAGGGTCTTGATCATGTGTATACAAGTATGTATGAAGCCTAGTAGGCAAAGTATGCCTCTAGTTTGTAGACACCTTAGACGTAGTTAGGTAGCCTTGGACATAGTTAGGTAGCTTGGATAGTCACAATGTGATATGCATTTTCTCTGGCCTTACCTCGTGGATGTAATAGTTCAAAAGCTTTCTACCAAGTTGAATGAAGTCTATAATCAATGCTAATGCTAATTTGTTGAAAATCAATGTCAATATTTATATTGCATAATTCTTTTGATTTGTTTAGATGTCATCTATACTAAAGAGATAGTAATATTTTATTAGTATCAATTATATACAACAAACTACTAATGCTTTTAGGTTTATATTTGCTATAATTTTATAGCCCAATTTTTTTTGTTCAAAGAAAATTCATGCCTAACAATATGGACCTAGAAAAAAGTAAGGTGACAATCACTAGATTGTGGTCTTAGTTCAAAAGAAACGGTGATAGAAAATGCAATTATCCTTGCAAAAATTAAAGGGCTTAAAGAATCAAAGAATTCTAATTACAACAACTTAGAGACATTGTAGGTAACACGATCACATTAAAGGGGAAGGGATTTTCATCCTTTGGTGAATGTGAATTTCAAACTGGTGGAATATGGAAGTGTGAATAAGGAAGTAGAAGGTAATTTTACCATGGAAGAAGATGGCAATGAGGCAAAGAACACAATTGAAGATGTTGGTATTGGTGCAACTGATAATGTTCCAAATTATAGGATTGAAGAAATGTTACTAGCACAATTGATGAAGATGATAAAGATGATGATAGTCGTGCATCTAATGATGGTGATGAAGACAACCTTGATATATTTGTAATTGAAAAGGCATACAAGCCATTGTACCAAGGCTCCAAAACAAAACTTCTCTCCACTGTATTGTTGTCAGTAAACTTCAAGGTTATGAATGGTATATCCAATGTAGCAATCTCGCGTATGCTAAAGTATAGTACCATTTTGTCATCTTCTATGTTAGCATACCATTAATGTTCTTTATATTATTATCAATGTTTTTAAATAGGTTGATAGATGAGTATTTGTTACCACCATCAAACATTCTACCTTGTTCTTTATGAGAATTATCGACCATTATGAAAGATATTGGAATGGAGTATCAAACAATACACGCATGTCCCAATGATCATATTATATATCACAAAAAACATGAATTTGAAATAGAATGCCATAATTTTCACATTAGTAGATATTGATCCAATCAAATAATGAAAAAATGTGCCTCACAAGGGTCTTCGATACATTCCCATTAATCCATGTCTGCAATGATTATTCAGGTGTACTACCTTGGCACAATTTATGGATTACCATGCACACAATAAAAGTCAAGAAGACATTATGTGAATGCCCGAGGATGGTTCTTCATTTAAGGACATAGAATATAGGTGGAAAATATTTAAACAAGAACCTTGTAATCTAAAACTTTCATTGGTAGCAGACGGTGTCATTCCATTTGGAGAGATGAGATCTGTTTACTCAGTTTGGCCTATTTTTGTTATTAACAATAACATTCCTCCTTGGATGTCCATAAAGAGGGAGCACATAATGTTGGAAATGATTGTACCAGGTATTTTTCCATTTAATAGTCATCTAAATTAATTTATAAATAGAGTATCAAAATGGTTGTAATAATTATGTTTTGTGTATTATTATTCAACTAGCTAAATACCAAGTGAAAGATATGAATGTATATATTGAGCCCTTGATTGATGAGTTGATGGAGTTATGGAATGGGGTTACAATGTACAATATCTCTAGACCAATTGGTAAAAGGAAATTTCAATTTCGTGCAATCCTTGTATGGACAATACATGATGCCCCTGGACTAACACATTTTTTTGGTATGTTAAACTGTTAACACATATTTTTTATTGTATGTTTAAGTTGCATGTGATAATTGTAAATAGGAATCTTATACTACACATGTCATCCAATTATACATGATCTTGTAGGTTTTTAAACAAAGGGAAAATTTTCATGTCCAATTTTTGGTCCAAAGATGAAATCTCACCATTCAAAAAGTTTAGGGAAGCAGGTGTTTGATGAGCATAAACACTTTCTCCATAGAAATCATAAGTATCAAATGTTTGAAAAACATTTTTTCAATGGAAAAGAAGAGACAACATTAAATCCAAGAAGAATGACACCTCACATGTGGAAGTTGGAATATAATAGAATGAATCATCAAGGTAATGTCATTCCATTTGATGTAGGTTTTCGTATGAATTAAATTTGGATACTATCTTTTGTTTACTAATGAGATAATTTATGTTCATGAAGGTCATCAAGGAATCGATGAGAAACTTCCAAAAGGACTTAAAATTTATCCTAGAAAATTTAGTAGGTTGTTGTACTACGAGAACCTCCCAATTGTGCAATTAGTTGATGCTATGCATATTGGAAAGAATGTAGTAGAGACAATATAGAAAATATTGGATGGAAGGTGTGACAAAGAAAAATTGGTCAAAATTTGCAATGAAATTGACAAATCCAATCATGCATTGAATTTTTTCATTGAATCAAATAGAAATGGAAACTAGATTAATACGAGTACCATTCCTTGGTTATTAATGTAGAAACAAACTAATGCCATATATAGAGCCATAAAAAACTAAAATTCCCACAAGATTTTCTGCAAACATAAGTAGTCTTATATCAAAGAATGGTGATTTTGGGTCATGGTTGAAAATGCATGATTCACATACCTTCATCAAGGTAAGTCATGATTGAAAACATCATGTATTTCTAATTATTTTATATTATAATGTAATGAAAAGATCATTTTATTATTACTACAATACATTCTACCTCTATCTCTCCCACACAACTTCAACAACATGAGTATCAAACACGTTACTTATGATCTTGAGAAATACATGAGGTTAGAAGTGTTATTTGTTAGATTTTTTGTATATAAGTTTTATTAGTCTCATTAATATAATTTTGCATGATGAATATCTTCTAGGTGATTGCTATCTAAAGAAATTGATACAAAATACATCAAGCAATAGAAAACAAAAATTTGTCAGCTTTTGTGTGAGATGAAAAAGTGTCTACCTTCAACTTTTCTCAATGCATAAGAACACTACCTCATACATATGGTTGAGGAGATCAAATTGGACTTGTACCAACTAGGTCAATGTGGATGGTTAAGAGGAACTTAAATTTTTTGAAGGGCTTGGTTAGGCAGAGAGCATGTCCTGAAGGTTCCATGGTCAAGGGATATATGGTCTACTAAACCATGGTTTACATTAGTGAATATCTTCCCAAGTTTGCATCAATGATTCATGTAGATCGCATTTGGGATCCCAACTACATGAACAGATTTCAAGGGGAGTACTTGATGGGGAAAGGTAGATTTAGGAAAGTGAGGTAATTATAAGATGTTATTGTAGTTCATTAATTCTTATCCATCATTAATATAAGTTGTTTCTAACTGGTCTATTTATTTTATACAATTCCTCATGAGTGGGATGCACTTTATTTGTATATTACAAACAATCTTGATTGGATGATGCTATGGATTGAACGATCTTAACAAAATGGTCACTCATTAACATGGGAATGTGTTTCTTCATTGGATAAAGAAGCTCATTGTAATAGAGATCCCAATGTTACACCAATGGTAATTGATCTAGCAGATGGTTTAAGAGGTGGAAAGGTACATATAAGTTAATCTATCATGACCCATTTGATTAATATCAACTCAAGGATGGATGCATAATTTTGACACGTTTGAAAACTAATAGATCAAGCACCATAGAGCTATGTACTAAAATGGTTGTAAATTTTTGCATAAAAAAGGTAGATGAGACTAAGAGAATTTTTGGTTTTGGGGTAACTACAATGTTCAAGGTCACCAATATTTCATCTAGAAACAACATGCATCCTCAACAATTGAAAAATAGATACTATGGCTTTTTTGACGATATAATTGAGTATGACTTTAATTCCTTCAAACAAGTTCTATTCAATGTCAAATGGTCTAAGATACGAATGAATCAAAATGATCATGATAGAGTTGTTATTGAACATGATAATGGATTTACAATGATTAATACAAGGTTATTTGAGCTAGTTGGAAATGAGCCCTATGTTCTTCCAAGAAAATGTGAGCAAGTGCTTTACTTTGGCGTTCCACATAAACTGGGTTAGTCATTTTTCATTAGACATGATCCAAGATGAAGACCAATAAAGTATAATGTGACTGAAGAAGAAGATGGAGTAGATGATGATGTTGATGTCAAAGATGAAGGAGGAGATGATGATGCTGATGATGGCAAAGATAAAGAAGGAGATGATGATAATGATGGTGAAGATGTTCATGATGATGGTGATGGAATTGATGATGATTATGATGATGATGATGATGATGGTGGCAAAAATGATGATGACAGTGATGGTGATGGTGATGATGGTGACGACAACGACGATGATGGTCATAGTGATGATCATGATGTTGAAGATGTTCATTTTGATGATTTGAATGATGATGGTGATAATGATGATGTTCATGATGATGAGATGTACAGAGAATATTATCAATGACATGATCAATGGAAATCTATTAGATGTTGATTACTTATAAATTTTTTTTTGTAGAGGTAACCAATTAAAAATATACAATATTATGTTTGTTGTGATGTATGCATATTGTCCATGTTATGTTGTATGCATAATTTGTAGCATAAGTATCATGTAACATGTACCTAAATTAAGAAAAATGATTTACATATGCAAGAAACTATATCCCTTTAACAAGGATTGTACAAAGTGACATGGATCAAGAGGTAT
The DNA here is from genome assembly GCA_028749045.1 of Cupressus sempervirens. Classification (NCBI taxonomy): domain Eukaryota; kingdom Viridiplantae; phylum Streptophyta; class Pinopsida; order Cupressales; family Cupressaceae; genus Cupressus; species Cupressus sempervirens. Next base: position 770,106,341 of record CM053792.1, on the reverse strand, counting down.
AAGTTTATTACATGCTTGCTTTCTCTTTACCTTTGACATTAACTTTAGGAAAAAAATATCAATATTAGTCTCATTTTATATCTTGATGTTTTGATCCTTCAACTATATCTCTCATTTGATGGGCTCCAGGTACCACCAAATAGGTATCTATTAGATTTGTCTTCCTCAAGTGAGGGAAATGTGGGAATAGAGGAGGATAGTGAGACATGTAGTAGGTCTACAAAAGAGAGACAAACTAGAGGACAAAATATTAGAAGAAAATTCAATAAACACATGCAATTTTTCTTTTCTATAAACACATGCTATTTTTCCTTTCTCAAGGGGGGTCATGTTCTTATGATGATGAGAAAAAGTGAAACAAGAAAGTTCCCTTGAGGTACACACATCTTGAGAAAGAATGGGTACCCAAGGAATTACCTCATATTAACAAAAGTTGATTTTTGTGTTAACAAGAGGATATATAGCATAGTTGCATCATCATTACATGGTTTGGGCATGTTTTCCATGGATGGAATAAAAGTTAGTTATAACAAGGTTGTTGAATTGATGGACTATGTAGGACCTTGTTACAATTACAAAAACTAGATGTGGATAGTTCAATATTAAAAAAGTATGCATAGGTATGCATTGTCAGCAAATCATCAACAATGGAAAGAAAATGATCAAAGTAAAAGACTTGCTATGTACATTTATGGAAGACCAAAAGAAATAGGAAACATTGTAGGTTTTATAAATAGTATGTGTCCTGGGTCAACTAATAAGCAACCCAATTGCATTTTTGAGGTGCATGAGGGAATTCATGTTTTTGTATGTGCAATAAAATCAATAAGTTTAGGGGAAGAGTTGTTAATAGATTACAATTTGAATCACATAGATACAAAAAAAGTTACTATCATGGGACTTGTAAGTACTATATATGTAAAATTTAAACTAATTACTTCTAATTAGAAATCTAATATACAATATACCATTTTAATAATAAGTTTTTTTGCTAAGTGGACTATTCCTTTGATTATGGTGATGTTTTTATATATATTATTTGTCATAGGGTGACATGGCCAAGCCATCAAACGATAGAGGCCGAGATATTGCTCCAACCCTTCTCTAACACAACTAAACCTTCTTTATAAAAATTAATGCAATTTTAATTTTACAAAATGTCAGATTATTATGTTACTTCATGAAGGTTTTGGACTTGTTTTGATTGTTTTACTAATATTTTTTTGTCATGATTTGATTCATAGGTAAAGGGAAAGGAACAAATTGCACAAGAGCAATTACTTGTTGATATGGAAGCCACTGTATTATGTGATGATGACATCTCATATAGTAGTGACCTTTTTAGCCAGTGTAAAAAGACCCTGAAGAATTTCAATCTACAAATTCTTGAGCTTGTCATGGATGCACATCCAACAGAGAAAAAAGAGGCCACACAACTTGAATTGTGTCATAGAGCACACTGTTTAAAAGTAAGAAAAAATGAGTCTTTTGCTAGGACAAAAATTCAATAAAGCTTTATGTTTTTTTGTTACAAGATTTTTTGAGACCACACCGAGTTCTTCCACACAACGAGGGTACTAGTGTACATCTCAATCATCTAATATAGTCTTAAATATATATCCTCTTGACCAATTCCATGTCCATGAGCTTGTGATGATATGATTTTGATATCTATATTGTACAAAATAGTTGGTCTGAAACTTTCAATCATTGCCTCTGATATGATTTTGTTCTCATTATCATAAAATATGCCTCTAAAACTTTCTATATATGGCTATGATATCTATGTTGCTCCTCATTTATAATGCCCTTGATGTAATGTCTCCTTTTATTAAAATTTGAGAAATAGGTACAAATAACTTGCAAAACTCAATTACAAGAGACTTCTTTCCTTAAAGTCTTAAATAACACTTAAAATTGACAATGATTGATGTAAGAAAAATAGTCTATAGTACCACTATTCAATTATTGTTCTTATGTTATATAATTGATATGATTTATGAGAACAATGCCATTGCTATCTCTGATACAAAAATTAGGTATATGTAAGATGATTTTGGTCTATATATCAACACTTAGTCCAATGCAAAAATGTTAAGATTATCTTTGTTGTTTCTAATATGATTAATAACAATTATGCAAGGATGATCTTTAATTTGAACTATGCAACTAATGAGATTAGTAGCTATTTTGATTGGTAATTGCAACTGATGAAATTGGTAGCAACTAATGATGTTATCGATGTGTCTGATTTTGATCCTTAGACATATGCAATTATCTTTCAAATATTGTTTATTCTAATATGGTAATTTTCTGCTCCCGATGTATCGCATGCTATAGGAATGGTTCCACTTATGGTGGTATAATGCTTACCTTCAAATTGATAATTTTTTTTGGAACGACTCATGGGTGGAGAGTTTCTCCTGATAGTGATGCCATTATTATTTATTATTTATAATTAAATTATATATGATTATTTTTTAGGTGCTGATGATATCCATATGCCTACTTCCATAAGGCCAACCAACATTTTGAGATAATCGATTGCAGGAACAAGAACAAGAAGCATGTAAACATCCACACCTACTGCAACTAGAGATGGTAAATACTTGTTTTGTTACATTTTTTTGTGTTAAATATGATAATATTTGTACTTTCTTATTCATTTGAATATATTATGATATTGATTAACTTTGTTATGTGATAGGTACACCTAATACCAGTATTACTAATAATTTACTAGCCTTTCCTAGAGCATCTCATGTTACTTATACTATATCATTGGAGGCATCATTGTTAATGGCCGAGAAAGATAGGATTCCTATAAAATAGCCTAACCTTCTATTTAATTTAAAATTGTAATTATTTAGAGTGTAATTATAGTTTACTTATTCATAATTTATTTTTGACTAATGATGTGGTGATGATTTTGTAGTAAAAAATATTTTTTAAGAAAACTTTTTATGCTTTAACATTGAAGATATTTGGGGCCACATAACGTAAAAGGTACATAGCTTGATATAATTGGTTGCTACATTTTTTGGTTCATCCTTGAACTAATTCTTTTATTATATATATATATATTTATGATTGAACATTGAAGATATTTGGGGCCACATTACGTAAAAGGTACGTAGCTTGATATAATTGGTTGCTACATTTTTTGGTTCATCCTTGAACTAATTCTTTTATTATATATATATATATAATTAAAAAAGCTGGACTGACCAAACCCCTGAATTAAAAGATCATCTCATAAAAACTATGGAGGAGTTCTTTGGTCAAATATTTTGAATAAAGCCCAACTTTTGAAAAAAGCTTGCAAACATCTAAAGACTATGAGAGACCAATATAAAAGGGCTCTAAAGCTCAACCCAAAGTACGAGCATCCTTTTGTGGTGCCATAGTTGGAGTGGAATGAAATCATTGAAGATACAAAAGAGAAGAGACTAAGGAATAAAGGAATCAACCCACCACCCAAAAAAAATATTTATGTGTCTCATAAACTTCAGTCATTTTTTTTCAGAATGTTGATTCACTATTTTTTCTTGTAACAACAATTAACATGCTAATTCATGGTCAACTATTCAAAATGAGCAATGGTTATGATTGAAACTCATAAGATAACAATCAAGACAACCAATAAACAATTAAAACCTTCCCTAATCCCCATACAATGAGAATCATACAATCAATATATTCTTCATTATGAATTTGCATAGTATTTGCTGTCTAATAGTGAGTAGTGAGGCCTTTTGCCATTACATGTTACTTATAAGAAGGTCAGTGCATTGTCCTAAAAGAAGTGTCATGATGAACATATGCAAAAACAATGAGAGGAGGTTAGAGGAAACTGTTGGTCATTTTTGCCTTCTCGCTAGAGTCACCGCATTTGAATTCAACATAGTAACATTCACAAGTTTTAAGTATTCAAATATTCAAAAGGGGCACAAAATACTTTACGCTCAACCTTATATATTTCTTTCCCTACACATTTTAAAGTTTTTGCGAGCCCACAAGTCCCCATCATCAGATTGAGATAGATCAACAGTTGGTCCTATCTCGCTATGGGAAGTTGCACGTTGTTTTGCCATAGCAACATAGCACCTTTTGGCCATGTGGCTAGTGGGTCCTCCTTTTCCTTGATTCTTTAGCATTGACTTTTGCTTGATTCACGACAGGTGCTATGGCGGTATCAAAAAATTTGTGTTCCTTCTGTTAGCGACATAGCACCCAGACAGAAAATGATACTGCAGTGACATCAGAAGGAAAGTTGGTCCAAAGCATGCCCCGTCGGATATTAGTGATGAAATTTGGCACACACGGTGGGACCTCAGGTAACGTGGAAGGATGATTGTTCTTGGAATGAGGCTTTGATTTGTCGCCAACTGGGTAGTTCATTGATGTTAGTAGTTACCTAGACCCACGCCCCTTTCGAATGCAAGAAGATTTCCTCACCCTTGGATTAGTCTGGATCAATGGTAGGCGCTATCTCGCTATGGAAAGCTGCGAGGATATTATACATAGTGACATAGCGCCTCGACGATGCATGGCACAGATGATGTCATGGGCCCACCCTTCTCCAAAGTAATATAACGGCTCTTCCTTGGTGATAGTCGTCGGGTGGGTCATAGTACAGTGGAGATATTTCATTAGTCCACTTAGCCAACTTGGTGTGCAGTTGTACAATTTTGTTGATCACCATAGATCTAAGGAAAATCAATAGTAGGCACTATTTTGCTATGGAAAGCTGCGAGGATATTACCCATAGCAACATAGCACCATTGTGCCATGTGGATTAGTGGGGCCAAGTCTCGCCAAGATGAGGATGCCGAGTTGTTCTAGGTGGTTGCCAAGTGTTTTGTGGGCCCAAAAGTTTTAAGCAGATAATGCAGTAATATGGCAAGTCTTCATGATCGTTAGATCAGTCTGGATCCACAGTAGGCGCTATCTTGCTATTGAAAATTTCTTGGAGGACACGCATAGCAACATAGCACCTTGATGACATGTGTCCCAGTGGGTCTGATGGAGGCAGTAATGGTTAGATGTGCTAGCAATTAATGTGACCGTCACAATTGGAGTTTGAGGAATTGGTGCAGTTAGTAAAGAAAGATTGGTCAACCTCAGGAAGACCTTGTGGGGTGGCAAAGTGAAAAGAGATCATTGGTCCACGTGGCTCATTCGAGTGCTAGGGTTATTTTGACCTGCTGACCATGCTGGTTCGTAAACTGGGAATAGGGGATATTGAGGTGTTTGGCATAATTTGATCTTATGATCAATTCCAACCACCCTGGAGTAAATACGAAAAAGAGAGGAACACTCTACCCCCTCGATCCAACCTATCTACCTAGTCAAAGAACAGTTATGTCACTGTTTCTATCTTTTTGAGGCCCTATTTTAGTTAAAAATCAGATTTCATGGTACCAAAAAGCTATATTCAGATCGGATTTCCTTCTGGATCCCCATGATTGTTCTTTATAGGACTTCAATGTAGTGGTTGGGGAGTAACTTCAGTTGGAGGACATCTCAGTTATGCCTAAGCTATAAAGGAAAATTTTTATGAATTTTGTGAGGTCGACCTTTCTCTATTTTCTCTGTTACTGCTCTGTAGATTCTCAATGTAAATTCCCTTGTGCCTCTGAACTACATGATTTTCTATCTTATCTCTTTCAGCCATTGGTATGAAAGTGCAAGAACTCTTTTCCTCTTACTGGTGTTTTGTAGAGATCTATGATCTACATGACCGTATCTCCTTGGCCTATGAATGATAATATAAGTGAATCTCTCTTTCCTTGTGTCATTCATCTTGGTCTTTTGATCTGCATGTGATTATTAGATTAAAGTAAGTCTGAATGTGTATATCCTTAGTTTCATTCTATTTCAATAGTGCATATATGGGCAGAGATTGGTCTAAACACTCTATTTTGGTGCATCACCTCTTTAGATTAGATTAGGTAGATTTTCTTTCATGCTCTCCTTCTCCCTTTTCCTCTCCAAGAGTAGTTAGGTGCGCCCTGATAGTAAGAGAAAGCTGGCCTTCTCCAGAGACTCAACCTCATAGTTCAAGTCCCATAGCTTGGAGGTTTTTTCCATGTTTCACTAGGTTGTCCTCATGCATAGGCTTTAGACAAGGGTGCAAACCTAAGTGACAACAGTTTTTGGCATGCCCAGTGGGACACTGTTTTAGAAAATTTCAAGCCTACTGGTGTCAAAAGGGAAGATTTCAAGATCAATAATGAGGAGATAGTACTGGCTTCAGTGTTTAAGCCTTCAAGAGGCTCATTCTTCAAAGTACTTGGCAACTTTGAGCTTTGAATACATATTTGGTTCAAGACCAAAGTTGTAGTGATTCATGCCCAGAGCTGAAACAAGGGCATCTTCTAGAGGTAAGTTTCATTATCAAGAGCTTTCATTTTCAAATCTTAGAAGAAGGAAGACTAGAATATCTTTATCACCAGTTAGGAGTGCAATAGTAACAAATACACCTACAAGATCTATCTCTACTCCTCCTACTATTAGATCTCAACCTAGACTACCATCAATACATATCAATAGATCACTTGTCTATATGGCATTTCCTAGAGCTCATACTTTTGCCACCTTAATTTAATGGTGGGAGCCCTCTCTTATTAGCCCAAAGACATGACATACCAGTAGCTGCCCTCAAAATTATACCAGAGTTTACTGGTGAAACTTCTATATCTCCCTTAGAACACATTCAAGAGGTTGCAAATGTCTGCAATATCCATGGTATTACAGAGGATGATGTTGCAGTTAGGCTCCTAGCCTCATCCTTGAAAAGAAAAGCACTACAATGGTATAGAGGTTTAGCTCATGGTTCTATAATAGATTGGGATGGATTAGGAGTAGGATTGTGCAAACATTTTGAGGATAAAAGTGACTATTTGTCACTTTTAGAGTGGTTGACTACTATAAAAAGAGCCCCCCATGAATGTATGACTGATTTTAATTATAGATTTCAAAAGACATGGGACAGAATACCTACTTCAGTGAAGCCTACCCCTGGTAATGACTTCTTGCATTACCTTAGAGCTTTTAATAGTGATATTGCCACTACAATCCCAACTATGGGAGGATATACCTTGCCTAATGCTTATGACATAGGAATAAAATTAGAGAAAATCCTAATACAAGGAGGTAAATTAGCTCCAAGGCCTCCTATGCCCTTCTTTCCTAATGTTCCAAATCATCAACTAGCAATGGCTCCTCTTCCCACAACTTCTACATCACAATCCCTTGTCCCAGTCCCTCAAGCTTCCACATCTTGAAATGGGATAGATGAAATCAAAGAGATGATGCAATCTTTGATGTAGAACATGGATAAAAGAGAAAAGAACCTAGAGAAAAGATTGCAAGATTATGGGAAGAAGTTGGAGGATAACTCCTCTATGATGCAAAAAGTAAGCAACAAGGTGGTGACTTTAGAAAGATAGCAAGCTCAACGTAGTAAGCCTCATCAATTGCACTATCAAACTCCAAGTAGTGGTAGGCCTCCAAATCCTAATCATTGGAACAATTCTTTTGATCAGAGTAGGTAGGGTGGCCATGCTTCAACCTCAAATGTAAACCAAAGTTGGGCCATAGTCCCTCAAAACAATATGGCGCAAGATCAAGATTTTTGTCCCTTATATAACTACTCCTATGCCTATTGTATGTGTCAGAAGGTTGAATCTTTTATGGCTTTGACAATCCAAGAACCTACAGCAAAAAAATCATACAAGGAGGACCAATTTAAAGATGCCTAGATATGCAAAGATAGGGCAATTGCTCTTTTATGAATCATCAGATGGAGGAGCATTATAATGTAAACTAGGATTCCATTGCTCATTACATTAGAAGCAAAAGAAGAGCTATGGAAGATGTTGTCCCTCCTCCTCCTAATTAGGCCTCAACTTCAAATGCAATATCTCATGAGCAAGCAGCAAATAATCAATCAAGAACCTTTCAGAAGCAAAGACAAAATCATGGTAGAAAAGATACAAGTGATCCTCAGGTTATTCCATCTCAACCTCATACAATTGAAGCTCCCAAAGCTTCTACCAAAACACCTGCTATGCCATTTAGTGTTGTAGAGAAAATGAAGAAGACAAATGTGAATATCTCCATGTGGAATGCTGTTGCTACTATACCCATGCAAAAGAGGTTGCTACAAAAAGAATTGGAAAGAATTGAACCAAAGGATCAGACACTCATCATGGAAAGTGCCACAAGCCTAGTACAACCATCAAGGGAGGTAGAAACAATTAAAAAAGTTAGACCTCCTCCATTCTATGTTTCTCTAATTATAGGGGGCAAACTAGTCCATAATTGCATGATCGATTCAGGGGCTAGCAATTCAGTGATGCCTAGGTGTGTTGCTGATGCTTTGGGAATGAAATCTGAGCCCATTGTTAGGGATGTATTATAGTTGGATGGTAGTACTATCAAGACTATAGGGATCCTTGGGAATGTGGAGATGGCCTTACATGTGTGCCTTGGTTGTACTGTAACCGAAGATATCTCTGTTGTCAAGGTCAAGCCATATTTTGCCATTTGTCTATCAAGAGACTTTACTGCCCAAATAGGTGGTTTCATATATTTTGATTGGTCATATATGTCTTTCAAAATGAGATATGGAGCCAATCCTTTAACTAGAGCAGAGCCTCAAGCCCTCCATTATACTGAATCTTATACCCCCAACCCCATCAACATGAATTGCCCTATCCTAGAGATGGATGAGAGTGACATAATGAATGAGCCCGCCACATCCCTAGTAGAGATACCTAATTTTTTCTTGGATGAATGGGCTAATGTGTATCAATTTGACCCTATGTTAGAAACCCTTGAGATAGGTGTTAGTACATACTATATATTGGAGAAAGATGCTCTAGTTCCCAATGTTGTGGGTACTAAAGAAGATATGAGTGGGATATGGAGTATGTACTTTGATGGATCAAGGAATAAGATTGGGTTAGGGGTTGGTGTGATGTTAATTTCTCCTACACAAGTAAGTTACTATTTCCCCTTTAGGCTCCAATTCAGTTGCACTAATAATGTAGCCGAGTACAAATTCTTGATTCAAGGTCTCCTACTTGCTCAAAAAAGAGGAATTTAAGCTTTAAGAGTTCATGGAGATAGTGAGTTGGTGGTTAATCAAGTGAGAAATCAGAATACCACCAAGAATGGTTTGCTCAAGTCTTATAAAAATAGGGTATGGGATTTTCTTGAGGGTTTTAATGCATTTAATATTCAAAGCATCCCTAGAAAAGAAAACAGACATGCTGATAGACTTGCAGCAATAGGTGCATCTTATGATGTGCCAGTGAATCTTGAGGAGGGGAAGAAGCAACAAATTAGAGTGGTAGTAAGGCCTGCTATCCCTAAAAACAACATCCATTGGTAAGTGTTCAAGTCTGATGAGAAAATTGTGAGCTTCTTGTAGAATGAAGCAGAGTTTTCAGGTAGGAACTAGTTGAGACTGCAAGATTAGTATGGTGATCAGATCATTCATCTCAGTTCTAACAAATTGCCTAAGAGTCTCATTACCTTAGAAAGTGTTTTCAATCTTGATGACCAAACAAGAGGTAAAGACATGAACCTAGTTGCTGATGAAGATGACTACACTCTAGTCATGATTGCTGATGGAAAGTCCTTAAAGATGGGGAAGGTATGTTCTGAAATTGAACAAGAAAATTTTATTCATCTATGTCAAGAATTTAATGATGTATTTGCTTGGACATATGATGACTTAAAGGGCTTTCACCCAAGGTTGTTTTAGCATACCATAGATTTAATTAATGATGTAAAACTAGTAAGACAAAAATAGAGACTAGTGAATCCTAAAATTGAACACTTAATGAGAAAGGAGCTATCCAAATTGATTGAGGCCAACATAATTTTCCCTATCAAACACTCATCATGGGTAGCAAACCTTGTCCCTGTTAGGAAGAAGAACATAGAAATTAGATTGTGTGTGGACTTTAGGGACCTTAACCAAGCTTCCCTTAAAGATCACCATCCTCTCCCTTCAAAGAGATTTTCATTTCTTGATGGATTTTTTGGCTACAATCAAGTGCTGGTTAAAGAGTATGATAGGTACAAGACTGCATTTACTGCTAAATGGGGTACCTATGCTTATTGTAAGATGTCATTTGGGCTAACCAATGCAGGTGCTACATTTCAGAAGGCAATGGAGATGGCCTTCAAAAGATTGATTGACAAGTTTGTCTTAGTTTACCTTGATGATATTATAGTGTATTCTAAGAATGCAGAGGATCATTTTGATCATCTAAGACAGGTATTCCTAGGATGTAGAGAGTTTGGGGTTTCCCTTAACCCAAGCAAGTGTATCTTTGCTACTAACCAAAGAAAATTATTAGGACATATTGTATCTAAGGATGGGTTAACCATTTATCTAGAGAGGAAAAAAGCAATACTTGCCCTCCCTCTTCCTAAACACAAGAAAGGGCTGCAAAGTTTCTTAGGTAGGATAAATTTGGTGAGGAGATTTATCCCTAATCTTGCTACCATGGTGAAACCTCTTACAACTATGCTCAAGAAAGGTATGGTCTTTGCATGGACCAAGGAAGGAAAGGAAAGTTTTGAAGAGATCAAGATAGCCATAACCTCAGCCCCTACTCTCATGAATCCAAATTTTGAGAAAGATTTAATCCTTTATACCCTAGGTGGCAAGTCAAGCATTTCTACTATCTTGACTCAAAAAAATGATAAAGGTGACGAGCAGCCCATAGCTTTCTTTAGTGAAGGGCTTAAAGAATATGAAGATAAATATAACTATGTGGAGAAGAAAACCCTTGCAGTCATCAGAGCTTTAAATAAATTTAGACACCTCCTATCTCATAATAAGATTCATTTGTTAGTACCCCATGCCAGTGTGAAGGATTTCCTTTTGAGAAAAGATATTAGTGAGAAAAGAGTTGGCTAGATTACTAAAGTGATGGAATATGATATTGACATTCAGATTACCAAGCTAGTAGGAGGGAGGGGGTTGTGTAAATAGATGTTATCATCTTAGGATCCTGACGAGGAAGCTGCTATGATACTAACAAAGCAACAAGAGGCAAGAAATAGCAACCCAAGGAGTTGGATGGATGATATCATGAATTTTTTATTAGGCAATGGATACCCTCAAGGATTAGATAGAACTAAAAGGAGACAATATAGATTACAATTAATTCCTTATGTCATAGTTGATGGTGTCCTCTTTAGAAAACATTTTAATGGAGCCCTATTAAGATACCTTGATACAAACCAGGCTGAAAGAATGATCAAAGAACTTCATGATGGTCCTGATGGTGGTCATTTCTTAGCAAGGACAACTGCAATGAAGATCATGAGGGTTGGTTATTATTGGCCATCTTTGTTTCATGATTGTCATAAGTATGTGAGGAAGTGTGAAAAATGTGCCTTCTTCTTTGGCAAACAAAGACTTGTAGCTCTTCCCCTTCATCCTATTCAGATGGACCAACCTTTTTCTCAATGGGGATTAGATTTCATAGGCCCTATCAATCCTCCTTCTAATTTAGGTCACAAATGGATTTTAGCTACTACAGATTACTTCACCAGATGGACAGAGGCAGTTGCATTGAAGGATGTCACTGAATCTTCAGTTGTTGTGTTCCTTGATGGAATAGTGACCAGGTTTGGTGCCCCTTCAACCATTATTTCAGATAATGCAAAGTCTTTTGTTGGAGCTCAGATTTTTGCATGGGCAGTGGATCATAATATCTATTTGAGTCAATCCTCAAATTACTATCCTCAAGGTAATGGTTTGGTTGAGTCCTCCAACAAGAACCTGGTCAAGATCATGAAAAGGACAATAAAAGATAACCAGAGGTGTTGGCATAAAAAACTTAAGACTACACCGTGGGCTGATAGAATAATGCCTAAAAGGTCAATAGGGAATTCACCATTTGTGTTAGTTTATGGCAGAGAAGCAAGGCTTCCAATTTCATTAGAGGTCCCATCCCTTGAGCGAGCTCAACAGTTGGAGTTGATTGAAGATGATGCCATGATAGTAAGAATGGTAGAGCTGATGGAGCTAGAAGAGAAGAGAAATAAAGCCATGCAGACCCTAGAGACACACTAGTAGCAAGTAAGAAAGAGTTTTGACTAGAAGGCTAAGGTCAGAATCTTCAGGGAGGGAGATTTGGTTCTGAAATGGGATGCAAATAGGGAAAAACTAGAAAGAGACTCAAAGTTTGATGCATTATGGAGTAGTCCCTATCTGATTGTTAGTTACAAATAGGCCAATGCTTTTCAGTTAAGTAAGCCTGGTGGTGAAATTCTTCCCATCCTAGTCAATGGGATCCATCTCAAGTTGTGTTTCTGATAGGGGTTGAGGTTTTGTGCATAGTTAGAGTATTTTTGTTTCTTGTTAGTTCCCTATTTTCCAAGAAGTGTGCAAGAAAAGCTATCTCTCTATGAGATAGCCAATTTTCTCGAAGTTTTGTGGTTGCAAAAAGAAGGTTTCATCTTTGGTTCTAGTTACAGAGACAAGGGTTTTAGGGTTTTCCTCTCAGAGGTAGGGTTAGGGTTTCATAGTATACACAAGATCCACATCTTTTTGACTCTACAGCCCAATGGATGCATGAGGTCACTGGTCTACACATAGCTGGCTTGCGTGCCCTTTGAGTCGCCAAATTTGTTGGTCATTTTTCCTTCCCACCAAAATCACTGCATTTGAATTCAATTTAGTAATGTTCACAAGTTTTAAATATTCAAATATTCAAAAGGGGCACAAAATACTTTACGCTCAACCTTATATATTTCTTTCCCTACGCATTTTAATGTCTCTGCAGGCTCGCAATTCCCCATCATCGGATTGAGATAGATCAATGGTTGGCGCTATCTTTTTATGGGAAGTTGCACATTATTTTTCCATAGTGACATAGCACCTTTTGGTCACATGGTCGATGGGTCTTCCTTTTCCTTGATTCTTCGATGTCGGGTTTTTCTAGATCCACGATGGGTGCTATGGCGCTATCAAAAAATTTGTGTTCCTCACTGTTAGTGACATAGCACTGGATGGAAAATGATGCTACGATGACATCAGAAGGAAGGTGGGTTCCAAGCATGCCCCATCGGATATTAGTGATGAAATTTGGCACACACGATGGGACCTCAGGTAATGTGGAAGGATGACTATGCTTGGAATGAGGCTTTGATTTGTCATGAGTTGGGCAGTTTGTTGATGTTAGTAGTTACCTAGATCCATGCCCCTTTTGAATGCATAAATATTTCCTCACCCTCAGATTAGTTTGGATCGACGATAGGCACTATCTTGCTATGGAAAGTTGCGAGGATATTATCCATAGCGACATAGTGCCTTAGCGATGCGTGGCACATATGATGTCATGGGTCCGCCCTTCTCCAAAGTAATATTATAGCTCATCCTCAGTGGCATTTTTTAGGTGGGTCATAGTATAGTGGTGATATTTCATTGGTCCACTCAGCCAACTCAGTGTGCAGTTGTACAATTTTGTTGATCACCATAGATCTAAGGACAATCAATGATAGGCACTATCTCGCTATGGAAAGCACCATTTTTCCATGTGGATTAGTGGGGCCAAGTCTCACCAAGATGAGGATTCCAAATTGTGCCATGTGCTTGCCAATTATTTTGTGGGCCCAAAAGTTTTAAGGAGATAGCGCAGTAATATGGCGATTCTTCACGATCGTCAGATTAGTCTGGATCCACAGTGGGCACTATCTTGCTATGGGAAATTGCTTGAAGGATAAGCATAGTGACATAGAACCTTGGTGACACATGTCCTAGTGGGTCCGGTGGAGGTAGTAACGGTTAGATGCGCTGGCAGTTAATGTTACCATCGTAGTTGGAGTTTGAGGAATTGGCGCAGTTAGTAAAGAAAGATTGGTCAACCTCGGGAAGACCTTGTGGGGTGGTAAAGTGAAAAGAGATCGTTGGTCCACATGGTTCATTCCAGTGCCAGGGTTATTTTGACCTACTAACCACGCTGGTTTGTGAATTGGGAATAGGGGATATTGAGGTTTTTTGCATAATTTGATCTTATGATTGATTCTAACCACCCTAGAGTAAATACAAAACAAAAAGGAATACTCTACCCCCCCAATCCAACCTATCTACCTAGTCAGAGCATAGTTATGGCACCATTTCTATCTTTTCGAGGCCCTATTTTAGTTAAAAATCAAATTTCATGGTACCAAAAAGCTATATTCAGATCAAATTTTCTTCTGGATCCCCATGATTGTTCTCTATAGGACTTCAATGTAGTGGTTGGGGAGTAACTTCAGTTGGAGGACATCGCAGCTATGCCTAAGCTATAAAGGCAAAATTTTATGAATTTTGTGTGGTCGACTTTTCTTTGTTTTCTCTATTACTGCTTTGCAGATTCTTAGTGTAAATTCCCCTGTGCCTCTGAACTACATGATTTTTTGTCTTATCTCTTTCAGCCATTTGTATGAAAGTGCAAGAACTCTTTGCCTCTTACTAGTGTTTTGTAGAGATCTATGTTCTGCATGACCGTATCTCCTTGGCCTATGAATGATAATATAAGTGAATCTCTCTTTCCTTGTGTCATTCATCTTGGTCTTCTGATCTACATGTGATTATTAGATTAAAGCAAGTCTGAATGTGTATATCCTTAGTTTCATTCTGGTTCAATAATGCATATATGGTAGAGATTGGTTTGAACACTCTATTTTGGTGCATCACCTCTTTAGATTAGATTAGGTAGATTTTCTTTCATGCTTTCCTTCTCCCTTTTCCTCTCCAAGAGTAGTTAGGTGGACCCTGATAGTAAAAGGAAGCCAACCTTCTCTGAAGACTCAACCTCATAGTTCAAGTCCCATAGCTTGGAGATTGTTTCCATGTTTCACTAGGTTGTCCTCATGCATAGGCTTTGGACAAGGGTGCAAATGACAATAGAAACTTCAGTGTGACACATTTCCTACCAAAACTACAAAGAGTTTTGAAGGTATTGCATTATCATGTTTTGTCTTTCTCTTTTCAACATATTATCAGCTCATCCAAATGTGAAGTGATGGAAGCCATTAACATATTTGTTTTAGGAAAAACTTAGAATTTCCTTCATCAATGTTCCACAACTAGCTAAAAACATCTCTCTAATCCATACACATCAAAATTTTCCCTAACTCACTACACATGCATCATGGTTGGACAACTAAAAAAATGAAAACTCCAAATGTCCCACAATGGATTCCCTTTTATCAAAAAAACATTAACTTTCTTCTGCAAGCAACATTCAAAACTCCTCAATTTATGTATTTTATTTATGTGAAGAGTGGTGCTTCTCATTGGCTCTATATTGTATCTATATCTTTTCTCACATCCACCCACCACACGTACTTGGATTTGCAAAATGCAAATGGGTTGTTGGAGGCTATCTTGGGTAGCAAATTTCAAACCAAGACTACTCAGCCTTGCGTAAATTCAATATACCATGCCTCTTGTTTTTATATGAGTAGTTCAATATGAAGATCCTTTAATGGCACAAATCATTATCAAATTTTGTCAAAAACATTTACACCGCAGCTTTGAATATGATATCATTGAAGCAAAAACCTCCTAACTCTATGATCACAATATTTGTGTAAATAATGGTCAAATTCATGTATTAATGTCTTCATTGGTAGTCACTATTTTCAATTGGTAATGGGGACACAACCCAACAACCAAAATAGACACAATAGAAAGGGGAAATTATATTAACTGATAAAATAAGCTGGTACAAACAATGCAGAGAAAATAAACTCAAAACATGCCCTGCGGGCTTACAATAACATAAATCTGGAGAATATTTCTCCTTTTAGCACCTCCTCTCAAGCTCCAATCCGAACTGCCTTTTACAATGCCAGAAATCTCCTTAAATAGACCCCGGAGGGTTAAGGACTAGGAGTACATTCTAGAAAGTGCTAGTAGGCATCCACCGACAAAATAGAAGGTTCCGGAAGCTGCGTTAGAAGTCGGTGCAATTCTAGAAGAATCCAGAAACGGTAGCCGAACTTCCGAGAGGCATAACTTTTGAACCGTAACTCCGATTGGCGAACCGTTTACATTTTCGGAAAGCTCTTGAAGCGCTCTATAGCCCTATGGACAAGCTTCGCTTGTCCCCCATTTTTCGACCCTTTTTGAGGTCATTTAATGCCCCAAACCTGACTTTGAAGCATTCTTAGGGAGTCTCCAAAACCCGAAAAACTGCAATAACTTTCAAACCGTGGGGCCTTTTGACCTGATTCTTTTTCTGGAATGCTCTAAATGTCGATTACATTCATCTGGCCAAGTCACACCTTCTAGGTCACCAAAATGATGGTCAAATTGCATGCTCCTATTTTTTTGAGATTTTTAAATGCACTGATAGTTGAACTATGAGAGTTGGAACCTTTATTTGAGCCAAATGGGTATCCAAAAATGCAAAGACATAAAATAGAAACTAAGTCTAAGTACATTTTTTTTTGGTGACACAGGATTGCCCTTATACCTCTGGATGCTCCTGCATCAGACACCCAGGGTAGATTGAAAAGTGACCCTGTCACTTTATGGATGGTAGAGGAAATCCCAAATGGGAAACCTCAGCTGCTGAAATCCAAGTTGAGTCTTCGATTGGTCGTCCTTTCCATTTGACCAAATACTCTTCATACTGCCTGTTTCTGGTACTCCTACCCACACGATGATCTAGAATGTCTTCTATCTCCTCCTTCTTAGAAGTAGGAATTGGACATGGCTCTAAAACCAGCTCCTCATCAGTACCATCATCATGATACTCTGTCAAATCTGCAATGTTGAAAATGGGAGAAATGTGAATACCATCTGGCAGCTCCACCTCATATGCATTTCCTGAGTTATGTTTCTTCAAAATTTTGCAGGGGCCAAATTTCTTCATTTTCAGCTTGTTGTAAGTACCAACTGGAAATCTTTCTTTTCGTAAGTGCACCATGACTAGATCCCCTACTTGGAATTCCTTATGTCTTCTCCTTTGATCAGCCCTAGCTTTATACCCTTGATTCATCTTGATAATGTGTGCTTGGACCTCCTCATGTAGACGCTTGATGTGTTCAGCAAAATCCTCAGCTTTAGCACTTGTTCTCTCCCCTTGTTCTATCTTCCTCAATTCTGGTGCAGTCCTTGGGCTATTTCCATATACAATTTGAAATGGTGATTTTCCAGTACTCCTATTTACAGAGTTATTATAAGCAAACTCTTCCTATGGTAGAATCAAATCCCATCCCTTGGGCTTATCCCCAACTAAACATCTCAGCAAATTGCCCAAACTTCTATTTACCACTTCTGTTTGGCCATCAGTCTGTGGGTGATGCGTGGAACTGAATTTCAAGTCTATTCTCAACTTCTTCCACAATGTCCTCCAGAAATACCCCACAAATTTAGTATCTCGGTCAGAAACTATACTTCTTGGAAGACCATGTAGTCTTACCACCTCTTTGAAAAACAAGTCTGCAATATGAACAGCATCATGAGTTTTGTGGCATGGAATGAAATGTGCCATTTTGGAGAACCTATCAACCACCACGAATACTGAGTCATTACCCCTTTGGGTTCTTGGCAATCCAAGAACAAAATCCATACTTATGTCCTCCCATGGCCTTGATGGAACAGGCAATGGCTGATATAGGCCAGTATTTTGACTAAACCCCTTGGCAACTTGACAAACCTGGCAACTCTGTACAAACTTCTTCACATCCCGTGTAATTTGAGGCCAAAAATAATGTTCTCTAAGAATGGCAATGGTCTTATCCCGACCAAAATGTCCTGCCATCCCTCCACTGTGTTTCTCTTTAATCAGATTTTCCCTCATGGAACTCCTTGGAATGCACAATTGACTACCTTTGAACAACATGCCATCCTGAATCAAATAGTCTAACCACTTGGTTCTATCTACAGCAACAGGTTCTTTACAAGCTTTCCATGCTTCAGCAAAATCAGGATCCTCGGGGTACAAATTCTTGAGTTCATCAAACCCAACTACTTCAACCTGCATTGTTGTAAGCAACAATTGTCTCCTACTTAATGCATCTGCAACCCTGTTAGATTTTCCACTTCTATGCTTTAACACAAATGTATAACTCTGCAAGAATTCTACCCACTTCATATGCCTCTGATTCAATTTACCTTGGCTATTTAGGTACTGTAATGCCTGATGATCAGTATACAAAACAAATTCCTTTGGCAACAAATAATGCCTCCATTTCTTTAAGGCCTGAACTATTGCATAGAACTCTTGATCATAAACAGAATACTTCTTCTTTGCATCATTCAATTTTTCACTAAAATATGCAATAGGCTTACCTTCTTGGCTTAATACAGCCCCAATAGCGCTACCACTAGCATCACAGTCCACCTAGAATACTTTTCTGAAATCTGGAAGTGCCAACACAGGCTGTTCAGTCACCTTCTTCTTCAGTAATTCAAAACTTCTCGCAGCTGCTGCAGTCCATTTGAACTCTTTTCTATCCCCTCTTATTGTATCAGTTAGAGGTGCACATATACCACTGAAATTCTTAATAAACTTCTTGTAAAAACTAACCAGACCATGAAATGATCTTACCTCAGTAGCAGACCTTGGAGTAGGCCATTCCAAGATAGCTTTAACCTTCTCTGGATCCATTTTGATTCCTTCAGGTGATATAACAAATCCCAAATAGACTAACTCCCTTTTTGCAAAGACACACTTCTTTAGATTAATTAACAGTTTCTCTTCCCTCAGCCTTTCAAAGACACTACGAATATGCAGCAAATGTTCTTCCAAAGTCTTGCTGAAAATTAAAATATCATCCAAATAGACAATAACAAATTTTCCCAAGAACTTCTTAAGTACCTCATTCATGAGCCGCATGAAGGTGCTTGGGGCGTTCGTCAATCCAAAGGGCATGACTAACCACTCATAAAGACCCTTCTTGGTCTTGAAGGCTGTTTTCCACTCATCTCCTTCTCGAATCCGTATCTGATGATAGCCACTCTTCAGATCTATCTTTGTGAAGTACTGAGCTCCACTCAAGCAGTCCATAAGATCATCCATCCTTGGTAAAGGAAACCGGTACTTGATGGTTATCCTATTTATAGCTCGAGAATCTGTACACATCCTCCACTCTCCATCCTTCTTTGGTGCAAGTACTGCAGGTACTACACATGGACTCAGGCTCTCTCGAATCAAGCCCTTCCTCAGCAGCTCCTGAACCTGTCTATTTAGCTCCTCTGTTTCAGTAGGAGTCATCCTGTGAGCAGCCTTGTTAGGCAAACTAGCTCCTGGAATCAGATCTATTTGATGACTGATTTGCCTTACTGGTGGCAATCCATCTAGAACATTATCAGAGATAATATCTCCAAATTCTCCTAGTAAATCTGAAACTTCAAATGGTATTTCACTACTACCTTCTTTATCTTTCCTAGGAATCAAAGCATAGCACATGCGCTGATGTTTCATGCCATCTAAAAACTTCCTTCCATCAACAAGACAAATCCTAGCACTGCTACATACCTTTTCACCTTCCTTTTTCATGGGCTTCAATTTGTGGCGAACTCCATCCTTTGTCAGAGAGTATGTGTTTGCATGTCCATCATGTATTGCATGTCTATCAAACTGCCATGGTCTACCCAACAATAGATGGCAAACATCCATCGAAATAACATCACAGAGAACTTCATCATGGTAACTCCCAATTTTGAATTTTACTAAACATTGTTCACTTACCAGGACCTTATGATCATCTTTTACCCAAGAAATCCGATAGGGCTGGGGATGTTTCTCCCTCTTGAGCTTCAGCTTAGAGACCATCTCTTCGGATACCAAGTTATCAGTGCTACCACCATCAATGATCACATCACAACATTTATCCTCACACTTGCATCTGGTACGGAAAAAACTCCTCCGTTGTCCTGGTTCATTTTCACCACTTAGTAGGACTCTTTCATTTACCAAGGTCTCTCCTCTTTCTGCATCCTCTGAATGTGATGATTGTGCATCCTCATCCACATGAGCAACCCTAGCTTGGCCCTCAGCTCTCCTATCTATCCTTCCTTGTCTTTGAGGGCATTCAAAGGCACGATGACCTTCTTCATTGCAATGGAAACAGGTACCACGAAAGCCTCCTCTTCCTTGCCCACGTCCTCTACCTCTTCCTCTTTGATTTCCAAAATCTTGATAACGGGAGCGGTTGAAACCCTCATTCCTCTGGTTCCTGCTAGTACCCTCATCTTCATTTTTCTTTTGAGTTTCATTGCGGCCTCCAGATGATCTACCGCTTCCCCTTCCTCCTTGACCTCACCCTCTTTGTCTTCCTTCAAACCTTTTACTCAGCTTCTCTTCAACTCGTAGGGCAAACTGGTATGCTTCTTCAACGCTGGTCATTCTTACCAGACTTAGTTCTTCCTGGATGCTAGGTCGTAACCCACTGATATAATGAGCAACCTTCTCCTTATTTGCTTCTGTATGCCCCGCTCTAATCAAGAGTCGGTAAAACTCCTCTGTATATTCTTGGACTGATCTTCCTGCTTGCTTTAACCCATGCATCTTCTTAAATAGATCTAGCTCGTAGTCCACAGGAATGAACTGCTTCTTCAATTTGTCCACCATGCGATCCCATCTTGTGATCTTCTCCTTTCCTCTTCTAAGTCTTTCCAGTTGAACCTCTTGCCACCAGATTTTGGCATGGCCTTTTAGTTTGGCCTTTGCAAACTTAACCCTATCTGGGTCCCTTATATCCTCATACTCAAAGTATTCATCCAGTTCATTGATCCAATCGATCAACTCATCTGGTTTCAAATTTCTCGAAAATATACCCACTTCAATTGTAGGTCTTTTCCCAAACCTAGAAATGGCCCTAAAAAGCCTTTCCTCTACAGGATTTAGAACTTCCCCGTCAACTTCCATTACTTCCTCTTCATTGTCATCCTCACTATTGTCATCTGCGGCAATATTTGCTCCTCTACGAAGCTCCTCTTGCAATGCTTGTACCTGTCTCTGGAGGGCTCTAACCTCCTCAGGATCAACAGCTCTGGCCCTTCCACCATGCTCTCTTCGTGGAGGCATCTTCTAACTCGAACCCACAACCACACAGTCCTGGTGCAAACTGCCTCACAGTCAGCGCTCTGTCTACACACTCAGGAAAACCCGCTCTGATACCACTTAATGGGGACACAACCCAACAACCAAAATAGACACAATAGAAAGGGGAAATTATATTAACTGATAAAATAAGCTGGTACAAACAATGCAGAGAAAATAAACTCAAAACATGCCCTGCGGGCTTACAATAACATAAATCTGGAGAATATTTCTCCTTTTAGCACCTCCTCTCAAGCTCCAATCCGAACTGCCTTTTACAATGCCAGAAATCTCCTTAAATAGACCCCGGAGGGTTAAGGACTAGGAGTACATTCTAGAAAGTGCTAGTAGGCATCCACCGACAAAATAGAAGGTTCCGGAAGCTGTGTTAGAAGTCGGTGCAATTCTAGAAGAATCCAGAAACGGTAGCCGAACTTCCGGGAGGCATAACTTTTGAACTGTAACTCCGATTGGCGAACCGTTTACATTTTCGGAAAGCTCTTGAAGCGCTCTATAGCCCTATGGACAAGCTTTGCTTGTCCCCCATTTTTTGACCCTTTTCGAGGTCATTTAATGCCCCAAACCTGACTTTGAAGCATTCTTAGGGGGTCTCCAAAACCCGAAAAACTGCAATAACTTTCAAACCGTGGGGCCTTTTGACCTGATTCTTTTTCTGGAATGCTCTAAATGTCGATTACATTCATCTGGCCAAGTCACACCTTCTAGGTCACCAAAATGATGGTCAAATTGCATGCTCCTATTTTTTCGAGATTTTTAAATGCACTGATAGTTGAACTATGAGAGTTGGAACCTTTATTTGAGCCAAATGGGTATCCAAAAATGCAAAGACATAAAATAGAAACTAAGTCTAAGTACATTTTTTTTTGGTGACACAGGATTGCCCTTATACCTCTGGATGCTCCTGCATCAATTGGATTGATGATGCATAGCTCAAGTAAGGTCACCTTTGTGTCTCATCACACATCACATTTTGACAGAACATCACCTCAAACAATTCATATGTCAAACATGTTTAATTCATTTGTGGATTTATATAATCTAACATATTTCTAACATATTTCAAAGTTTGCATATATAGGTGGTAGGACACATCAAAGGCAAAATAAACTTACAAAGAGAAGGTTGGTCAACACCATCTTGGCTCTGGTGGATATATGAAAATTTACTCATGCCTTGTAAGTAGCAATAAATAAAATTTCATATCAATTTTTTAATATAAAATTACAAATAAGAAATACATTAATTATTGATGATATTTGTTAGTCTTAGAATGGTTTTGACATTTGAGTACCAACACACTTAACCACTTTCTACATTGGAGCCGAGCACACTACGTATGCCGAGCCACAACATGAGTCGAGTTAGATAATCCAACAGGTGCCGAGTGATCTTTAGGTGTCGAGCAGAGTTCAGGTGCCGAGTGAAGATCAAGTGCCGAGTGACTTTAGTTGCTGAGTAATATTTAGGTGCTAAGTCATAGATGATGCTGAGCAAAACAGAAATGCAACAGGAACCAAGTAAGCCAATTTGTTATATGTGCTGAGCATCAAGAATCAGTAAGTGCTGAGTAACACAGAATGCACATATGAGTTTTTAACTTCACTAATTCAGATGTAAACCATTTTTATGGCTGACATATAATGAATCTCGAAGGATTAGATAGATAAGATCGAATCTTTTATATTTCCTATGCAATCTACATGCAACCAATAAGAAAAATGGAGAAGGCATGCAACCAATAACAAAAGTGCAAGGAATGAGTGGAAAATAGAGATTCAATATGGATCGTACATCCACATCTAACCCAAAGTCTTTGAATGTCTTTGTAAGGAAGATGAAATCTCATTGTATATGTGATGGATGAAGGAGTGTATGGGGAAATTATACTAGAGTTCAGATTATATATAGAGTATAAAGACTTAGAGGAAGAGAGCAGCAGTTAAATATTCAGTTGATTAGAACAAAGAAAGGGATACAAACAATTATAAGATCTCAGAGGATCAAGATCAGAGTAAGTAGAACAAGTGCCTATATTTTGCAATCAAAGGATTGTAAACTATCAGGTTTATTATGTCTAATACTCTCTAGCCATTGTATTAGAAAGGAAATCCTATGTTGATAGGTTAGCTTAACAACTATTTTGTAGATCCTTTAAATAGGTGATTAAATCCTTTAACAAGGTAACACTTCATGTAAAGGGTTTATAAATCCTTTAATCAGGTCACTATTGACATAGTGTAAAGCCTTTAATAGGGCAGGCCTTTAACAGGGCAGACCATCAGAAGTGGTCA
Organism: Cupressus sempervirens; assembly: GCA_028749045.1. Classification (NCBI taxonomy): domain Eukaryota; kingdom Viridiplantae; phylum Streptophyta; class Pinopsida; order Cupressales; family Cupressaceae; genus Cupressus; species Cupressus sempervirens. The sequence continues at coordinate 770,082,949 of CM053792.1, read as the reverse complement.
AAAATTATTACTGCAGTGATTTTGTGGGTATCATCCCCACCCCAGTTTTACCTTCTTATTCCTAGAGGGTTTGTGTGTTACCAAAAGCTCAAATGTTATGTGCTGATGCATATATGTTTCTCATGATTGTTTGATATGTTTATATGCATGCAATCTACTTTTAGTTAAATTTTTTTAAAGGATAAAGTCCAATACTTCTAATTCACAAGCCCCCCCACCCTCTTAGAAGAATTCTTTCTATTTGAATATTCCAAAAAATATTATGCAAACAATGCAGGGCATTAAATTTAATCTAGCGCCCATAGAAGAAGACAAAGAAATTGGCTTCAAGCAAGGCTACAAAGCAGTGGTTGCTAGTCACTGCATAGATTCTAGTGGCCAAACAGGTGTAGAAGATTCTGATGTAGTGGTTGACACATAAGTAAATAAGCCAAATGAATAATAACAATAATTGAGAACTTCATGAAAAATAATCTATTTGATGTTAATTTTGAAAAATGATAACAAGGCATGCATGACATTTCACTATAGCCTACTACTCTTGGCACAAATCTTACTCATGATGACAAAGGTATGTATCCTATACATGATGAAGACCTCAATGTGCAACACAATGATACAGGTACATATTTAATTTCTATTAAAAATTAATCATATAATTATTAATCAAATTTAACATCTTAAATTTTAATTGGTGTAACCTTTATGTGATATTTTTTGAATATGTAGAGCATGATGTTAGTGTTCAACTGGTTGAGGTTGGGGCTGAACAAAATGTGATAGTAGATGATGTGATACTATTAGCTAGAGAAAAATCCTTGTTATGTTCTTTAAATTAATGAAATACTTATAACATTAAAAATAAAGTTTAGAATTAAACTCATTTATTTCTTATTGTAGGGGTGCATTAGCCTTGTCCTTGACAAAAGAAGAGGAAGCCTCATGTTGTAAGATCAGAACCACAAGAGCCACATGATGCCGAAGATAGTCAAGATGTGCCTATAAGTCTTTATCTTCAAAAAAACAAAAAACAAAAGAAGAAATGAATGTTAAAAACCTTGTTTGATGATGAATGTGTTGATGGATATTTATGAATGTTGCTTATTAATGGATTTTTATGAATGTTTCTTATTGATGATGAATGTTGATGGATTTTTATGAATGTTTCTTATTGATGATGAATGCTGATGGATTTTTATGAATGATGATGAATTTTATGTCATGTTATTAAATATTTCTATGTGATTATAGTGATTGAAGTGTTCAAAAATTATTGATGAATGTTTATATGTATGTTATGTGATTATAATGATTCAATAATACACTTCTAAAATGAATGAATGAAATATTTACTTAGTTGTTCATGGGGAATTTAGAGTGATTATAGGGGGGGGGGGAGAGGCCAAATGAGCTTCCACCTTCACATGGTTGTCCTTGTTAAGTAGAGAATATGAAATGATTCTCGAAACCAAGTGAAGCTAAAACTAAACCCATTAAAAGAATTTTAATTACAACTTATTTTTGTATCATGACATTATTGATTCTCACATGCATTATTGTCATTATTTTTGATCAAGGGGATGATCAAAATTTGAAGTCTCCAACATTATACTTACACAAGAGATTGTGTATCACACTAGTCCACTAAGGATGAGAAAGTATTTGATTGTCAATATTAAGGTATATTAATCTTCTAATTTTACTGAAAATTCAGTTATGCCTTGAAAGTATAATGTTTACTTCATAGATATCAAGTGTTGAGTTTATAATAATACTTTAATCTATTTATATGTTTTGTGTGTTAGACTTAAAGTTATCAACATCAATACGGTCTTGGGTGATTAGTAGCTTAATGTACAGTAAATTTTTATGAAGTTCTAATTCTTATTTTGTCTTTTGTATGAAATTTAACAAATATGATACATTTGTAATGCTTCATAGTATTATGTCGTAGGGAGATCTTATTAATATTATTCGAGATTGAGGTTATGGGATCTTTACAACTAGATCAACCCATTATGAATGCATCATATTAGATTAGTTTCTATTTGGTTGTTTGTTCCATATCTCAATGCACATGATCTATTAAGAGAAACTTGAGAGAGTTTCTAACATTTCTGTTCGGTGTAACAACTAGTTCATTTTGATAATGTTGTGATTAGTAATCATACTGTACAAAAGTAAATGAAGTTCCTAAATTAAGGATATGGAATGGCCATGCAAATAAAGGCAAGGTTTGCTGGTGAATGCCATTGGAACAAATTGAGGATGACTAAGCAATTGAAATATTGATGACTCAAGTATCAAGAAGTTGCATTCAAGACATTGAAGAAATGAAAATCAATAACAATACTATAGTAGAGACTATTCATTTAGGTTTAGTTTATTTGATATTTGATTAATCATTCAGGTTTAGTTTATTTGAATAGTTTATTTAATATTTGACTATTCATTCAGGTTTAGTTGACCATGGTGTGATTTACAGTTGATTTGTTGATAGTGCTTGATTTTTCCTATTAGATTTTTGTAGAGATGAAATTTTTTTTTTTGGTGAATTTCATCTTCTGCAATATCAGCCAATGTTATATTCAATCATCTAAAGTATTCCTAAAAACAATACATTGGCCACCTATTCCTCATTCAAAATTTAGTTTTTACTATGGATCATCTGTAAGTATAAGCTTTTGTTTGTTGGGGTCGAATATAAAGGTGGCTAGATTTCAATGTTGTTGTATTTGATTCAATAAAAAAAAATTGTATTCACATAGGAATTCTTAATGTCTTGCTATGAATTATTTTGTTGATTTCACTATCCTTAAATAAAACACATATATTTCAAATTGTCACAATGGTTAGAATTTAATTGCACAACTTACTAATTAATAAAATAAAGGCATATTGTAATATTTGTTCACATAGTTGCACCAAACAAGACATAATGTTAGAAAAGAGATGAAATATAACGTTAATGTAGATTTAACATAAAAAATTTTCTAATGCTTCCTGTGGCTTGGGAGTATTGACATTTTCTAGAAACTTATCTATACCATATATCCATATTATGTATGAAATATTTTAAGATCAAATTAATCTATATTATAATCATATCACAAAGATATTTTTTTTCTTTAGTCTAATATTTATATTACCAAGAAAATGATTACATCAAAAGAAGGAGCATACTCTCCAATACAAAACCACTTCAACATAAAAACCCATCCTACTACTTTAATGAAACATATAACCTATCCCATTGCTAATAGAGATAAGCCTTTCTAACAATTCTAATGGGAATAGGTTCTCATTCAAAGAACAAAAAGCTTCAAACTTGCTCATGTCAAACTTCACCATACATTTCTAAAACACCTTCCAAGATTTTCTCATCAAATTTTTCTTACCTGCCTCTTCCATAAAAAATAAACTTAAAATCCCGCCACCTGATAATCTTGTATCAATCAGTTCCATTGCAATAGATAAATTCTCATAAATATCTTCTACCAACATTTTATAATCATACCATTAACAGGAACTAGGTGACCAAACACTTGGACAATAGGATGAAAAAGCCCAAAAATCAATTTCCCATCATGCACATGCCTGGCCGACCAATAATTAACCCCTAGTAGATAAAAAATGGTAACTTTCTCTTGATCATTATCCTACTCTAAAAGTATCACAATTTTCTCCTCTAAAGCCTTTGCCAAGTCTACAACTTGCATACATTTGCACCTTATCCCTAAAAATTCCATCAGACTAGCACAAAAGAAAGAGTGCAATTCCTTTAAAAAGTAAACAAACTAACTATCACTGGCTCTTAATCCAAAATAAAGAGTGCAATTCCTTTAGGGCCCGCTTGGTTGCTGGAATAGGACTAGAATAGGAAGAGAAAATTAGAATATGTTTTATAATTGTTGTTTGGTATGCTCAATCAGAATTGGGAATAGGAAGACATATTCCAATTTTGCCCCTAAAATGAGCATATGTCTATGCCAAAAAATAGTGAGAACTGGAATAGGCCATTCTTATTCCCAATTTGATTTAAATTAATAAATTTTTTGAATTTTTTTCATTTCATTCTTTTGGAATTAATTTTTTTTCAACATTTTTTAATAACATTTTATTATTATATCTATTTGTTTAAAAAAAGGAAATAAATAAAGAAAAATTGAAAATAAATTAACTTTTTTAGCATTATTGAAAAAATTAACCAAAAAATAATAAATTTAAAAAAAAAGTGAAATATTTTTTAAAATACAAAACTTGACCTAATACCTATTCCATTTTTGTACAACCAAACAACGAATTAACATATTCTCAATCGAATTCCAAGTGAACCAAACAGGATTGGAATTGCCCTTTTCTATTCCCATTCCCTAGTTCCATTCCCATTCCATTTTTCTATTTTAATTTTCAATTCCTATGGTAGCAACCAAACAGGCCCTTAAAAAAAAACATACTTACTATCACTGGCTCTTAAGCTGAGATTGAATAAGGTATTCGGTCAAACTTGCTGTCAGGATGTTGAAACCTTCCAAAGAAGTAGTGGACAAAATTGCAAATGGACTAAGTTCATGAGAAACACTCCTTTCAACATAAGAGTGACTTCTTCTACATTAACCTATACCCTTTCTCGTGAAGGCCCATATATCTTCTACAATAATCTCCTATAAGGACGTTAGTAAGAGATCTAAAAATGATCAAATGTTTTCAACTATTTGATTTTCTAGTCTATCAACCACTTTATTCCCTTCTTGATCTCATATCTGCAACCACGTGAGATCTATACACAATCAATTATTTTATAGAATTATGCTTGCTATGCATTTAAAAAAAAAAATCTCTAACTACCACCACTATTTTGATGTTCACTACCTTCAAAAGTATGACAAATCCATTGCAACATATCTCCACGTCATCCATCGTTCGATGCCTCTTATTATCGATGTTGTGGACTACCCATTGAACTATCTCTCATAATCATTAATAGTTTGACATTTTGAACTAGTTATCTAACATCACCATGGAACAATGATAGCAATAATTTCTAATAGTTTTTCCATTGATATATCAACACTCATTGTGGTCGTTGAACTCTTTTATAGGCATCGATAGTTCAACATTATAAACTAGTTGTCTGATGCCGCTATGGGATAATGTTGGCAATAATTTCCAATAGTTTTTTTGTTGATATATCAAAAATCATCTTGGCTATTGAAATTTTGACTGAATTTTAGTGACAATAGTTTTTGACATTTTTTATTTACAATTTCGATGGAAAAGTGTCAAAAAATAGGTCCAAATTTACTAGTGAAATTATAGTTTCTAGGATAGGATTCATTTTGTTTAAAGTGAAAATAATATGATAAGATATTGAAGGTGTGCTACTAAGTAGGATTGCTTTGGCATCATCATCATCAACTTTAGAGTTCACACCTACAAGTTGATTAAGAAGTGAACAAAAAGTACTTATGTGTTGAACAATGTTATCACCTTCATTCATCTTCAACCTAAATAACTTTTATTTTATGGAAATTTGTGCACTAGAAGCCTATGAACCAAACAAGACATTAAGCCCATCCCATATTTATTTTGAAGTCTTTAAAATATCAATATGGCACAAATATGCATTTGATAGATTGACTCCAATCAATGCAGAGGCCCTATGATCTTTAGCCATCCAATTTGTTATTTCATTTGCATTTTGGGGTTTCTAAATAGTTCCATTAGCAATATCCCATAGATCATTTTCTATCAAAAGTAATTGTATCTTAATTTTCCATTTTTGAAATGAAAGCCCTTCAAATTTGGGAATTGTAGTTAATTTATCCATTGTTTAGCAAACAATATCGTAGAACAAATGAGTAATTGAAAATTGAGTGATGCATGTAATTTGCAACTGATCCCTATTTTATTCCTAATAAAAAAAAATCACAACATATTCATGAGAAATATAACATTATAATATCCACACAATAACTCTCAAAGCTTTCTTTAATAAAATCCATAGAAGTTAAGGTCTGGTTATCCAAAATCCATTAACAACACTCTACTCGCCATCGATCAACCCACTCTAATACCAAATTAAATTTCTATAAATATAAAATAACTTATTTTATTGACTGAGATTTTCATTATATACATTCAAATACAAAATAACTGATTCACATTGATATGTGAACAACTTTATATAACCTTCTTTTCCTTTACAAAAACTATTTATGGGAATAACTTCCCAGTAACAAAGTACCGAACTTATTTATTCATTTAATCTAAGCATAGAAACTAACCTAATTAATCCAATAAGTCCAACATATTTAAAAATACTCTCATAAATGTGATCCTACCACTCTACAACTTTGACATCTTCCTCCCATCAAGCTTACATGCCTTCTCAATAGTCACTTTCTTCTGCACGAGGATGTTGCTATCTTGGTGGAACCTAGTTCCATCCTTGATGACTATGCTTATTTAGGCCCCAAACCCCTAAGCATCTCCTTGAATGATGCCACTTTATTAGTGATCCCAAAGCCAAATTGGCTAGGTGATATTATTGGTTCCAAGATTCCTATTGATTCAAATGCAAAACCCATATTCTCCTTAGGACCCATTGGACCCCAGATTTCACTTCCAGATTCTGTTGTGGATTCTATCTCTTGGGGTTTTACCCTTAACCTTGTTGGAAAGTTTTTTTTCTTTCCAGTCTATGGTGGACATGGTCTAAAAATGGTACTATACAATATATAAACTAATGGGTTTTGTTTCCATCTATGTGATGGCAGGTGCCCTTTTCTTCTTTAGGTTCACGACTGAGATGGATAAGGATTTGATCATGGTTTGTTCCTAGACCTTTGGAAAACATCATTTGATGATGGCCAAGTGGAAAATTGGATTTAATCTAGAATGTGATCTATATAGATCTACCCCATTCTAGTTACGCCTCCCTAGGCTACCCTTGGAGTTCACAAATGAGTGTGTTTTTAGATGGATTGGTAACTCCTTTGGGTAGTTCATAAAAGTGGAGTCAATTGTAAGGAAAATTGCAACAAAGAATATAAATATTTCCACATAAACCATAATAGATCTAAAATAAATATACACTTGAAATCCTCATGCAAGAGAATAGACAACATACCCACAGAAATTGTGACACAAAAAAACCTAGGCTCCAAAAGCATCGATCACCATGTATTATTCAACAAAAATACCATTGCAATACAACCATGGAAGCCTTCAAAGAAATAGCTGCAATCAAGAAATCCATGTGAACAAGCATGAATCCACATATCCCATGCCATGCTTCCAACCTTCACAAATGCTCACTTGGCTAACTAGTCAAGCCTTGTCCCACTCGACTCTTCCCTCTTTTGCCACCTTCTTTTTTTCACAACAACAACTACTCTTTTGGCTACTTATATAGTAGAAAGACCCACAAAACCACCAAGTGGTATTACATAAACCATGTACTAAAACCTTGTGTTACCTAGCCCATTGATGCCACATTTAATATTGAAAATTTAATTCTTTTCCCCAATGTTAAATAATTACATGAAATATTATCACAATGTTACAATACAAATCATCAAGTATATCCCATGGGAATATTTATATGTTGCATGTCCATCTAGATGCAATATTACATAATAAAATAAAATAATACAATATAACAATATTATGCAATGTATACAACACCCATTATCTCAACGTTCTCCCACTTTTTGTATACATTGCATAGGGTCAATCTATAGCCACATAAATGAACAAGAGAATAGTCCCTCCTAGCACATCTACTATTATGAATCAAAGTCCACCATGTGCTCCATCCTAGTACCCATAACAAAATGAAAGTATCTAGCATCTCAAACATGAATGATCTCACTTCCTATTATGCCACTGCCACCAAACATATGTAGAAGCCATCCAAAGAGAAAGCTACCCAACTTGTCACATTAGAAGATCATAAAATTATGTACGAATTGAAATGCCAAGCACAAAAAACCTAATCCAAAGGTAATCATATGCATCTATAGTTGTCAAAATATTCATGGCTGAAATAGCACTGACAACAAGTACCAAACCCATCCAACTATCCATGCCTTCAAAGGTATACTAATTGAATCTCACCTCATCAACATATCTAAGTAACCTACAATCATAAGCCTCAAGAGAAATATCTGCCATATCTATACCAAGAATCTTCCACTACAAAAGATAATGTCAAATCGATAACCAATCCACTCACAACATCTCAAATAATTGAATCCATGTAGTCTCAAGAAAATCCACAATACATAAACCAATAACCAGCAAGAAAAACTCTCATAAAAACTCTCCAACAGTCTCCCGAGTTCTCCACAACCAATAAAAGAAAGAGATAAATGAATAACCATGACATCTCTCACATGACATACATGAGCACAGACTAGTAATCACAATCTCCAACCAATCTCAAATCTAGTGTAAGCAAAATCAAACATCTAGGAAAATAATCAAGACCAAAGAGAAACCATCCAAATCATAACCTGTATCATGTTCTTCTACACACATCTCTAGATGTAAACTGTGAAAGTATGATATCCTCCATAAAACTCCAACAAGAAGCAACAACAACACCCAAACCATACCATATAACTAATTATGGATATAATCCTCTCACAAGAAGATTAAACTCATAAACCATTCCTAATCCAAGGAATATCCCCAATCTAAAACTATCTCCCAAACTTAACCAACATAACAACATATGCACATGGAGATAACCAATGCTAAATCAAGTATTATAGCTCAAGATCTGTATCCATGAAAGACAAGCATAAACATAATGCACCTAAGAGAAAAAATGGGTTATAGCTCTCAAGTAGCAAAACTATCGAGTAGACCAAGAGTGGGGAATGAGAATGCGAATGCACCTCATACTTCTTGGTGAAACTATTAACTATCCCAACAAAAACTTCTCTAGTCCAAGAGAAATCAACGTCACCACCATCTCTAAGTATCCATGAGCACCTATAACCAATCAATCTATGCAAACTCCAAATGCAACATAGTAATATCATGAAGTATTCAACTTATGATCAATATACTCAATGCCAAGAAACTAAAACAAGATCATTGTCAAAGTTCCAACCATGGCTTCAGGAACATGAACATGACAACATGATCTAACCATCTCAACCAAAGAGATAACATGTTTCATATGAAAATACTATAACATGTCAACACTCTAAATGTTTATCAAGAGTATACCATTACATAAAAAATGAAACCATTCTAACACCAAGGATAACATGTCAAATGAAAACATAAACCACACCTTCACCAAGAATCCCATTATTCCTCAAGATGTTACCATCTTCACACACCATGAAGATAACCAAGAACCCCATGAGTCCTCAAGATCTAACCATCTTCACACATGATGAAGATAACAAGTACACCATGTAAATGTTAAAGACAATTCTACAACAATAGAATCTAAGAAAAACTTCCAACATTTGCAAACACTTGATAAAATATCAATACCAACAACTCCCAGTCAACCATGGTACCAAGTCACCTATGGCATCATAAAATCCATATCCTATATGAAGATCCTCCATGTCTACACTCACACAACCAAAGTGTCAGTACCAAGTGAAACCAAGATCTTCAAACCGAGAAGATACAAACCACACTAAGAACTAATCCTGCATTTTCAGCTCATCACTTACCATAGGCTCCCACTAAACCATGTATCCAATCTATCTATGAAATCATGATGAAAAATCCATCCTCTAACCATGAGAATCAACCAAGGCATAAAACTATCAAAAACCTCAAAATACACATCATGAGCTCCTCAAATGAACTAAATAACCATCATCCTCAAGAAAGAAGATATACCGCCATAACCAAATCAGAAATCTAAACATCAAGGATATACCTGTATATCCAATCATGTCATGCCAAAATCCATGGCACCATGATCACATCCATGAATCAAGTATCTGACTCTCAATGTGTCCAACCTGTTAGCATAAAATTGTCAACCACAATCCTCCACCATGACTATACTTGGTAACAACATCTCATCCCTTCTACATGAAGAAAAATCAACAAATCATGTGACTTAGGGAAAAGACAACCCAAATCTAGGCCACAATCTGAATATGCATCAATAATGAAAGATCAATGGAAAAAGACAACCCATAACCAAAGCATAAATGCAACTTGTAGGTATAGACCACTTACAATAGTGCATATCATAATGAGACCAATATGAAATATGAATAGAGTATACAATGACATCAAATCCAAATCACCAAAATATACAATGTCATAAAATCACAATGTTACCATAGTCAATATATATCATAAATTGTTCAGATTAATATATTACCAAATAAATCATGCCAAACCTACACCAAATCTGAGCCAATGTGTAGAGTTTTCCAAGAGCTTTCTATTAACTACTCAAAGTCCAAATCGAAGTCCATATGACCAAGTTATGCCCTAATCTATGCTCAAAATAAAAAGCATCTAACTTTTGGGCTCTTAAAACCTGACAAAATTTCATAATCATAGAACCAAACCTACACCAAGTTGTAGTGCTCTGAATTATCTTTCCGACACCTATAAGAAGGCTGAAATCTAATATCCCAAGAGAAAGTTATGGTCATTTTACTAAGATATCATTTTTCCCATTTTCACTGCAATTTTGTTTTGTGACGAGAATTCCAACGGAATTTAATTTGATGGCTATCATGGGCTAAAACTAAAAAACTCTTTCATTTCTTCTGAGCATGGCCAAACTAGGGCATATTATATATCAAATTTTTTGGAAATGTCTGCCCCAATCCAATGGTGAGGTTTGTTTTTACCCAGGAGGTCATTTCTGTAAGCTCCTCCTAATACCCTCATTTAAATGAAACATCCAAAAAAATTATTTGACCAATAATTTTACATGCCCAAAATATTTCAACATCCTATCATAATAGCAAACCCAAAACCCCCAGATCTACAATAAACAACTCATATATCTTTCCCTTTCTTTTAACCTAACCTAGCTTTGATACCACTTGTAAGGAAACCTGTAACAAAGAATATAACTATTTCCACATAACCCATAATAGATATGAAATAAATATGCAATTGAAATCCACATGCAAGATAATAGACAACATAAGCACAAAAATTGTGACACAAAATATACCCTGGGAAACCCTCATTGAGAAAAACCTAGCCTCCAAAAGCATCTATCACCATGTATTATTCAAAAAAATACCATTGCAATACAACCATAGAAGCCTTCAAAGCCATAGCCACAATCAAGCAATCCATGTGAACAAGCATGAACCCACACATCCCATGCCATGCTTCCAACCTTCAAAAATGTTCCCTTGGCTAACCAGTCAAGCCTTGTCCTACTCAACTCTTCCCTTTTTTGCCTACTTTTTTTCACACCAACAATTACTCTTCTAATTGTTTATATAGTAGCAAGTCTCACAAAACCACCAAGTGGTATTACATAAGTCATGTGCTAAAACCATGTGCTACCTAACCCATTGACCCCACATTTAATATTGGAAATTTAATTATTTTCATCAATATTAAATAATTACATTAAATATTATCACAATGTTACAATACAACTCATCAAGTATATCCAATGGGAATCTTTACATGTTGTACACCCATCTTGAATAAGGAGAAATTCTTTTGGAAACATAGATCTAGGGTCCAATGGTTGGCGGAGGGACACAAAAATACAATGTTTTTCCATAGATTGGACTCAAGGAGGAAAAAGAGAAACACTGTAAACATGTTAGAGGATGATAATAAAGAGGAGGTCACTGAAATGGACCAAATTGAAGAAAGAGCCAACTCCTATTTTCAGGAAATGTATAATCCCCCACTGACTCAAGTTTACAGTAGCTTACAAATTGATATATTGTGGACCTTTCAACTAGTGATTAATCACCTGATGAATGAGAAAATTATGTATAAGGTCAAAGAAGAAGTAGTTAGAGTGGCTATTTTTAGTATGAATTAGTACAAAGCCCTAAGCCTCGATGGGTTCCTATTAGAAACAATAGTCCACCAAGATAATTGAGTGGGGGGACTCAGTTATCAAAAAATTAAAATATTTATCTTCTTTAAAAAAACTTAACCATTCAACCAAAGTAAAAAACAACCACAATAAGATGCACATTGACAATTACACCAGATGTGCTAACTAGGGAAACCCTTGATCAAAGAGAAAACCCTAGTGGGAATGATGCCCACAAGATGATGTACTAATATAAATATTCCTTGTTAGAGGATGGACCCTATTAGGAGTCTATTAAAACATTTAGTACACAAAGTATCTATTAGGAGACTTTCAATCCTTGTAATGAGATTCCAACCCTATTAGGAGTTGTGCCAACCCTGTTAGAAGTTGTAGTACAAAGTATGCAAGAAGAGCCCACTACCCAAACATGTAATTTTAACTACAAGAAGAGCTCATTGCTCAAACATATGGTTTACTATTATTTTCTTCTTTCCTTTATTATATCAACCAAATCAATCACTATTATACCTTGTAGACTAGGTCACTAACCATAGATCCAAATATCAAACCTCGAATAACTCAAAAAAACCTCAGCAATGAAGTTTCCTTCACTTCCACACTGCTCTGCTCAACTTCACATTTTTCTCTTACTGCTCCTTGTCATCAATCATCTAATCATGTCATATCATAAAGGAAAATTTCCTTCCTTTATATTAAAAAATTCTTGAGTTGATTGTTAGACCTTCTCAATTAATTCTTATAGCACCACATTAAGAACATGTTACACTTAGTGATAACATTAATCTTCTGCCTTGAAACTTGAATAAATTTTTGTACATAGAATATTATGATGAGTGAAGTTGGCAAAATCATCACCAACATGTCTTCATGTCCTCAACCTTAATTCTTAGAATAATAACTCTACTAAGAGATATAAAAAGTTTACCAAAACATGCCTTTGTAAACTCTATCTTAGAAAAAACATCACCAAAACTTACATAACTTCTTCTAGACTTATCATTTCTACTTCTGATGTTAACTATATATACTAGATACTTAGAAGTATCTCTCATAACCTTAAATAGTTAGAATAATAAAATAGCCATCCATACCAACTTCATATTTCCATTGTTCTTCAATCAAATACCATAGAGAACTGCTATGTTGACATCAATGAAAAACTTAGTCCTAAATGTAACATATCTACAATACCCCATAGGTATATCAAAAACATTCATGCTTCCAAAAATCTCCCCCTTTGGCATTGATGGCAACATGGATTAAAAGCATCTAGTTCCAAGAATACCAACAAAAGACCATTCATCTTAGTTTTCAAATCCTCTTCATCAATCATTCTCCCCCATCGATATACTTCAATGTACTTTTTGTCAAACTTTCATTCCATGTTGTACTTATGCTGAACATTTCCAACTATCATGCATACTACTTTTCCATGTTGTTTTTCATGCCAAATTTCTCCTCCATTGACATCAATGTCAAAGGTTTTAACAACCAACTTTACTGCATCAAACTTTGCAACAAATGATTCTTACTAGCTCAAGTGTCAAAAGACACTATTCACAACAATATCCAAAAAGAGTCCTAGATAAATTTTTCCATCACATGTACTCCCCCATACAAGAAGCATCAACATTCAATCCAAACAACAATGGTGCTCTGTTACACTTGACTAATGCACTCTTGCATCTTCTACTCTAATGTAGGAAGGGGCATAACCTCAAGCATACCTCACAAATACTCAAAAGTCTCTTTGGGAAGAGGCTTATTGAATTTATTTATAATTTTCTCTTTATTGCTCACATACTCCAATCTAATTTCCTTTTCTACATCTTTTTCTCTCAACATGTGATACTTAATTGAAATGTGCTTAGTTTTTGAATGCAATACTAGATTCTTAGACATATTTATTGTGCTCGTGTTGTCACAATGTATAACAATAGATTCATTGCTTCATCCAAACAACTTAATTGCAATTTTTTTGCTGTTGCAACATATTCTACTTTTTCTCTACTTTGTGATGTACATTCCTACTTCTTTTTTAACCAAGAGACCAATCTTCCTCCAAGAAATAAGGCTCCACCAATGGTGTTCTTTCTATCATCCATACTACCTACCCAATTAGTATCAGTATAAGCACTTAGAGTAAAATCATTTGATCTGTCATACCACAATATGAACTCTAATGTTCCTTTCAAATATCTAAATATCCTATTTACTGCTGCATAATGTGCTTCTCTGGGATCAACTTGGAATCTTGCAACAATTTCAACTGCATTGGCTATAGTTGGCCTTGTGTGAGTTAGATATTGCAATCATCCAATCATAAATCTGCACTTTTTTTATTCAATAGTAGATGTCTCATCCTTTGTAGGTAACTTGTGTCTAGTTACCATAGGTGTTCCAATGGGTTTGCATGTTTCCAAACCAAACCATTTTAGCAAATCCTTTAAGTACTTATTCTGAGAAATAAAGATTCCTTCTTTATTTTGTAGAATCTGCAATCCTAGAAAATATTTCATTTCTCCTATCATAGTCATCTCAAATTCTTTCTTCATTTCTTCAGCAAACTTCTTGCTTTCCTTATCATTTCCTCCAAATATGACATCATAAAAAAATATTACCAAACACCATCATCAATTTATTTCCAATATAGATTACTATCTATCATACCTTTGCTATATCGAAGCTTTGTCAAATGCTTGTCCAACCTTGCATACCAGGTTTTGGGTGCTTGCTTCAAACCATACAATGCTTTCCTCAATCTGCATACTATGTCCTTGTTATCTATCAAAGGACATCCTTCAAGTTACTCAATGTACACTTCTCCAAGTTCTCCATTCAGAAATGCTAACATGACATCCATATAATATACTTTGAATTTCTTCTGTACTGCATATGCTAAGAATAATCTTACTACTTCTATTCTAGCTACTGGAGTGTAAGTCTCCTCATATTCTATTCCTTATTGTTGTGAGTAATCTTCACATTCTGATCTTTCTTTTTTCCCTACAACTTCTCCTTGCTCATTCATCTTGTTCCTGAACACCCATTTAGTTCCTATCACATTCTTGTCTACTAGTCTAGGGACCAATTCCCATGTCTCATTTTTTACTATCTAATCTAATTCCTCTTTCATAGCTTGTTTCCAAAAATCATGTTTGCATGCTTCATCTACACTCTTGGGTTGAACTTGAGATATCAAACATAGTTCTTCATTGACTCTACTTCTTGTCATCACATCTTTGTCTTTGCTTCTGATGATCTATTCAGATGGGTGATTCTTTATCATATTCTTTCCTAAAGTAGGAGTTGTTATCTCAACTCTTGGCTCTACCAAAGGTTCTGAGCTTTGTTCTCTTCTTGGGTCTCCTTCATTCTGCAAATCATTATTAGTCTCAAGAAATACATCATCATCTAAATTTTAATAAAATATTCTCTCTTGTAGCTTTAATTTCTCATCAATTCTCACATTTTCACTTTCCATAATAGTCTTAGTTCTTTGATTATAACATCTATAAGCCTTTCTTTTTAGATAATAACCAAGAAAAATACCTTCATCACTTATAGCATCAAACTTACCAATATAATAATCTCTTTTGATATAATGCTTACTCCCAAAAATTTTGACATACTTAACTGTAGGTGAGTGACTGAACCACTGTTTATAAGGGGTCTTGTTTGTGTCTTTCCTGACTTGCACTTTGTTCATAGTGTAGACTGTTGTATTCACAACTTCTATCCAAAATGTCTTTGATATATCATTCTTACCTAACATAACTCTTGTATCTTCTATAACTAACTTGTTCCTTCTCTCTATAGTACCATTCTATTTAGGGATTCTTGGATCTAGTAACTGTCTTTTGATTCCATTTCCTTCAAAAAACATGTTAAACTCATTTTAAGTAAATTCTCCTCCTCTATCTGATCTTAAACACTTAATCTTCATACCATATTCATTCTCAACTCTATTCTTTAATATCTTAAACTTCTCAAAAGCTTCATATTTCTCTTTAAGAAATGTAACCCACATAATTCTAGAAAAGTCATCAACTAGAATCATAAAGTACCTTTCACCATAGAATCCTTTAGTCTTTATAGGATCACTAAGATCTGTGTGTACAATCTCCAACTTCTTTATAGAAGTAAACTTCTTGTAGGGAAAAGATTTTTTCTTATGCTCTGCCAACACAAATTCCTTGTAAATTATGTTAGTAGGCTTTATAATCTTAGGCAAGTCTCTAACTACAAACATACTACTAGTTTTCACAATACTATCAGAGTTTATATGACAAAATCTCTTATGACATAACCAACTATCATCTACCTTTGCAACCAAACATTTCATTTTAGTAGGATTCAATTGAAATACATTACCTCTAGATCTAGCTTCTATTCTGATTACCTTTCCATCTTTATCTTTGATCATGCATGTCTTATTTGTCAACTGCAACTGATAACCTTTGTCTACTAGTTGTCCAATACTCAAAAGATTATGATTTAAACCATCAACAAAATATACATCCTCAATGTTAGTTTTAATATAAAGAGTTATAGATCCAATACCTTTAATTTGGCATGCTACATTGTTTCCCACTTTGTGAACTCCATCCTGACTTTTGAAGTCAACAAACTTGTTCATGTTAGTAGACATATTATGTGAACAACCACTATCAAATATCCAACTAGATCTTCTCAATCTATGACACCAAAGATACCTTTTTTGGACTTTCTTCTTTAATTGCCACAAACCCAATTTCATCATCACTAGCACTTAATGCTTGTTAATCAAAACCATTATCTTTATTTGCATAAAAACACTCTCTATTTTTTCTATGCTTGTAATTTTCTTTATACTTTTTCTCTCTTTTAGGACATTGAGATGCGTAATGACCATATTCATCACAAGTCCAACATTTAAAGATTTTCTTACCTCCGTTTCCTCTTCTTACAAAAAGGGCTACTCCTTCTTCAATATCTTTTTCCTCCTCATATCTGCTACTGCTAGAAAAATCTCCTTTAACACTTGTGCTCCTTGATAAATTAGGTCAAATATTCAAGACACTGAAAGTTGTCTCTTTTCTAGTCAATTCTCCAAACTATCTAAGTTCATTCTCAATTGCTTCAAGTGTTCCAAGCAATGTATCCTTTGTGAAATCATTGGTACAAGATATCAACAACTATATCATTTAAACTGTTGACTTAAATGGTCGTGTTAGAGTCTTTAGTATCTTCCATATAACCTCATCATCTCCTTTGGGTCCTCCTTGGAATCTAATATCTGTAGTAATTTTTGATAGTCTACCTATATATGTTCTTATAGATTCATCTTCCATCATTTTAGCATCTTGAAATGTACAAATCTAACTTTGTAATCTCAACTTCTTAGAATGTTCATCACCTTCAAAACTAGTTTCTAAAGCTTTCCAAATCAAATGTGAAGTAGAAATGATTTTACTAGATTGTATTCAATTTCAAGAAGAGCTATCAATATTGCTTCTCTAGCTCTCATGTCACACATAAAAAGATCTCTTTCATCCTCATTACAATTTTCCAAATCCTTTCCAACAATGATTGTCTTCATTGATTTTGTCAAAATTCAATATCCTAGACCCATACACAATAGATGTTTCTTCATCTTTTCTTTCTATCTATCATAATTTTTTCCATCAAACTTTGGACTATCTTTCTTGAACATGCTCTCCATGAATCTCCAAAAGTTGTTAAACTTTATCTTCAAGGATCTGATGCTCTGATACCAATTGTTAGAAACAATAGTCTACCAAGATAATTGGGGGGGGGGGACTAAATTGGTTATCCAACAATTAGAAATTTTATCTTCTTAAAAAAACTTAACCATTCAACCAAAGTAAACATTAACCACAATAAGATGCACATAGACAATTACACCAAATATGTTGACTAGGGAAACCCTTGATTAGAGGGAAAATCTTTGTGGGAATGATGCCCACAAGATGATGTACTAATATAAATATTCCTTGTTAGATGATGGACACTATTAGGAGTCTATTAAAACATTTAGTACATAGAGTCTCTATTAGGAGACTTTGAATCCCTTTTGAGAGATTCCAACCCTATTAGGAGTTGTAGTACAAAGTATGCAAGAAGAGATCACTACCCAAACATGCGATTTCAACTACAAGAAGAGCTCATTGTTAAAACATGAAATTTACTATTATTTTCTTCTTTCCTTTATTATATCAACCAAACCACTCACTATTAGACCTTGTAGATCAGGTCACTAACCTCAGATCCAAATATCAAAACTCAAATCACTCAGAAAAACCTCAGTAATGAAGTTTCCTTCACTTCTGCACTGCTCTTCTCAACTTCACATTTTTCTCTTGCTATTGCTTATCATCAATCACCTCATCATGTCATATTATAGTGGAAAATTTTCTTCCTTTATAGTGAGTCCTCAAAATAAATTTTTGAGTTGACTGTTAGACCTTCTCAATTAATTATTAAAGGACCTCACTAAGAAATGTTAAACTTAGCAATAACATTAATCTTCCACCTTGCAACTTGGATAATTTTTTGTACATGCAATATTATGATGACCGAACTTAGCTACATCATCATCAACATGTCTTCTCAATATCCTCAACTTCAATTCTCAAAATAAAAACTCTTCTAAGAGATATAACAAGTTTACCAGAACATGGCTTTGTAAAATTTATCTCAGAACAAACATCACCTAAACTTACATAACTTATTCTAGAAATATCATTTCTACTTTTGACATTAACTACATATACCAAATACTCAGAAGTATCTCTCATAATGTTAGATAGTTAGAATACTTAACCATTCATCTGTACCAACTTGATCTTTCTATTTTTCTTCTATCAGATACCATAGAAAACTACTATATTGACATCAATGAAAAAATTAGTCATGAATGTAACATATTTAAAATACTCCCCCATAAGAATATCATCATCATCCATGCTTCCAATAGTTCCCCCCTGCCTTCTTCCAGGAATTATGGGTCATTTTTAAGTATGACATTATTCATGTTGTAGGGGATTTTTTCACAATGGGGAATCTATTGAAGGAACTCAATCAAACCTTCATTGTTCTCATTCCTAAGACCGAGGACCCTCAAAGGATGGAAGATTTAGACCCATTAGTCTTTGCAACACTATCTACAAGATCTTTGCTAAAGGTATGGTGAATCAGTTCAAGCCCCTCTTGGAAAAATTTATTATTCCTCATTAGAATAGCTTTGTTCCTAGGAGACAAATCCATGATGTAGTCATAACTACTCATGAGGTGGTACATCCTATAGAAAAATTGAAAAACCCAGGTATGACCCTTAAACTAGACATATCTAAAGCCTATGATAAGGTCAAGCATGACTTCTTGTTTTTTATTCTTGCCAAAATTGGCTTTAATGATAAGGTTCTCAAAATTATAAAGAATTTTGTGGCTTTTGTTACTTTCTTGGTGATTGTTGATGGAGCCCCAAGAAACTTCTTCTCTTCCTCTCAAGGTCTTCATCAAGGTGACCCTCTATCCCCCTATCTCTTTGTTGTTGTAGTGGAAGAATTAAGCATACATTTAGTTTCTTTATCTAATTTTGGCATAATTAAGGGCATCAAGCCTGAATCATAGTGCCTCCCTCAAGTCTTATAACAATTTGTGGATGATACTTTCCTATTTGGTGTGTCCCCCATCCATGAAGCTAGAGAAAAGAAAGACACCTTGAATATGTATGCACTAGTCATTGGCCAATGCATAAACTACCAAAAAAGTAAAGTTTATTTTTTTTAACACTTATGCTAGTTTGTGGAAAAGGGTTACTGGTATCCTTGGATGCTAGGAGGCGACCCTCCTTAACATCTATCTTGGCTTACTGTTCATTGTTAAGGAGGTCCCCAATCATTTTTGGAATGGTCTTGTGGAACATTTACAAAGGAAGCTATTGGGGTTGAAAGGAAAAATACTGAGCAATTTTGGGAAACTCTAACTCCTCTTAGCCTCACCACAAGTCATCCCAGTATATTTCCTATCTATTTTCAAACTTCCAGGTAGATTTAGAGACATCATTGAGAAAATTTAACATAATTTTCTATGGTCTAGAACTGAAGAAAAGAATACAATAAGCTTGGTTAGTTGGGAGAAAGTTTATAGACCTAAAGTTCATAGAGAATTGAATTTAAGAAGAATTAGACACTTGAATAAGGCCCTATTAACCAAAATTGGTTGGAAGCTGGTAAATTCCTAGGGTAGCTGGAGTAACATCATAATGGAAAAATACTTCAAGGGATTGTCTTCCCACCAATTTACATGGGCACAGGCTCTGCCCAAAAGCTTTAAGATCTAGAATAACATTGTTAATAATTGAAAGATCCTAAGAAAGAGGTGTCATTGGATCATGTGGAATGGTTATTCAATTGACTTCTAGGAAAACTAAGTTTTGTCCTTTGTGTGAGATGTACACTAAAATGTATGCCCCTTAGACTCGACACTTTATCACCCCTGACATACAATGGATTATTTTCCATAATCTTTAGTCAAGTGAGTTAATCTTACCTCAGAAGCTACAAGATCTCTTACACACCTATAGGATTCCCCTAATCTCAATTTAGGACTCCTTAGTGTGGAAACTCACACCCTTAAGGGATTTCATTGTCAAGTCTTCTTATCTTTGTAGTTTGGTAGAGGAAGGGGCACAAGATGATTGGAAAAAAATTGTCCACCCTTGGATACTACCAAAAATAAACTTATTTTGGAGGTTAGCTTTGCATTGGTCAATCCTCACTATTGACAACCTCCAGTGTTGAGGCTGCCAACTTGCCAACTATTGCATTTTATGCCTCAAAGATGTTGAATCTGTTCTGCACCTTCTCATCCACTATCCCTTTTCCATGGATGTCTGGAGGAAGGTTCTTGTTTTATGGGAGGTTCATTGTTGTATGGATAATGAGTTGAAGAAATTTGTCCACTAGGATGGTCTAGCTACCCATCCTTACCTCAAAAACCTATGGCCAATCTCCCACCTTATGTCTCATGGAAAATCTAGAAGGAGAGGAACAATAGGATTTTCAAGAAGCAAGCCACAACTATCTTGGGGATGGATCAAAAAGTTATCAGGCTCCTATAAGAATGCAATAGGATCTGGCATTGGAACCACACCCACCCCCCCCACCCACCCCCCCATCCCCTGTGTGAAGCTGATATGAACTAGGCCCCAGCTTAGAGTATGGACCCAATGGTGGTATAGTTTGACAATTCCGAAATCCTGGCAAAAAAAGAGATAGTTTGGCATCCCCCCGCTAAGTCCCAATCAAGCTAAACTTTGATGGGTCAACCATTATTGGCAAGACCACTATGGGGGGTATCCTTCGGAACAACATGGGAATTTTGGTTGCCACTTATTTAGGTAAATGCAATTATGGTTAGAGCTTGCATTTACTCTATGTTAATCATCAAGGATGCTAAGGGAGAGGGTAAATGCAATTGGTTGATTAAAACCATAATTGATGAAATATGAAGGATGATGGAAGATTACCATTATATCCATGTGGCACATATATATCAGGAAGGAAATAGCATGGCAGATGACCACGCAAAGTTGGCCATGGTTTCATGTGATTAATAGAATGGGATGTTGTCAATTTATTGTTATCATCAACTCAAGTTGTTATTGAAAGGGAGAATACCTTCAATAATGACACATGAACTATCAAATTAGGTGGTAGGTCTCCTTTTTTACATGTGATCACATGAATGTGGCACGTGTAAAGGGTTTTCTTGGCATGTTTGGATGTTGATTAAAATTTATGTCCCGACTACCATGAATATTGATTAGTGTCATAAAAGGATGTAGAGAGGGGATTCAATGAGATTTACAGAATGATCTTTTAATGATTAGAAAGGCAGGTTGGTTATTTCTAACAATTATTGCAGCTCACTATGACTATTTGTAGATGGAAAGGGATTGCCCACACATACTATGTAGGGAGATTTTTTGTTTTTTGGAAAACATTATGGATTTATGATGACTATGTAATGCCTTTTCATTTTTTCCATTGTGGCTTTACATTTTATATTTTGCAACTCCAAAACCTATTGCAAGGCTATGTCATTGAAAGAGTTAGTAGTGGACTTGAGTGACAACATGGGCACTAGAGATTGAATTGAACTAGTCAGTGTGGAGGAATGTATCAGTAGCAATAAAGTAGTGATTGTCTACTTGTAGGAGGGAGGCCTTTTATCTTATATGGAGGGCATGGTTAAACATAATGAGGTCATCTTGATGCAAATCTTTCAAACTTGGAAGGATAGAGAAGTTACTATTAATGGCACGAGCTTGAAATTTCTAAAGAAAACATTGTGACAACTAGGGATTTTCCATTAGAAAGAAAGATATGGTGGATGAAAGCTAAGGCCAATGAGGAGGAAAACTTGCAAAAATTCTTAAAATTCAAGGAGGAAGCAAAGAGATTGTGTGGTGGTTTGCACGGGCTTCCCTTCCTAAGCAATGGGATGTCATCTACTACACAATCATTAGATACATTACCTTGGAGGACCACTACAAGGTACTAGATATTATTATCATTTTCCTATCCTAAATCATTTCAAAAATCTTGACCATATCTCCTTTTCATTTCTATTATTGCATTCACTAGAGGATAAAATTTTTAAGGCTACAAGGAAACATGGGGATGGAAAATCCTTCTACCTTATTCACCAAGATCTCATGAATAAACTTTTCATCCAACACCTAGCTTATAATCTCCCTCTCCTGATTAACCCCCTGGCCTCTATCACCCCTTAGATCTCCCTGAACCCAAACCCTAGCTCTACTTTAAGAGGTCCAAGAAAGCCCATGCCATTAAGGTCAAACTTAGCCTTGAGGTAAAATTTAGAATTATTGAGTCAGACTCAAACACATGGAAGGGAAAGCAGTGTGCTAGGAGAAATAGCAAGTGTCTCTAGTTGGAGAAATTTGAGACCGAAGCACGACTTCAACTTTGAATCCTCCAATAGTGAGGATAAACCTGCTAAAAAGAAAAGACTCCACCAAGACATTAAACCCACCCCCAACTCTATCTGCTCATCCCATGTCTCTGATACCCTGGAAGCTACTTTGACTTCTAGTGGGGGGAAGACATCACCTCTCCTAGGAGTGAAACCCCGAAGGGTATTGGTAAGAAAGGTAAACATAGCCACACTAATTAAATATTAATTAATTAATTAATCATCATCCCCTAGTTAATTAATTAATTAAATTAAATATAGTCCAATTGATAAGATCAAATGATAACCTAAAATCAACTTATCAATTAAATCCCTATTCTTCTATTAAGTTAAATAAATTCTCAAATCTATTTAATTTAATCCCATATCCCTTATTTATTAAATAAATCATTTAATAAAATATCCAAACCCCTAAAAACATCCCTAAAACCTACCTTTATCCCTAATCCAACTCATTCACCAATACTAACCTCACTTAGCCTCCTAACTAACCCATTCCATCAAAGCTAGCCACTTGCCCCCTAACCCCCTTCCTAAGCTAAGTCTAATCCCCCTCCTAAACATGTGCACAACCTTAAGCAAGGGTTAAGACTTGCTAACCCAAGCCAAAGTCAACAAGTCTCCCTTATCCTCTTCCATCCCTATCCAAGAGCATTAAGGGCTCTTACATCCCTCTTTATGACTCTTACATCCCTCTTACATGCCTAACCTCCCTCATTACTCCCTTTGACCAACCCTTATCCAATCCCCTCACACTCATCCTCCTTGTGACAAGTGTCACTCCCCTATTGGCTCCAAACAAGCACAATCCATGTGCTCCCCTTTGAAAGCTTCCTAGCCCTCCCTCACCATTCTTTCATCCTTGTATCCTGACCATCCATATCTCTACCCCTTAGCATACAAATAAAGCCCTCCCCTCTCACAATCCATCAACCACCTTCATGCAAACTTATAATGCTATTTTGAGAGCCTAAAAACCACCAAAATACCATCATAATGTTGAAATCCCTCCATACCTCCATGAAACTTCATCCATATACACACTTGTAGAAACCCCCATCCTTTGAAAGCTTGATCCCAACATGAGCATACATCTACTATCCATCAAAGACATAGCTTTGTCATCATAGGTTATGTCTAAGGAGCTTACCATTCTTGGTTTGCCTTCATTTTGGTGTTAACCTCATCCTATCATAAGTGTTTATTTATTTGGTTATTGTGAATGCTTTTGTTAGTATTTGTATTCCTTTTGCACTAATTAGATTAAGGTGATACATTTTGCCATGCCCAGTAGGACCCCACGTTCGGGTCACTACAATCTCACTCTTGCTTCTTAATGTTTGAACTAACTAATTGACATTTTGTTTTTATACGTGTACATAGGTAGTTTTTAAATATTTTTTGCAAGTACCAAAGTCTCTTATCCAGAATTTCACTCCTAGCCATAGAAGAAAATTCCAACTAAAGCAACCTTTTTCACACCTTTTCTTCGTGACCCTGCAAAAAAAAATTTGCAAACCTGCAGCCATGGGATTGCTTACTAGACTTGTGGGAATGCATACCCAAAAATGTGAGAACACTCTTTGTTCCATTATGAATTGCCACATGCCATAAAAATATCCCTTTCATTTCCCTTGACCTTATTCTTGCTGGAACGCCTATCTTTACCATTAGGATCACTGCTACAGACTTGCGGGAATGTTTGAACCCTATTGTTGACTAGTTCTACCCAATTCTTCACTCTTTTGTTGAACCCATAGAGAAATATATCTGCGGGAATGCTCCCAGATAAACCCATAGAATTGCCTTTTTGTGGGATTTCTCTATGATTTTTTTGTGGCTCGCTTATCAACGGTTTCACTAGTTTTCCTTATTGCAATCTTGGTGCCTCTTACCTTTGTTCCTATGCCACAAGAATGCATTAGATGCCCATGGGATCACTATTTATATCCATGAGATCAATTATTTGACTTTTTTTTGCAAGTATTTGTTGGAGCAGAACACTAACAGGTTTTTGTAGGTTTCCTTAAGTGTATGCTAGGAAATACATCTTTGAATACTCTAAAATAAATATTTTTTTGCTTTTTCATGGAATGCATACATAGATTTTAGAATGCTTTTTCATTGGAATTCTTGATATAGTTTAATTAAAAAAATCCAATCTTGAATGTCAAGTACTTAAAATTGAACCAATGCGATGAACATTTCATTTAAATGGTGCAAATGAACATTATGTGTGAGCACTTCAATTTTAGGGCTTAAAATTTATCCATCAATTTTTAATGCTCTAAAGTAAAAATTCTCATATTCCCTCCTTTTGAAATCTTTCATGCATGATTTACCTTTTTTTGACTCGATTTCCTTTTGTTGACCATTGCTGTAAAGTTGGAATGAACAATTGAATGCTAAGTTCACATGTATCTTTAGAAACTAGCTTAATTAGGATACACTAAAGAATCCAAATAGAAATGAATCAAGTTTCTTGTGTGTTTTGAGATTGTTCCCTTTAGCACATCTTAGTCTTCTCTCTTTTTGCATCTTAAGACCTTAAATTACATGATGCATGCATTGAAAGTTGTTAGCAAGATCGTCCACAACAACTTAGGAGTGCTTCTAGTGAGTTCATCCACCTCTGGGAAGTGCATCCCCTTTAGTGAAAATTTCAAACTAGTAAAAAGTTTGGATAGTATATAAATGAGGGGAAAGGTAAATTTTCTCACTCTATCACCCAAGTTTGGGCAGTGTGTTTTTGGGGTAGCCTGAGGTGGGAAAACTTTTGCACAATTTCAACATGTCCAGAATAGATTCTTAAGTGGATCACATAAATAAAAACTATTTGGTGAGATGCCATAGACCCATTTACAACCCTATTTTAGTCAAATTATCAATTTGTATCCATGGTATGTTCATTCACAATGCAAGGGAAACAACATCCCTCAAGATTACTCACCATTGTGCTCCCTTGTAGAGGCATAAGGCCACTTGGGTTTCATCTCCAAGGGTCATTCTTCCCATAGAAGGGGAACTTCTATTTTCCATGCCTTGAAGATTCTTTGATATGTATCATTTGTCGATCGACTCTTATATCGACACGACCCTTCAATTAGAGGGACATATTGCACTAGAATCAGGAGATATCAAGTTGTTGGCCATTGAATAGCATATTGCAACCCAGAAATTGACCTTAGGGAAAAAGAGTGCGTTTGAATTTTCTTACTTGTACCCATCAAAAAAATTTGAAAAAATATACACAATTCTATGGTTATTATCAAATCCTTTTGCTAAAGAGATCACTTGTTTGTCTTTCTCAAATTTTCTTTGTCCTTTGAGAAACTATTTGTTCATAAATCCCTTACATCAAAAAGATCCCATCCTTGGTGATTCAAAGAAAATAGTTGTTAGCAAGTCCATTTGAAATAATTTTTTTCTCATTGGTTCAACATTACCTTTTCCAAAATTATACTTGTTCCCTCAACAACAAACTGCAAAGCAAAATCTAGTTACAAACCTTTTTTTTTCTCAGTCCAAAGTTTGTCCCTTTCAAAATATCCTTGTTACCAATCCTACTTGACTGAAAATAACACATTTGTCTTCAAAAAATCTCATCCTTGTTATTTCACAAGTAGTTGGTAGCAAGTCCATTCAAAACAACTTTTGTCTCGTTGGTTCAACTTTACCTTTTCCAAAATTATACTTGTTCCCTCAACAACCAACTACTAGCAAAATCTAGTTACAAACTGACCCTCTTCTCCTTAGTCCAAGGTTTGTCCCTTTCAAAATATCCTTGTTACCTATCCTACTTGACTGAAAGCAACACATTTATCTTCAAAATAGGTGCTCCATACCTTGTTCAAATGGATTATTAGCAAGTGTTTTCGCAACAACTCCTAAAAAGACTAGTTTTCCCCACTTCACTACTTTACCATTTCTAGAAATTTAGATATTCCTCAACTAATTTATGTTTCCAACCCAAGGTTAAAAGGTATACTTAGCATAGTTACTTCCTATAAAGACCTCAAGTTGCGATCAAATCTCTTAGAGTTATCTCATGTCAGGCCAAACCAAGACTAAGTTAAAAAAGGATAAACTTCCACAAATACAAATTTACAAGGAAATAGAAGCAAAACACAAAAAAAAAGTACCCCCAACCCAAGGATTTCCAAACTAGACCAAATTGAGAAAGATGATGTAGACATTGCATTACAAACTAAGTGGGATTACAAAATTCAAAACCTAACTCTCTGATGAGGTGTCAACCATAGCCTTATCAACAAATCTAGTGTTACTCACTTTGATTAGGTGCTTTATCCACACACACTTATGCACTTACCTCTTCATAGGTTTTCCACATAAATCCACTACCCTATTCCAACATTTATAATAGAATCACCTCCTCCCATTTCAAAATCAACCTTAGAATCCTCCACATGCATCATTAAGACCTAGCACCCTCCACTATTTCAAAGCATTTAGCATCACTTCATAAATCTTTGTTTCCCTAAAAAGCAATTTCCATCCATCTCACCATCATTGTTATCCTTGAAACTAAATTTTTTTTAGGATAGGTTGTCACTTGTGTCCCACATCACCTTTAGCCAAAGGTTGGGTTACACATTTGATCCTTCTTTTGTCTTCGAAAAATGGACATTAGGCTACCTTAGGGTTTGATATCACCATCACATTTTCAAAATCACACTTAAGGGAAACACAATCTCCTACACTTAATACCATATCATTTAGGTTCCTAGGGTATCATCAAACACACTTGCACCCACTTTTCTTTACATTTTAGGAAATCCATCGACCCTAGTCACACTTAGGCGACTTACATTTTCACATACACTTGTCATTATCCTTCTCTCATTTCATCCTTAGGGAAGTTATCCTTTAATGGAATCCACCTCTAATTTTGGTAAGAACACATGGGAAAAGAAGGAGATGGATCCTAGTCATAGTAGTAGCACAACTCGTGCTCATCCCTACCGCATAGTTTCCATGACACCACCAGATCCACCAACACAAACCCTTCAAGAGATAAGTTCTTCCATAGATATTAATGTTTTCATGAACCAACCTAACCATGCAACCATTGTTAATGCCATCATAGATTGAAATAAAGAAACTATTATGGAAAAATTCCTAAGGGACAATGTTGGTGCCTTTGAGTTTGGATGCCCACCACCTACCAATATTATGGATCCTACACATCCTTTTTTTGGATTGCAACCACCATCCATAGAGTCATTTATCCCTCATGATCCTTTCTCTTCACCCAACAGTGGGTACCAACCACCATAGACAAAACCAATATACCTGAATATACCCTCAACCTAGGTGGTTGCTCCCATTCCACAAACCACCCACCCCATCCTCACTCAACCCTTAATACATACCACATCTCAACCAACCCCAAGTGTATCATTTTCATTTCTTTCCACCACCCATCTCCCCACTTCAAAAAATCCCCCTTTTACACCTAGTAACACTACATTTTCCCTTCCATTTCAAAACACATCTAGTCTATTTACTACTAGAATGCCTCCACTAGGGGAAAATGACTCATCTTCCATCCCACCCAACATCACTATCAATCCATTTGTTACTAGAAAAAGTACTTTTTCCTTATTCCCTTTAGGGTCTTGGAGTGTTGGTATGGCACAAGGGCCTACTACTAGCCTTCCCTTCAACACCGCATCCATGTCCATACCTCAGTCGCTCCCATTATCTCCTCCTCAATTATATTCACTACCACTCATGACCAACTATTATTTTATGCCACCCTTAGGCAATAGCAAAATCATCCCTCTGCTACAATATCTTGTGATGAGCACTCTTCCTCACATTAATTACCTTGCACTTGCTAATACATAGTTATCCTCTCAAGTAGGAGCACAACCAACCTATATTGGGAAAAGTACACATTCCCAAAGCATGACCCTGATATTACCAACATTACCATATTTTTAGCTACAATCATCATGCTAGGCATATGCCTAGGTATCCCAACAAAATTATCCAGTAGGGAAACAACCTCATACTTACACTCCCCATCAATAGTCATCCTAGCTAATGTAGCAGTATGCACAAACTACATTCCAACAACCCATAGCATCCATTCCATTAGTTGTGCAACCTACCTTTCTGCAACCACCATGGGGTAGTTAGGGTTTCTCATATCAACCTTCAACATCTACTACATATCCCACAATGGGCGCACTTGGACTGGGGGCACCCATTACCCTACCTATAAACTTTGAGTCGAAAGAGATGAAAAATTCTTTTAAAGACCTCAAAGATAGGATAGACTCCAAAACTTTTAAATTCAAAAATGATTGTTCCTATCTATTTGACAAAGCCATCACAATGACACCATTTCCTAAATACTTTGAGATCTCCAAGTTTGATAAATTTAGAGGGAAGAGTGATCTAGTCACAGATGTCAAAGAATTCTATACGCATTGCCAAGAAGTGGTCTGTAATGATGTATTCCTCATGTGACTTTTTCCAAAAAGCTTAGGGGGTCTTGCCCTCCAATGGTTCTGTTGTGTACCCTAGGGTACCATTAAAACCTTTGTTGATCTTTCTGAATCCTTTATGGCTCAATATGCTCATCTTGTCAAGATTGATTTATCTATAGTAGACCTAGTGCATACTGTTAACATCATAATGTTTTTAACACTTGAGTGCCAACACACTTAATCATATTCCATATTGGATGTCAAGTACATCATGCATATCGAGTGATCTTCATGTGCTGAGTAATTTTTAGATGCCGAGTGAAGATCAGATGCCAAGTGAAGATCAGATACCGAGTAAAGATCAGATACCGAGTGAAGATCAAATGCCGAGTAAAGATCAGATACTGAGTGAAGATCAGTGCCGAGTGTTAACAAGTGCTGAGTAACATAAGGTGCCGAGTAATACAATTTTGTTAAGGTTCCGAGCTATCTAGGAAATAGCATGTGTTGAGCATCAACAATACTTCAGGAGCCGAGTAACTTAGTAGATCAGCATAAGAGTTTGTAATTGCACAAACTATGATGCAAACAGTTTTTACAGCCGACATAAGGTAAATCTTGAAGGATTTAATGATGAGATCGAATCTTTTATTTTTCCTATGCAATTTGCATGAAGCCAATAAGAAAAATGCTAAAGGAATGCAACCAATCAACAAAAGATAAGTATTGAGCGAAAAATGAAGATTGAATATGGATCGTAGATCCATACCTAACCCTAAATATTCAAATGTCTTTATAAGGAAGATGAAAATTCATTGTAAAATGTAAGAGATGAGAGGTATGAGAAGATATACAAGGGTTCACAAAGAATTCCATTTTTAGAAGTGAGGATTATCAGATCACAAAAGGATCCAGATCAGAGAAAGCAGAACAAGTGCCTGCAATCAGCAATCAAGGATTGTAATCAGTCAGGTTTATTGTACCTAATACTCTCTAGCAATTGTATTAGAATGAAAATACTATGGTGATAGGTTAGCTTAACAGCTATTTCGATAAATCCTTTAACTAGGTGATAAAATCCTTTAACAGGGTAACACTTCATGTTAACTGTTTGAAAGCCTCTAACCAGGTCACTATTGACATAATGTAAAGCCTTTAACAGGGAAAACCATCAAAAGTGGTTGAACAATATTGCTGCAATAATTTTAGTGGGTATCATCCCCACCCCAGTTTTACCTTCTTATTCTTGGAGGGTTTCTGGGTTACCAAATTCCAGTGTTAAGTGTTATTGATGCATGTGTTTTGTTACATGTTTATTTGATGTATTTACATGCATGTAGTTTACTTTTAGTTAAAATTTTTATTGGCTAAAGTGTGATACTTATGATTCACACCACCCCCCCCCCCCCCCCCCCCCTTCTCATAAGTACTATTTCCATATTTGAATATTCCAACAATTGGTATCAGAGCTTAATCCAGGTTCTCTTAAGGAAAAAGCCTAACAGCTTGGAGGAAAAGACCTAAAGATGGAAGCTTTCAAACTTGGAAAGATCATTGAAAATCAGGTGATAGATGTGCAACTTTCTTTGCATAGCTTGGAGGAATTCATAAATAAGTTGAGAAACTCATTAAAAAAGAGGAAGGATCTAGCCATAGCTGAAAATGACATACACTACAAGGAGATTGATACCACCAACATATTTTCCAGTGGAGACACTAAAGAGTTTGATGTAGCAATAGTAGAACTGATGGAGAAAAACAAAATTCAAGCAGAGGAGATAAGATCTCTCAAGATGGAACATGAATCATAGGCCATAATGATATGTGAAATTATTGAACACAAGAAAAGAGCAGTTGAAGATAAAGTGATGTTGGAAAATGAAAAATAAATCTTGCAAATAGACTTGAAGAAAAATGTACTGAATTGACAAGGATCTCAAACATGCAGATGGATACACTTGCCCAAATGATGAACCTTCATCATGAACTCAATGTAAAGGATATTGAGATCTCTACCTTGAAGATGCAGAATAAAAAAATGTAGAATGAATTGAACACAGAAAAAAAGGTAGCAGAGAATCTCAAAAAATCAAGTGAAGCAATCAAGTATTTTGAATAGTTGCTGAAATCACCAAAATCTTCCCATGATACATCAGGACTAGGATACAATAGCACTGAAGTTGGGGAATCATCAAAGAGTGCTGAACAAAGAAGTGACAAAGGTAAGAATTCAAAATCCACTTGTCATTACTATAATAAGAAGGGACATACAGCTAATGTGTGTAGGAGTAGAAGATTCAATCAATCAAACATACCCAAAAGTTTCTGTCACAAGTGCAACATGCAAGGACATATGACACAAAATTGCAAATCCAATGTCACAAGGACTCAAAAATTTGATGGACATTGTTATAATTGCAAAAGGTATGGACAAAGGGCATTTGAATGAAGATCAAAACCTATGTGGACATCAAATCAACCAGCAAAAATAGAAGGAAATGGAAGTCATTATCATTGGGATTACAACACCAGGTACAGTTGTCACTATTGTCAAGAATATGGAAATATACCACAGAACTATATAAGAACACATTTCAAAGGAAACTACAAAAGATGGTTGAATCAAACTACATGTTTCAGTTGTTTGAAAACTGGTCATATCAGCAAAAACTATCCTACAAGATCAAAGGCACCCAAGACTGAAGATAACAAAGGAAAACAAAAGATTGATGTTGAAAAGATAAGAGGGAAAATGAATAAGACTTGGAAAAAGAAGGAAGAGTGCAACACATCAAGTGGAGGGATCACTTCACCCAATGGGTCAAGTGATCATACTTCATCAAACTAAGCACAATAAGTACACAAGACTGATATACAAAGCTATATCATGCATCAGTCCCAAGACAAAGAAGCTAAGAAAAGTATAAATCTACATGAAACAAGATGTCAAGACAAAAACTAAATGTTGATGTCGAGATGCCTTTCGATGCCGAGTTAAAATAGATTTCGAGCTCTCAACAGCAACCGAGCTGAAAATTGATGCCAAGTTGGATAACTCTAATGGAAGCCAAGTAAAATGGAAATAATGGAAGCCGAGTTAGGTAAAAATTTCTTTAGAAGCTGAGTTGGCAGTTGAGCATTCAATGCGATAAAATTATGGTATATTATCACGATTTCAATCAGTTTTTTGCATTGCAATCAAGAAGCAAAGGAGAAGAAAGAGAGCTGAGCGACTTCATAGCAAGAATCTAGTATTTCAAGCAGATTACAACCTCATTCAACACATTTTTCATCGATCTAAAGGTATTTTCGTTTGTGCCGAGCTACATAGTTTCATACCCATTTGTTGTATAAACCCTAGTTCACAAAAATGGCATCAAGTTCAAAGAAAACCCAAGAAAAAGAGTCATTTGAAGTCCAGTTAGTTTCAAATGAAGTGAAGCAACCTAATTTTTGCCCTATTCCCGAAGTTGCCTACAAAAATGACCCAGCCGGAGCTCTCTCCCATATTCCCCCAAAAGTTGTAATGGTTCAAGATTTGAGGAAATATTACAATTACAAGATAGGAACTCTAGGAGACATATAAATTAGACAAGCTTATGATAAATTATGTGTAGATGGAGTACTGAAAGAAGAATTTAAAATCGTTGAAAGGAAGGGTTTGACCCAAGTTTTAAGTTTTCCCACCGTATTCAAAATTGAATGGATTGGACTTGTATTGAGCAGAATCCATGGTGGAAACTTGTGGTTAGAAGATATGCCCATCAAATTGACAAAGAAAATTATACATAGAGTAACAGGGTACCCAACCCTAGATCAGTACAAAACCCTAAGAAGTGAATCCAAGGAGGTCATTGAAAGGAATACTGGTGCACAATGGAACAAAAGAGGAATGACAATTCATACCATACACGATCCACTAGTAGAATTTGCTATTAGAGTCATTACTCACAAATTATATCAATCTAATAGACTCAACAGTGTACCATGCATTGCAGTAGATGTAGGCTACAAATTGGTGAAAAAGGATCATACTTATGATCTTGTAGAACTGTAATTGCAACAGATCAATGAAAACCTAGCTGCCATAAGAAGAACAAAGGGCACACAATGCAAATTTGGAGCAATTTTAGTTTGCATATTCTTTTATGTACAGAATGAATTTCCTTCTTTTGGTAAAGTAGCATGGAGGAAGAATAGAACCATCATTGCACAAATTAATGAATATATAGAGCAAATGGGAGAAAATTTTGATACCTTGATGACAAGTTATTTTGAGGATTTCAAGAAATCCATGAAGGAAAGGTCAAGGATACCAGCTTCCTTAGTAGAAAAGCATACTAATGACATATGTTTCTTAGTTGACATAAATTTTACTTACATTCAAGCAGTAATACCAAGGGTAAGATGGATAAGGCCATTTGGATATGAAATCAATATTGATGAGGCATCAGCAGCAATAACTACATTATTGGCAGAGGAAGCAGATAAAAATGCACCACATTTTGGCACTTATGATGTGGTAAGATCAAAATAAAACATGGAATTAAAAACTACTTCTACATTGAAGAAGAAAGATAAATTAATCAAGAAGATCAAGAAGAAGTTTGGCAAAGAAATTGAGGCTGAGGCAGAAGAAGAAGAAGATGACAGTGAGGATGAAGATGAGTAGGAACAAGGGCCAATGGAACTAACTCAAGGTCTTGGAGAAGACAAGGAGGAAGGTGTAGAGGAAGAAGAAGCCAAGCAAGCATCAACTGAAGCCAAGCCAAAGAAGAGAAAGGCAACAGAACAACCTGCAGCCAAGCCCAGATCAAAGAAAGCTGCCACTCCATCACCTCAAAAGCCAACAATGTGAGCATCAACAAGAGCCTCTACTCAAAAGGCTAAAGAGGAAGTTACCAAGAAGAAACAAGTCAAGGAATCATAGGAAGAGCCAAGGAAAAGAAGAAGGTATGTGGCTCAACCTGACACTGATGAAGAAGAGCAAATAGAAGAGGTAAGCAATTCATCAGTTGATACCCTATGTAAAAAGATTGCAAGTGCTAACTTGAATAATTTAAATAAAGTTGATTTTAGTAAATTTATAGAAGAAGAACAAAATAATATAGAAGAAATAGTGTATGGAATGATGGCACAGTTCAAGTACACTCCACTTGAACTAGATGGTCAATTGCCAAAGGAGCTGTCAAAAATTATAGAAGACAGATGGCATTTTTTCTTAAAAATGGAGAAGGAGATGAGGGAATCAACCCTAGCCAGTGTATTGCCAGATTTGACCAGAGAACAATTCAAAAAAGCAGTCAAAAGGCATAATAATAGGTTTGCACCCAAATACAGGGCATTCTTTATACTCCAAAACAAAATAGAAGAAATTGTTCAAAGAACAATGAAATCATGGAAGAATTTGTACAAAAGGATTGAAGATTTTCTTGAGGAAGAATACAAGGAAGAAGTTGATGTACCAATAGAGGAGAGGAGAAAAAGGGCAGAAGAAGAAGAAAAGAGAAGAGAACAAAAGAGGAAAGAAGAAGAAGAAAAGAAAAGAGAAGAAGAAAAGAAAGATGGAGAGGAGGAAGAGGTACAAAAATAGGATACAATGGCAACAGCTGAGCAAGTGCAACAACCAGAATAGAGTGTGCAAGACACACAATTGCCACCTCCTACCCCTCCACAAGCATCCATCTCACCTGCAGATACTATAACAATTACTGATGTTCCTGATACTTCTGGTCAGAATATCAATCCATTAACTGCAGAAGATTTGAAAAGAATTCTTGACCAATCAACACAACAAGCAATATTATATGCAGATCCAGTATTGGTCAGTATAGATGAGTTACAGAAACTAGTAGAAAGTATAGTTAAAGATAAGGTGAATAAACAAGAACCACCTTCTATCACAACTACTAGTAGTCAATTTGAAATACCAACAAGTATAATTGATGCTGCAAGACAAAAGCAAAGTGCAGTTGTAGAAAAAGGTATAGAACAAACAAGAAAGACTATTACATCTGATCCTATAGCACAAATACAAAGTGCACTTCCATAGATAACAATAATTGATCATGGTAGAAAGAAGGAGGAGGAAATAGTAAAAACCCCTAAAGAACAGGAGGCAATTCAAACATTAATAAATTTGCCTACCTCAGGAACTCCTTCACACCAGCCATTGCAGATTTCAGCACCATCATCCAGTACTACCAGAGTTGCAAGGGTACTTCACTATGGAGACCCTAAATTAGATGAAGAGATAGTCATACTGAGCTATGACTCAAAATCAATAACCATTGATCAAATCAATGAGGTGCAGGATGCACTAAATAGAAGGAAAAGAAAGGAAATACTCAGGAAAGAGTATAAAAATAAGCAAACACTTTATGAGATCAAGGACATCTTTATGGATGCCTTCAGTTTGCAATCACCGGATGAGTCAAAGCATATCACAGAGCAACTAACACATATTGTTGACCAGGTGACAAATGAAGACCTAGAAACCAATGCAAAACTTATGGAATGGTCAGAAAGAAAATTTCAAGGGAAAGTGAATGAGAAAATATCAAGACAAATTGCACTTTCACAAGTAGGATTGGCAAAGCTTATTGATAAGGTGAAGAAGGTACTTGAGAATATATTCTCACTGTATAAAAAATTGTGTGATTTTTCATACGTCACACAAGAAACAAGCCAAAAGATACTGAGCTTGGAAAGAAATTTAAACATTTCAAGCATGCAGTTACCAAGTGATCCAGCTCATAGTGAGAAGCATTTTGCTCAATCGCTTCACACTCACAAAGAAATAGCTATCTTAACAAGAGATGAGGCTAATATTAAGGCCAAAGTAATATAGCTCCAGTCCTCCATTACTCCACATTTAGAGATACTCCATAAAGAGAAAGTATATGCTGAAAATGTACTCAAGAAAGATCCAAATCTTTCTACATTAGATGGACTTATTCATCTTGCTACCGAGACTGCTATCCAGCATAAGTCACTAGAAATTGCTTTGAACAATTGGGATGCAGCTCTTAGAATGATTATGGAGGTAAATAACACATTTTTGGCCAAAAACGGTCTTAACCCTTAAACATTCTTTGACAATAGTGTCAAAAAGGGGGAGGTACAGATCAAACAGGGGGAGAAATAGATTAATAAGGAGAGATACAGATATGAGATAAATTAATGGGAGAGAACATATATAAACAAATACAAAGGAGGAGCATTGATATATAGATAAGGCACAATCAACTCAGGGGGAGTTACAATTTTTTTGAGGTATATATTGTAAGATTGTAAGTCACAAATTTTGATCAAAGTTCTCAATATGTACATACCAATCAGATTAAGTAAATGTACTTATAAGGTCAATTAAGTGTTTTTGTCACTCATGTCAAAGGGAGAGATTGTTAACATCATAATGTTTTTGACACTTGAGTGCCAACACACTTAATCATATTCCATATTGGATGCCGAGTACATCATGCATGCCGAGTGATCTTCATGTGCCGAGTAATTTTTAGATGTCGAGTGAAGATCAGATGCCAAGTGAAGATCAGATACCGAGTAAAGATTAGATACCGAGTGAAGATCAGATGCCGAGTAAAGATCAGATACCGAGTGAAGATCAGTACCGAGTATTAACAAGTGCCAAGTAACATAAGGTGCCGAGTAATACAACTTTGTTAAGGTGTTGAGCTGTCCAAGAAACAGCATGTGCCGAGCATCAATAATACTTCAGGAGCCGAGTAACTCAGTAGATCAGCATAAGAGTTTGTAATTGCACAAACTATGATGCAAACAGTTTTTACAGCCAACATAAGGTAAATCTCGAAGGATTTAATGATGAGATCAAATATTTTATTTTTCATATGCAATTTGCATGCAGCCAATAAGAAAAATTTGTAAATCGTAGATCCATACCTAACCCTAAATCTTCAAATGTCTTTATAAGGAAGATGAAACTTCATTGTAAAATGTAAGAGATGAGAGGTATGATAAGATATAAAAGGGTTCGCAAGGAATTCTATTTTCAAAAGTGAGGATTATCAGATCACAAAAGGATCTAGATCAAAGAAAGCGGAACAAGTGCTTGCAATCAGCAATCAAGGATTGTAATCAGTCAGGTTTATTGTACCTAATACTCTCTAGCAATTGTATTAGAATGAAAATCCTATGGTGATAGGTTAGCTTAACAACTATTTCAATAAATCCTTTAACTAGGTGATAAAATCCTTTAACAGGGTAACACTTCATGTTAAGTATTTGAAAGCCTCTAACCAGGTCACTATTGACACAGTGTAAAACCTTTAACAGGGCAGGCCTTTAATAGGGCAAACCATCAGAAGTGGTTGAACAATATTGCTGCAGTAATATTTGTGGGTATCATCCCCACCCCAATTTTACCTTCTTATTCCTGGAGGGTTTCTGGGTTACCAAATTCTAGTGTTAAGTGTTATTGGTGCATGTGTTTTGTTAAATGTTTATTTGATGTATTTACATGCATGTGGTTTACTTTCAGTTAAAAGTTTTATTGGCTAAAGTGTGATACTTATGATTCACCCCCCCTCTCATAAGTACTCTTTCCATATTTGAATATTCCAACACATAGTAGGCAAAAAGGAGGAGAAAGCCTTGCATAATACTTATAATGTTGGCAAACCCTCACAAGTAAATTCTCATGTACCATCCCAAAATGTCACCTTGTCAAAATGTTCATAAAAAATACACATCCTAGTCTTCCCCATCACATGGTTATGAACTATTTACAAACATACAAGGATATTAAAGAAAAAGGGATGGGACTTGAACAGGGGCTCATCAAGGATGGTGTCATCAAAATTTACAAGGAAAATACCTAGGACAGAGGCCCAAGCAATGACAAACCATGGTATTGGAATAAGAATAAGAACATAGTGACAAATGGTGTGACTGAAACCTAACATGTTCATATCGTTGGGGCAACTACCAACATACCTACCACATTTTTTCAACAACAACCTTACCAACAACAACTACTAATCTATCAATAGCCTCTTCTGTAAAATAATCCACACAAGTTCTAAGTACCCAACCCTAAAAATTAGACTAATGCTATCACACTTTTAGCAAAACCTAAACCGCACGTACAAAGACAACCCCATACATACACCCCATTGAGGGAACCTCTCGATGTTGTCTTTGAGAAACTAGCCAAGGATAATCTTATTAGACATCCACAAACACAACCCTTAGAACCTAACTAGTCTAGAGCATCCTGGTATAAGGATAATGAGTTCTATAAATTCTATCATTGAAAGGGCTACCACCCTCAACTGTATGCAACTCAAGGACTACATCCAAGATCTTATTGACCAAAAAAAGATCATAGTGGGGCCACAAGCCTCACCCAGTGTAGGATTAATGATATATCAAAATGCTTTTCCTCCTCATAACACAAACCCAAGAAAAACACCTACAAACACTCCTACCAACAAACCCAATAATGCTTAGAACAAACAAGGTGATAACCGAGATCAATCTCAAAAATATACCTTAGCATACTTAGACTATGGAAACCTTATCAGCTACATATCACAAGTTGAGCCATCTATCAATGTTATAAATATGAAAGGCCCAGATAACCAATGTGCAGTTGCTACTTGATGAGCTTGATTCAATATAGTTGGCCCATTTGTATCTACACCATCAAGGCTACCTCCATCAAGAGCACCTTCATTAGGATCACCCCCACTAGGACCATAATATAATATCTTGGAATGCCTTGGAAACATGCTAGCTTAGATTTTCATTGTAGATATCTTATGAACAAGCCCACTTTATTAAGAGATCCTCGACAGTACTCGCCATGAGTCACCCATCCCCACTGACATAAATGCCACTGAGTTTTACAATTTGGCCAATCATCTTTCTACATCATGTGCATTGTCTTTCAAAACCTTTAACATCCCAGTGGTTGAACCTGATCACATACTTCCACTTCGCATAGCTGTCATGGTTTTTGACTTTGCGATCAAAAGGGTCATGATAGATAATGGATCGGCTTTAAATCTATGTACTTAAAAATTCATCAAATATGAAGGATACACTGAGGTAAATATTATTAATGAGGTAATTACCATCAAATCATATGACAACTTGGAGCACACTACTAAAGGAACCATCTTGCTCCCTCTCAGAGTTGGCCCAACCACTCAAGAAATAGTTTGTCACATAGTTGATCTTAACCTTCCATACAACATCCTCCTTGGCCAACCATGGATTCATGCCATGAAGGTCATTCCATCCACATAGTGTTAGTGCATCAAATTGATACATAATGGCACTGAGGTAACCATCCACATAGATCTTGAACCCTTTGCTTATTACGATGTGGTCAAAGTTTCATACACCAACCATTGTCCTAGAATAAAAGTTGACCACACCAGATTAGTTCCTTTGGCACCTGCCACGATCCAGATACCATTTTAGCCTCCATGATTTCCATGGTCAAGATCAACTACCAAGGTTGTGGAGAATATAGTCTCACATATGCTTTTGTTGTCGGCGCTCTACCACTTGATTCACATACTTAAGGGCACCCAACACACCAAGGGACAAGGCCAGATACCACGTCCCAACTTAGGCAGCTAGGCCCTACCACATTCATTACCAAAGGTATCCTCAATGGAGAGGAAATTTCTCTAGACATTAGCACATGGCTATACAAAAAGCCACCTCCAAAAAGTGAAGCACTTCTTGATCACATTAAACAAAAGTACCCGGGTAAAAGCACAAACTTGTGTCACCCTTTTGTAAAGGTAAAGGCTAACAAAAGTATAACTCTTTATCCTTAATGACATAAAATTGGTATTATTATTTAGAATTTAAAATGAAGTGAACTAATGAAATGTGTAGAAATGGATGAAGTTTACAATTATAATTTTTAATAATTATTTGGAATAAGAATTGATATATTTTTCTAATTTTCATAGATAATTTTTTAGTTGCTAAAAAATGCTGAGAGTTAGGGGTTTAGTTCCCACCACAAAACTATATGGGAATAAACTTATTTCTATTTGGACTACGACTATGTTATAGATAACATATATAGCTAGAACAATCAAAAATAAAAATTAACTTTAGACATATTTTCTCTTTTATAATGATTCAAATTTTAACTCACTTGAAATTGACAGTTTTAATCTCCCACCACATTTTTCAAAACAAAACTATTCTAACTAGAAGAAAAATTATAAATTCAAAAAAAGGATTCTATCCTCTAGAATGTCATATAATTTTTAAATTTTTTTGATATGATTTAATTTTTTTTTCTTTCTCAAAATTGACATATTTTTTAGTGTTAAAATAACACTTGTAGAATTTTTTAAATTACAATACACTATATCTAATTAAAATACTATAAAATCTATATGAAAATATTCTTGACTTTGAGCTTTATTAAATGGTGTTTATATGTTACTAAAAAAATATCATAAAAAATAGTAAGAGTTATTGAAACATCAATTTTCTGAAATAATTTAATTTCTTTAGTAATTGGATACAAGCTAGCATTTAATAGAAATTTTCAATTGGAAAAGTGTGAGACCATATATAACTTACCTAGAATAAATTTATGTAGATCAAGTGTTTGAACAAAATTGTGTTTTAGATAGAAATACTCAAATTTAGTCATTCTGATAAGTCATCCTAAAAGGTGTCAGAAATTTGTACTTTTACCCACCCATGGTCACATCACCTTGCCATTGAGGAATGTGATTATGAAGGAGGTGGTCTAGGATGTCTAGAATTAGACATTAGATAGCCTATAGAAGCATATCAAGAAAAGAAAACGAAAGGCTTAGGTTATGGACTCCTCGTAATTGGGGTCACTATGAAAGAAGGACAAACATCCAAAATAGTCCCATTGAGGTTGAAGACATTTTTGAGGAGGTAGAAAAGAAATCCTAAGATGATATCTTCCTTGGAAAAATTGTCCTAGGAGCCTCTGTGCTCTACCAATTGTCTCTAAATTTCATAGACTTACCACTTGCTCACCCCAAACTCATTGATTGGGACCAACCAAGTGTTGTCCATGTTGACAAATTCTCTATAGAGCATGTGTTCCTTAGATTCATGAGGGCAAAAACACTACATAAATGACCACCACCATCATCAACATATGTCTACAAACTGGATCTAGCAGGTTAGTTTAGGGAGGAGGAAATCTCCAATTGCAAAATTGATTTGAAAAATGAAACAAAAAAGAAAAAAAGAAAAAGACAACCATCCTTTGGTGAAAA
Organism: Cupressus sempervirens; assembly: GCA_028749045.1. NCBI lineage: Eukaryota > Viridiplantae > Streptophyta > Pinopsida > Cupressales > Cupressaceae > Cupressus > Cupressus sempervirens. The sequence goes on along the minus strand of CM053792.1, from coordinate 770,041,157 downwards.
ATCCTCTAGAGCACCATTGGATGATTCAAAAAATGAAAAGAAAATAAAGGATGTATCTGATGGTGAAAACCTCTTAGAGACACCCAAAGATGGAGATTTCATCCTTCCCCCATAGGATCATAGGCATGCCATATCATCAATCTTGATAGAGGAAACTAGACTAGTCAATATCAGTCTGACCAAGATACCATAGATCACATATATCATGACATCTCTACCACTTGAGCAAGCAGACCTTCTCATCAAAGTCCTTCATAAAAATATTGGTTGCTTTGCTTGGTCCTATCAAGACATGCCAGGGTTGGATCCAAAGTTAGTAGTACACCATTTGGCCATGGATCCAAAGTGCAAACCTATCAAGCAAAAGCTCCGTAAAATGCACCCCAAAGTTGCTTTACTGGTTAAAGAAGAGTTAGAAAAATTTCTAGAGGAAAAGATCATTCACTTGATTGACTATTCAAAATGTATCTCCAACATGATACGTATCACAAAATCTTCTGGTGATATAAAAAATTTCATAGACTTCAAAGATCTCAACAAAGCTTTCCCGAAGGATAATTTCCCATTACCAAACATAGACATGATTACTGATCTCACCGTAGGCCACAAACTCTTATCACTTGTGGATGGTTTCTTTGGATACAATAAGATTCAAATAGCAGAGGCAGACCAACATGAGACAACATTTACCACTCCTTGGGGGACATTCTGTTATGACATGATGCTGTTTGGGTTAAAGAACACTAGGGAAACATATCAACATGCCATGACGGTCATCTTCCATGAACTTATCCATAAAACTCTGGAGGATTACATGGATGATATTTTAGTCAAATCTCTTAATGCCCTTGATCACTTGTTTCATCTTGACAAAGTGTTTGATCAATTGGCTAAATATTGTCTCATGCTCAACCCTGAGAAATATGTCTTCAATGTTACCTTGGGAAAGCACCTAGGATTCATTGTATCATGTCATGGTATTGAGATTGATCCTAAGAAGGTCAAGACCATCATGGATATGGCTCCTCCTAAGACACTCAGACAACTTCACTCTCTTTAAAGGAAGCTATACTTGGCTAATCCACCTATCTTGGTTCCTCTAGTTGTAGGTCATCTTCTTATACTCTACATCACAACCACCCCAATAGCATTAGGTTCTCTTCTAGCACAACTTGATGATGCAAGCAAGGAGATGGCTATTTACTACTTTAGTCGTACCCTAGTAGGATATGAGCTCAATTATACACCAATGGAAAAGGCTTGCCTAGTTGTGGTATTTGCTACTTAGAAGTTGCATCATTACATGTTAAGCCACACTGTGCAACTCATATCCAAGATTGATCCTTTAAAATATATGTTGTCACATACAGTGCACATAAGGCATTTGGCCAAATGGGTCATGCTTCTTAGTGAATTCAATATCTAATATATTGACCAGAAGGCTCTCAAAGGATAGGCTATATTTGATCACTTGGTAGATGTACCTTTGGTTGCAGATCACCCCCTCATTATGGAATTCCCAGATGAGTACCTTTGTTTAATAGATGAATAACCCTCCTAGAAATTGTACTTTGATGGATCTTACACATCCCATGGCTCTAGAGCCAACATACTCTTGGTCACACCTCAGGGATATTACATTCCTAAATCTTTTAAACTACAATTTCAGTGTACCAACAACATCTTCAAGTATGAGGCCCTTATTACAAGACTCAAAATAGTAGTAGAATGGAACATCACAGAGCTATATGTCTTGGAAGATTCAGAACTCATCATCGAACATGTTCTAGATGAATATCAAACCAAAGATGAAAAGCTGCAACCTTACAAATAGTTGTAGATCAATTAAGGGAACATTTTACTCAGGTACAATTCATACAGATACCTAGGTTATAAAACAAGGTTGTGGATACCATGGCCACTACTGGCTCACTTTTAGAGATCCTGCAGGAGGCTAAATAGTATGAATTCTTAGTTGAGAAGCTACATGAGCCTGCATATGATAATGATAAGTCAACACGGGTATGCATCTTGGTTGGTCTCCAATCCCTATGGTACCAAAAAATTCATGCTTACCTCCTAAATGGTATGATATCTCCCCATCTCACACAAACCCAACACCATAAACTTATTCATAGAGCTTCTTGTTATACTATCATCAGCCAAACCCTATATCATCATGGCTATCATGATACTCCCTCTCAGTGTCTAGACCAAAATGAGGTTGTAATGGCTCTCAAGGAGGTACACACTAGACTTTGTGGTGCTGACACAAGCGGAATAGTTCTAGCTAAGAAAATCCTTTGGGCTGGGTATTATTGGCCTACTCTAGAGCATGATGCATGTGACTTTGTGAAATGATGTCTACCTTGTCAACAACATGATAATCTCATCTAAGTCCCATCTTAGGATCTACAATCTATTGCACTACCATGGCCATTTGCCTATTGGGGGTTTGACCTTGTTGGTGTAATCACACCTCTCTCTTTAGAAGGACACAAATGGATAATCACCACCATTGATTATTTCATTAAGTGGTGGAAGAAATCTCCCTTGTAACTGCCAGAAGAGTTCAGGTGTCCAAATTTATCCTATATCATATCATATGTCACTTGAGCATCCTAGCTACCATTTTTACTGACCATAGAGGTAATTTTGAAAATCTCAATATGGAGGAATTGTGCACTTCCTTTCATATCCATCACGTTTTTTCTATCCCATACTTCTCACAAGGTAATAGTTAGGTGGAGGCAACTAATAAAACCCTACTCAAAATCCTAAAGAATTTTTTCAATGACTCCGACTGTGATTGGCATTTACAAATCAACCCTACCTTATGGGCCTACCACACCTCATTCTGTGCCTCCATAGGCACAACTCCATACTCCCTAGTTTATGGTTTTGAAGTAGTATTACCTATTGAGTTTGAGCTCTCATCCCTTCATATTTCTTTGTGGGGCTAGATATCAGATGAAAATTATAGAGTGGGTAGACTTACCCAGCTCGATTTACTTGATGAAAAAAGGCAATAGGCCTATGACCACCTCATGGTCTACTAGAATTGCCTCAAGCTCAATTTCAATAGGAAGGTCCGTTTGTGCCACTTTCAAGAAGGAGGCATGGTCCTCAAAGAAAATAAGAAGGTCTAGGCTGACCGAGAAAAGAAAGGCAAGTTTGATCCCATGTCGCTTGGTCCTTACGTAGTCACAACATCTTTTGGCTTAGGGGCCTATTAGCAATCCACAGTTGAAGGTGAAGTCCTGAATGTTCCCACCAACATCATTCACCTCAAGAAATTTTATGCCTAAAAAATCCTCAGTATATCCTACCTCCTTTATGAGAGGACAATGTGACAAGAAAGAAAGAAAAACATCAGGAATAGAAAAACAAGCATCCAATGGTAAAAACTTGACAATTCAAGCATCTTGGATAGGTGCCCTTGTGAAAACCTAGCAATTAGGAACCAGGTGTACTTAGCCTTTTCATTATCTATCAATAACATGCATCTCCCCCATCACCCCTTCACACCTCACTATCCATCTTCCCATTTTCCAAAGTGTTCCCCATGGTTTCATTGTCACACTCCCAACCCACTCATGACATTTCCTTTCAGCATCCATCAGTTTGAACACACTATCTAGATCCTATACTATATTTTTCATTCATATATTTATCCTATCCTTGTACTCTACAACATGTATCATATCAAGTATAGCTTATCCTTTGTACCATTCGTATGTATCATATCCTTGTAACAACAACAATATCCTATGTATCATATCCTTGTAACAATAATAATATCCTATGTATCATATCCTTGTAACAACAATGATATCCTATGTATCATATCCTTGTAACAACAATAGTATTTTATGTATCATATCCTTGTAAGAATGGTGGTATCCTATGTATCATATCCATATACCAACGATAGTCCTATATGTACCATACCCATGTAAAAATAATTGTATAAAAACAATGTTATCTCCTCATCTTGAGTTTCCCCCCATCATATGTTTTCCCACTACTATATTATATCAAGGTAAGTGTACCAAGTTGTGGTGCCAAAATGATGACACCACTTTTTTTTTTCTAGTTCTATAAAATGCATACACGCTATAGCATGCACGCGCTATGGCTTGGGCTACCCAAGAGCAAATTTTTCTATAAATGGGTTGCAAACTTGCAACCCATTCATTTTTACTTCATTTTGCAAGTTCTTCATGAATTGAGGAAATTGAAGATTTTTTGCACTGGCCTCCTCAAAATGCCTCCTCATCATCGAAGTTCGAGATCACGATCACACCATATGTTGTCTACCCTTGTTTTTGCATTGTTTTATATGTTTTTGTATTATTTTATAGGTTTTTTCAATTTTTCTTTAAATTTTTTTTTTTTAAAAGATTGCAATTGGTTTGTTATTAGGAAATGTGAATAATGAACTAGCAAATCCCCAACAAGATCAAAACCAAAACCCTCCACAAGATCCAAATAAAAACCCTCCACAAAATGAGAATCAAAACCCTCCACAATAAGAATAAGAAATTCCACAATCTATACTAATTGGAAGACCTCCTCTTGGCATACAAGGCAACATAATAAATGAAATAGAAAGAGGAAAAAATGAATTAGAAGCACTAATTGGTAGGTTGAAAGCTTGTGGACAAACCAATCCAATGAGAGCTCAATTGGCATCCTCCCTTGAGTCCATTATGACCCACATTTCTTCTATTAGTGGTCGGTTGGATATTTGGCAAGTTAAGAGGGATGAACAAAAAAGATATTATGCAAACAAATTATCATATCAAGATGTAAAAAAAAAGAAATATCAAAAGGTAGCTTTTGTGCATTGTTTAGAAAGCTTGGTGAACAAAATATTATTAGAGAGACAACTCAATGGTTCCCCATCCATTGGTCCATACACGATGGTAGTAGAAATAATTTTGGGATAGATGGTGGATGGTTTTTGATGTCCCTCCTTGCAATAATCATGAGGTCCCAATGTATTTCTTAAAGAAATTGTATTGTTTGTCCTTGGGGAGATTCCCAATTATTTTGATATATTAGAATCTTAGGGTAGAGGTAGGGGGTCATAATTTGAGAGGCTAGGGGCATGTCATGACCTTAATGTAGTCAGGGCACCTATTGTCAAGCCACCGGGTGAGCATGTGACTATTCCTTTAGTTGTGAAGGAACACATAGAGGCCAACACTCTAGGGACTATTAATGCTTTGACACAAACCCTCATTCATTGCATGAGTTCATTAGTTGAGGAAGAGCCTTCTGTGCAACGCAGTCACATGTGCACATCATGCGGATCCTTATGTACATTTAGCAGTCATGCTGGAGATAGTATGGATGATGAGCTAGTCACTAATCAATTCCTGAGTCAGACATTTGGCATTGAAACACAAGTAAATTACAATTATAATAGACTAATTTGATTACATTTTGTATGTATAGTGAATGAATAATTATTTAGCATGTATTGACATTGTTCAAAATTTAGGCTAAGAGTGTTGGTAGCCCTGGTAGAGATCCCTTGGCCCCATTTTTCATCCTGTCGATGAGTCTAGAGGTATGTATCAATTTAATCATTTAAATTAATACATATATTTATTAAGTAATCATATGAAGGATTGACAAAAATAAATTATGCATGTGCATTAGTTCTCTATAGGATAGTTGACATTCATTAGGGACTCCGAGCCTAGACGTGATACTAGCTTCGTAGAGCTACATTTATTTCATGTTAATTTAATTCATTTGATTATATTTGTTTCATGTTTCATGTTACATGTAACTTGTATTGTATGACATGTCGCTCTTGTCATCTAAGACTCCTCCTCATCTTCGATAGTCCATCGATCATTGAGTTGCTACAATAATGGCTAGCTCGGAGCCATTAACTGAGTTATGAGAGAATTTTCTTGGTTTTAGTTGTTTTTATAATAGTATCAAAATTTTTAATGTTATTTATAAGTGATTATATTAATTGAATTGGTGTAGGGCCTTCTTACACCCGATTGTCTATGAGCCTTTGAGGTGGACATACATAGTGTCTATTTGATGGTAATAAGAAAATAATTAATTTTGTGTGTTCATATATTTGATTTCAATGTATAATAATTATTGATTCATATCTACTTTGTTTGTATCGGCTTGAGTTAGAGAAGAGCCTAAACAAGAGGATGAGCGAGCGTGTGAAGAAGACCCCATCATCCCCATCATCTCCCTTCACATAATGACTAAAGACCTCTAGGGATTTTTTTCCTTCCCATGATGGGAAGGAGAACATATAGCTAATAGACACACATGTATAGGTATTAGCGGGCATATATGTTGGATTTTATGTCAATGGACATATTCAATATACATTTGATGTATTTATGACATTTTATATTTGATGTATGGCATTTATTTGATGCATGACATTATTAGACTTATGACATTATTGGTTAATATATGATATGTTTGTTCATGTATGACATTATTGGTTATCATAATATATTACGTGTTTGTTAATGTATGACATTATTAGTTATCATTTTATATTATATGTGTGTTCATGTATGACATTATTGGTTATCATAATATATTATATGTTCATTCATGTATGACATTGTTGGTTATCATAATATATTATATGTTCGTTCATGTATGACATTATTGGTTATCATAATATATTATGAGATTGCATGGGTACTTGTACCCACACCCTTGGTACTCATACCCATGCACCCAAGTACTAAGTACACATATCACAAGTACCAAGTACTCAGTGGAGAGCATCATAGCTAAGGACCTTGATTGAGATTTTAGATTATTTTTTTCAGTTTTTTGTTTGTGTATCAACTCATTGTTTATCAAGCTTAATTCAATACCTAATCAGTTCGAAACTTTGATAGAATATTGATTAACAATAAACTTTATCACTGTTCAAGCATAGGTTTATCATTTCCCATATGTCATCGTCATATGATTTATGATCTTATTCATGTTTAAAGTTTTCCTTCTCTATTATTTGATTATCAAGCTTAATTCAATACGTAATCAGTTTGAAACTTTGATACCATATTGATCAACAAAAAATTATTAGTGTTAAAGCCAAAAAATTATCATTTGCAATATGTCATTGTCATATGATTTATGATCTTCTTGTTCATGTTTAAAGTTTGCCTTCTATGTTATGCATCTAAACACTTATCATAAATTATTATGACAAACATATAACAAATCTGAAACTAAAAATAGTACATCACATTTGTAAACTATATCACTGTTCTTGATTTGAATAATTATTGTCAGGACTCATAAATTCATGTTTTCTATAAATATAAAAGTATAATTAAAAATAAAGTTTGACATACCTAAGTACCCCCATCACCTATTATAAAAATAGCTATACCCATACCCATACCCTAAGTACCCCAAGTATCCTCATCCCCATGCAACCTTTTATATTACATGTTTGTTCATGTATAACATTATTGGTTGTCATTTGTTAGTGAACACATTATTGGTGTAGGAGCAGTCTCACATGGAATGATGAAATTTTTGAATTCTGCCTAGAAAAGTTTGCCTCTTCATGGTAGAAGATGAGCATCAATCTTCTTTCTTTTATTGAAATTTGAGACTCCTCCTTGCCGAAGCTTCATGCTAAGTCCAACTTCTCAACTTGGGATGTGCCAACTAAATGGTGAATATGAATTTTCAATTCTTCACACTCGTGTTTCTACTTGTGAGTGTTTCAAAAATGGAGATGATGGCATTGAATCTCACCTTTTAATGTTAAATTATAAACTATGATTTTTATTTGGGTCTTAAAAACCACCAAACCAATTTGTGCCTCTTAGAGGGGATTGGGGGTCCCGATAAGTCATTGTAGAATGGATTTTCTTCCTAACATATCTTCCCATACTTTGTAGGGCAACTAGTCTGCATCTTTCATGTGAATGGCTTGGTGGAGATATGGATGCTAATCACCCTAGAGTGATTCCATCTATGAGATAATGTACTTGATTCTCTTTATTCATTCTATTGAATCTCTACCAATATTCAAACAAACAAGTTATGATGTTTAGAAAGAGCGTATCTGCATTTTTGTATCCAGCCATGGGAATAAAAAATGGGGAATAATCAATACATCCCACAATAATGAGTGTCTCTTTTTTCAACCTAACATCATCATTCCTTGCATTTATATATTCATCTACTTTGTATTTAAAACTACATTGGTTGTTGAGTGAATGTATAAATGCTTTTGGTGCCTCTCATGATATTAATGGTAGCCAATGCACTTTATTCTCTTATTCCAAACTATGATAGTTCTACATAGTCTTTAAGTCCACTTTTCGAGCATAACTAATGAATTTGGTCTTCACAACTGGTACCATGAATCTTAAGAAAATATCTTGAGTTTCCATTTTTAGTCTCTATAAGTTATCAAAATCTGATCATCTCATGATAGACAATTGTAATTGCTATTGCTTTTTATATAAAGATTCAATGTCTTTCTTCTTCTTAACACTTAGCCCGAATCTCCCTTAATGACATCACACATGGAATTGAGAAAAACTGTGTATTTGATCTTTTGAACATTGACTCTTGAGCCTTTTGAATTCAAACTAAAACTAGAGGCTGAACTTCAATCTTGAAAACCACTAAATTCTAGTGTAAAATCAAATGTGGATTCTAAACTTTGCAACCTTAGTGCAAAGTGATTCGAAACAATAATTTTTTTTTGAAACTGTGCCTATATTGGGTACCAACATCATAATATATATCTTGTTTTTATTGTTTACATTTTAAGTACTCGGAGCTAATGAAATAGACAACTCGATCCCAAGACAAAAAGTGAGAGAGATTTGGCAGTTGGCAACTTTGTACTGGCCAACACTACAAGTTTTAACATCACCCAAGATGGTATCACAAAATCAAAATGAAGTAAGATCACCAAAAAGAAAGAGAAGTTATTGTAGGTCTCTACAACATGGTCTTATAGCAGTTGGAATTGTATTCATACCTCACGCAAGCTCTGAGATATGTCTCATCAAAGATCACTACCCTATGGAATTTAGTGACCCTTAGGGACATTTTAGTTCGGCATGCCCAAGAACATTCAAGTACTCAACAGGACAAGATGAGCTTGGGGCTAGGGTTTACCCGACCACCCAGAGCTAATGGAATAGCTAGTTTGATCCCACAACGAACAGTGAGGGAGATTTGGTGGTTGGAAACTTTGTACTGGCCAACACTATGAGTTTTAGCATCACCCGAGATGGCATCACAAAATCAAAATAGATTAAGATCTTCAAAAAGTGAGAGAGGCTTTTTTAGGTCTTTGCAACATGGTCCTATAGGACCTAGAATTGCATTGATACCTTGCATGAGCTCCAACATATGCCCTATCAAAGATCGCTGCCCTATGGAATTTAGTGACCCTTAGGGACATTTTGATTCGACATGCTTGAGAACGTTCAAGAACTTAATGGGATGGGATGAGCTTGGGGCTAGGGTTTACTCGACCACCTAGAGCTAACATAATAGACTATTAGATCTCATGATGAATGGTGAGGGAGATTTGGCAGTTGGCAACTTTGTACTGGCCAACACTATGAGTTTTAGCACCACCCGAGATGGCATCACAAAATCAAAATGGAGCAATATCTCCAAAAAGAAAGAGAGGTTATTGTAGGTCTTTGCAATACGGTCCTATAGGACCTAGAATCAAATCGATACCTCACACAAGCTCTGAGATATGCCTCATCAAAGATCACTACCCTATGGCATTTAGTGACCCTTAGGGACCTTTCAATTTGGTGTGCCGAGAACATTTGAGCACCTAACAAGACTAGACAAGCTTGGGACTAGGGTTTACCTAGCCACTTAGTGCTAATGGAATAGATAGTTCAATCCCATGATGAATAGTGAGGGAGATTTGACAGTTGGCAAATTTGTACTGGCCAACACTATGAGTTTTAGCATCACTGGAGATGGCGTCGCAAAATCAAAACAGAGTAAGATCTCCAAAAAGAGAGAGAAGTTTTTATAGGTCATTGCAACAAAGTCCTATAGGACATATAATTGCATTGATACCTCACACAAGCTTCAATATATTCCCCATCAAAGATCACTGCCCTATGGCATTCAATGACCCTTAGGGACGTTTCGGTTTGGTGTGCTTGAGAATGTTCAAGCTCTCAATAGGATTGGATGAGCTTGGGACTAGGGTTTACCTAGCCACTCAGAGCTAACGAAATAGACAGTTCAATCCCATGACAAATGGTAAGAGAGATTTGGTAGCTGGAAACTTTGTACTTGCCAACACTACAAGTTTTAGCATCACTCGAGACAGTGTCAAAAAATCAAATAGAGTAAGATCACCAAAAAGTGAGAGAGGTTATTGTAGGGCTCTGTAACATGGTCGTATAGGACCTAGAATTGCATCCATACCTTGCATGGGCTTTGGGATATGCCCCGTCAAAGATCACTACCCTATGGCATTTAGTGACCCTTAGGGACATTTTAGTTTGGCGTGCACAAGAATGTTTGAGCACTCAACAAGATGGGATGAGATTGGGACTAGGGTTTACCCATAGAATAGATAGTTTAATCTCACAATAAATGATGAGGGAGATTTGGCAGTTGGCAACTTTGTACTGGCCAACACAATGAGTTTCAACATCACTCGAGATGGCATTGCAAAATTAAAATGAAGTAAGATCTCCAAAAAGAAAGAGATGTTATTGTAGGTCTCCGCAATAAAGTCCTATAGGACATGGAATCATATCCATGCCTCTCATGAGCTTTGAGATATCTTCCGTTAAAGATTTCTGCCCTATGACATTTAGTGACCCTTAGGAATGTTTTGGTTTGGCGTGCCCAAGAATGTTTGAGTGCTCAACAAGATGGGACAAGCTTGGGGCTAGTGTTTACCTAGCCACTCAGAGGTAATGGAATAGATAGTTCGATCCCATGATGAATGATAAGGGAGATTTGGTAGTTGGCAACTTTGTACTAGCCAACATTATGAGTTTTAGCATCACCTAAGATGGCGTTGCAAAATCAAAATGGAGTAAGATCTCTAAAAAGTGAGAGAGGTTATTGTAGGTCTCTGCAACACGGTCCTATAGGACCTAGAATTGCATCCATACCTCACACAAGCTCTAAGATATGCCTCATCAAATATTTTTGCCCTATGGTATTTAGTGACGTTTTGGTTTAGCATGCCCGAGAATGTTTGAGTGCTCAACGAGACAGGATGAGCTTTGGACTAGGGTTTATTTGACCACCTTGAGCTAACAAAATAGATAGTTTGATCCCATAATGAATAGTGAGGGAGATTTTATAGTTGGAAACTTTGTATTGGCCAACACTATGAGTTTCAACATCACTTAGGATGGTGTCACAAAATCAAAATGGAGTATGATCTTGAGAAAGAAAGAGAGGTTATTTTAGGTCTCCACACAAATGGAGTATACCTCACACAAGTTTTGAGACATGCCTTGTCAAAGATTGCTTCCCTATGGTATATAGTGACCCTTAGGGATGTTTCGGTTCAGCGTACTCAATAATGTTTGAGCACTCAACAAGATGGGATGAGCTTGGGGCTAGGGTTTACCTAGCCACCCAAAGCTAATGAAATAGACTATTCAATCCCATGACAAACAATGAGGGAGATTTGGTAGTTGATAAATTTGTATTGGCCAACACTATGAGTTTCATCATCACCCAAGGTCGCGTCGTGAATTCAAAATGGAGTAAGATCTCCAAAAAGTGAGAGATTTTATTTTAGGTCTCCACAATACGGTCCTATAGGACCTAGAATCACATCCATACCTCATACAAGCTCTAAGATATACACCGTCAAAGATTGCTACCCTATGGCATTTAGTGATGCTTAGGGACATTTCAGTTCGGCATGCCTAAGAATGTTCGAGCACTCAATGGGATGGGACAAGCTTGGGACTAGTGTTTACCTAGCCACCCAAAGCTAACATAATAGACTATTCGATCCCACGATGAATGGTGAGGGAGATTTGGCAGTTGGAAACTTTTCACTAGCCAACACTACATGTTTTAGCATCACCTGAGATGGCATTGCAAAATCAAAATGAAGTAAAATCTCCAAAAAGTGAGAGAGGTTATCATAGGTTTCCATAACATAGTCCTATAGGACCTAGAATCACATCCATACCTTGCACGAGCTCCAAGATATGCCCCATCAAAGATCACTGCCCTATGGCATTTAGTGACCCTTAGGGGTGTTTCAATTCAGCATGCTTGAGAATGTTCAAGCACTCAATGAGACTGGACGAGCTTGGGACTAGAGTTTACCTAGCCACTTAGAGCTAATGGAATAGATAGTTCAATCCCACGACCCTTTTCCCACTAAGTTGCAAATTTGAGCAACTTTTGCAACTTTCAACAATGCAACTTTGCACAGAAAATGTAATTTTTACATTTTTCACTTGATTCCACTCCTAGGACTTGGAAAAGGTTTCAACATACCTAAAAACAACTAAAAACAACTCAGTTTTAGGATTTCTTGACCAAAAACATTAAAAATCCTAAATTTTCCTAATGAGCAATTTTTGCTTATAAATTGCATAAAGTACCTTAAGCATACAAAATGGTGTATTTCTTTGACAACCATGGACTTCTCATCCAAGGATTTTTTATTCTAGCCTGAGTAGGTAAAAAAAAACATGAAAACCAAAATATAAACCTATTTCCCAAATCTAGGCCTAGAAATCCTAGTAGGTCTATTTTTTAGTTTTCCAAGGTTAACTCCCAAACTCCCCAAATAGTGTAGCAAAAAAAACACCTTTCTAGATACCCTTTTCTAGACTCTTGAAGATTCCAAAGTCTCATGGGCTGTTCCTACTCCAGCATACCCAAACACCAACTAGGTTTACAATCTTAATAAGCTTAATTAAGATGGCTTTCCAAAGCAAGTGTCAAGAGATGGGGTAATAGAATTAGCACAACCACTTGGGACTCTTCCTCACCATGCCAAAAATCCATTCCACCCTTCACATGGTTCATTACAACAAGTTTGGGAGTTTTACTCCAATTCCTCTTCAAAACATGGCTAAACACATGACGATGTTTAGCCTAGGGCCTGCAAACAAAAATAGTAAACCAAAATTTCTACCCTTGCAACTCTGCCATATGTAAGAATGTACCCCTAAATTTCTTCCCACTTAATCGCATCAAGGTCCCACAGTTGGGTTGCAAGTTAGAGGGCCATAAGTGCAATCTATTCAATTTATAGGCTTAACTAGGCAACCCTCAGTAAAATGGCAATATCTTACACAAATGAATAGATAAAAACCTCAAACCAAATGAAAATGAAAAATAATTCAAATACATATCCAACCATTTAAAATTTTCACATGTGACAGTCTGTACATGTCTATACAATAGCAATACGCAAGAAAAATTGCAAAAAATTAGGTTTATATTGCTCCAAAAGATATCAAATCCATACAACCATCACCCCTCGAGGCCTGTGAAGTCATCTCATACATATATGATTCCATTTCAATGGTCATAACCACATTTAAAATGGTGTTTGGAATGTACACTTGGTTTTTCAACAAAATTACAAAGTTGTCAGCATTTTTGCAATTTTGCTTGACAACTTTTGCAATTTTTTGCAATTTTTGACATCTTAACTCCTAGACACCTAAAACTTAACCCAATGATCCAAAGGACCTTTAAAACCTTATAAGAAATGTAAAAATCATTTTTTCCTTGAAAATTCACCTATATTGCACATTTTTGACCGCTTGGTTCCATTTGGCACTCTGGCTTATCATTGTACCAAGAGTCCAATTGACCTTACATCTTGGGTCTTATTACATTATTTTGCAACCTTGTTCCTAATTTACAATTAGGATCCGTATCTGTTTGCCTTGGTGCCCTGCACCAAATACCCATACTACCACACCTAGGTCCAATTTGAAGTTTTCATTTATTTAGATGAAGTGTTGTAGATAGTCATTTTCACATTGTTTCTATGCAGAGCTTACAATCTTCTTTCACCAAAAGCTTCCTAAGTGCCTAGTAGCACCCAACCCACTGCAAGATGTCAATCAGGCTTATCGGCCTTTACCCAATGCTCACCATTGTCTCTTCAAGTGAACTCCACTTTTCTAAGGTCTTTCCCCTTCTCTAGGGCTCTTAGCAAACTTGGGTCAATTATAGGTTTTAGGGACACTAGCCCTCAACTAGCCCAATTAAGGTAAAATGTGAAATTTGGTTTCCAAACTCTAAATTTAGGCTAGGATCAACATCACTAGGCTCATACCACAGAGATTTATGCACTTTTAGGGTTCTAACACCTCCAAAAGACCAAATTCCCAAAATCAAGCCTAGAAATCCTAATAGGTCAATTTTCATTTTTCTATGGCTAACTTCCAAACTTTCCAAATGAGGTATCAAAAAAATTACCTTTTCAAATACCCTTTACTAGGTTCTTGAAGAATCCAAAATATCTTGGGTTGAACATGCTCTAGCATGTCCTAACTCCCACTTAGTTCACAAACCTAATAGGCCTAATTAGGATGGCTTTCCAAAGCAAGTGTTAGGAAATGGGTTCATAGAACCAGCACAACTAGATGGAACTCTATCTCCCCATACCAAATCTTCATTTAACCCTTTTCCTAGGTTAGATAAGTTGGTTTGGAAGTCTAATCACCACTTCTCCTACAAATCTGTGTTGAACACATAGGCATGTTCATCCTAGGGCTGGCTGGTAAAAATATGAAACCTTCTCCTCCAGGCTTGAAACTCTACCATATTAAATTAAACTCCCCTAACTTGCATCCCTCCAAGTGGCATCAAATTCCAACTGTGGGATTGCAAGTTAGAGGCACATGTTTGCCAAAACCCTCAAATTCAGCCCCAACAAGCAACTTGAATAAAAAATGTAATAACTTGAACAAATGGAAAGATAAATCCTTTAAAAAAAAAAAAAATGAAGCCTAATTCATCAAGCTATCCAACCATGTCAACTGATCCCTTCTCCCAATCCATGTAGTTTCGTACAACATAGAAAATAGTGAAAATGGTAGAAAATCAGAGTTTTATTAATGCAAATGTTCACCATTCCATACCATAATGTTTTCCTCTCCATGTAAAACATATTTAAACATTTACTCTATTTCTTCAATGGTCATAACCATATTTCAAATGGTTATGCCAACATACAACCATTTTTGCAACCATATTGCAAAGTTGTTAGCATTTTTGCAATTTTTGACAATTTTTGACAACTAACTCCCTATACACCTAGGACTTGAAAAAAATAACTCTAAGGACCATTCAAAATTTCTAAGGATCAACTAATAGGTCCTGGAAGTGATTTCTTGGTCAGATTTGAAGAGACCCTAGTTTTTGGCCTTGTTTGGTGAGGGTTTCATAAAAAGCACATATAAAGAGTTGATGGGTTCAATACAATTGTAGAATAATCACTTTAGGATCATATTAAGATACTTTACCAAGTTTTATGGTTGGGGGATAATTATTCCATGTAATGCCTTTGTAAATGGAGGGGTTTTTATGCCTAAAAAGTGGCCCATAGTGTAACAGTAGAGACTTGCTCCAAAAAAACCATACCTCATATTTTCATATGTTATAGAGAAGCCAAATGGGTATCCTAATATTCAATTTATTTTCTTTATGTTATGGGAGAATTTGGAGAAAAATGCAAGAGGACAACATTTGAGGGCTAATTAGGGCTTATAGGCCTAGTAGGCTAGGATGATTGGTTTAGCTTAGAGATAGGCTCTGGGTATTTGGTAAACTAGTTATAAGGGGTGTATTAGGGTATTAAAAACCATTATATTACTAAGAAGTATTTGGATAAGTCATTTACCTAATTTGGGAAATTGAAGCCTTAAGGTTGCATTTAGAAACCTTTGGGAAAACACATTGTTCAGAATATTTTCTCATAGAACTTGGAAGGGCCCATCTTTCTCTACATCGCTTTTCCTATAAGTGTCTATAAAGAAGATATGTAATCATACCCTAAAGAGTTGATTGCAAGTGTAGAAGAGATACAATATGTAATTGGGTCCTAGAGCTACATTACAAGTCGTAAGTTCAATACATGTTGATATGTATTCAAGTCTCAAATACTTAACTATGATTGTGTTAAGAGGGTAATATGAAATTAGGTCTTCAAGACTAGATTTTAAGGATATAAGACTTGACTCGATGACATATGAAGATGCTTAAATAGCTTGTAATCAATTCCTAGAGACTTGATTACAATACATGCCTATCAACATAGAAGGATGACTTATTCGTTGGGTCTTAAGGCCTGACAACCACTTAGGCATGAGAAAAAATACAATCGAGTTTGTGAGACCCAATTGCATTTTGTTAATGCATGTAACTTATGACTTGTAATTGATGTCAAGTACCTTGACTACATATGAGAACTAAGTCAAACTATTCACATGTTGAGATTCAAATATCAACCTATACATTAGTAACTATGAGGATATTGCAAGGGAATTCAAAGAAATAAAAAAAGGGACTAAGAGGTGTAAGCCACAATGCAAATAGATTTTTGTGTAGATTTATACTTAATTCTTACCAAGCAAAAATCAAGAGCAACATATTGAAATTTTATATAGTTAAACAAAAATAATGTTGATGATGACCTTCAATCTACCTTTGAACCCTTTTAAAGAAATTCACATCTTAATATACTTCGTTATTTAAGATGAAACAATATGTGCATTGTTCAATTCACTTGGTTCATATGTTCATTACTCTTTTCTATCCTCACCTATATAATTCAAACTTCTATTACATGCAAAATACTTTCTAACACTTCCAACTTGTTAAATGGGCTATCCCTTAGCAATCCCCTTTTCAAATAATTAAAAAATAATAAACTTTGCTAAGGCAGGCAGGCTCCAAAAAGGTGAAGTTTCGGAAAAAGGGGCTAATATTTGGAAACCAATGGATTAATAAATAAAAATTATTATTAAATTATATTTTATTAACCCCTCTTGGACGTGAGTTAGGGTTATGCCCTCTTTTAAGGGGTTTGGAGGCATTTTGGGCTCATTCGAGAACTTGATTCTTGCTAATTTTCTTGTTGTTCTTTAGAGGCTGCCAAACCTGTGGAGAAGGAGACCCAAGAATGAGAGTTTGCAGGTTTTTAGGAAGGCTAAGGATGGGAGTTTGAAGCCATTCCGTGTGCATGCTCATACAGAGTTTTCCTTTGTGCTGAATAGTGCCGATTTGTGGGTTTTCGAGGTTGTTTTTGGTTTGAGTTTGGTGTTTTTAGTTGAGTGTTTCATATCAGTTTGGGTTGCTACTATATTTCAGACTTTAAGATGTTAAAATAGAGCTGAATATATGTATTGGGTCATGATTAAAATTCTAAGATAGTTTATGAGTGTTTTTGTGGTGTTTCCGGGCATTTTGTGTTAATTTCGAGAGCCCGATTGAGCATAGTTTTGTCCTACATTTGTGAGTTGTTGTGTAAAGGCTATACAAATCTGGAAATGTCATTTTGTAGGCTGTTATGCTGCTGAAATTTTTGTAAAAATTTCCATTCTCAGATTTATTAAAAATTTGTGAAGTTGTGAAGTTTTTTTGGCACTAATTTGGACATACCCGATTTGAGTTTTTATTGGGAAATTGGCAGATCTTTGTAATTTTGGTTGTTTGATTTTAAAGGTCTAATTTGAGGCTGGAAATAACATGCAAAATCAGTAAAGGGACATTTCACAATTCCATGCTAAGGATCATTCCCTAAGCTAGAGACTTATCCCTTAAGTTTCTCATTGCCCTATGGTAAGGTATGCCTTGAATTTTATGCCAATTAGTGAATCTTCCAAATCAATCATGACTTCCTACACCCTAGCTATTACACCTAGGTCTAATGACCCTTATTGATGTAGAGCACATAACCTACTTTTTCCACTTGGTTCTTAAACCTCTAGGGTAGCCAAACCCACTTCAGGATGATGTCTTAGTTACCAACCTTTGCCAAATGATGAACTTTACTTATCCAATTAGACTCCACTCTCCTAAGGTCCTTCAATTTTCTTGGAGCTCTTGGCAAACTTGGATCAAAATATGGCTTTAGGGACACTTGCCCTCAACTATGCCAATTAAGGCAAAACAACTAAAAAGGTTTCAAGACTTCAAACTTAGACTTGATTCAGCATTTATAGGACTAAACACTAGGATTCATGTAGTTTCAAGGCCCCAACACCTTCAAATGATCAATATCCCTAACTTAGGCCTAGAAATCTGAGTAGGTCAAAATTTAGTTTTCCTTGGAAAACTTCCAAACTTTCCAAAGGAAAAGGAAAAATTATCACCTTTTCAAATACCCTTTTCCTAGCTCTTGCAGACTCCAAAGGATCAAGGGCTGACTCCATTCTAGCATACCCAAACACCACTTTAGTTTGCAGACCTAATAGGCCTAATTAGGCTGGGTTTCCAAAGAAAGTGCTTGAAGATGGGTTCATATAATCAACTCAACCTCATGTAACTATTACTATCCTTCCTAAAACTCCATAACACCCTTCACTTGGGTTTAGACAATTAGTTTGGAAGCCTAAATGTCACTTCTTCTTCAATTCCTAGCTAAACACATAGGGATGTTTAGCCTAGGGCTGGTTGGTAAAAATATCAAACTGATTCCTCTAGGTCTAAAACTCTACCATATCAAAATAAACTCCCCTAAATTGCATCCCCCAAAGAGGCATTAAATTCCAACTATGGGTTTGCAAGTTAGAGGCTTGTCAAAACCCTTGAATTTAGGCCCAAATAAGCAACCTTCACAAAAATTGATATAACTTAAGCAAATGAAAAGATATAACCTTCAAACTAAATGAAAATGAGACCTAGTTCATCAAGCTATCCAAACATGATAGTTGATCTCCTTTACCAATCTATACACATCCATACAACTCGGGAAAATAGAGAAAAAGGCATAAAATCAAAGTTGTATTCATGTAAATCTTCACCAGTCCATAGAACATTTTAAAGCATATATTCCTTGCCTCCAATGGTCATAACCATCATTCAAATGGTTATGCCAATGTTCAACTTCCTTTTCAATTATTTAGCAAGAAAAGTTGTCATTTTGCATTTTTTTTTGCATGACAAAATTGACATTTTTGCTTTAATAACCTCTTAAACACCTAAATATTTGCCTAAAGACCCCAAGGCATTTAAATCTATCTAAAGACCTACAAAATCCTTATTGCATACAAAATAACTCAAATTCCTCAAATTTGACCTTTGGTTCAATTTGGTATCTTGGCTTATAATGATACCAAGGGTCTAATTGACCACTCTTTCTCTCCATCCCTCTCTCCCTATTCAATCTAATGAACCAACTAGATTTGCTCTACATTTTAATGTCTCAAGTATTGCCTCATGGTTTGACTCATGAAATTTCCAAAGAGACTTATTATGTGGTTTTTCACCATATTTTATCAAGTGGACATTTGATGCAACAACAACTTGTTTGAATAATGAAGAATCTTCCTCCCTGTTTGCCAATCCTCGAATTACCACAAGTTAGGGTTCTTCATAGAATATCATCTAAGCCATGTGCCAGTTACGACCACCACACCGATATGGTACTCTAAACCTTCACCATCTATAACTGAGTGATCTAATTTTTGTTTGGCTTGGACACAATGCCACAAGTAACAATCTATCCCTTCTTCATTGTCTTTAGGTGCAATAACAACAAAAACATGGCCTGTAGTGATAAATGTACAAAATGTTGTCATTAATTTAGAAAATACTTAGGTAAAAGTTATAAAGTTACATATTGAAATTGAAAAGATATATATATAGATATATATATATATATATTACCAAGTTGCACTAGATCAGGCAAGCGGTCAAAGTCAATAGATGAATCCATCTCTACCATTTTTAGTGCTCGTGAGGGACGATAGGTGTTGATTGAGTCCAAAACCCATATATCCCATTTGTCCACCCATTCAGTTGACTCATAGTCATCCCAATTTTTCTCTGCACATGATGGACAATAGCATGCCATTTTCATGTGTGGATACTTCATGAACCTACATCAGAGCTTCTAAAAGAGTGCAACTCACTCAATCCTGTTAGTGTGCAACAATCCTCATATGGTGCAATGTTAGTATTATCTATCAACCAAAAAATTCTATAAACTGTAGACTCACCTTCCTTACCTGGACCCATTTTAGCATTACACCATTGGACAATGGATTTTGCATCTATCAATATTGCTCCATCTTTGTGCTTTAGTTCTTCACGAGCTAAGGCTCTTTTAAAGCATGCACTTGCACCATTGTGCTCTCCCTTTCCACGACCACCCTCTATGAAATTCCACATATATTGAATTCTACACAACCTATGCATCCTGCTTAACCAATAAAGCATACATGCATTCTTGAATTGAGCTACACAACTGTCTGACCAAATAATGTGTTGATGATATGGTATGCCCCTGTTAGCCAAATCTCCAAAAAATAGTTGAAAACAACCATGTACGAACTTCATACAATGTGATTGATCATCACTGATATAAAAATGGTACTCCCTCAAAATCTTCCTGTCATCCTTTATAATTGTAGGTGAATGCATGAATGTTATGTGAACAAATATGGAAACCATTGAGAAGTATAATACTTTTCTTGCACCTTATTTTGTGATTGTAGTGTGTAGTTTTCTATGAAGTCTACAACCAAAACAATGGTATTTGATGGAAACATATCCTTGCACAACTTGAATTGCAAATCCAACCATTGAGCTCTATGTATATGCCTTGCATACTTGTAAATAATCTTTTCACAAAAAATCTTCATGAACTCATACACTGGAATCTTTTCAATGACTAAATCACACCTTTTACCCTATTTCCCATCTTTTAGAGCATATGTCACTATCTTAAATTTCTATAATCTACTATTTCATTTTCAATTGTATGTGTACTATCCATATGTTCACAAGTTGATAAAAGTTGCAAAGAACCACAAAATAAGCATGTACCATCCAAGCATGATGTCTTGTAAAATTGTTGGCCATCCCCTATTTCACATAAAATGTTGGATATGAATTCCTTTGAAGATCTTGGTGGCTCATTCATGTCACAATCTTGAAAAACAAACTTAAAATGCAAAAACAAACATATATGCCTAAAAACATCAAAATGGTTAGAAAATTCAATATGTATCCTACAGCAACAAGTTGTGCTTGTGTGATTTATCTTCACATAAAAAGTTTTACCCATCTCAAAAAATCTTTAAGTTACTCAAATTTGAGGATACATACCAATAAATTTTGCAAAAAATTGTATTTGAGTTGAGTCTAAAAAATGTTTCACATGTGGGTTGCAATTTTAGCTACCAATCCTCCTTCTTACAACATCTCTTTGATTAGGAGAAATAGGTGTATTATTTTTTCAAAAATCTTCGATCAATGATTTCAAAGCTTCACTAATTTCTTTATATTTTCACAGTAGTCTACTGCTAAATTTTCATAACTCATTTTTTGTTGGATCTTCCAATCTCTCATGCCTTAACATGGCTCTCTTAGAGCACCTCTACCAATTTTCAATATTTTGCTTGTCTTTCTCATGAATTGAGCTTTATAAGTTTGTGTACTTACTATTGTTGATGTAAGTACTCGTCTTGTGATATTACTATCTTTGGTGCATGATTTAGAACCCACTTTGTCATAAGAACTCATTAGATTCTTTACAATATTTTTTACATTTGAATCATCCATCATTCTTAGCTCAAGAATCTTCATGATAGGCCTAAACTTCAAATTCTTCATCATTTCAAAAAATAATTGGCATTGACTTGTAATATTTAATTCTTCAAAGAATAATCTCCACATACAATTAACTTTTCTTTGACAAGTATGCTTGCTAATCTTGTTAGGCATTGATTTCAAAATGTTAGTATCAATATCGATCAAATATTTTGGTCTTCTAAAATGAATTCTAGAAGATGTTATAATATCTTCCATTCCCTCAGCATTTTGAACATCAACATAAGGTTGAGTGTTTTGCGTACCTTGAACTAAAGATGATGTGCCTTGGCAATAAGATGCAAAAGATGGAAGATCACCAACTTGATATGTTGATGTTGTGCCTTCAACATGACATGATGGAGTGTGTACATCATCAGATCTACAAATTAGCATCTCTTCAACATGAGAGGATGATATGACTCCAACATTGGAAGATGGTGTAGATTTACAATTCGATTGTCCTCTTGAGTGTAATAGTGTCATTTGTTCTCTTTGTCTTTTCAGTTCTTCCTCTTTGCTTCTTTGTATCGGTGGTTCTTGTTCCTCTTCGAAAGTCAACTATTCATTATTGTTTTGCAATTTTCTTTGGTCATGTAGTAGTTTCATTTTATCTCTTTTAATTGCCAAATCTATCTCCCTCTCTTCCTCTGTTTGAGTTTTTGGTTTCTTCCTTGGCATGATGATGATTTCTATATGTCAAATTATTCAAACATCTGAATTACTTACAATTTGTAAATTACAAATCATTAAAATACATATAAAAATTACAATTATTTCAATGAATACACAATATATATCAAACAACTTGCCAAATTTCTAACCATTTCCAAATAACAATTCATTCAAACATACAAATTTCAATGAATTCACTATATATTAAACAACATGTCAAATTATAATCAAATTTGTCTCTATATATCAAGAAATAATATTTAAAAAGGATTGCACTAACCTTTTCTATAAAAAAAATATTCAAAAAGCCTTCGAATAGTGTATCTAATGATTGAATTTGGTGTTTTCTAGCTTCAAAAAGTCTTCAAATAGTGTTTGCTAACTTCCAACAACTTGAAACCCATGCTTTCTGTCACAACAACAGAATGCACAAAAGATTAAAAGTAGAATATGGATCAAAAGGGACCCAAACCTTCTTTATGACCTTTTTTTGGTGATTTTACATAGTGCGTACACACTATAGTGCATATGCACTATGTGAAAATAAATCTCTCCCTATCCCACCATCCCCCATCCCTTACTCTCTCTCTCTCTCTCTCTCTCTCTCTCTCTCTCTCTCTCTCTCTCTCTCTCTCTCTCCCTACTCTCTCTCTCCTCTCCCATCCCCTACTCTCTCTCACTCTCTCTCTCTCCTCTCCCATCCCCTACTCTCTCTAGCTCTCCCTCTCCCATTGCCTACTCTCTCTCACCCTCTCTCCTCTCCCATCCCCTACTCTCTGTCTCACACACTCCTATCCCCTCTCTCTCTCTCTCCCACCACCTACTCTCTGTCTCTCCCCTCTCCCATCCCCTACTCTCTCTCTCTCCCTACTCTCTCTCCCCTCTCCCATCCCCTACTCTCTCTCTCTCTCTCTCTCTCTCACTCTCCCTTTCCCATCGCCTACTCTCTCTCTCCCATCCCCTACTCTCTCTCACACTCTCTCCTCTCCCATCCCCTACTCTTTCTCTTTTTCACACACACTCCCATGCCCCCTCTCTCTTTCCCTCTCCCACCGCCTACTCTCTCTCTCTCTCTCTCCCATCCCCTACTTTCTCTCACTCTCCCTCTCCTACTCCCTCTCTAGCCGCCTACTCACTCTCTCACTCTCTCTCTTGCATCCCCTACTCTCTCTTAGGTCTCCCATCTCCTACTCTCTCTCATTCTCTCTCCTCTCCCATCCCCTACTCTCTCTTTCTCTCTCTCCTCTCCCATTCCCTACTCTCTCTCTCTCACTCTCACTCTCCTACTCCCTCTCCCACCACCTACTCTCTCTCTCTCTCTCTCCCATCCCTTACTCTCTCTCTCTCTCGCTACTCTCTCTCTCTCTCCCCCCTCTCCCATCCCCTACTCTCTCTCTCATTCACACACTCTCATCCTCCTATCTCTCTCTCTCTCTCTCTCGATCTCGCTCTCCCACTCCCTCTCCCATCGCCTACTCTCTCTCTATCTCTCCCATCCCCTACTCTCACTCTCTCTCTCCCATCCTATTCTCTCTCTCTACCACCCCCTACTCTCTCTCACACTCTCACACTCTCTCCCATCCCATACTCTCTCTCTTACACACACTCACATTCCCCCCCCTCTCTCTCTCCCACTCCCTCACCCATCACCTACTCTCTCCCTCCCATCAGCTACTCTCTCTCTCTCAGGCTACTCTCTCTCTCCCCTCTCGCATCTCCTACTCTCTCTCTTTCATCTATACACACACACTACCATCCTCCCTCTCTCTCCTCTCCCATCCCCTACTCTCTAGATCTATCACACACTCCCATCACCTTCGTTCTCTCTCCCTCTCCCACCTCCTACTATCTCTCTCTCTGACACTCTCCCTCCCTCTATACTCTCCCTCCCATCCCCTACCCTCACACTCTCTCTCCCATCCCCTACTCTCTCCCACATTCTCTCCCATCCCCTACTCTCACTCTATCTCTCCCATCCCATTCTCTCTCTCTACCACCCCTACTCTCTCTCAAACTCTCATCCCCTACTCTCTCTCTCTCTTACACACACTCCCATCCCCCTCTCTCTCCCTCTCCCACTCCCTCTCCCACCACCTACTCTCTCTCTCTCTCTCTCTCTCTCTCTCTCTGTCTCCCCTCTGCCATCTGCTACTCTCTCTCTTTCATAGACACACACTCTCATCCCCCCTCTCTCTCTCCTCTCCCATCTCCTACTCTCTAGATCTCTCACACATACTCCCATCCCCCCTTTCTCTCCCTCTTGCACTCCCTCTCCCACTGCCTACCATCTCTCCTCTCTCTCTCTCTCTCTCTCTCTCTCTCTCTCTCTCTCTCTCTCCCATCCCCTACTCTCACTCTCTCTCTCTCTCTCTCTCTCTCTCCCATCCCCTACTCTCACTCTCTCTCTCTCCCATCTCATACTCTCTCTGCCACCCCATACTCTCTCTCATAGTCTCACACTCTCTCCCATTTCCTACTCTCTCTCTCTCTCTCTCTCACACACACACACACACACACACACACACACACAAACATTCCCATTCCCCCTCTCTCTCCCTCTCCCACCACCTACTCTCTCTCTCTCTCTCCCATCCCCCCTCTCTCTCTCTCCCCTCTCCCATCCGCTACTCTCTTTCTTTCACACACCTACACACTCCCATCCCCCCTCTCTCTCCTCTCCCATCCCCTACTCTCTAGATCTCTCACACACACTCCCATCCCCCCTCTCTCTCCCTCTCCCTCTCCCATCACCTACTGTCTCTCTCTCATTCTCTCCCTCTCTATTCTCTCTCTCCCATCCCCTATTCTCATTCTCTCTTTTGATCCACTACTTTCTCTCTGCCACCCCTACTCTCTCTCACACTCTCACACTCTCTCCCCATCCCCTACTCTCTCTCTTACACACACTCCCATATCCCCCCCTCTCTCTCTACCTCTCCCACTCCTTCTCCACCACCTTACTCTCTCCATCCCCTACTCTATCTCTCTCTCTCCCCCATCTCCCATCCCTACTCTCTCTCTTTCACACACCCACACACCCACACACTCCATACCCCCTCTCTCTCTTCTCTCCATCCCCTACTCTCTAGATCTCTCTCACAAACTTCCATCCCCCCCCTCTCTCTCTCCTTGTCCCACTTCTACTGTCTCTCTCTAACTCTCTCCCCATCTCTACTCTCCCTCTCCCATCTCCTACTCTCACACACACTCTCTCTCTCTCTCCCCATCCC